>CM040189.1:95904809-96522309 GCA_022606455.1 Callitettix versicolor
CACGATGCGTCCCACTAGTGCAGCCAAAACACGATGCGTCCCGCTAGTGTAGCCAAAACACGATACGTCCCGCTAGTGCAGCCAAAACACGATGCGTCCTGCTAGAGCAGCCAAAACACGATGCAAAGCGAACGTCATCGAGCATCTCAATACGTCATAATCCGACTAGAACGTAATAGGCTATTTTCGCAGAAACAGAAGAAAAACGTAATTTTGTCAAGAACTTCTCAGAGTTTCTAACGGCCGTATGGACAACACCGAAACGCACAAGGTCAATAGGCGCCTTGAAGAAGATCTCCGTCGTAATAAGTATTTAATTTTTTTCATCCACGGAAAATTAAATATCTTCAAGGATGGCTCGGTCATCCGCTAGACTACCAAATCCTTTAGTAAAATACACAAAGATATTATTAAAAATTATGTCTTAAAAACTGCATTTTCCCGTTTTTTAGTGATATAGTAAACACGGTGCCCAAACAATCTAGGTTGACCAATTCGTTTTTTTTGCTTGAGATTTACATTTGAGGAACATTTTTGTGTGAAACATGGCAAGCTTGTGTCTAACTCCAAGAAAAAGTTTACCCAATTTTTTAAAAATCAAAATGGGGAAATATCTTTATATCTTTGCAACTGGTTTTGTTATCAGATTAATGGAGACAGATTAAGGTTAATATTTTGAATTAATGCCATATTTTATTTTAATATCTGAATTTTTTTTACTTAAATTAAAAAAATAACAAAATTTATCGTAATCACCCTCAGAATTTGTTTTTGTTTTCTACGTTTTATTTTTGTCGGTGCTCTTTTTCATTTGAACATCTTTTAAACGATTTCATTAAAATTTGTAAAAAAATTGTTCAACATTTACAGAACACACTACTAGACTGTTGTGACAAGTAATCGTTTACGAAAGACATATTAAATTCCGCCATGAATGTGCTTTAAGAATAATAAAACGTTTCACATAAAACGTCGAACAAAGAAGTAGCTATACAAGAAACAAACCAAAATATACAGAATGACATGACTACAATACAATGCCTCTGCTATTGATAAAGCAGACAATGGCTGTTTATTTATTGTGAAAAGACGATACAACGTAAAGAAATTATAAACCAACAATCATGTAAGTTAGTCTTTTCAATGTGAAAAAAACATAAATATTAAACAATATATAACAACAACAAAAGTACGACTACAACCACTGAATACAAAACCGTATCTTCAAACATAAACATTTGTTGTTTTAATGTGTTGATGGTACATGCATTTGTTTTAGAATTGTACACGCTTTTATCGTCTAACCATAATTATCATGAAATATTAGCAAAAAAATATAATATCGCAAAAATATCACGTTTTTTTCGAAAATCTATACAGAACTGATTAACACAGAGTAAGGCGGCTGAAACGTAAATACAACATACACGATCAAACATACTTTTTTATACTGTCTGTGTTTTTGTAGATTTAAAGAAAGTTTTAAATTTTGTGTTTAGAATAAACCAGGGGTCCGTGCGAAATTTCGCACTATGAAAGTTTTAAGTAAACACAGCCTTTTGATTAAGAGTAGTCGTTGGTGGGAGGGCGGTAGTTGGAAGGAAGGGAAAACCTGTTTAAAAAATAAATCGAAAAGAGATCGATCAACAATAGATAAATGCACGATGGAAGGAGAAGTCACAAATATATGTGTGTAAAACAGTTTGCAAAACATTGTTTGGTATTCGTAATGCTTGTCTCGGCTTTTGTACGACGGGCAGAGATATGGTACTGTCAGTAGGGCCATAATACCTATACGTTTAATGACTTTTAGGTAAATATTGAAAATTTTCTAATCACATTATTCAAAAAAGTAGCGTATGTATTCGTGATGAATAAGTTAGCTTCGTAAAATATACAAAATATTGTCTGTTTTTGTGATGCTGCGCATGCGCATTCATGATGCAGTTTTGCCTATGACAGTTAAAAGTGTTTTATGTTAAAATTTCCACAAACAGTACGTTTTACAGCAAATTCGTTTTGTAATGTCAGAAGCCGGTTAAAAAATCTTTCTAAAGTTACCTCATTTATGCCTGTACGAACAGGATGCTTTGAGAAAAAGGGATGTTGATTCAAGAAATAATATATATGATAACTCTCCTTTAACGTGTAAGATTTGCAAAATCCGCCCAATGGCAGATTCCATTTTTTAGAGGCCTGTGTGTGAACGATCGATGAAACAAATCATATTTTAACGATGACACACACTTGTTTATATTACTTTGGATTATTCTATTTTACTGGAAACCTTGAATCCATGGAATGAATTTAGGCCGTTGATACAAAGCTGTTCGTACCAAAACCCAATTCTGATCTAGGTATAATCATGTTTTCACATGTTACGTTCGTATTGGATAATTTAATAACTACGAGTATTTCACCGAAAAATTGGGAAATTTTGTACAGAAATATTACTTAATCCTTTATTAGTGAATTTCCGTTGAAGAATGAGCTACTGCAGTGGCCTTAACGCTAAGATTCAGAACAGGGACCTTGAAATGACCACTGGGTCTTACTTCAAGAATACTTTATGTGAAGTCGTTTACTGTACACATTTTTATAAAAATTTTGTAAATATATGAATATATATGAAAATTACGTATTTTTAATAAACAAATTTTGACCCGAACGTTTGTCTGTATGTGTGAGAAAGAAGGAGAGTGTGTGTATATGTTGCAATTTTAATCGGATTTGATTCAAACTCGCTACTAAAATATGTTTTGGTTAAAGTTTTTTTTGTTGTTATTTTAAAGCAAAAAGCACACTGAGGCTATTATCGCCTCCCTAAATGTAAGTGTAAGTGTAAAGTGTTGCAGTCGTAAGTGTAGTGTTGTAAGTGTAAGTGTGTTAGACTCGAATACCGCGAGGGATGTCTAAATCCTCTCAATAGGTGCAGCTAGTCTGCACCCCTGCGGGATGTTTTGTTAAAGTTTGGACAAGTTCGTAAACCAGCAAACTCCATTCGATCTTTTCAAAATGGCGGTTATTTCAAATTTTAATAAATCTATAACTTTTTTTGAAGTCGCATTTTTGCTGACGGAGCAAAATAAACTGAATAAAATAAAACATTCCGAATTGTCTAATTTCATCGAAAATACAAAAATAAAACTGACGGCGGTCAAGGATTACTTTCTTATTTTCAACGTAATTTGAAAATGTTCACTGCTAACTTATTCACATCTTAATGGTGATAGTGACGATGAAATCGGATTTTCGGAACACACTAAGATAAAATATTTTGTATTTTTACTACTTTTTTGAAAATCCTTATCATTACGTCAGTTGCGTGTTGCGATTATTATTTTTATCGTTTCGTCATGACATATGCCATCATTAGGTTGTAAACATTTACTGAAAACTGCGATCAATATCTACTTGTTATCATTACTAAAAGTAATACATATTAATGTGTTGAATAAAATACTCACAAAAATATCAACATTAACAGCTCCCGCGGAACAAGTAGCTCTGTAGAATAGCTAATTTTTCTTTATGTTAACTTGATCTTATGTTTCTATTGTTTCAGGGACACAAAGCGGAATACATTTGCAGCTGTAGTGAGCTGTAAGGAAGGTCAAGGCCCGCCCATTAAGTCTCCACCAGCACTGATAATATTACTTCAAATAATACTTTTTTTTAAATTTCTGTGTATGTAATTACTATGAGCCGTTAGTTACATCATCAAAAAACTGAATGGAATGCTTATTATGAGAACTGACTGACGTGATTGTAGAACATTACCAGCATAATTTTTTTTTACCTTACAATTTACAATAGAAATATGAAAATGAACTCTCATTGATTTTCGTATTTTCAATGGAATTTGGAATGCTAATTTATTCAAATGTCAACGCTAATAACAATGGAGAACTCAAATTTAAAAAAATGTAAAATAAAAAAGTAATGATTTTAAGAATTATAATAGTGGCCATTTTGAAACTCTTTGACGATTTTAACGAATTTGTCAACGCAATTATAAAATATGAACTGTTTGGTCCAACTCTGAATGAATTAGCATACATTAGCACTTTTAACTTTAAAACTACATTGAAATAACGAAAAAGAACCTTGCCGTCAGAATCGTTTTGAAAATTTATATGCAAATTTATTCTGGCTTTATCACCGAATACAATGATGAAATCTGATTTAAAAAACGTGTAAGTTAAAAATGTTATGATTTTTTAATATTTGAAATGACCGCAGTTCTTAAACTGTTGAACAAGTTTTGTTGGTTTACCAACAAAGTGTTCCAAGATATTACCAAAATCGATTTTCATGTCAAGTTTGAATCGAATCGGCTCTCTCTCTCTCTCTCTCTCTCACACACACACACACACACACACACACACACACACACACACACACACACACACACACACACACACACACACACACTAAACTTTGTTAACGACCCTTCAAAAAGTGATCTAAAGATCAGGATGGGCGCTTATTTGAGGTCTTCAAATTGTTCTTAAAAAAAATCTCAAAGTGATATAGATCTCTCGAACGTAAGAGATGAATTTTTTTAGATATCTAATAATTACATCTCTGAGTTACCTAAAAAAAAGTCCCACATAACTTGTTTTAGATATAATGGTATTCTATTCAAATAGCCTATAGTGAAAACCACGTTTATTATTACTGTTTGTAAATGTTATATATGAAAGTGCATGCACTTTCTACAAAGAATTAAAAATTGTAACAACTTTTGTATATGGACTATGATTTAAGCCTCATTTTGAAGGCGTTTAACTAGGACATAGTAACCAATTGTTTGTTTTTTTTTAGTTTAGCATTTTGACCAATGTGATAAAAAAAAATAGTGCATTTGAAAACTGACGCTTAGCTATGTTTTAAAAATCGAACTTTATGTTATTAAATATGCATAACGAAACTTTGTTCTATACGAAGCAATAATGTAACTTTTATTTTTAAGAATTTTCATTTCAGTAACCAAATTGCACTTTTTATACCTACAATACTGTATTACTTTTATTACATACACATTTTTTTGTTGCAAATTATTTTCTTTTAACCAAACATTTTTTATTTTGAGGTATGTTGTAGGCCTAATTCCTTTTTGGAGGATATCTTGTTCTGAAATTCATCAACAATTTCTGTTTATTATGATTTGAGCTACTGGATTCGTAAACAAGTAACAAGGTTAAAATGTTTTCCGATTTAAAAAAAAACCTTCATACCTAATACAGTTAGGCGTGTAATGTAAATTTTTGAATTGTATGTACAGATGAATGACTAAAATTGTATTTTATTTGAAATTAAACTACTGTTTTAATAGTATCGGTGGTTCCAGGAGATAAGGAAGGACATGGAGGAGATGGGCGTAACGGACAGAACGACACTTTGGATGATGATACGAAACTTCAAGGGTTTCCGGGAGAAAGAAAAGAAAAGGAGAAGTGGCATCTGGACGGAGGAAAAGAGGAAGGAGCAGAGTGACAGAATGAAGAATTACTGGAAAGCCAGACAGGAGAAGAAGAACAAAATTTGATGCATTTAATTATTTTACGTTGTCCTCAGATGGCCAAAATCGATTAAAAAACTACTATTTTAAGCAAAACAAAACAAATTTTATGTGTACCTAACACCATTTAAAAAAAAAAAAATTGCTACTCAGTCAATTTTTGTGAGTGAACAAAATTTGTAACAATATTGCTTAGAGAAACAAACATTTTCAGGAAAAATTAACGAAAACATCTTATCGTTGGTCACGTTTTTCTAGACTAATGCTCTTTTTTTTTGCTTACATGAGTTACAAAGACAGTGTGTTTTGTTACTCTCTAAATGAAAGCTAGGTCATACTTCAGGAAAATATAGGTCCGTAAATTATGATGTGTAGGTAAGTAAATACGCTGAGTTTACAATGAAAAGTTTAACAATATTTTTCTTCCTCCATTTCGATAACAGTATATGAAAACGTGATGCTTTCGTTTCGGTATTTTTCCTTTGTTGAGGTACACGTGCACGTTGTAACCGTTTATAATACATTCGATATTAATATAAACGTTTATAATAATTGTTGGTAATATTGCTAGTTTTTAACAACATAACCTCAAATGTATTATAACATAGCTGCTCAATGAAATCAGCTGATCGTTACGAATTAATATAAAACAACCGATCTTTTACTATAACTACAGTAAATAATATCTAAGTTAGGTTCACGTATTTTTTTAAAATTTAAACAAAACAAGATATTTGTAAACATATCTTCAAAGTGATTACATATTCAGCAAGGATATCATTAACAAAAGCTTGGCTTCTATCGGTAACTCCCCGAGTTCCACACGTGTACATTTTTTTGATAGTATAACTGGTCGTGAAAGGACACAAATAGGCCAGCCGCTCGTTATAAATCTGTTTTACACGACATAAACTAGGCTAGGTTTACAAGTTGTCGGTTTTATCCATAAATCTTTTCGATAAGTTTATAGGCTAAGTATAAAAAAATTTAAATAAGAATGTTATCAAAAAAATTAAATAAATATAGTTTTAATGAACAAAAGCAACTTCTGTTATTGAACCAAAAATGAAAATCACGTATCATGTTTTCTCTTCCTTTTTATTTTACTTACGATAATTTGTTCGGAAACACGACATAACCTGAATCTTATTATAGCCTACCAGCTTTTCAATGAAATCAGCTGATAGTCACGAATTAATATAAAACAACTGAATCTTTTATTATTATATATTTATTAAAATTAAATTAACGGTTACTTTCATGTTTTTCATCAGTCGAAATTCTTCGTAGTCTCAGTAGTGTAGCATAACAATATGGAGGTTGTATCATCCTGAATCGATAAAGTAAGAATGTATCGATTCTTTAATTAATGTTCGTTAATTAATTAAAAGAATTTTAAAATTCAGTATTGTTTTACATAACGTATCTTGTGTTACGACAAATATACACGTGAAAACTTACTTGCAAAAATATTTTCACACAAAAAACTAATAGGCCTAAAGTTTAATTTCGATACAAATATTGGCGCGAGTATAAATAATCAGAAAATACAAATTACATATAAAATTAGTCATGCACAAACATTGCACAATTGAATCTTTAAACGGCTGCTATTTTTCTAAATTTAAGTTCGAGAACAAAATCCGACGGTGGTCAGAAATTATTTTATTCTTACTTTTGAGCCGTATTTTTTTATATACTCAAATTTCGTACACAGATTTTGATTCTAATAAACGGACTCTTTAAAAATGTGGTAGGTTTTTCAAAAGCACATCAAATGTGTTTTTTAAACACCCATGTGATTTGATATGTTTGTTTTTGTGTCTTTACTGTGTTTTTATATATGTATAACGACCTCTATTTGAGAAAAGCTGAGAGAAGCTTAATGATGGGATTACGGACCCGAAAAGCGTCGTGAAGGGACGACAAAGTAACATGAAAGGGAAAATATACGGTATTATGTATTTATTAACTTCTCATTTATGTTAGGTTAGGTTATCAAAATGTTAAAAAGTAATTAACAAGAGCAAAATGTTTTTAAAGGTGTTATCAAAAAAGTACAAAAAAGTACGCTGCGTAGAAATTAAAATTGTTTTTTAAAAAATAATTGGGAAAACACATGTAAATTTTTGTAGAAACTCAATTCCTTTAGGACGATAAAAAATTTTAAAATCAATTTTGGTACGATCACATAAAAAGTGTATATTATTAAAAGTCAAAACCTTGGTCATGACTACACGTAAGTTTAACTGAGCAGTGGTTTAAGATTTTACAGCCCATTTACAAAGTTATTTGTAATATGTAAATTTAAAAATAATACATTATGCCAGTATATAATATTTAATAAAACGAAATATGCTATAAGAAAGCGTTTCCCAAACTTTTTTGTCGTTAGAGCAACCTTCAGCCTGAAATTTTTTCGCGACCCAATATAATATTTTTTTTTAAACGTCCGACTATTGTGCACACTTGGGTTAATGCAGACGATGGGATGATTTATAGCGTATGAAAATGCCAAGCCCTAGCCGGGAATCGAACCCGGGTCCTCGGGGTGAAAGCCCAGTACACTATCAACTAGGCCACCGAGGCGGCTTTGTGTTTAATAAATACACTTCATCAGAAGAAAAGAGAAAATGGTGAAAATTTAGAAATTTGTCTTTTTTTCTGATAAAGTATTATATATAATAATAAAAAGTTTTTTATTTCATATTATTTTTCAAGTTAATTCGTCCCAGCTAAAGGCATATCGATCGTAGTTCCAGTAGTAGTACGAGCCCAGCATGGGGCTGCATTGTCCTATCGCCCTGTTCACTTTATTTCGAAAATATCTGTTTTGTTTGTAACGTTACAGATGGCAGTGAAGTAGTTTTTGTGCAATTGTACAACATATTTCTTAGGATATGTTCAATTTTCTATTTTTTTTTTTTTTTGCAATCGAGAGGACACTTAAAAAGTTTTAAGCCGCGTGCCATCCCGCGCGATCCATAGTTTGGAGACCGCTGCAATAGAATATTTAAAGTTAAAAGCACTACATTATTATTACTGGATTAAGCATATTAGGCCTAAGCAAAAATAAGCAAAGGGGATGATTATTAACTGGGCCGGAAAATAAAGTTCGTTATATTGTGCTGACTGTCGGTGTTCAGTGCTAATGGTGTTAGACCCTTTGTAACAAGATCCCAGCGCCTGGTGTTACCTAACCTGATCCCCAATGAAGGATACGTTTAAAGAAAATGGCTATAAATGCCAACTGAGTTACTTGAGATCTGCACCAAGCTGAGGACGTTTGATCAGACAAGTTTGCTATATTGAGACCACTGACGGATTAATGCAATTTTGTGGGTGGGGGTTGGATGATTTAATTTAAAAGATATCGCCTAGGAGATGGCAAGTTTTGAAATAATACTTTCAAAAACTAGCACTATTTATCTGTTTTGAGACTTAAAATTCACATAAAATAAAGGTACAAATTTACTACACTTTAGACAAAAAAAATCACTTCGTTTTCTTAGATTCCTAATTTTTAAAACTTTTGCAAAACTGGTTCCATTTACATAACTTCCCCTCTTTTCAATATACCTATCTATATTTTTTTATATATAGCTGCAATTACTCCAGTTGCTCTCTTACCGTTAACGCTGATCCCTCGTCCTCGTTAGCTAAGGCAAGTCCAGTTAAGGGCCACAACAGTGTCTAACCAAGTTTTGATCAATTTTAGAGTCGAGAGAGATCTTTCTGCTGTTGCAGTTAAAGTAGGAAGAGAAAAGGAAACAAACATACAATATCTAACCGATTAACCCCGTTCTGACCTTCAGTGCAAGGATTTCAAGGTGCACAAACGTACATATGTACATACGGACGTCATGTAGGCCTGTATAATCCGACGGGTTTCGGAACTCTCAGAGGCCTCAGATGTCTGACTCATTTTCTCGAAGCTGCGATACTTCCACTTTAAAGAAGTCAAATAAGATCTATTACATTTTTTTCCTTTTGTCTAGGTCGCCTCTTCGCCTCCCCTTTAATCCGTTCTTGATTGAGACATGTTATTCCTTTTTGCTTACTAACAACAGATTAACATAGTTCAAAAGTCGGGAAATAAGAAAATTTTAAGAACAATTTTTCCTACTCATACCGTGTTTAGTTAGGTTAGTAAGGCTTGCTATGCGTGAATATACATAAGTTGTAGTATCCTGTGCATTATAGTTTGCTAACAACAGATTAGCATGCAAAAATATGTACTTACACTTACGCACCTTCCTAACCTAACAAACATGGTATGCGTGGAAAGTATATATTCCTCCGTTTTGTGTTTATCCGAATTTTTAAACATTTTAGTCTGTTGTTATTAAGGAAAATTGAAAGATAAAATCAGCCAAGCCAGTGATGCTTCCGGTCCAGTACCAGGGCACTATAACACGAAAAACTTTTACGCTGTTGTTTGTAAGCAAAAATAAAGAACATACCTCAGTACGTAAACGTTGTCAAGTGAATAGTAAACAAACGAAGCCCTAAGGTAAGCGAAAATGTTATCTGTTAATTTAAAAAAAAACAGTCAGGAAAAATTACAGCTGTAATGCACGAGCGAAAGGCGTTGATAAGGAAGTGGGTAGAAGCATTCCTTGGTAACATTATTGCATAAAAACATTATAAGCATTTTAATTAAGTAATACTGTATTCATCACTTACCATTATGTCTTGGAAGAGTAGATGTTCTACATCGGTAATCCAAAACTGACCAACAAAAAATGTTCACTTCACAACACTTCCGGTTACACAAAATTAAATGTAAACACAAATGCACTAATTACTAGTAATCACTTCACTGCCTGAACTTTCAATCCTCGCACTAACTATTCACGATCCGAAATCCTATTCCCACCTGAAACTTAAATCAAACTTAAATAAACAAATATAATAATTACAAATCAATAAAAATTAAATAAAATTCAGAAAGAAACAAATAAAAACTGTATAAAATATTTTCGTACGTAATAAAGAAAGTAAACCAAAAATATAACCTTAATATCTTTTAAAATTTAATTTAAAATTAAAATTTTAATAACTTTTGTTCGAATCTTGTATCTTGTTAATACAAGACATTATAAATCTATAGTTTTATTCTAATTTATCGAAATTTAGTAAGAAAAAAGGCCTAACAGAAAGATATTAACAATGGCCTATCAAACAATTTTTACACGATTCGACAACAGATGTGTTAAATATCATTGATTTTAACAACTTTTAAGAAATAACAAAAGTATTATTTAGCATTTTCGCAAACAGTTTTCTTTATATGTACTCAAAATTAGTTGTCAGAACAAACTTCTCACGTAACATTTTAAGACAAAGAAAGTCTAAGCATATTACGGTACCGTAATGCATTACTGATTATTTTCAATCAGTCAGATCTGTGTAGTTAGTCCAACTTAGGCCTAATAAGTTTTAAACATTATCAGAGTGAAGTTAAGTGTATACAAAAACAAAACAACTGAAATCAAAGTTTGAAAAGTGATTATGTTTTGGTAAAGTTGTAAGATAAACTCAAGCATTGTTTGGGTAAAGTAATTTATCAACCACTATACAAGGAAACGGTTCAACTATACAACTCTAACAAAATAGTCAAGATCGTGTACAAGTATTACGCATACAATTAATTTAACAGCTTCCAAAATTTGTAAAGCTAATGCATCAACTAAATGAGTGAAGAAAATTTAAAATAAAACTTACTGATTGAAGATATAAGTATTCTTTACCCACTGATAAGCAATTGATAACCTAAACAACACGCGAATAACCTAACCTATCTTTGTACACAAACACAATCACACGCTAACCTTGCCGGCGACTGACTGAGCGTTGAGTGAAGCGACGAGCGCGCTCTTGCACCTCGCACCGCAACTCCCCCTGCCATACCCCTCCCCTTCCCCACCACCTCATTGAACCTATTATTCCGGCATCATTTCATCTGACAGGTCACACACACTTCATACAATCAACAGAAATTAGAAAGTTTTCTTAAGTTTACATTTTAATAAGGTTCTACCATGACTTTGCAGAACACAATTATTGGTATTTAAGTAAATTCGTTGCACATTTATAAATATTAACAAATAAAGGCTGATTATTTATGTCGACTGTGCTCCGAGCATTTTATATAACCGAAAATTTCATTCGTGTTTTCAAACATATTTCAGTGGTGTAGAATAATGAAATTGCAAATTATTTTTTTAACGCAGTGGCCTAAGTATTGTTACAGAATTATAAATTATAACCAAAACATATTGTTACAGAATTTTTATACTTTATTACTACAGTAATGTATTATAGTATAACACAAGTAGTTTATTAACACTGGTTTATTGTTTTTTATTGTCGAATTTCCTAAAAATATAGATTAGGAGATTATTGACTGAAGGTCAAGTCAAATTGTGACAGTGTCACGTCAAGTTACGAATCAAGTCACGACAAAACTGAGTTTGCAATCAAACAGGCATGTTTAAACGAGACTGAATATTCTGATAACGTTAGAAAATTTCTATGTCAATTTTAGGCATATAGGCTGCATAGGACGAAATATAAGCACATATAATCGATGGCCAAAGTGTTTTTAGCTCTAAAACCGCAACTAAAAATCCAGATAGCCTACGGATGACAAAAAAACTCTAATTCTTGTATAAATGATGCATATTTTCAAAAATTTTCAAGTGTAATAAGAAAATGCGTGTTTGAAATGTATTTTTATTTTCCCAATATACGATGCATTTGGAAAGTAAAATGGTCGTGTGAATGATGGTGAAAAATTTGATGAATACAGAATCCGTTTTTAAATAGTTCCAAAAAAATGTTTTCTTGAATTTCTCTCCGGCGGGCAGATTTTTGATTTCATTATCGCAGTGAGCTTTGCAATCTGCATTAGCATTTAAAATTTTCAATTTCCATTGAAAATATCAAAATGAATTTGACCCTTTAAATTAAACTGATATTGATTTTAAACTCGAGAATAAGTAGGTATAATTGTTTCACATTCAATAATATTTTTCAATTAAACAAAATATTTTGCAAACACTTTTCTTCACACAAAGTGCTTGAAAACTAACAATAACTCAAATTTCTCAAAATTGGTTTAAGTTTTGGCAGTAGTTTGATCAAGTACTGTTGAATAGTAGCCCTCAATTATGAAAAAGAAGTTTGATAATCATATCTTTATATTTCACCCAGAAGGGGGGATACAGACTAGCTGCACCTATTAAGAGGATTTAGACGTCCCTCGCAGTACTCGAGTCTAACACTCACTTACACTTATAACACTACACTTACAACTTTAACACTTTACACTCAAATTTACATTTAGGTAGGCGATAATAGCCTGAATGTGCTTTTCGACTTAAAATAACAACAACAAAATTTTTTTCAATCATATCTTTATAAAAATGCGATTTGAAAGCTACCCCAAAATTCTGGCTAATTTCTCAAAATTGGTTTATCAGATTTTACTCAAATATCGCTCATATAAATAATCATTCAAAAGTCTAGTCATTGTAGTAAAGTTTCAATATATGCACTTTTTGTATTTGGAGTAAGCTATTTAGGTAAAAACCAAACATAACCTCAACCTTATTTAAAATTTAATAAGAGTCGTAAATATTGTTATATTATCAAAATCTGAGTCAAATCTGGCGAAAAAATAAAACTATACATAAACTTGTTTCACAATAATTGTTATTAAGCTTGCATCGAAAAAAAACAAAAAACAATTTCGTTGCTTAGAATACAATTCAACTGAATTTTTTATAGCCTACAAGGATTTTTTAACGTAAAACAGCAACAAAACATTATTTTTCATAATCACTGTTACTATGCCTACTATTATAATAAATGACAACAGAAAACTAACACCAACATAAAACAAGAAAGTAAACCACCATGATTTTTTCCATAACACAAAGACAGTTGAATTTAAAAAAATCTCATTTTAACAAACGTTTGGATATTTTCTTGTAAAAATAAGACATTTTTAAAACTAGTGTAAAAATTGACGTGACTAGTGAACCACACAACTTGGGAATTCTATGATTGTAACAAACTTGTGCAGACAATTTTGCAACAATTAATTGTTGATGAGCTGTTAATTCAGAGATTCTTGACTGCCAACTTGTTTCTAAAAGTAAAATGTCTTATAACTAATTCAGATTAATGAAAATCCACATGAGAAATCTGCATAAGATTTATGCTAGCATAGCCTAGATCGAAAACATATTGTCACAGTGATGGCTAACGCAAGTTAGCCAAATAAACTTTATTCTTCCGTTTAAAAAAAAAAAAAAAAAAAAACTTAGGCAGTGCAGGACTGGCCGACAGAAGTGACTATTTCTTTGGCACGCCTGACTGTATACTTTTTCACTATTATGATTTAATTATTTTTATAACAATTTAGATGCTTCCAGGAAAGAGCAACTCTTGAAAATTATTTTTCGTAATAAATTTCGCGTGTGTCCAGGTACACAATTAAAAATTAACTGAAACTGTCACAGACTATGCATTTGACTATCTTAGGCTATATAAGGGACTTTAATAATTAATCAGTTTATAACCCTACTTTTGACAGTTATATATTTTTTTTTTTTTTTTTTTGTGTTTAACGTCCGACTATTGTGCACACTTGGGCTAATGCAGACGGTTGACAGTTATACTGTCTAAACATAACAATAAATATAATATTTGTGAATCTGGCATTCAAACATTGATACAGGTCATATACATTAAATAACTACACAAATTTATAAAATACGCAATTTTAAAATTAACAGGAACAATAAACATAACCTCAATTGAAATGATATTGAATCTATTGTGCGAAATCAGCTGTTTAGAAATAGTCAATTCCAGTCTAGATATATACAAGAACAATATGTGCTGTAAGGTATGCATTACGGATTCAAGCGTGATGCGAAAGCAAATGTTTATACCCATGTTTCTCAACGGCGACCATAAAAGTTTTAACTTCAAAAATACATTTTATTAATCACTAAACAAAAAAAAACAATAATTTTTGTATTAATAATGTTTGCAATAATAATATTCACTAGACTGTGCGTATGGATGTGTTAGAGCGTTCCGTGACGGCAAACTGAATTTTTTCCCCGTGCAAAACATACACCCATACCCCGCGATAAGAAGTAGTTGTGTTGTCTTATGTCTACTTTTATTGCTTTAATGACGACTTCTCTAGAGGAAGTTGACTGATTGTGCAGCATAATGATGTAACATAAGTGAATGATTTCAAACTAAACAGTACAAATAACTCTGAACAATAATTGTTTAAACATATGGTCCAGTAGCCGTGTTACAATAACAAAAGATTTTACATATTGTATATCGCAATACAAGGCCAATTCGTTCGTTAATAGCTGATCCAACCTAACATACTTTGTGACAAATAAAGTAAGACTAATGCACATGTCATCTTTCTCGGAGCCCTTTCAGTGACAGCCACTAGGTTTGTGTTTCACATGTCCACCATCTTCGGTTGTAAGGGTTTGATGGTCGATGCTGCTAAGGCACCGGTCAGTCTGAACTGCGCATCTCAAGGTTGTTAGTTCTAGCCGTAGTTACTACCGTTCCTTTACACTTACTGTTAACACTAGTCCCTCGTCCATATTAGTTTAATTGGCATAAATTATGGAGGTTAATTGGAAAAATTAAGTTTATCGATAGGCTTTGGTTATCTGTTGGTGGAACCAACCTTGTTTTTGCCGTAAATGTTTGCATTTGTTCTCACTCTAAGGTTCTGTTTTAAAGTTATAAAAAATCGTTAGTCTGAATAAACAATAATAATTTCCATTGGTTGTATCGTTGAATGTAAACTTACTAGAATGATAACTCTTATGAGAGATATGTGAGTTTCTTGCGGCAGAGTGTAAAACTAGAGTTTAAACAGACAAGGTGTATTTTCTCAAAAATTTCCACCACCTGTCTTCGCAGTTTGCAGTATTTGTAGCGGCAGATAGTCCAATTACCTCGACTTAAACCACTAATATCGAGCACGCTTTTTATAATGGTGGCCGTACTTCTAGTAGGCCTACGTTTGTATTCAATGATTATATCGACCTGGTTCTGTTTTTATTATCTATGGTGTAACCAACCGGTTTTTGCACTACCGTGTCTATAGAATATCTTACACGTTTTTAAATGTGTGTACTCTCTCATTTGTATCGACATAGTTCAGCTTGTCTACACACACACACACACACACACACACACACACACACACACACACACACACACACACACACACACACACACACACACACACACACACACACACACACACACACACACACACACACACACGCACACGCACGCACACACACACACACACACACACACACACACACACACACACACACACACACACACACACACACACACACACACACACACACACACACACACACACACACACACACACACACATATATATATATATATTTTCTCAAATTTGGTTTGTCAGTTTTTTTCTAAAATGCCTGTCATATACAGACATACACAAACAAATACAGTGTGTTTTAAGTAAAACGACTTAAATAAAAGAACGATTTCAGAGAATAACCAAATATAACACTCACCATCCTTGGGTTGGTTGAATTTCTTCTATTAATTCTCAAACTAAAAATATCTATAATTTAAATTTGAAACACTGACTAGAGTTTACTATTCATATGTGACCTTTTTTGAGCAAAATCTAATAAAAAATTTCAGAAGTAAGGCTGATTTCCCTGTTTTTTAATCGATAGCTTCTGAACTGAAGCTACGTTTGGAAACAATTACAATTATATATATATATATATATATATATATATATATATTAAAATCAAAGTCATTAAAGTACAAAATATAGTGTTAGAATACATTTTCGCGGCTTAACCAAGACAATTTCGTTAGCAAAAAGGGCTCTTACATTAAAAAAAAGGATATAAATATCTAATTCCATGCTCACAAAGTTGTTTTACTTAAAAAATTATTTTTTATAAAATTTATCAAGGAAACTTGGTCAAACGTAGGTGATTATTAATGATTATTATTGAATGCGAAATTTAAAATAATGCCGTTGAAGTTATCAGGGAATACTGTGATGGGAGAGGAGCAAATCTCTTATAGTCGAGCCTGTATGTGTGTGTGTGTGTGTGTGTGTCTGCGAGCGCGTTAACAAGCTCACGTTCACTATTTTAGTCAGATTCGATTCAAACTTGGCACAAAATCGATTTTGGTAATACCTTGGACAAGGTCGTTAACCAGCGAAACACGTTCAATAATTTCAAAATAACGACCATTTCAAGTCCTTAAACATTCATGACTTTTTCTCGAATGTTTTTGAAAATTAGGTAAAACTATCGTAATAATTCTTTAAAAAATGCATAATTTAGCATTTTTAGTTTTCAAAATTCTGTGAAATTAGGAAATTTCATTTTTCTTAGTGTTCATTTTCGTATTTTGAATGTAATGTGACAATTTAAAATGCTAAGATATGCATATTTTAATGTTGTGTATGATGGTGAAATCGGATTTCAAAAAGAATTCAAGATTAAAAAATTATTTTTGGAAATTTGCTTTATTACGTCAGCGAAACAGTAGCGTGCCGCTATTGTTTTTAAACGAAGTTAATATAAGTAACAATTTTAACTAAATAAGTGTTTTAATTTTCTTAAGTTAAATATTTACCCTTATTACTTCAATAATTCATATTATTGAATTATTATTGAATTCAATAATTCATATCAATAATTACTTCAATATTCAAGTTTTCATTTCCATCTACCGCCCCTTTCAACGATATGCTTTTTTCTCTCTTGTGGCACCACATTGAAACAGACTGATGGGAAAAAAACTATTATTTTCACCAAAGTGAATAATGACCTGTTATGTAATGGATTTTAAAATATTTAAAAAAAAATTAAACATTCATAAAAAAGTATTGTCGTAAAAAATATGTCTATTACAGACAATAACTAATGATACTTTAATATTAAGATTATATAATAGAGGATAGGATTATATAATGCGATCAATGGACCCTATTGTGCAAGTATATTTTAAATACTAGTTCAGCAGATTGGTGCCCTTAGTAAGTACCAACAATCCACTGACTAGTTCATAGTGACGAAGCTGTCCATATCCTCGTGTGGGAAGTATGCAGAGGTCAGTACAACCCTTCTGCTTCTAGATCCCACAGTGGCTCAGTACTAACTACTGTACAGTCCCTCCGCTTACAGCCAGTCCTGTTATCCTGTCGCCAAAGTCACCCAAGTGCAAAAAAGCAACGTCGGCTTCCCTCTGCTGAAGCAGCTTCCGTAAGGCAGCAGTTGCCGCTCTACTGTGAAGGAGGTTGGCTTCAAGTTGACTACTTAATCCTTCTCAGGAGTAGAACTCACTCTGAAGACAACTCCAGAGATGCCCAGACACACTTTATAGTCCACCTCCTTCACTGTCTTCAGCGATTCCTCGTCGATCATTAGTACCAGAATCTTCCCCAGTTCTGCTGTCTTGAGCCCTATGTTGTGAGCTCTCATCATCCTGAGCAATTGGCCTGGTGGAAGTTTGCCAAGGGGATTCAGTATCCAGACCATAACCTTCCCCATCTGGAACATGATCCTGCCCAAAGCCACCTTCAGCTTTAAGTACTCCATCAAAGTTATGGTGGGGACCTTACTCCCAAGCCACTGTTTGGATCTATCATCTGCGCAGGTGATCGGAAAGCCCCATTCTCATACAGAGAACTAAGGAACCTGGTTGTAGAGTCCTCATTCTTAAAGGATAGTACCTAGCCCAGAATAACCTGGATCAACTCTGCCTGTTCTTGACACAGAACCGCCTCTGGGAAATTACTTGGTACAAAGACCATCTTAACTACCCCGAGAGTATCTCCAGCGGCAGCTTTCCAATTCTGGAGTGCGATTTTCTGACAGTCCAGTTACCGGTCTGAGTTTATTCTTAGGATTTAAAGAAACATTTAATTTTTGAAATTTTATTGTCGCAAGTGACTTTTGATAACAGTAATACAGTATTACCGAAGTTATTTTAGGAATATTATTGAATATTTACCAAAGAAATTTAAAAATATATTTTTAATTTGGTAATTTTTATTTGAATAAATTTCTTTTTTTAAGTTTGTATATTAATCGATATATTTTGCATTTGGTTTAGGCTAGAGCTAAAAAAACAAAAAAACATATTTTCGAAACTCTACGAAATTGTCCAGAAATGGAACTATTTAGGCCCTAAATCTATTTTTGTTGTTACTAAAAGTGTCTTAAAAGTTTAATATTTTGGTTCTAAATTTAAATTCTATAACACTCCCACCCCGGCTTATTTAATGTTCGCGTTTTACTATTTAAAAAAATAGCAACCTAACCTAGAGATTATGTTATTAGGTTATGTTAGGTTAGGATGGATTGTGTTAGGTTACGTTATTAATTACAAAGAAGCATTTTGCAATATATTGCCGTATTTATAAATCGACGCATTTTTAGTTGAAACCATTTTTGTAAATTTAACTACAAAAATTCCGAATATATTCTTGCTCTGGACCAAGATTATTAAAACTTACAGACCTACATTCAAGTAGCTGACCGGAGATGTCAGACTCAGACAAGCACTGCCACTAGATCAAGTCTAGCCGTGGTTCTCGTTCTTTTCTTTTCGTAACAATTAAAACAAGACCCATACGTGACTTGGCACCATTTCGAGTAGCTATTCAAAGGAAATACAAAAGAAACCTTTTCTACTACGCCTTTCGCAATTTACAAACTTAGACGACTTTAAAGGTTTTGTAATATTTTTAACAGTGACAGAAACTTTGTAAAATACAAAAATACAGCATGTTGTTAAACTACTCATAGAATTTGAATCCTATTCTAGTTTTTAATATTCGGAAATCAAATTTTAGGGACTGTCTGTCTCTTCTCTACTATTCTTTAAGTATTTCTCCCAGGAAAGTTTTGTGATCATGACAATAACCTCAAGTATTGTGATGTATGTTTATCCATCGTAAGGGGCAAATTGATTGATTTCAGTGAAATGTGTGAGGAAAAGTAGGCCTATAAAGTGAGAGTTCCCTGGTGTTCTGACATATTTGTATGTACCCCATATATGTTTCAAAACTGCAGGTCTATATTTTTGGTACAAAACCGATCGGAAAGCTTAGCGTGATAATATATGAAAGATAATTGAAATGTAAGAATATTCGTTATATCCAGAACATTACAATTTAAGTAAACCTGTACTAAATTATCTAATTTAATGTTCTTAGTAATCTAATTCGTAGCAGTTAATTAAGCTAATTATAGTATCCTGATAAAAATATTAAATTAAAAATATTGTAGTTTAAAATTACACACACTGATGATGTCAGGATGCATAGACAAACTGTGTGTTCAGGTGAACGGATATTGGTGACGGAAGAAACACCTGTAATGTTTTATAAAATATACGTTTCATTGTTTACATTAATGGTTGTTGTAATATTTATTGGTATTATGACACTAATCAGACTATTTACTAAATTCAAAGAAAAAAAATTACAAGTCATTGAAGGAAACAATTCAGCTTTTACGTATTACAGATCCGTGATAGTTCTAAAAAAAAAAAGTTTGCACTGACACTGCTGAAGCTAAAGGTAAATATTTCTAATTAGGACCGATTTTAAATAAAACATTGTATGCCCTTTCTCCATCAAGCGGTCAAAATTATGATTGATTTTTACCTATTCAGTCAATATTATAGGATATAACCAAGACTAACAACTCCTAACGTTAAATGAGAAACCTCCATCTTGAAACGGAATTAAATGGGAAAAAATCTTACACATACGTCTCTCGGGTACGACATTTTTACAAGGTATCTTCGTATTAAATTTCAAAACATCGGGTAACGTATTTGGCCAAAACTGCGAACACTCGTTATCGTTAAGAAAATTGAAATTCGGTGAAGTCAGAGCTTATGAAATACGATTTGAAAAAGACACGGTTGAACCGATTTTGAATAACGATGACTCGTTTTATTTGCCTTTTGGGTCTTTTGTATAAAAAGAATTCTAAAATAAGTAGTTTTGGGTTTGTGAAATTGCAAAAAACAGGAAAAAAATTAATTATGCACCTATAGACTTTTCTACTTAACCAATTTTGATCAACGATGACTCAGTTATTCGTCTCAGTTATAAAATGTGCTTTTTGCATTTAAGTAAAAAAAGTTACAAATCATTCAATTACAAAAAACCAGTCAGAAAATTAAAAATTGATTAAAATTGGAAACACTAACACTCCTACAGCCTAAACTACTGAACCAATTTTCATTAATGATCACTTATTTTGTTCATGGTTGCAGCATTTGCCTTTTGTGTATTTGTTTTAATAAGTACATTTACATTTATCGTTAAGAAAATTGAAATTCGGTGAAGTCAGAGCTTATGAAATACGATTTGAAAAAGATACGGTTGAACCGATTTTGAATAACGATGACTCGTTTTATTTACCTTTTGGGTCTTTTGTATGAAAAGAATTCTAAAATAAGTAGCTTTGGGCTTGTGAAATTGCAAAAAACAGGAAAAAATTAATTATGCACCTATAGACTTTTCTACTTAACCAATTTTGATCAACGATGACTCAGTTATTTGTCTCAGTTATAAAATGCGTTTTTTGCATTTAAGTAAAAAAAAGTTATAAATCATTCAATTACAAAAAACCAGTCAGAAAATTAAAAATTGATTAAAATTGGAAACATTAACACTCCTATAGCCTAAACTATTGAACCAATGATCACTTATTTTGTTCATGGTTGCAGCATTTGCCTTTTGTGTATTTGTTTTAATAAATACATTTACAATTTAAATATAGGCCTAACAATAAACTGCCAAAACATTTACCGACTTCTCAATGTTGTATTTCTACTGAACAGCTGATTTACGGAAGATAACTTGTTGCTATACGTTATGAAAAGTTAAAAAATATCTTTTTAATACCTCTAAAACTGTAAAAGAAATTATGCTCTCACAATCAATCGAATGTAAACACTAAAAAATATTCTTTGCATACACATTTTATTTTTTCAGTAAATATTAGACAATCATTGTGATCATCCTTTACAACACTTGGTACCAATGGTATTCATACAAAAATGATCCAATTTGAAACAAAAATCACCAAGTGGTAAAGTATATCGCCAAGCCTACACTCAAATAAGTTGTAAAATCACCTTTGAATTCCGCCAAGAACCAGTCACCTGCATACGCAGTTTGCTGATCAATATCAATCTTCGCACTTGGCGGCGGCGTACCTTCTATGCTATACATCACTAACTGTGATGACAAAGAAGTTCTTTCATGTTGTTCCCTACGCTCAGCGTATTGGGAAAAGTATCAGTGCAGGTGTAAAATCATCAGATTATTAATTTAAGCCACACACTCATTTTAGTTCAAACTATACATTTTTCACATCGAAAACAATACAATTTTTGAAATGATTACTTTTTATCGCGGGGTATGGGTGTATGTTTTGCACGGGGTAAAATTCAGTTTGCCGTCACGGAACGCTCTAATTTATGTTTAGTATAAATGTTTTACTAAATAAATTACATGGGTATAAATATTTACTTTCGCGTCACGCTTGAATCCGTAATGCATATCTCACAGCATATATTGTTCTTGTATGTATCTAGACTGAAAGTGACTACTGCTAAACATCTGATTTCCCACAATAACTTCAATATCATTTCAATTCAATTGAGGTTATGTTTATTGTTCTTGTTAATTTTAAAAATGTGTATTTCCTAAATTTGTGTAATTAAATTATTTAATGTAGGCCCTATATGACGTATACCAATTTTTGAATGCCAGAATCATAAATATATTTATTATTATACTTGGACAGTATAATAATAAGTAAGGTTATAAACTGATTAATTATTAAAGTCCCTTGTATAGCCTAAGATAGTCAAATTCATAGTCTGTGACAGTTTCAGTTAATTTTTAAGTTGTGTATCTACACACACGCGAAATTTAATACGAAAATAATTTTCAAGAGTGGCTCTTTCCTACATGCATCTAATTTTTTATAAAAATAATTAAATCATAATAGTGAAAAAGTATACAGTCAGGCGATAGAAGTAGTGACTTCTATCGGCCAGTCCCGCAATGTCTACGTTTTTTTCCACTTTCATTGTGAAGACCTATTTGTCTCTTAGTAATTCAAATAAAAAAATTCTACATATATAAATTCACAAGAGAACTTTAAATTAAAAGACTGCTTAATCCATGCACAATATTTTACATAGGAATTTATAAAATTTTATGTATTAGCGACTGACATCAGAGTAATTTTGATGGAGAAAGACGCGTCGCGACCAGTGCGAAGATTGATGTTCTTCAGGATACTGTGTAAACAGGTGACTGGTTTTTGGTGAAATTTAAAAGCGATTTAACAACTTATGTAATTGTAAGCTTGGCAGGGAAGTTTTTGCTATCAGATGGTTTTTGTTCAGATTCCAGACATTTGTATAAAACAATGTAATTGGTTTGTCCTATATAGTGTTGTGCGACATTATATATATATATATATATATATATATATATATATATATATATATATATATATATATATACTAGCTGTTACCTGTCACGGCTTTGCCTGCAATTTTTTCCTGCATCACCGTTTAACCCAACAACCGTGTCAGTTAGGTTTAGAGTACTCTTTTTAAAAAATAAATAAAGGTTTTTTTAATGCTTCACCGTGTTAGGCCTAACAACCATATTAGTTTGCTAATGAAGTATTCTGTAAAAAAATATAAAGATTTTTCACGCATCACTATGTTAGGCCTAAAAACCGTGTCAGGATATGTAGCCTAGTATTTTTTTAAAAAAATATAAAAGTTTTTTTGACGCATCACCGTGATAGGTCCAACAACCGTGTCAGGATATGTAGTACTCTTTAAAAAATATAAAGGTTTTTTCACGCATCACCGTGTTAGTTAAGTTATGGAGTACTCTTTAAAAAAAATATAAAGTTTTTTTCAATACATAACCGTATTAGGCCCAACAACCGTGTCAGTTAGGTTATAGAGTACTCTTTTGAAAAAATAAATGAAGGTTCTTTTAATGCATCACCGTATTAGGCCTAACAACTATGTTAGTTAGCTTATGGAGTATTCTTTAAAAAAATATAAAGATTTATCACGCATCACTATGTTAGGCCTGACAACCGTGTCAGTTAAGGTTTGGAAACTCTTTAAAAAAATAAAGTTTTTTTTCACACATCACAATGATAGGCCCAACAATCATATCAGTTAAGATATGTAGTATTCTTTAAAAAAATATAAAAGTTTTTTTATACATCACCGTGTTAGGCCTAATAACCGTGTCAGTTAATATACTTAGTATTCTTTTAAAAAATTTAAAGGTTTTTTCACACATCACCGTGATAGGCCTAACAACCGTGTCAGTTAGGATATGCAGTATTCTTTAAAAAAATATAAAGGTTTTTTTACGCATCACCGTGTTTGGCCTAACAATCGTGACAGTTAGGATATGTAGCCAAATAATCTTTAAAAAAAATATAAAGGTTTTTTCACGCATCAAAGTGTTAGGCCTAACAACCGTGTCACTTAGGTTATCCACTATTCTTTTAAAAAATGGGTTTCCTATCACCCAAATCCGTGTTAGACGTATTTTTATTGTTTTACTGATCTACAGATCAGTAAAACAATAAAAATACGTCTAAAATCAGTACAACACGGTACCGATTTTCGCCGGTAGCAATTTTGAGGTTATGTTGGTCACTTTTATTTTCGATTTTTATCGTACATAATAAAGCACATAATAAAGCATTTTAGTAAGAAAAATATCGAAAACTCCAATAGATGCTGCACTGCATATTTACCATTTTTTCATATAATGTAATTACACAAATATATATACTACCTTACAGTTAAAGTATCCTAATAAAATTGTATATAATATATATATTCTGCACTCTGCTTTAAAAACATTGAATAGTCTTAAATTAAAAATACCAGATTGTGATTATTAGATGAAAATGTAACATTAAAAACAATAATTTTGCATAGATTAAGATTTGTAAAATTGGATTAGATCTATGTCCATCTCAGGTGCCTAAATCTCATGTTCAGTAAACAGTAATTAAACCTAATTATAGTTAACAGATGTTACAAAACTAAAAACTGATAATTATTTTGTGCTGGGTAAGTAGTATAATGACGTTTTGTAAAACTGGAATAGGCCTATATGTATCTCTGATACTTAAACCATATACGTAGCAAATTTCATCTCAATTGGTCCAGTAGTTAAAGCGTGATTGAATAACAAACAAACAAACAAACACACAAACTTTCAGAAATATAATATGAATAAGATATAATTACAATTGAAAAACTGAACTTAGTCCATCTATCAATACATCTATGAAATGAAAGCGTTAGTTGGTTGCACATCCTATGATACACTCCAAAATCCAAAAATCACTTGATCTTGTGACAGTTGTATCAATCTTGTCTCAGTCCAAATCAAACGGTTTTATCCTGTCCAACCGCCGAACTTGAACCGAATTGTCGAGAACTTGTAGCATCTCGATGTTATGGTGCTTATGCAGTCTTTCTTCATGCTTCCTAGCAAATCGCCGAATCTCTTCATGAACTGTAGCAATTTGTAAATCCTTATGAAGATCATCATTGCGTATGTACCATAGGGCATTGACAATGCCTCTCAGTACTTTATTTTGAAACGTTTGAATAATTTTAATATTGCTTCTCCCCAAAAGCTGCACACCATCTGTCCAGATGGGTTTCAGGACTTGTTTATAAAGTAATAGTTTATTGTGCACTGACAACTTCGATTGTCACCCAAGAAGCCAATGCATTTTTGTTAGTTTCAGATTCAGTTCATTACGTTTTTTTTTGACATGTACCTTCCAGCGCAGTGTTGAGTCCAGTGCCATGCCCAAATATTTTGCATTATTATCTTGTGGGATCACTTGTTGATTGATAACCACGGGAAGATAATTGAATTTTCTGTTAGTAAAAGTAACATGAACAGATTTTGTCCCACTCAGCTTTATTCGCCATTTTTTACTCCAGTCACAAATTCCATTGACAGCTATATACAGCCTTCGAGTAGACTTCTCAATGCTATTTCCTTCTGAGATAACAGCAGTATCATACGCGAATGTAGCAACGATGGCCTCATCACAGACTGGAATATCACTTGTGTAAAGCAAGTATAAGAAGGGCCCCAACACACTTCCTTGTGGAACTCCGGCAGATATCCGCTTCAAATCAGAGTAACTATCTTCATACTTGATTCGAAAGTGCCTTCCTGAAATATAGGACTTCAGCAATTGACTATGTTGTTTTGGCAAGTATTTTTCCATTTTGTATTCCAATCCTCGATGCCACACCTTATCGAAAGCTTGGGAAACATCCAAAAACACAGCAGAACAGATTCATTTTTCTTCAAGTGCATTATCAAAAACGCTGGCAATTCTATGAACCTGGTCAATCGTTGAATGCTTGTCTCTGAATCCAAATTGATGGTTTGGAATCAGATTCTTCCTTTCAGTAACTTGCTTAAGTTGCTTTAATAATAACTTTTCAAAGATCTTAGAAATTATAGGTAACAATGATATTGGCCGATATGATGTTTTATCATTAGGTGCCTTACCAGGCTTGGGTATCATTATAACTTTAGCAATTTTTCATTGCATTGGTACATAGACAATCGAAATGCAGCATTGATAAGATGAGTAAGTTTAACTATTCCTATCTGTGGCACCTCCTTTACTGATCGTCCATTTATCAGGTCATAGCCTGGAGCAATTTTTTCAAGTTTAAATTGGAAATCTCTTTTGCTACCTCTTTAGGAGTAACAGGCTTCAACTTTGTCACATCTCTATTCTGTATTCTTGGTAAGTATTCGTTTGCTGTTTGTCTGGATTTATATATGTTCTAAACTTTTGGAACACTGTTGTTCGTTTGTCGCTCTCAACTGTGAGAGCAAAAACAGTTCATGATCAGGAGATTGCTCTTGCGCAGTAAGTTCCGTGTCGGTAATTTTCTTTGCAAACTGTAAATAAAAGATAATCTAACCCGAAAATATTGATATTTATGGTTGTATTTATTAAATAGAAATGTAGTCAGGTTTACGTTCTGAAATATCATGCTTTATTTTACATATTTTCCAACAGTGGCCTAAAATTTCAACGACAATTTTGTTTTAAAATTTAAAATTTACAAAAATAAAAATCAATTTTATTTGTGTAAAGTAAACATAATTTTTGTAAACTTGAAATAGTCTAATCTTTATTTTGAAATACTGTATTACTAAATACTTCTTTTTTAGGCTTAAAACGTTCTTCGACGTCTTCTTATTCCTAACTTCCATTTTTCTTTGTCATTCCACAGATTTTGATTCAATACCCTCTCTCCCACTTTCTTATCAATTTCTTCTTTCCAACTAAGTCTCTGTCACCCTCTTTTTTTGCAACCAAGTGGTTTCCAACTTATTGCAGTGATTTGCTTAATACTAAAGAAACTGTAGAATATCTTTAAAACTATTTTCAAAATCATCTGAAACTGTTCGACACATTTTCTGAAACTGTTCGACACATTGTCTAAAACTTTTCGACACATTGTCTGAATCTGTTCGACACATTTTCTGAAACTTTTGGACATATTGTCTGAAAGTGTTCGACACATTGTCTAAAAGCCGACTCGGTGGCCTAGTTGACACTGTGCTTTATCGATTCCCGGCCAGGGTTGGCATTTTCATACGCTATAAATCATCCCATTGTCTGACATTAGTTTGACATATTGTCTGAAAAAAAAAACACAAGAAAAAAAACATTGTCTAAATTTGACACATTGTCTGAAACTGTTCGACACATTGTCTAAAACTTTTCGATAATTTGTCTGAAACTGTTCGATACATATTGTCTGAAAGTGTTCGACACATTGTCTAAAAGCCGTTCGACTAGTTGATAGAAACTGTTCGACACATTGTATGAAAGTGTTCGACACATTGTCTGAAACTGTTCGACACATTGTCTAAAACTTTTTGATAGTTTGTCTGAAACTGTTCGATATATGACTGAAACTGTTCGATACATTGTCTGAACTGTTCGACACATTGTCTGAAACTGTTCGACAAATCATCTGAAACTGTTCGATACATTATCTGACACTTTTTGACATATTGTCTAAAAGCCGCCCCGGTGGCCTAGTTGATAGCATACTGGGCTTTCACCCCGAGGACCCGGGTTCGATTCCCGGCCAGGGCTTGGCATTTTCATAAGCTATAAATCATCCCATCGTCTGCATTAGCCCAAGTGTGCACAATAGTCGGACGTTAAACAAAAAAAAAAAAAAAACATCGTCTAAATTTTAAACATTGTCCGAAACTGTTCGACACATTGTCTAAAACTTTTCGATGGTTTGTCTGGAACTGTTCGATACATGTCTGAAACTGTTCGACACAATGTCCAAAACTGTTCGACACATTGTACGAAACAATGTTTATCACAAACTGTTTCCATCAAACGTTCCAAATAGAAACGCACCATCAGGTTTCATTTATCCAAGCTGTTATCAGATGGTTTGAACAGAAAAAGTCGCAGATTTATATAACCCATCTGATGGCAGCTTGCCGGGTCCCATTTCCTCCCAGGCAGCTAGCGCTCTCCTCCCAGTTTTCATTAGTTTTTAATGCCCTGTTTCCGCCCTGAGATGAGCCTTCTCCAACCCTTGTCTCACCACAATTGAATTCATCCCTTAATAGTCTTGTTAATTACACTAGGAAATTATCAACTTTTATATTACATATGTACTAAAAATCAGGAAATTAAATTTCGTAAGGTATTACTAAAATAAATTTTCCTTGCGGTATTTAAATAACTTTCGAAAATTTTAATATTACTTTTATACATACGTAATAATTATTTATGGTTAAAGCAAAATGGAACGTTTAAGCATATTGCACTATCAAACAAACGGTTTTTGATGAAATAAATTTGACGATTCTTTGATTAACTGACCCTTTTATAAAACTTTAATGAATTTTAGACATATTGTAATTTTTGGCGAAGATTTTCAAAATACGTAGGTATTAACCTCAAAATATTGTCTTTTCCTGACGACTTTGTTCCTTTCATTGTAGACTTATACTTTAAAACGATTAAAAAATTAGCATTGACTATTGAAGCTGTAAAAATTCACCTACGTATTTTATTGTCAATATTAACAATTAGTTGTTTAATTAGAATAAATAAAAACTCATTAATTAAAACTGAATCTTAAAATATTTATGTTGTTACTAGAAAAGTAGGCCTATAGGGCAAAGTCATAAATATGTGCTGTATTAAGTTATAAAATATTTTAAACCATTCGGTCTAACCAATGCACTGTTTCTGCAGTATTTGAGTGTTAAATACGTTTTTAATTGTACTAAGCCCATTTTGACGCAAGAGAAAGATAAATTAGGCTTTGTTGGTTGTCTATGTCAAAATTTCTTTCATTTAAACAATTGCAATCAGTTTTTTGTACAACGTAAACTTCGCTTGCTGTATAAAACAAAATTTGCTTGCGTAAAACTTCACTTTTGCGCTTTGCAGTGAAACAATTGCAATCAGTTTCTTGTACAACGTAAACTTCGCTTGCTGTATAAAACAAAATTTGCTTGCGTAAAACTTCGCTTTTGCTCTTTGCAGTGAAACAATTGCAATCAGTTTCTTGTACAACGTAAACTTCGCTTGCTGTATAAAACAAAATTTTCTTGCGTTAAACTTCACTTTTGCGCTTTGCAGTGAAACAATTGCAATCAGTTTCTTGTACAACGTAAACTTCGCTTGCTGTATAAAACAAAATTTTCTTGCGTAAAACTTCACTTTTGCGCTTTGCTGTGAAATAATTGTAAACGAACTGCTGAAATTATTAGGTATAACCTAAAATATATCCGGTTAATAACCCATATGATTAGAAACATGCGACTAATGTAATATGTTTTTACAACTTTGACAAATATCTAAACAAAATATTCGGTCAAAGTTTCATCAGATTGTTGACAAATATTTTTGTTAGTACAATATGTCCTTCAGGAAATCCGATTAACCTGAGCACGCAGCTGACGTGATGGAAGTGAATTTTATGAAATTATCAATAATATTTTTAAATTAGTGGTCTCACCAAATTTTTAATGGAAATGACAATTTATGCAAACTTTAACGCTAATTACGAAGATAAAATCAGAATTTCAGAAAAGTATAGGCCTACGATAAGAATATGACTTTTTAAAGAATTAGAATGACCCTCATTTGAAAGGATTAAAGCTTTTTAGGATATTTTAAATAATAATTTTAAGACAGTTTCATAAAACGCCCTGAAAGCGTTGAAGTAACATAAAGTATCGAGGACCTCATGTCTTATTTTCCTGAGCAGAAGCGACCTTTTGTCTACAGAAAGTTCATCGAGTAATTTTGCAGTGGTGAATTTGTTTTAGCTTCTTGTAATTTTATAACAGCTGCCTGCATGATTTTCGTGTCAATAGCTCCTGAATACACGCTCAATGTAATGTAGCCAACAGCCCCTCGCCACTTAGATCATAACTGTTGACATAAACGTTATGTTAATATTACCATTATGTATAGATGTAAGCAGATATTTTTATATAAATTCACACTTGCAGTATTTGATCTCAAAGCGCAAAATAGTTTTTGGCCCCCACCAGGACCCTACAGCACGCTGATATTTATTAAATATTAAATAATATCCACAAAAAACCTTGCTACTAAAGGTTTGACTGACGGGAGCAGTGGAAGTACAGTAAAGGCAACAATGGTGGTAGAATGTAGGCAACTACATCTACAGATAAGAAAGGAGTAGCAGGAGCAGAGCAGAGGAGGGGAAGAGTTCTTGAATCATCACAATAGCTCCTATTCAATGCTTAATCTCGTCGCCGATCCTGACTGTATTGTCCTCAATATAGAAAAGCTTTTGGAACGCTAGACATCATCAATAGCACAATGTTACAATACAATCGCGATAATGTAGGGGGCTGCCCCCCACTCCGCGCTGCATTCAATAAACTTGGCTACCTTTTGCCCAATCATGTATTAAGTAATATATCACGTGACTTTTTTGGGGAAATCCCGTTACAGGGAAAAGGGAAATTATTGCCGTCACGTGGCCGTTTTTAACTGTTCTCCCTCCCCCACCGCCGCCGAGACACTAATCGTCCCAACAATAGGTGAATACGGGCAGGTCGATTGGAAGATACGCTTTTAGAACTGTTAAAATGTTATTAACTCTAGCATTGCCTCCATTTAACTCTTTAATTTTTAACTACGCTCGGCTGTTATTGCTGATTTAAATGTTTGGGTACAAAAAGTTGAAAGTAGGACTCGAAAATAAAAATGTAAAAATTTTTGCTATGCCCAGTGTCATTCGATTGTAGTTTGCAGAACACAGCTGTTTTCAAAAACTTTATAATTACAGTTTTTAGGTTAATTAACGTGTTCTAACAGTTCGACCCTAACATTTATGTTATACGCTTTATGTTTTAGTTTAAGTTAACCATTTGAAAACAAGAGTTCTCCATGCTCTAGAAATATTGGTTTTTTTAAATACAAATGATTATAGCAAATGTCTAAATAACAAGTACGCCTAATCAGAGTTAAAATGTCGGTCAGTTTATTTCAGTTTCACTGGAAATGTAAAATTAATTAATGATGTAACTTGTACTAAATGGCCTATAACTTAAACGAACTTTAATAAATCCTCAAAACGTATCCTTAAACAGTGATCACTTCATAACTCTAGAGTGTTACTCCAACAGCTCGTTTTAAGTGAGTTATGAATGCTTGAACACTAATGAATAAACATAGAACACTTAACTTTCTTTAATTTGCTGACGTTGTTTGCATAAAGAAGCTGGATGATCAACCAACAGCTGTTTTCAGCTTAGAAAAATCTCCGAAGAATATAATTTCAAACATTCATTTTGAAAAAAAAATTTTAAAGCCATTCTAACAACAAAAATCCAGTTCGAATCCAAAAAGATCCATTCTAATCCAAAAAAATCCATTTAGAATAAAAAAAATCCAGTTTGAATCCAAAAAATCCAGTTTGAATCCAAAAAAATCCAGTTCGAATCCAAAAAGATCCATTTAGAATAAAAAAAATCCAGTTTGAATCCAAAAAATCTAGTTTGAATCCAAAAAGATCCATTTCTAATCCGTAAAGATCCATTTAGAATTTTAAAAAATCCAGTTTGAATCTAAAAAATCCAGTTTGAATAAAAAAAAATCCATTTATAATTCGTAAAGATCCAGTTTGAATCCAAAAAATCCAGTTTGAATCCAAAAAAATCCAGTTCGAATCCAAAAAGTCCATTTAGAATATTAAAAAAATCCAGTTCGAATCCATAAAAACTCCAGTTTTGAATCTACAAAGATCCATTTCGAATAAAAAATTATAAATCTCTGGAAAGTCGGTGAAGACACTTTCATATATTTGTTGTTTGAGAGCAGATATTAGCCACGAAATAAATTAGCTACGTTGGAATAAATGTCCGCAGAACTTTGAGAAGTTATTTGCAGAATATTGAGTGAATAACAAGAAAACTGTAAAATAATGACAACACCAATCTGTGGCAGTAAAATATGGAGTCCTTTAAAACAGGATACGAGTAACTCTCGAGCAGCTGAAGAAACGTCACAGGGTATGAATTGACAGAATAAGAAAAAAGATACAGGGTGTTATATAAGTACATAACATGTATGTATAACTTGGATAGAATGGTAGAGTTTAGAAAGTAAAGAACGCTACCAGGTTGACAGGTTATAGACATAGAGGACGTTGGTCACCGAAGAAGAGAGATGTCGGAACTTGCTTACACCATAGTGTTGATAAAAAAGAAAAGGAAAAACGTATGTACATAAAAGGCTAAATGTATCATTGTAATGTTTATTTATGCGTTCCAGACTGTAGAATTTTAATATTTTTTAAACGTTTTCAGGGATTCATTCCGAAATACAATTGTCAAAGTGCTTTACACAGTGCAATTCAGAAAGCCTATCTTTAACCAACATATTTAACTACTTGAGTAATCTGACTCAAACATATTACATTTTCCGACATGAATACTTGACATTTTCAGAGTTATAGAAAGTGCTTTTATAAATAATAAACTAATTTATTATACCCAGCCCCGGCTTTTTCTCCTGCAAGTTCTTAAGAGATAATCATGAAAATTACGTTGGCTCAAGGAAAACTACGAATTATCAATGCCTGAATGAGACAAATCGCCAACAGTAGTTTGTATTTTAAAGTGACTGCTTCTTATTGCGGAGTATGAGTGTATGTTTTGCACGCAGAAAAAAATTCAGTTTGCCGTCACGGAACGCTCTTACATATAGGGCCAACGTATGCGCACTCTAGTGAGCGCGGGAAGCAGCCAACGTGAAGGCCAACGACATGCACAGAGCAATTGGCGTACGAGCTCCTAAGCATACTTTGCAACTAGTATGGGTCCACACTTTCAGTCGAATTGATGGGAAAACAGGGATACTAAAACCATTCATGTTTTCAGATTAAAAAAAATGTATTTTTGAAGTTAAAACTTGTATGGTCGCGGTTAACAAAACATGGGTATAAACATTTGCTTTTGCGTCACGCTTGAATCTGTAATGCATACCTTCACAGCATAGCCTATATTGTTCTTGTATATGTCTAGTCTGGAAGTAACTACTTCTAAACAGCTAATTTTGCACAATAGCTTCAATATCATTTCAATTGAGGTTATGTTTATTGTTCCTGTTAATTTTTAAAATGTGTATTTTCTAAATTTGTGCAGTTAAATTATTTAATGTATATAACCTATATCAATTTTTGATGCCAGAATCATAAAATATATTTATTATTATACTTAGACAGTATAACTGTAAAAAGTAAGGTTATAAACTGATTAATTATTAAAGTCCCTTATATAGCCTAAGATAGTCAAATTCATAGTCTGTGACAGTTTCAGTTAATTTTTAAGTTGTGTACCTACACACACGCGAAATTTAATACGAAACTAATTTTCAAGTTTCCCTTTCCTGCATGCATTTAAATTTTTATAAAAATAATTAAATTATAATAGTGAAAAAGTATAGTCAGGCGTGCCGAAAGAAATAGTCATTTCTGTCTGCCAATCCTGCACTGTCCAAGTTTTTTCTTTCTTGTTTAATCTCTTCTAAACACAATTCTTACACTTTTTATCTAACTTTACTTTTAAAGAGTAAGTTGGAATATTATTTGAACCAAACCTATTTTTGAAGATAAGTTTTACTATAATATTTGAAACATTAAATGGAACTGGTATATCTACATTATACAAGACATTTTTATCAGCACAAAACAAATATTTCTTTAATAATAATCATATTTAGACTTACCTAAGTTCAAATTTAAATCAACACACAGTTAACGCGTTGCTAAAGTGAATTAAAAAAATTAATAATATCACATAAACGAATATTGTTTTTGAAAACATTTTTGTAATATATATAATAAGCTTACAAAAACGAAACCTGGGCATCATAATAACTTTTTGAAGTGAATACTTCTTTATGCCCAGTATGGAAATTTTGGTACAGTGAAATCGAATCTACCTAATCTAATCTATCTAATTCATATTGCATTTCTGAAAGTTTGTGTGTTTGTTTGTTTGTTATTCAATCACGCTTTAACCACTTGACCAATTGAGATGAAATTTGGTACGAATATGGTTTAAGTATCAGAGATACATATAGGCCTATTCCCGTTTTACAAAACGTCATTATACTACTTACCCAGCCCAAAATAATTATCAGTTTTTAGTTTTGTGTCATGTGTTAATTGTAGTTATTTACTGGACATGTGATTTAGGTACCTGAGATGAACATAGATTCAATCCTATTTTAATAATCTTAATCTGTGTTTTATTTATTGCAAAATTATTGTTTTTAATGTAATATTTTCAATATTGTAGTTGAAATTTTTTTTAAAACTGACTTTAATTTGTTACTTTGTGTTGAATTTTCAATATTAAATGTAAAAAAAATCCCTACACAGAGTGCAAATTGTAAGGTAGTATATATATTTGTGTAATTACATTACATGAAAAAATAGTAAATATGCAGTGTAGCATAACCTATATTTTTCGATATTTTTGTTACTAAAATGCTTTATTATGTGCCCAAGAGCAAGAATCCAAAATATGAAAGCACGAGAAGTACGATAAAATCGAAAATAAAAGTGACCAACATAACCTCAAAATTGGTACCCGGCGAAAATCAGTAACGTGTTGTAAATCGGTAAAACAATAAAAATACGACTAACACGGGTTTTGGGTGATAAGAAACCAATTTTTTTTAAAAGAATTCTGCATAACCAAACTGACACGGTTGTTAGGCCTAACAAGGTGATTCATGAAAAAACCTTTACATTTTTTTAAAAAATAGCCTACTATATATCCTGACACGGTTGTTAGGCCTAAAACGGTGATGCGTGAAAAACCTTTACATTTTTTTAAAGAATACTACATATCCTAACTGACATGGTTGTTAGGCCTAACACGGTGATGCGTGAAAAAACCTTTATATTTTTTTAAAGACTACTACATATCCCAACTGACACGGTTGTTGGGCCTATCATGGTGATGGTGAAAAAAACCTTTAATTTTTTTTAGAATACTACATAACCTAATTGACACGGTTGTTAGGCCTAACACTGTGATGTGTGAAAAACCTTTATATTTTTTTAAAGAATACTACATATCCTAACTGACATGGTTGTTAGGCCTAACACGGTGATGCGTGAAAAAACCTGTATAATGTTTTAAAGAATACTACATAACATAACTGATACGGATGTCGAGCCTATCACGGTGATGTGTGAAAAAAAAACCTTTACTTTTTAAAGAATATTATATAACCTAATTGACACGGCTGTTAGGCCTAACACGGTGATGGGTGAAAAACCTTTATATTTTTTTAAAAGAATACTACATATCCTAACTGACACGGTTGTTGGGCCTATCACGGTAATGTGTTAAAAAAACCTTTGTTTTTTTTAAATAGTACTGAAAACCTTAACTGACACGGTTGTTAGGTCTACCATGGTAATGCGTGAAAAACACTTTATAGTTTTTTAAAAGAATACTCCATAAGCTAACTAACATGGTTGTTATGCCTAACACGGTGATCCATTAAAAAAACCTTTATTAATTTTTTTTAAATAGTAGGCCCTACTTATAACCTAACTGACACGGTTGTTGGGCCTAATAAGGTGATGCATGAAAAAAACCGTTATATTTTTTTAAAGAGTAACTTAACTAACACGGTTGTTAGGTCTAACGCAGTGATGCGTGAAAAAACCTTTATATTTTTTTAAAGAATACGACATATCTTGACACGGTTGTTGGGCCTATCACGATGATGTGTGAAAAAACCTTTATATTTTTTAAAAGAATTCTACATATCCTAACTGACACGGTTGTTAGGCCTAACACGGTAATGCGTGAAAAAACCTTTATATTTTTTAAAGAATACTAGGCTACATATCCTAACTGACACGGTGGTGCGTAAAAAAACCTTTATATTTTTTAAAAGATACCACATATCTAACTGACATGGTTGTTGGGCCTATTATGGCGATGTGTGAAAAAACCGTTATTTTTTTTAAAGAGTACTTCAAACCTTAACTGACACGGTTATTAAGTCTAACATGGTGATGCGTGAAAAAAACCGTTATTTTTTTTTAAAGAGTACTCCAAACCTTAACTGACACGTTTGTTAGTCCATGGTGATGCGTGAAAAATCTTTATATTTTTTTTAAAGAATACTGCATAAGTTATAAAACATGGTTGTTAGGCCTAACGCGGTGATGCATTAAAAAACACCTTTATTTATTTTTTTAAAAAGAGTACTCCAGAACCTAACTAACACGGTTGTTGGGCCTAATACGGTGATGCAGGAAAAAAGCCTTAATTTTTTTAAAAAAATACTCCATAACTTAACTAACACGGTGGTGCGTTAAAAAAAACCTTTATTTTAAAAAAGAAATACACCATAACCTAACTGACACGGTTGTTGGTCCTAACACGGTAATGCGTGATCTTTAATGTATATTACGATTGCGGGAAAAGCCGTGACGGTTAACAGTTTGTTATTCAATCACACTTTAACTACTGGACCAATTGAGATTAAATTTGGTATGAACACGGTTTAGGTACCTGAGATAAACACAATACTATTCCAGTTTAATTGAATAATAGTGATTTTTTAATAATACTGTATTTTATTAAAATATGACAGGACCCTGTTTTAGAGTATCGAGTAACAAAAATGTATATTTCTTGGCCGAAAACCAAAAATCGTATAATATTGTAAATAGAAATATATTAAAATGAAATGATCTATTCTGATTTTGAAAATCGACTATAAATTTTATAGCCTACATTATAATTGCAGGCAAAGCCGCAACGGGTAACAGCTAGTTGAGAATAAAGGAAGGAAACAGTATACAATTCATGAAACAGCTGAGTGGTTGCCAGTCAGTGAGTAACTACTTAATTTGAATACTGAAAGTCGAAATAGAATCTTTCTTAATCATATTATATTTCTAAAAGTTTGTGTGTTTATTTATTTGTTTGTTTGTTTGTTTGTTATTCAATCACGCTTTAACCACTGGACCAATTGAGATGAAACTTGGTACGAAAATGGTTTAAGTATCTGAGATAAACATAGGCCTATTCCCGTTTTAAAAAACGTCATTATACTACTTACCCAGCCCAACATAATTATGTAGTATTTAGTTTTGTGGCATGTGTTAACTGTAGTTAGGTTTAATTACTGTTTACTGGTACATGAGATGGACATAGATCTAATCCCATTTTAAGAATCTTAATATGTGTTTTATTTATTGCAAAATTATTGCTTTTGATGTTACATTTTCAATTATTTTAGTTAAAATTTTTCAAAACTGACTCTAATTTGTTACTTTGTGTTGAATTTTCAATATTAAATGTAAAAAAGAGTGCAGATTACGATACGTTAAAAATTACTATAATTGTAAGTATTTTCTCTTTGTGAAAGTCTGGTTTGCTTTATTGTTTGTAGTTTTGTTATTTTAAGTTTCATTAGATTAAATAATCACAATCTGGTGTTTCTCATTTAAGACTTTTCAATGTTTTCGACGCAGAGTGCAGAATATATAACATATACAATTTTATTAGGATACTTTAATTGTAAGGTAGTATATATATTTGTGTAATTACATTATATGAAAAAATGGTAAATATGTAGTGTAGCATGTCCTGGATTTTTCGATATTTTTGTTACTAAAACGCTTTATTACGTGCCCAAAAGCAAGAATCCAAACTATAAAAGCGCGGAAACCACGAGAAGTACGATAAAAATCGAAAATAAAAGTGACCAACATAACCTCAAAATTGCTACCGCGCGAAAATCGGTAACGTGTTGTAGATCGGTAAAACAATAAAAAATACGTCTAACACGGGTTTTGGGTGATAAGAAACCCATTAAAAAAAAAAGAATACTCCATAACCTAACTGACACGGTTGTTAGGCCTGACACGGTGGTGCGTAAAAAACCTTTATATTTTTTTAAAGAATACTACATATCCTAACTGACACGGTTGTTAGGCCTAACACGGTGATGCGTAAAAAACCTTTATATTTTTTAAAGAATACTACAATCCTAACTGACATATTGTTGGGCTTATTATGGTGATGTGTAAAAAAACCTTTTTTTTTAAAGAGTACTCCAAACCTTAACTGATACGGTTGTTAGGCCTAACATGGTGATGCGTGAAAAATCTTTATATTTTTTTAAAGAATACTCCATAAGCTAACTAACATGGTTGTTAGGCCTAACACGGTGATGCATTAAAAAACCTTTATTTATTTTTTTAAAAGAGTACTCCAAACCTAACTGACACGGTTGTTGGGCCTAATACGGTGATGCAGGAAAAAAACCTTAATTTTTTAAAAAAAGTACTCCATAACTTAACTAACACGGTTGTTAGGATTAACACGGTAATGCGTTAAAAAAACCTTTATTAAAAAAAAAAATACACCATAACCTAACTGACACGGTTGTTGGTCCTAACACGGTGATGCGTGATCTTTAATGTATATTATGATTGCGGGCAAAGCCGTGACGGGTAACAGCTACATCATATAATATTTCTCAAAGTTTGTTTTTGTTTATTTGTTTGTTATTCAATCACACTTTAACTACTGGACCAATTGAGATTAAATTTGGTATGAACACGGTTTAGGTACCTGAGATAAACACAATACTATTCCAGTTTAATTGTATAATAGTGAATTTTTAATAATACTGCATTTTATTAAAATATGACAGGACCCTGTTTTAGAGTATCGAGTAGCAAAAATTTATATGTCTTGGCCGAAAACCATAAATCGTATAATATTGTGTATAGAAATATATTAAAATGAAATGACCTATTCTGATTTTGAAAATCGACTATAAATTTTATTGCCTACATTATAATTGCAGGCAAAGCCGCAACGGGTAACAGCTAGTATTAAATAAAATAATGGTAGTACTAGAAGTTAAATCGTTAAAATTAATAACTTAAATGAAATATTATTAATGCCAGTCAGTGACTTACAAAATTAAGCGACTTGGCCATAGACAGACTACTTAATTCGAATACTGAAAGTCGAGAATGGAATATATTAATAAATATTAAATAAAACAATAGTAGAATTAGAAGTCTAATGTGTTAAAATGTTTAAAATAAGCGAAATATTATTATTTATAAGTTTTGGTAATACTAATAGAAATAATAATTATATTTTCTAATGTAAAAGTGTAATGTTGGAGAAGTTATGTAATAATATTGAAACAGATGTTACGTAGCACGAGTTTGTGTAGGCCTAATGTTTATGTTATAAAAGGCAATTTCACGTTGTGAAGTGTTTGTATCGATTTTAGAAAGTTTAAAAGTGGATAAAAGTTCAAAAAAAGACTGAATGAAAGTTTGATGGAGGCAATTTGTTCGAGAGACGGACAGAAAAAAAAATAGTACAGTGTTTCCATCATATGTACAGTTTATCAAAAAAGGCAAGATCTAAGATAAGAATGGAATAGAAATTTAGTAGATAATAGCAATTCAATAGAAATTCACTTTTAATACGCGTAATCTCTGAGAAATCTGAAAATCTAATAAACTTCTTACGAAAAAATAAGTCAATTTTAAAACTTGTTTACAGCTTTGTTATTGATAACTTCCATAATTTTTTTTTTAATATTACGACTAAACCTTTGTTTTGATAGTAAGAGCTACTTTTGAGCAAATTTTGATGAAAACCATTTGCAAAAACAAATTATTTTTGGATCTTTTTTTAACAAAAAAGGTTTCAAAACGAAAGTTTTGAAAAAGTTAAAAATTACCCATTTACGCGCGAGCATATATATATATATATATATATATATATATATATATACGGGTGGCGAGAAGGATGCGCAAAGGGTTCGGCTACTGAGAATGAAGAGGGCTCTTGGTATAACGCGTGTGATATCTACAATAAGAGATGTATGTCGACGCACACAAAAATCAGACACTACAACACAGTCATAAAACCGGAGATATTATATGCAAGCGAGACGCTAGCACTCCACACAAAAGCTACCATGGAGGATATTTTGAAGGAAGAACGCAAAATCTTGAGGAAGATCCTTGGCCAGAGATTAACAGAAAAGGGATACAGGTTGCACTCCCGGAAGACTACAGAGAAGATATCGAACCTGGCAGCAGATATCAGAAGAAGGAGGCTTTGGTTCTATGGACACATCAATAGACTCCCAACAACGAGACTTGCCAACAGAATCCTTAAGTATATACAAGGTGTCAAATCAACAACGTCGTGGATCGCACAAGTCAGAATAGACCCACATGACGCAGAAATAGACGCAACAGACGTTGAAGACAGGAACGCATTCAGGAGAAAGATGCTCGGTTGGAAGGTCCCAGAGAATGAAATCCCAAAGAGAGCAGGAGTAAAATGGACGGAGGAGCGGAAGAGGATCCATGGGGACAGGATGAGGGAGGTGTGGAGGATTAGAAGGAGCAAGACATGAGTCGGAGTGCTTTGCGTGATCCAACAGGTCTATATCTATATAATATATATATAATAATATGAAATATTATATATATTATTATATATATATATGATATATATATATATATATATATATATATATATATAGGAAATGATATATATATATATATATATATATATATATATATATATATATATATATATATATATATAGAGAGAGAGAGAGAGAGAGAGAGAGAGAGAGCACTAACAATTTCAGATAAACGATAAAGTTTTTAACTGAAATCAGTGTACGAAATTAGAAACAAAAGAAATTCACTATTTTGAAGTGAATCGAGAAAACAATAAACACCGAGAGCTTTCCATGTTTGGTTTTTTGTTTAACTGTAAATTTCTTTTACTATGTCTTCACATAAATTTACTTCAAATATGAATCTTCATACATGGCCAAAATTTGTATAAAGTACGATGACGTATTTTGAGAAATTAGCAGTGCAGAGTTTGCTTTTTTATAGATTCCAAAAGAAAAACTTAAGAAATACTGGAATATGTGAAACAATATTTTTACACTAGACTATTTATCAAATATTCAGTCGTAACAAATTTTTTAGAAATTTTATGTTCGCGAATGTTTCGCCCAGAACACAGAACAGCTGAAGTTACATCAGATGATTAGACTCAGGAAAGATACAAGTTAGAGCGCGTCGGGCTGGACTTTTCACAAATAATTGAGTGATGTGTAGAGAAAGGACGGCCGCGTAATTACAAATTGCTGCCTTTTCATGTTACAAAATGGCCGCGTAATGAAGTTGTTTGCTTCGGCTTTGGTCAGGTCCTACAATTTATGACAATACATTGAATCTTTCTGAATCTTCTCGACCTGGACCCGCTAATTGAATTACTTTCTTCCCGTCTTACAACATACGTACATCGATCACTCAAGTGTAATTATTCAGTAGATTTGTTTGTTTTCGTTTTTTGAGCAGATTTATTGGAAGATGAGCTGGAGTGGTCATGACGGTAGTACGGCCTAGAAAAGTGTGCTTGAAATGAGCGTCGATCATGACATCTATACGTATGAGTGTTCGCAATTTTAGTTCGATTTGATTTAAAATTGGTATAGATATCGATTTTGATAATACCATGGACAAATTCTTTATCCAGCACAATCTGTTTAACATTTTCAAAATGGCGGTCATTTTAAATCTTAAAAAAATAGTAATTTTTTATCTTACACTTTTTGAAAATTTACTATTAGTTGGTTTTGTGTGACGGTTACCATAAGATACATGATTACGGTGTTTTTCAATTTTTTATTTTTAAATTTGGGTTCGTTGAATTGGGTTATTATTTTGTTTTGAAAAATAAATTAAGCAAAATTTATAAAGCTATTACAAAAAATGGGTAGATAAATGAAATACACTGCTTATAGCCTAATAGCCTACAGATCTATAATAGGCTAAGTGTGACAAATTTAAAAACAAATATCCACATGAGATATTTTCCTGTTTTATAATAATTTATGTAACGCTTATATGGAAATGAAATATAATTTCAAGGTTTGTATTAATTTTTTGTAATCCTTTCCCATGAACAAATGCTACAAATTTCACTTCTAAATATTGTAAAAAGAAATACATAAAGCTGTGCATTATTTGAAGTTTCTAAAATTTTTTTGAAAAATATTTAAAAATATGATTTAGTTTATTAAAAAATCTTAGTGCCGTGACCAGGATTCGAACCTGGGTTATTGCGGCCACAACGCAATGTCCTAACCACTAGACGATCACGGCTACTTATCCACATCGAAGTTAGAGTTAATGTATTTAGAAAACCAGTTTAAACTAGAACACTGTGAGCGGTCAATCGGAACTGAGATATTGTTTAAAATACTCGCCGATTAAATTTGACTAAAGCGTCTTGTGGTAATAATACTGAGACAACAAATCACGTAATATGAGTGTGTCAAGCTTTCGCAATTTGTTCTTATTTGACTCAAAATTAGCACGAACATTAATTTTGGTTGACAAGTTAGTTAACAAAATCCGTACTCTATTTAAAAACCTTAAAAAGTAATATTTATATTTTATTTTCATCAGAAATTATCGTTGTATTCAATATTACAAATTTGAATGTACCTAGCTGTACCAGTTTGAATAATTTGAATGGGTAATATACGGAGTTTATAAATAAAACTTAAACCTTTAAATTTAACTGATTTAAACCCCAACGAATAATTTGGAGTTCCATAATTTAAAATAAAAATATTTTTTTTAAGCTATTGCTGAAAAGAGTCACACATAAATATATTTTTCGCCCAGTGACAAGACAAGAATAAAAAATTTTCGTAGACGAAAAATGCCATTTTTTATTCATTGTTATTTTATTTTGTTTTTATTTCGTAAAAGGTAAGTATAATCCTAACTCCATAAGCTGACTATATATTTTAGTATTCCTGATTATACTGTATTATGATACATAAATATATGGCGGTTATAATTGTTGAGCATGATACTTGAAATATGAAATGTACAATATGTATTGTAGGTTATAACTTAGGTACTTACAATACGTATTTGTGTTTGTATATGGTTATTTCGGTTTTAGTGTAGTTAAAATTGTCACTTATGCACTAAACCATGTGGCATTACAGCGTTTTTCCTGCACACCAATTCACTAATTTCATCACAAATTAAATAATATTAAATGATTTATTGAGTCGTGTTCTTTCTTAACACTATTGCTTTATGTTCACACGCATTTATTTGGTTGGCCAACACGATCGTCCTGCCATCTGATGGATTCGTTTGAACTAGATACATTAAGATAACTATTTTTCCTACTACAATAGATGGTCCGCTTCTTCACCTATTTTATCTTACATTGTGGTCTTAACTAAAATAATGTACGATTATTTAATGAACGACATTTTGAAACTGTAGCACAGATTTGTCTGAATAACGAACTTCTTGTGACTACATTCAGTATTACCAAAATTAGTATGTAATGTACGTTTGTTTTCTTGTAGCAAAATGTTTGTTTAGGTAAAATTATTAGTGGTCAAACAGTTAATATGCTTATGTATTTTTTTTTCATTTAGTCGATTTTAGTAAACATTAAAAATTCGATGAATTATTGAGATTTTTTTAGACATAAAAATATTTGTTTAAGTGATTAATTGTCAATAGTTTTAAAAAATTCGTGTTCACGTGCCGCGAATATTTTACAAATTATATAATATTGTAATTTTAATAACTAAAACACTGACTTATTTGTACATTATGATTTTTTCAATAATTATAAGAACTCGTATAAAATTAAAACAGTTAAAGCATTAAACATTAATTTTTGAATTATCTCTCATAGCCTATATATTAGGCCTACGTAACTATCTCTTAGTAACTATTTGGCCTAAATACATAATTTTGATTTTAAATGGCCTTGGCAACATAAACATTTTTAATTTTGACTACGACACCTATTTGTGAGATGTTAACAGGTTAGAAGAAATTTATCCAATTGTCAATTTAGGTACGCGAACAGTTACCAACTTTCCATAGAGTTGTTCCTCAGTAACTGTTACAGGCCTACTTACAGAGTACCCTATGTTTTATATTGGATGTGAAGTTTCAGTTGCGTTTAAAATTGCCCTGAATAATATCTTACGGAATGGTTTCTTAGGTAGGCCTATTAAAAAATAAAATATCTAAGAGTTTTTTATGTTTTGGATGATCGCAAACTAATTGTTTATAACGTAAAATTGGGTATCGGGAATAATTTTTGGGGAAAATAAAAGTTAAAGGACTAACGAAAAACTAATCTTCCAGACATGTCTCTTTTAGTGTGTTATGGTTGTCTTGATCCAAGGAACAAAGCGGTTCTAGAATGTTCCGAAACACTGGTATTTATTATGTCACTGTTACTGAATAAAATCAGTTATTTCATGACATAAGTTATTTTATAAATAAACATAAATATTGTTTAAACACAAATTAAAGTGTTTAAGTTATATTCTATTCTTCGACTAGTTATTTCATATAATAAAGGAATGCATTCCGTTAAAGCTTGATTATTAACGCAACGTTTGGTCAAAAGTTAATTACTTATAATTAACTATCATTACCCGTCGCGGCTTCGCCACGACTTAAACTGTTTCATTAATGACATAACTTAGAAACATACAAAAAAACACTCTTTTTTCTATAAATATACATTTTTTTACATTTTTATTCCTTTAGGGAATGAATTCGAAAAAATGTTGAAATATGTGTTTCATTATTTGTAAATATTTCTACGATCCAAAACAAATATTTCTTCAATTTGAAAATTGTATACCCATTTTTTACATTTTCTACATTTTTTACATTTTTTTTCTTTCAGTCTGTTTATGGTATGCGTTTTGGGAAATGGTGATAAATATATTTCATTACTTATATTCAATTCAAGAGTGACTATTACGTTTTAAAAAAGTCAGACGAAAAACATATTTTTTCCAATAAAAATTGTTGTACATCATTTTTACATCTTTAGGGGTTGAATACTGGAAAATCGTTTTTCAGTGCACCCCTACTGCACCCCTAATGAAAATTTCAAATCTTTAGCTATTATAGTTTCGGCTACACGTTGATTATTAAAGTTAGACTGGGTAAGTAGTTTAATGGCGTTAAAATCAATTTTTTGCAAAATCCTTTCTTAGTGCACCTTGATATTTTGTAAGAAGGTACCCTGAAAATTTCAAGTCTTTAGCTGTAATAGTATCGGCTGTACGTTGTTTATTAAATTTGCACTCGGTAAGTAGTTTAATGGCATTAAAACGAATTTTTTGCAAAATCCTCTCTTAGTGCACGTTGACATTTTGTAAGAAGGTACCCTGAAAATTTTAAGTTTCTAGTTATAAACTAATAGTCTGGGCTGTACGTTGTTTATTAAATTTGCACTCGGTAAGTAGTTTAATGGCATTAAAACGAATTTTTTGCAAAATCCTCTCTTAGTGCACGTTGACATTTTGTAAGAAGGTACCCTGAAAATTTCAAATCTCTAGCTATAATTAATATTGGCTGTACGGTGATTATTAAATTTGGACTGGGTAAGTAGTTTAATGGCGTTAAAATTATTTTTTTGCAAAATCTTTTCTAAGTGCACTTTGAGATTGTTGTAAGAAGGTACCTTAAAAATTTCAAGTCTCTAGCTGTAATAGTATTGGCTCTGCGTTGATTATGAATCAGTCAGTCAGTCAGGACTTCTTTTATATATTAAGATTGAAGAACTGCTAAATATCAAGAAATCACTCCGGTTTGTCTTTACGTGTCAAAGATTTGTTCACGGTCAATGATTCCAAAAACCATTCACGTAAAATAATATACAAGACAGTATAAAACAAAACAAAAATGAACTGATTACTTCATTTTTTAAATTCGCCCTGCTGTCGGCCATTGCCTGACTCCACATTTTTATTTCAATTTTTTGTTTAACTAGTCATCATAAAGTAAATGCAAGAGGGTAATTTTCAAATAACTTTGTTACTTTAAGTATGCAAACAAAAATTGGTGGAAATTATAAATGAACTATCTTTCTTTATAATGACATGCTTATTTTTCTGTAAATTACTTCTCACTCTTCGTTTTAACTCATCCATTTTAAAAATAAAAACGTTTATGCACGTGGATCATATGTTTATCTTATCACGGAATAATACTGAATTAATAACTTTTTAATTTATCGCTTAAGCTATAGGTGTTTGTTTTAACAACTGATATAATGGCCATTTTGTAAAAACATGAGGTTCCTTGATACATAACCTACAAACCTCTAAAAGTTACACATATGTTAAATTTATTAACTTAATATAAATTGCCATTAAAACTGCCAGACTTAAAATTAATTTATAACACAAGCCACCAGTTCACTCACTAAAAGGTTGAATGATAATACTTTGTCACTACACTGTAACTCTCAATTCCAAACTATAGTTAAACGAAGCATTTTATGCAAAACGTTATTTAATAAAATGGCGTCTCCTAATCCTACGTAAGACGTTTGATAGCCTACTGCTTATTAAGTTTTGCCAAGAAAGGAAGGAGGCCACGAGGGATGGGTGAATACATTGTTGACCAAGTTGAAGTTTGAAAGGCAAAGGGTAAAGATCTTAAGACAAGGTAAAGGCAGGATTATGAAGCGGTCTAATTAAATTGCAAGTAAAGTAAAGGGAAGAGGGACGGGGGTAAGGGTGATTAACTCAGAGGTGATGTAAGATTTAGGAAGTGTCTCGAAGACAATGGCGGCAGCTGAGCAGCGCTACGATATTAACACAACCTTGGTCATTCCTGAACCTAGGCCTTCATTAGCACACAAACTTTGTGCTATTTGTGTCGCTATTTTCAAAGAAACAATCAACAAAATGAACCGACATCAACAGTTTCGTGAATAGCTTAGATCGCGTTATAAACACGAACTAAATTAAGGTCCTTTTATTCATCATACCCGGCGTTCTTTTTTTCGTTTTGGATCACAGAACGTTTGACTATAAAAAAACTTCGGCACTTTCAGCTACGTCTATAAAACTATGAGTCTACTTAGGCCTACCACTGACTGTTTAGGCATACGGTATTGCCAACCTCATTCACTTAAAAATTAACTGACAATGTTTCACGTCAAATTTATTTATATTCAATAACATATTTCCACAATGGTGGATAGGTCACCAGATCTACGGTATTTGATTATTTCTTTTGGAGGTACACGGAAGGCAATGTATTCAAAACGAAACTAGCGACAGTGGAAGATCTGAAATGAATAACTGAAATAGTGGAAGGAATTCCGATCTGATATTGTACATTGTACACAATTTAGTCTGTCATTACATTTTTTTTTTAAGGCGAAAAGCACATTAAAGGTTATTAACGCTTCTCTTTAATGTCGGTAGATGTGAGTGTCAAGTGTTAAAGTCGTAAGTGTAAGTGTATGTTAGACTCGGGTACCGCGAGGGACGTCTAAATCCTCTCAATAGGTGCAACTAGTCTGCACCGCCTGAGGGATCATTACATTAAAACAGCACATTGCCGAACAGCTGAGGGAAAGCAACTGAACACATGCTAGTCTATAATATTTTTCTTATTATATTTATTCAGTTTTACTACAAAATTTTAATTTCTTTAATTTGTTATTGTACCCTAATATGTCTTTGATTTGACCATTTTATTTGATTTTTATACTAAATATTAAAATTTTATGGATAACTAAACTATTGAACGTAATATTGTAAATCATAAAACGTAATTAAGAAAATATTGCGTTTTTAAATGGTATTCATTAAAAGGGAGATGTTTAAATAAAGGTATTCAGTCATGACAGTTTATTAAATATCATATTGAATTGTATTAGTGGTAAACAAATAGTTCCCTCGAAATAGTTTCAGATCTCGATGTTGGGTTTTCATTATTGATTTTCTCCTACTGTAGCAATTAAATCGTATAGCCCATCATCTGTTTTTAAATAACTTATACTACATTTCAAAAGGAACTTTAAATACTCTTAACAAATGTAATTGAGCAAGTTCACACTTGCATATCTTTTCATATTTTAAGAACATCTACGCGAAGTAGGCCTAACATTTATTTCACATTGTATACAATGGTTATAACAAAGAAATTTGTGAGTGATTATATGGTTTTACAAAATATAGGTTAGGAAAAAAAACAAACATTTTCGAAGAGAAACAACCAAAATATATTTAAGGGTTATGCGCCTTATATTTGACCAAAAGGGTTGGAACCAATTTCTTACAAAATTTATATATTTTTTGCGATTAAAAATTTGGATTTTAACAAACAATTGGATTTACATAAAAATCCGATGTTAATTTATAGTAATCTTGAAATAAAAAGTTGTGTTTCTTTTATTTTTGATATTTTTATAATCTTAGCTAGAAATTAAAAATAATTTAGGTAAATAAATAGGTTAGGCCTACTAATGTTTATTATGTAGAATATAAACACACCAATGATCGCGACAGCTTTTTGAAACCAGCTTGATTTTTAATATTTTTGATATTTTTGAAAGTATGCATCTATGCAGATCGGTTAACTTAGGCACTGCAAAATAAATTCTAGAATTGCCTTACGCATTCTCCAATAATTTAAATAACTCTTGAAATTCCATTTAAATGCATTACTATTTATTTAGTTCAAGTCTGAGCCAGACCTTATTAAACAAAATAAAACTAGGTTGGAGTTAGAGCAAACGAGTCGAGTGGCTGTTGTTTTGAGTTAACAGCGCTGGACTCCACTCGAGACCCGTCCAGGTGGACGACCCGCCGTAATTCGATTCCGGTTGCGCTCAACGTAATACAAAAAAAGTTGAAGGGAAAATAATTACATCAACATTTGAACAGAGATGAAGACAAATCCGTGGAGAGCGCAGCTCGTTACCGAAGGACTAAACAAAATGTTAGCAAATTAGAGATGGAAATGGCATCGGTCAAGATGGCCACTTGAAGGGAATAATTGCGAGGGCGGCGGAGGGAGTAAGGAAATGAGCGAAATACGTCATCCGAACGATAATTCTTACACAATGGATCCAGCGATAAAAGAACGAGAAGCGGTGTGCATCGATAGTGACAAAACAAAAGAATGCCAGAACAGAATGAGTTTCGATTCGCTTCCACCCTTCACCGCACCCTCCCCCCCGTTTCTGAATGAAATGTTTTTCCCTTGTCCGCAGATTAAGTATGCGTACCGAGGTCTTCTACGACCGCTAATTTCCATATCAAACGAGATTTTGACTTCGTCTCTTTTCACACGATTTCACCTCCTCCCCCTTAATTTTTATAATGTCTGTTATTTTCTTCATAACGGAGTCTACATTAAGAATACATCACGATAAATTTGTATTGCATTATTTTTATTTAAAAAATCAAAATATGTTAAATGGATTTTTTATATATGTACAATCCAAGAAAATGAGCTTCTCTATAGCTTTGAATGTAGAATATTTTAAGTCGTGCGAAACATTGGGCAAATGTTATAGATATCAGGTAACTAAGTGCTGAAGGTAAGCTGAGACAGGAGAATAACACAAAAAGTAATTTTCTGAACAATTACTACAATAATTTTGATTTGGCTTAAATGTAACACTCAAATATAAAAAATAAACAGAAAAATGGATCGCTAGTTATGAAATATTTAAAAAAATCTAGGAAGACAAATCTGAAATAACTTATAATAAAATTATGGTTAAAGAGAAAATATATGAACACTCGTTTCCAACACTAGCTTGAGTCAGTGTTTGGAGTAAACCAGAAACTGTGTAGTTTTAGTTTCATCAACACAACGATGGAAAGAAATGAGAAAGACCACACAAACCAAATTTAAAATGGACCAGTGTTCTGTTAAGTCAGAGGCAATAAGTACTTGCTCTTATTAAAAAACTTTCCAGGAATAATCAGCATCCTCACCGAGCTGCATCAAGAAGATAGTGGAAAGAAAAACAAATGCCAACAGTCTCATTGAATATTTGGTTGGGCAAATACCTTAAAAGAAATTAACAAAGTTAATAACAAAAATTACAACAATAACGTAATATTCTCAAGTACATTATAAATATTGGAAGGTCTCGACAAAACTTTGAGATGGCTGGGAAATGAAATGTGATTGCACAATGACTGCAAAACAATGAGGTGAAACCGATTTAGGAAACTAGCAGGATTCTCAAAAGGAAAAGAATGCCTAAGATTAGATACAAAATGAAGGAAAAAATTTTTAACAGGTTATAAAAGAAGTAGCTTAATCATTGTAAAGTAGAATGGAATGGAGAGTATAGTCGTACTGTAAAAGATAAAGCTTAAATGTGAAGAAACTGAAAACTTTTTGCAAGCCAAGCCAGTAGACATGACTGAAGATGAGTCATACTGAAATCCTAATTCTTTGTCATCATTTATAGAGTTCAACAGTTAACTTTTAACAAATGAATTTAAACTTCTTTTTCTTGGTTTAAATTTAAACAAATGAATTCTTGGTCTTCTAATCCGCATTCAAGAAATAGATTTGATCGATACCTTCCCAAATAAATAGGCCTTACATTGTCTTGAGAGTTACCGAACACGCTGTTGTGATAGCCTATGAGTTTTAGCAAACTCAAGGCAATTAAAAACTACGAATCTGACTGAAAAACCTAGCAATAGGTTTGGAGTCAAAATCTATGGAGAACAAAAATAAAATTTAAAAATTCAATAAATTGTGAAGGAAAATATACTCATTTTCTGTATAAAAAACATTTGCACACAACAATGTATATTGTTTAATTTATTTATGCACAATAAAACATTAAACTTTTTAAGTAGAAACACCTTTGTTTTCTGTTTATGACAAATAAACCAAAGGTAATTTATTGAACCAAGAAGATACCAGAAAGGAAAACAAATGCGCACAGTCTCATTTCCAATTCATTTAATATTTGGTTAGGCAAATATCTTTTTTGTTGTTATGTTTGGTTTATTTGGTTCAATAAATTACCTTTTGGTGTACTATTAAACAAATATTTATTTTTAGCCTGCACTTTGTTATTGTCATAAATTGTTTTAAAAGAGTACAGGCAGACCCATACAAAAAAATATATGCTACAAACTACAAAAAAGCTTAAATCTGGTACTGGTTTAAGTTATGAAACTTTATACACAAATGAAATTTGACGAGCTGTTTGGGAAATTAGACCTGTTAGAAAAATAATTTTTCCATAATTCATGATTCCTTCTCCACCATTGTGCTTGAGAATTACTTTTAAGATAAAAATAATCTAAACAGGTTTAATCATTTTTGAAAAATGTATCCAATATTTTTTCTATAACTGCTTACTTAAGGAACAATATCACGTCCAGAATTTACATTTTGTTTGTAATGAACTCATACTGCTCCTTAGTGGTTCTTTAGGTTTAGCAGTACTCTGTGATACTGCACCCTAATTGTCAAAAATATCTTTATTGACCACAACACTGCTTTTAATTCAGGAATGCAAATTTATTATAATTTATTCACAAACCATCAACTATTTCTTTTATTTAAATTTTGTTACACTAACTTGTTATGCATCTTGTGTTAACCTTTACCCGAGGTGAATCATTAATTTTGATACTTTTTGATCAAAATTTGTTAAACCAAAAAAAAAGCCTTCTGGATTTTTGTATTGCTGATATATGATTTTTCTTGAACAAATGTTTTTTTAGATGTGTCTACTTATGCTTCATTTAGCCACTTACAGGCTGGATTTGAATTCATTTAAATAAATGAGTAACACAGTAACATTGTAAATTAAATATAGTATGAAAAATGTAGCTAAATATTTCCACACTATTTATTTGAAGTATTTTAACTGACTCTTGTAATGTTTGTAACTTGGTTCAGATTGTTTCACAACCTGTTATAATTTTGATCAAATGTACTTAATTACCTGAAGAAAACATAAGGATTCCACTATCCACATAAAATCCAGTTTGGAAACAGCAGAATTCTAAAACGGTGAATTACATTTTAATCCTGATGTATATGTATAAAATTTCATAACCAAATCAGTTAACAAAATTTGAAAAAAAACAAGTAGCTCACTTAAGATCTTCATTTCAACCTTTCTATAACAATTTACATGAATGTGAAAAAGTTTGTGTAATGCAATTATATAATTTTTTTAAATGGATTTTTAAATGATTGATGCATTTGCAGGTCTATTTCAGAACTAATACAAAAAAAGGAAATTAAAAATGTTCAAGTATTTTTCAAAAAACCTCAAGCAGTTTTTTAGTAAAGTTTTTTTGAAAAATTAAAACTAAATGGTAGGATTTATAGGTATCACTTCCTACCTACAAAATTCTTTTGGCTTAAAAGATTAAAACCACAGAAAAAGAAACATAAAAAACACATTGTTTTAAAAATTTGAAAATAGTTTATTCAAATTAATATTTTTTTTGGTGGTTAAATTATATAACATGTATTTATTTTGAAGCAGGAACATCTTGCAATAACATTGACAAAAAAAAGTACTTAAACTAAAACACTAAAGTACTGGAATGATCTACGCAACAACAAATATTCAACTTATTAAATACAGTTTGTATCCAATGTACAATTGTACATAGTTTTCCAAAGTGCAAATTATAGTAATATATTATTTTTGTTGCATATATTATTATAAATATAGATAGTACTGTCAAGTCAGAGAATTTAAGTTTGGAGATAACAAAACAGGTTTTTTTAGGAAAAAATACATATAGGCTATCATTGTTTCAATGTGTATAATCATGTTAAAACCCACAGTGAAAGGTTGAATTCTGCCCTCTACATGTCACTGAAAGGCAGTAAGCAATGAGTTATGAAAATTAGCATAAAATATAACCTGATCAAAGGGAGATGAATTTATTGCTTTCTTTTACTTTTCTTCTAGACCTTTTAATATTATTGGAGTCTGTATTTGTGAATATAGTAATTCAAATTTAAAGAATTATTTCTGTACATTCACAGTATGCAAGATTACTGAAACTCAGGTCATTTTAAAATGTAATGTTTTGGAAGGAAATGTTTTAATAAATCATGATAATGAAGTATGACACTGGTCTAATGGTGTATCGAACCCTGGGACACTGAGCGAGATCTCCCCAAGCTGGCCAAATGTAGCAAAACCTCTGTAATAGAGTCAATAGAACGAAAAATTGAAAGGGAATTAACAGAACAAGTATCTACATACAAGCACCTCAATAATGAACTTGAAAGTCACCAATTAGGAGTGTCGGAGTTATCCACCTTGAATCCTCTCCAAATCTTAAGACTAAAGTCTTATAAAGTGAAGACTGGAGAAGGAGCCGTAACTGAACATCTCAAGAATATAAAAAGGGGACACATCTAAAAAGATCACATTGCAACAATAATCCTAGAAATTCATTCACTCATCCATTATAGATAAAGTTATTAATTTATCATGAAACAACATATTATTTCCTTATTGTTAAAATTCTGTGCAACACCCAATACAGTCATTTAATAGTTAAAAGGAAGTCCATGAATATTGCCTATTCTTGTATATAAATAATAGATGCATTAAATTCATTACAAATAAGAATGTATATAAAGTGTCAACAATATTTATGGAAAAGTTTAAACATTTTTTTCCCTAATAAATATAACATGATAATATACTACAATAATAGTCAAATGTCTATTTTTTCACCATAAAGTGTATTCTAATAAATTAAGCATAATATATTCTCTGGCTTGACAATACATAATGTAACTATAAAATAATTTTAGATCGCATAGTTTTTTTTTTTATTAATATCACAATCTCCATTGCACAATAATTGTGTGCTTCATTCTTCCCTAATACATTGCAAAACTTAACACAGATATAACATTTTAATAAAGTGAACAATTTATTTTAAACAAACTCTTCGAATAAGTAAAACCAATAATAAATAATCATGCTACGGTGATATTTAAACAAAGCTACATCAGTGTTTAAGATTACATATATATACGTATAGTTTAATTTTTAATCATTTGTACATGTACAAAAGCATTTTTTAACAACAATAATTGATTTAATTTCATAAAGCATTTTATGCAATAATTATTATACAATAAAGAATATTTAAAATAACGAAATACAATATACACATTAAACACAAAACATTTGGCAATAAAGTTTTTCTTTCAAAGCTGTGTCTCCCGAAATCTAATAAAGCAAAGTAACGAAAATTAATATCATTCACGTTTATTTTACAAAAATTTACATAACATTCCAAAAAAATTAAAAAGAAATCAGTGTAAAAAATGCCATTATTTCTTCTAGTAAAAAAGATTTGAAGTTTCTCTTCTTAAATAGTAATAAAAAAAACATCATTTTTGGCAGTCGTGTAATTAGTACACATTAATTGAAAGTAATATCATCAGTAAAATAGTTTTATGTACAATTTTTTACTCTTAAAGCTATGAAATTCTTTTGAGCTAACATAAATCAACTTTGTGTAAAATTATAACTGAATACAGTGCCATCCAAAAAATATAAATAACTATTTTCACGAATAAAGGATTCGGAAATGTTTATAATATAAATTAAATTGTATATTTTTACAATAATAAAAGAGAACATTAAAAAGCAAATTTGTTATTTTATTTTTTACAGTTGGCACTTTAACATTTTATAGTAAAATTTATGTATTACATTTGCTCACACATAAGTAGGCCATTACATGTGAAAGTCTTGACTAGTCACTAATTAACTTTCTAGTTCTGTTTTTAATTCTCAAGTATTAAAAAAAAAAAAAAATGTAATGGGACTTTAATAAAACTATTTCAAAACAAACTAAAATAAAACTATTTCAAAACAAACTAAAAATTTATGGAAAAAACTGAAAATTTCCAATACTTGTAAGAAAGACGAAAGGGATGTTCCTTTTTTTGCAAATTATCAAAAGTGCTTAAATTTCAGTTAAAGAGAGCAAATCCTTATTTACAATTTGACTACAAATTAAATCATATGGTGAAAAAAAAATCAAATACTGTATCAACTATGTATCTACATCTACATAACATTAGGATTTTTAGGCCAATAGCAAAGTGTTATGAGCATTTTATACAAACGAAAAATACACAATAGTACACCACATTTAATGGTTTTAATTTTATACCAAATTTTATTTGTGTAACATATTTACATATTTGATGAAGACAGCAATACAGTATAGATTGCACAGTTAACTATGCATTCTTGATCACTGACTGTAATAAAATATTCAGTATGTTACATAATATACTAATAAGAATGGTTTTTGTCGGTAGCTTCATGGTTTTACTCAAGTTGAACTTTTAATGAGCCACTGAATGAAAATTATTTGTTTTTTATGTCTTTATGTCCAATCAGACTAATGATTGCTAGTCATTGATTTAATGTACAAAAAAACCACCAAACTATTCAGACTAGAACTAGCATAACGAAGCGTTCAGTTGCATAGACAGTATTGTCCCAATGCAATAAATATACTTTAGTTGTGTTATTCTGGAATGGACGAATTCATTTATCATACACACTTCATGACAGTTTAATTGTGAACAATTTGATAATGCATATCGCAAAGAACTGATATATAGAAAGAAAACATTTTTCATTAACAATATTTTTTAATAAAATATTGTTTTAGAATTTTTTTAAAACACATTTACAGTGCTTAATTTTACTACAAAAATTAAACTATTATTAAACGTCAACTAACTAACTAATAATAATAATCCCATTTCAAAAACGTTAAAAGTTTGAAATTTGGCACACATTAATAACTTACTAGGATGTAAATATAAAAAACTAAAAATTACTGGTTGCTATTTTTACTTTTAAGAGCATTTTGTTTAAAAAATATAACAATCACTGTCAGTTATAAAGTATGTCAAAACACATACCCACAATAAGTAACATAGTTACAAAAAAAACAAATTATCAAAATTTCTTCAAGAAATATAAAATATCCCTTTCAACCACTACTGATAAATGTATGTATATTTTTTTAATACAAAATTATAGCAGAGTACAGTATTGAATGCTGAACCAAAATTTTTGAAACAATAAGAAAATCTAATACTGTTTGAAGAAAGAATATTCAAATATTATATAAATAATATTTAGAATCCAATTTATAATACTATAACTTACTGTGTAAATACTATTTTCTAAATCAATTTAAGCTATTATAAAGGAGAGCAAGTATTACAGCTAGTAATTTCTATAACTTAAATAACAATAATCTTTTAAAATGGCAAAATAGACTGATTGTTAAGGACCATTAAGATAATATCTAAAATAAAAAAGTTGTGATACCAGTAATAAATAAAACTTAAAACATAAGGCATGTGTATTCAAAGAATAAATCTACATCAACAGTACTTTGAGCTATAGTTCTATTTTACACAGCAAAATTCACCGGTAAAATTAAAAGCAAAATATCAACTTAAACATGAAAAGACTAGTTCTTAAAATGCCTGAGTCACAATTAGTAGATCCGAAAACATTTAATAATGATTTTTTTACAATACATTGTTTTTTAAACAATTACGTTTACACTAACACAACTCAAACAATAAATTTGAGCATAATAGATCCAATTTTAAACACTAATAAGGACAACATATTTTTAGCATTATATTTTACTATGATCAACTGAATACTATAGCTGATTAATAATATCAACTAACTGTCTGAGCAAAATATTTCACGTTAAAATAAGAAAACAATTATTTTAAATTTACAATAAGAGCAATAAATAATACAAAAAATTTAGTGCTTTTTTTAACACTCAAGTAAGTGAAGTGCATTAGTTATACTGCAAATTAATTTAATAATATATATTAATACCAATGTTCAAAAAAAGTTGTAATTTTTCTTACAATTTAATTTCTATAAATCTTAAGGCTCTATGCAAACTGAATATACACAAAATATCTTGCTGACATAATGGGAACAAATCTGCAAAAAAAAAACAATTAATTTTTTTAATCTTGATTTTTTTAAAAATCTAGTTTCACCTTTATAATTAGTTTTAAAATCTTCATAAATAAACATTTCAAAATTAGAACTGTATTGAACTGAATGAAATCGTTAGAAAATTTAAAATGCTATTTTAGAGATTTTAACAATGATTATGAGCCTGTACTGGGAAGCAAGATCAAAGATGGCGTGAACCAGCGGAAGCCATTGGAAAAAACAACAACAATGATTATGATGGTAAAACCAGAATTTTAAAAAAATATTAAGAAAAAATTAAAACATATGCCATTTTGAAAAAAGTTCAATGGATTATGCTGGGTAACAAACTTGTCCAAGCTATTACCAAAATCGATTTTTAGAAATTCGCTACGAAAGTAAATAATCAAAAAACCTAAACGTGAATATAATAGTAACTTCCTAGCTCTCCCTTCTTTTCTTTCTACCGATGCTTCAGATATCGATGCACTTCCAAATTTTCAAAGCTGAAAGAAGAGTGGATCATTTGAGTTATTTCATCAATTTTTAATAACAACCATTATTTTTAAAATGATATTCTAACCAATATTCCTGACGGCCAGATGTCACAGGTTCGTTGAACATTTCCGGTGTTCCTTTGCACCTGACAATTAATTTGTTCCACAAAAAGTTATAAACACAAATCATAGTTTTTTCCTCACATCCACAGAATTTTTAAGCACATGCGGTAACTGTTATTTCATAGATATTCGATGATTTCTTCTTCCAAGTGTCAAAGCGCTCAAAAGTAAAAATACCATATGATACCAGCACAGTAAATGGCATAGCCAGACAGGTTATTTACATTAATACTGTATAACTTACAAGTGCCATAACAAAAATGGCCAAGTGACAGAACTACTTATGCTAGAAAATTAAATTTTTTGATTCTTGATAATTTTATCAAGAGAAAGAAGCAATCTAATAACAGAAAAGTGAAATTTTAAGAGAAACTTGGAAATGAGTCGATTAGCATTTAACCAAGAATAACACCATAAGAAATAAACTAGATAGAGCCCTAAGTTAAGAAATACAAATTAGTACACAAAACAACAAATTTTGATACAGAATTCATTCTATAAAAACATAAAATAAATCTTATTAAATGTTTAAGACACAAATATCAAGAAGCCAGTTATGTACCTGTAAAGTAACCATGAATAAATGTACTTATATAATACTGCTGAATGAGGAGAAAACGAATGGCAGTGATTTGCAGAAATATGTTTCGTTTTGTCCAATTGACATACTTTACAGAAATAATACTTTATTATAAGGTCTTAGTTGATTTGTACACCAGGAAACTTGATTATTAAACTTCGCTGTAGAATGTGAAATAAAAATAGAAAGTATTTTGTAAGTTCTACTTAAAAAAATACCAATATTAATTTGAATGACCTTGAAAATAATCTTAACATCATAAATAAAATTAAAAACTTAAAAAAAGTGTTTCAATTGTAAATAAATAATCATATTTATCCATAAGACTCACTGTAATGCTTTTGAACTTCAACTTCAACTTACTAATGTTTTAATGATTGTAAATAAACTGAAAAAAGTTACAAATATGTTTACTACTAACAACATATATTCCATTACTTTAACTTCCTCGTGAAATTTTCCCATATATTCTATACAGTAAATTACTAATCTTTATAAATTGCACTAGTTATAAATTGTAATAAAAAGACAACATTAAGGAGTACACTACAAATACCAATATCATAGCTTATAAAACCCTTACAATTAACATTTCATTTGTACAGTATACAAATACTTTTTTTAAATTTTTATTTCTGATTTAAATGTAGACAATTGTATTTTAAATACCTACAAAACTTAAATATATAATTTCTTCTCCGTTAATAACTTTAAAAATTTTAATTCATTGCAATCAATCAGTACAATAAATTCTTAGCACTATTCAAAAGCTTGGCAAGAAAATCAGTCTTGTTAAATTTAACAAATCAAGGCAATCAATTTCATTTCTTCATTCTAACACCAATTTAATTTTCATTCTACCATTATTATGACTGTTTAATATCAATATAATACAATACAAAAACATGTGGACCAGATATATACTTGTCATACTTCAAAGAATGTTACACGTGATGTATAAAGTTTAAGTGAAATTACCTACTTCCTAGTAAAACATTGCAAATATGAAATATTAATACCTCCAGATGTAAAGTAAATCTAAAATACAAATTTTGTTCAATTACTAAAAGTTATCATAAAATATTACTTTAGGTTGGGCAGCCACCAAATGCAGAGCTGACTTACGCTGAGCGGAGTCACGTGGCATTACTGGACTCCAGATTACTTAGACTCTGTCTAGTTCAGATTTGAAGTTGACTCTGCTTCCCCCCATCAAACTGACCACACCTCCAAACTTATTATTTCTCGTTACCTAAGTTACCACTGCCTAGGTTATGGTTTTTAAACATAGTAGTTCCTACAATCCGTTACAGTACGCATAAGTATTTAGATTTCAAAGATACAAGCGCATTCTTTAAACTGACTGAACTCCACTTCCACTCATCTTCACTCCACACAACTCGGCTTTGCTCGGCTCCACATTTGGTGGCCACCCGGCCTTATTAAGCTATAGCAGTGATAAAGAAAACAAAGTACATTAATATATATAAAAAACACAGCTGATTTAGATTTTCAACTACTAGATTGTTTAAATTAACCTGCATTTCATTTGATATTCCTAAATTATACACTTTTTATAGTTTATTCAAAAATTCATTTAGTTACACTGAATTGAGCTTCACACTGTCAAATCAACATTTTCCACGAGCTAATGATAAAAAAATTTAACATGAACTTCCAAAACTGTGCATACTATAAAAGTCTGACAATATGATTTCCAATAATTTGAGAAGGCCAATACTCACTGCTCACATGAAAAAAAAGTAATTTAATTAACTTGTCATTAATAAAAAAAAAATTAATAAGTCTCTTTATATTACTAGTATCATCGAACTAAGCAAAATAACTTTAGTATTTCATTAGGGCATTATGAAGTGAGGAAGCTCAAAGAAGGGTAGGTATAAACCACCAGGTGGTAGAAATGTTTCCATTAAAGTTATCCTCAGGTACCAAAATGTTGTGGTGCATCAAGAACTGAAGTCATTGGACCTTATATGTTTTCTGAAGATGATCGCTGTGAATTTTGAGTGGTACATCAATTTTTTTGTGTGCCCTGTCTACAATACAAATACACATATTTAATGTAGATATGTGCAATTTGAGCAAGAGAGGAGGTGAAGGCCTACACAGTTTGGAACTCAATAGCTTTATTACGAGAGATATTTTCCTAGTGGACTGATTGACCAAGAAAACAAATTTCAAGACGGCTTTGCTTGATTAACCCTTTTTTCTATCTTAAATATGAAGCGTTTAAACATCATCCCAACTCACTGTGAGCAGCCACGTTGCCATCAACAGTCATACATAATTTCTGAGTCTGGCTGCACCAATGTATTGACAATAACCACTACCACTTCCCAGTTTACAAATAAATAAATATGTGGAGGTGATCAACTTCAAAGTTAGGGAGGTTATTACACAATACTCTGTATAACACGGTTTTCACTTGAATCGTATTAAGCGAAAAAAAAATTTGTAAAACAAAACAATATTTTATATGCCCAAGCATGCTGGAATATCAGACTTTTACTGTAACTATGTTCTTGTACCAATAAGGATTGTATGCACAGACCACTAAACTTATTTCTGAACTTATTTTCTTTGTTAAAAATGAAGAATTAAAATATATAATTAGACTTATATTTTGTCTCTCTAAAATAGAAAAATCATAACATTACGTAATAAATAAATAAAATATAGTTTAATAAATAATGAACAGGATAATAAGGAAAATTACAATTATTCTCCAATATAAAAAGTTTCCCTGCAAAATTTAAATGCTTGACTAAACATAAACAATACAATCATAAGGTGCGCATCAAATAAATGGAACATGTTGCACTTAACAGCTGGAAATACAATGAATAGGTTGATCTGAAACTAGGTCACATTAAACTGGTAGCAAACATGGCCTGTTTGTTGCAGTCATCTTCTGGATTTATTTCTGCTCCTTATGTGGACTGAACACGGAATTTATGTAAACCGAGCAAAGTGAAATATTGTTAAATGAAGAGTCCGATAAAGAATGTGAAAGCAAATCTTCTAGTGATAGACACATGCATGTCTACAATGGCTTTTACTATTTTTGTTTTTAACATTATTTTAAAATTTGGGTTAACAAATATTATAAGAAAAATAAAAAATACGTATCAAACAATCAATAAAATTCTTTAATTCCGTAAATGGATGACTAATTAAAGTAGCATTTGTAAAATAACCTAGTCTGAGCATGAACTTGGTTTCGTGATAATTTAGTCCCGGGAAGGTTAAGTGCATTACGAATACTCGTGTTCCATTTTTCCATCACTAACTCACTGCTAAAAAATGTTTGTACAAAATAATTGTATAAAAGTGATCCTTCATATCAAAAACTCTGTAAAATGTTTTCAGGACAGCCAAAGTTAATATAGGTGATCAGGTGAAATACCTACAAAAATATTATTTTGCTAATAGCTGTTATAAAATTTTCTAAGTTTTATATAGAACTAAGATAAAAGATTTAAAACTATTTTAGTACAATAATAAATCATTAAAATACAAAATCTCTACGACCAAATAAATGTCCACTCTTGCCATGACTTGTTCGATAAGACATAACTTTGCACTAACAATGCTTTTCCTAATCATTATCTACCTGCAATTCTTTTCCGACCATTTCAATCTTTTCAAAAATATGCAAGTAACGGGCAGTTAAACAGTTGTGCTGAACACTAAATAATATTATTCAGAAAAAAATAACTTGTCGTTTACAGTTATAATATAAACACTGCATTAGTGTTACCGACACTGGGTAAAAAAAAAATTGTACAACTAAAACGATTATTGAAATACAATTCCAGAAAAATTATTGTTTTTGTAAAATTCGATTAGCTTCATGATATGTGACAATGCTGTATGTCAAATAAGGCAATATAAATTACGTAATCACAGAGTACAGCAATCAAATGTTGATTGTATGGACAATTCATATTTATCACTTACAGTAGAAGAAATTATTAAATATTAAAAATAACATATGACTAATAAGAAAACTTAAGCTTTAGTAAATCAAGTTATAAGGAAACTTACTGCATTATATTGACTATACTGAAATCAGATCTTATACGTTTTAATATTACATGTAAAAGTGAATGTCTTACTAAAATGCTACAAGTTACCTAACAAAATAATGTGTTTTTATTAAATGACATTAATATAACTAATCATTAACTAACTATACTGGCTATTAAAAACATATTGCTCTACTAAGAAACAAGTATCCATAGTATGTTTAAACTTGATCTAATATTACTATACTATTTATTATGACTGGACAAATAATTACTGAAGACCTCTATTCAAATAATTATGCGAATAGGCATACAATTATTTGCTGCTATTTCCCCAAACTTTGTATATTTTATCTTTACATTGAGTAATCAACTGTTTTAATCAACCTAAAACGGATCTACTCGGATATAAACTCGACAAAGCTAAAAATTACAGCAAGTAATTGTACTAAATATAATGCCATTAACTTAATATCACTGACTTTAAAGAATATCTGAAAATGTATATTGCATTAGGAGATACAAACATTTTTCTTAGGAGAGCAATATATAATCTTAGAACAGGTATTTGTCAATTACATATAATAAAAGACATACTATTATTAATCACATGCTGATATTATTACAAAGCTAACGTTCTGAACTTCCATATTTGTGCACAAAACGTCTGGTCTGGTCATTAACGCGTTCATAATATAAAGAAATATGTTACCTCAAGTGCTCCAACTATTGTTTTCTATAATTTGTTTCAAACTTACAATTTTTTTTATCAAGCAGGTGCTAGCATCTTTGAATAGTTTTCTTTTCCTTTTTTAATCTGGATTTACAGTACAGCCTGCCAAAGCGAATCAGATGTTCAGAACTCTACACTGTGAATTTTTATTTGGTCAATTAAAGTCAACAGAGCCAACTGAAGCTCGAACAGATTACGTGCATCACAGTTTTATGTTAAAGAAATATTTTTAATTCCTAACTTATCCCATTGAGTCTACATTTAACAATTTCAAATGGAAACAAATTTTACATTATATGTACAAAAAAATACACTTAAAAAACAACAATATACAATAAACAATTTGTACAATTTAAACTTTTTTTTATAAAGAAAGAATGTATTTTTTCAATCATCCAATGCACATTTAACAGAAAAGTATATTTTTTTACCTATAAATATCTTTTTTTTTTTAAATCTTGTAAAATGTTTAATCAATGAGTTAAATTCAGGATAAATAAAACCTAGTGAGGTAAAGTATGTTACATTTACTGAACTTTGGGATCACCAAACTATGCTGTGCTGGAGTGAGTGTTGGTACCACTGATTGCACTGAACAAGGCTTGACTGTTGCGTTTAAATGAACCCAGTTCTTGGTCTGGCCACAATGTTTCGGAAAACATTGCCGATAGATCTTGGACCAACTTGTGAAAATTTTCCCGCATCGCTGCTTGATATTCTGCTTGATCAGCTCGTACAAGTTGGCTGTTCAGTTGCAGAGCAGCGTAGCAGACACGGACAAATTCTCTATAACAAAAATTGAAAAATTATTGATATTTCCTTAAATAAATAGTAAATCAAACTATACTAACTTTTTTGCAAATCTATAACCTTGTAAGCTACAAATGATTGCTATATACTGTACTTACAAAAATGTTGCAATCAACAACAATATAAAAGAAAGTGTGAAAGTCTTATCAAACTGTCTTGACAGATTTTGTTTATTTTTTCATGCATTAAAAAATCACAATGAAAAAAGTTATCATAAAACAAAATCAGAAATAAAAGAAAGTTTACAAAAGAATCAGAACATGACAACATTCATTTTTACGTTTTCCGAATAGTAACAGAAACCTATTTTTATTTATTAAATTTTACATTTAAGTGATGATTCTTTACTTATGATTGAAATTTGAGCAAAATCTGTCAAACGACTAAGCCTTTATCAGAATGAGTTGAGGTGTTCAAGAATATGTCCGTAATTGATAAAAAAGTTTTCAATTATAAAATATTGCTATTGTTAATTAAACTGTACATTATTACTTTACTAGATAAATCTGATCAGAGAACATATAAGTCATAAATGAACTGAAGCATATTAAAAGTAAAAATCAAATAAATTAATTACTGATGTTTCCATAAGCAAACCTGAAAACATCCTTAAGCTCTTCAACTTTATCCTCAGGAAAATCAGAAGAAACAGCTGGATCTAGAAAGGCATTTGCATACGCTAAAGGTCCAGCATTCACTTGTACACAAACACTTCCCTAGAAAAAAAAGATTTTATTTTATTTTTTGCTAATTAATTTTTTATTATCTATCTATTATTAAAACAGCTTACGACATGATATTTGCTATAGAAATTTTTCAAGTATGTTTATACCAGTCATCACGGTGCTAGCCATAGCTACAGAAGTGAACAGTTTGTTCCAGATTATCAAAACAAACAGATTATATGAGACAATTAAAATGTTCCAAATATTGCACTTACTGAAGCTTTAGAATATTAGCTTAAAATCTGAATAATTAACATTCAAACACTCAACAAAAACTAGTACGGGTTTCCAACACCTAGTAACAAACTATATTGGAACAAACATAATTTAAACATTAAGTTGAATAACTTAACTCTTAGCTGATAATCAATCATACTAATGATCACCATTATTTATACCATAATTTATTGTTGATAAATTATGATTGTCGTAGTTAAATTCACATTAAAAAATATAAACATGATCTTGACCACTATCAAATTCATTTTCTTAATTTCAACAGGTTTTGAAAAAAATTAACATGATTTTATTAAAATTTTAACATTCATTCTAATGATAAATATCAGATTTTGAAAAAGAAGCAAGATAAAAAAGTTATGATTTTTTAGATTTGGAATTAGATTTTTTTTATTGGAATACTGTGAGATTAGTATTCACAGAATGTCTATCAATAATTGCACGAAAATGCCATATAGATTTAGATTACGACTCATCAGGCTAACCTTTATTTTTCATTATGTACTGCTGAAAACAAGATACTGGGACACAACCAACTTCGTTCATATAAAGAAAAAGAAATTAGAAAAAAGATGTTTTATATGTGCACATTCAGATATTTCAAAATGGTCATAATTAAGATATGACAAAGAAAATTAACGCAAACATTTTGTCTACTGTAGCAAAAATTATTTATGTCTATACTGAGTTTGAACAATAAATGTTCGATTATTTTTTAGATTTGGATTGCCACCTTTTTGAAAATGTTGGACAGATTTTGTTAGGTATTAAACTTGTCTACGCTATTACCACAATCAATTTTTATGCCAAGTTTCAATGAAAATTGGTATTATTTTAGCATTTTACACTTCCAAAGTGTACAGAAAATAACATGAAAGTAAACCTTGACCTCCATCAAATTCATTTTCTTAATGAATGGATTTTAAAAATTTAAAACACCAATTCATGCAAATTCCGATTTTGATGGTGAAATCAGAATTTCTAAACTATGTTGTTTTTTTCAATTTGAAATGGCTGTCATATTTGTTTGATCTGGCATTGGCTGCTGAACGTATTTTCCTCAGTAATGAACTTGTCTAAGCTAGTACCAAAATTGATTCTTGTGCCCAGTTTGAATCAATTCTAATCAACACTGCACAAAGTGATAATACACTAAGAATATTTTTGAATGGCCCTTCAAAAATTAATCTAAAGGTCAAGATCGGTATCACTTTAAAGGCCTGGATCAGGGTCTTATCATGATGGACACTTCAATAGCTCATTTTCTAACTGAAATTCACTACTACTACATAGACTCTACATAATACAGAATTATTCATAAAAAATTATTTCTTACTTGCAATTTGAGCTGCAACTTCTTAACATCTGTAGGCTTCGTAAAGACAACATCTTCCAGCTCAGCAACTCTCTGCGTCATTTCATCCAACGCTACCTCTATTGGACTTAGTTCACTTTCCATTCGATCAACAACTCGTAATCTTTTAATTACATATGGAAAGGAATATTCAGCTATATACCAAAGAAAAAAAAGAAAGAAATTAAAGAACTTCATGATCAGTATAGTGCATATAGTGGAATTTAATAATTCAAACTAATTGGGACTGGAGGTGGTTTGGATTATAAAACATAAATGTGGCTAATACAAACGTCGTCCTCACAAAAAATAGAAATTTTTTTTTTATTTTTAAAATAATTTTCCTTTAACTGTATATACTTTTCCAACTTTTCTAAACTGGCCAAAAAGTAGGATTTCGGTATTTCCTCAAAACAGGTTTCTGTTTGGGCGATGATCTCCTCGTTAGATGTTAACCTGATACTAAACTGCTAAACCAGATCCATATAAATCCAGTCTTTTGCATGGAAATATATATTTTTAAATTAACCAAAAACGTATTACAAAAAGTAAATATTATTTATTATAAATCATTTTGTTCAACATAAAACTAAGAATAATAATAAAAGATACTAGACAACAGTTTTAAAATGGTTTAAACAACTGTTTTAGTGACTGCATATGTTTTAAAAAAATGTTTTGCAGTATGTATGTGTATAGGAAAATACATTTTTAAATGATAGTTTATGATCTAATTTTACAGAATTGAACTGTGTATCTAGAGCAAATATATTGAGTACATGCACATTTTTTTATCTTAAAGTAATAATAAATAATCTAAGATTTGTTAAGACAAGATTGCGTAAAAAAGATTTATTGCACAAAATAACTAAACACAAGTGCCTACACCAAAAACATTTAATATTATTTATCATGACAAACAGCTGCTAATTTAAATAGTAAATCAAAAAACTCAAGTACTAAATAATATATAGTAATTACACTGTTCGCCCATTGAGTGCAAAGGTTAATTTTGTTCTAGGTAGTTTGAAATACAAAAGTATGACTCAGTATCAAGTTGTAAATTAGTCTTGCTCAAGAATCGCCTAATTTAGGATTGGAAAAATCAGTACAGCTGACCAACAGAGTATTTTCCCTGAGTAAGGAATAGCAGGGGTAGCAGTATACACACTATAGTCTGGACAATAGCCTGCTACAGCGCATTTAGTAGTCAAATGCATTACTCAAAGAATGTGAGGAAAATATTCAGTTATTTTCCCATGGAGAGAGTGAAAGAAAAATCATAAGAAAAGAGGAACAATATTATCTGCACAAACTTTGAAAATATGAAATAATAAAACTCGTCCATTTCAGCGAGTAACGTGAGATGTAGAAATGTAATATAAAGTATTTTAAACAGAAAATTATCCATTCAAGCAGGAATGAGGTGAGCGAGCCTGGCAGGTGTCGAAGAGGTTAGAAAATTTTCAATGAGAATGCTTTCAGAGCAAGTTTCTGGAGACAAATCTTTGCCAATGCTCCTCTCTATAGTGAATTCATTCTCAGCCGCCTCGGTGGCCTAGTGGATAGCGTACTAGGCTTTCACCCCGAGGACCTGGTTTCGATTCCCGGCGAGGGCTTGGCATTTTCATACGCTATAAATCATCCCGTCTGCATTAGCCCAAGTGTGCACAATAGTCGGATGTTAACAAAAAAAAGAGGCATTTTCATATGTTATAAATCATCCTATCGTCTGCATTAGCCCAAGTGTGCACAACAATAGTCGAACGTTAAACAAAAAAAAAAAAAAAAAAAAAGTGAATTCAATGTCACAGACCTTAAAATAATGCAACTGACACACTGTTTGTATTGTCTTAGCAACTTCACTCACTCACATGGAGGTCTTATAAATTTGTCTATATCAGTACTGCATATTTTAGTATTAACCATAAACTAGTATTTATTAATAGCTGTTTATTTTTTAACCTAGGAAAATTGAAACGCTGGCTAGTTATCAGAACTTTTATATGGATGGTCTAAATTTGTTTGAACATGTCTTGTTCTTCAAAAGCATTTTACATCTCACATTCATCACTGAAATAGACAACAGGCCTAAATATTGTAGGCTATATTAATTTTCACTTTGAAAATGTATAATATAGATTTTTATACTAATTACAATTGAGAAATCACTTTCAAAAAAGTGCAAAAAGTTACGGATCTAAATGCTCAGTCTACTGACCGAATTTGGTTCTAATGCCCAAGTCTACTGAGATACCAGTATTGAAATAGGAGAAGACAGAATATCAGCTTGTTAGTCACTCTAGCAGTTAGCTTAATTCCTTATAGTTAACTATTATACAGGTATTAACATTAGTCTACATTTTTCAATAACAGACAAAAAAACAACTAGTGCCGTTTGAGCACACTGTATTAACATTTCAAAAAAAGATGTTTTTAAATAATGTTATGTAGTTTATAACCTACAAGTTAAAATTGTTCTTCTCTTCCACTGCTGATTGGGAGCTCCTCTAGGTTTACCGTCCAATGTGAATGGCGTCTCGTACATAAACCTACACACATCATGGTTTTGTTCAAGCTCTGATTGTCTTTCATCTAACTCTGATTTGTCAAAGTAAACAGTTACATGTGTAACTTGTATATGAGCTAATTTTGGATCCAATTCACTGGCATCAATCTGAAAATAAGTAAAACATAATATAAACATCTTAATTATACTAATAAAATAATACAAATATTTATATCTTTAAGTATATAAAAATAAATGTAAAAATGTTTATCTAACTATTAATTAGAAAAGACTTTGGTGCACAATAAAAAGCATTTTAAACAACAACATATAAATTAGAACAATTTTATTTTTTGGAAAGAAAAAACAAATTTTAAGAGATTAAGCATCTAAGTTATAGATTTTTAATAATCAATATACAGTAGAGTCCCGCTTATTTGACCTTCGCTAATCCGACCTAGCCTCAAAGAACAATATTTCAAACAATTCAAAAAGATTTGTAGCAAATTGAATGTACAATGGCCACACACCACTTTTGTGTCAGGCCTTTACGCTCGGTTGACCACCCTTATACCTGCTCTGTTCATTCATTTCCATCTATTAGTATCAATTCAGATTCGTGGAAGAGTTGACATTTAGAGTGCATTCTGCTTGTGTGTGTTTCATAACATTTCATGTATTTTTTTTTATTCACTCTTTTCTAAAAATTAAAGGAAATTTTACTTCTTATGAGATTGTGAGATTTAGTAGGAGAAAACGTCCAACAGTTGGTAGACAAAAAACAATTAAAAACTTTTTCTATCAACTTTGATGATTTGACCTACTGCTCTTTATTACTGTAGTGAGGTTATGCGTGCTGTTTTATGTTTTAGTACAATACATATAGTAATAATACGTGTAATTCAAAGTTATTTAATGTAATAAATTCAATTCAATACTTTTAAATGTTTATCAATGGTTCTACGTGTAATCTGCTTTTCTCACTAATTCGATTTGGCCATGCCCGGTTTAGGTCAGATTAGCGAGACTCTACTGTAACTATAATTTTGGGTGGATTGTTTAACATTTTTGTAATAGACAGTAATAAATTTTCATAATTGTTTATTTGGACATTTGCCATAATTTGTGTATATAAAATCAAATCAGTATGTTTCAAGAGTACAGAATACTCGTTTTTTAGTGCGTAACATAAACATATCTATATCTAAGTATATCTATATTTGCTTTACCTAGATTACATGTTTATGCTAGATGAAGCATAGATATAGGTTTTATGCTAGGCACTTCAGAATGAGAATATACCCATAATCTCAAAACATCGAGTATTGCTTTATGTACACAACACAAATTATAGAAAAGTCCGAATAAACAATAAGAATAAGATAAATATTCCATCAGTAAGTAACAATTAAATGAAAATAAAAAACATATTGTAACTGTTTTTAAATACTTCTTTAAATTTCTTGCTTTTGAATATATTAAAAAAATGTTTACTAGTATAAAAAATATTAAAAATTAACAATTCATTCTATTAAGAAAACTTTGAACTAAAAACACGAATTTAAAAAAAAATTGTGAGATATTATTAATAGGTCCAAAAATTTACAATCCAATGCTTTGTAATCAATTTTTAAGTATACCTCAAGGTAACTATCACAAAAATAAAAGATTAGGTAAAAATAGCATAGAAAGATTTATACATAATATAAAGGCATGTATCCTGCTCACAGAGTCTAAATAACTAATGTGATAACAGATGATTAACTCAAAAGCGGGTTCAATGAACAGTTCAGTTAGTTCAGATGCCATTCACGGGATTTCAGCAACTATTGATACAAGTCTTTAATAACTTTTGTTACAATACCTGGTCCATCAACGAGTTTTTAATCAAGATTCGGTATGTTTCATAACGCCATCATCAGTAATTGAAAATCACACCGAAGATGTAGTCAAACAATGAAACACTTATTCCACTACACAATAATTATAAATATGTGTGTATGAGTGCATGCGTGTGTGCTTGTGCGTGTATGTGTGCATATGTATGTGTTTTAAAGATGCAATTTACACAACCGACTTAAGAAGTTTTAAAATCATTCATAAAAAAATTACATTATTATTCTAAATAAATTATAATGCAGTGAGAGTATGGTTGACACGTTTTGTCCTAGCCTACGACAGTATGAGCATAACTACAGGATTTGTATATAAACCACCAAAACAATGGAAGAAAGTGTTTCAGATGTGTTTATATTACACTCAAGCTTAAGGATATTACAGATACTCGATTATTAATAATCAATTAATTCACATCTAAAAAAATCAGTTATGACCATCACTATTACATTTAGGCATACCAAATCATGTCTACTAGTGCTGACAGCTGGCTAAGTATGTAATATCATATTATAAACATTAATACAAGGCAAAGTTCTAGTTCTGTTTCATTAAATAATGATACTGAATACTGCATTACATACGACAATAAATTTTCATTAAAAAAATATACAGCCCTTGAAATCACTTATTCTACAGTTTTTCCAGTTGTTTAGATAATACATTTATTTATCGGTTAATATTTCTCAACAAAATATTCAAGATTTATTCTTACATAATTGCTAAAAAAATTATATATAAAGCTTAAATGCAAAATATTTTTTATATACTTGTAGAGTTTTAAATTTAAACTGTTTACAAAAACAGTTTAATACTGTAAAAGACTATACTAAAATAATGTATTTCAACTAAAATTACCGTACAAAAACCTAAAACACAAAATTACCATATTTTGTTTTTAACATTAATTTCGACTATTTCGAGTACGTAATTACCACTCATATATGTTTTCGTATATTATGAGGTATATTATATTATTTATTATATTATTTGTTATATTATTAAAATTTGTTTATTTAGTTTGACTTACCATACATCATACAAAGTATCAAATTACGACTAAATACAGTACTATTACCGTATGTGATAACACTGCATAACCAAATTTTCCTCTTCATTCCGTTTAATCAATCAATCACCGTTAAGTTTAAACGTGGGAAATGTTAAACTGGTCATTCAAATTTAACAACTTTACCCATAGCATTTTAAATCACAACAACGTTTGCAGCTATTCGAAGGGAAGAAAAACATTAAGCAATTTCATAATTAACAATGCATATTTTGTACAAAGTTTTCCTTAATAGAAAAACAATATTCTTTCAAAATTATTAGTAAACAATTTACGGAAATTTTCCTGGCTTCCTTCAACACAAATTTACTGGCAACCTTCAACACAATGCTACAATAGTTTTCAAAACAAACAGGTTTAACTATCCAGTCGTGCATGGCCAAAATGTAAAACTACTGCGTATTAGGAACACAAAATAATATTTTGCTTTTTATATAATTTAGAGCAATTTGTCTACATGGGCCGAACTTACAGAATTTAAATATTTAATATAATAATTAGTTTTAGTTGTCGGCATTTACAGAGTTTTATGGTTAAAGTTAAGATTAATAGTGTAAGGTTTTTCTGGAGGGAGTAGGAATAGAGTCTTGTAGGTTGAACTTATTTTGTTATACATAGTTATACATAAAGACATCTCTATGGTTACTTGTTACTGATTAGTCAAAACCACGTCTGTAAAGGTGGATAAATAAATACATTGAGATTTCTAGCACATCAAAATAATATCCAAATAAAATAATGGTGGTAAAATCGAATTTCTCATTTATAATCATAGTGTTGAGTATTTTCATTTAATTTTTGTATTTTAAGAAATTATATTTTTTAATTTAGTCAATCATGAAACGACACCATTCTCAAAAAGAATACTTGCAGAATGCTACAGATTCTAGGGGTCTATGGGGCCCCGAATTTTATAGGTTGGGTTGGGCCAATTGAAAAGCCCGACTTTGGTTTGGTTCGGGTCAAAGACGGGTCGAGCCAAGTAAATATTAACTTTTATTTTTAGGCAATAATGTACGCAATACACATACATATTTTCACTACAAAAATACGTAATATACAAATTATATAAACAAAGAACTATTAATTATCATCGAAAGTCAAGTGTCTAACCAATTATAATCATTCTATTTGTTTTACTCACAAAACCAATTGTTGATCTGTCAGTGGGTGCAGTATTATCAGTTAGTAGTTTTATTTATTGTGATGCTACAATGAGAAGGGACCAAGTGGACTGTGCATGTCTACAAATATAGTTTCCTTGTCAGGCTGGGTCAACACATTGCCATGTCAAATAAATATGTCTGTGATGACAATAATACACAATTAGTTCAGAGAATATGCAGACATCCTTTTTCCGAATGTATATCGTTTTATGATTATGACCCTAAATTAAAAGATGTAATTTTTTCAAAGACAAAAATCAAATGAAAATATTCAACACTATGAGACCATATTACATCAGTTCATTGTGGTACTCACACAACTTTTGCGTGCCGATACAATTGGTCCGTGGCAGTATTTACACAACTTTTGCACGCCGTTGTAATCGGTCCTTGGCGGTATACAGTCAGACCAATATAGTCCATATTCAGAGCCCATGATGGTATTCACACAACTTTTGCGCACTGATATAATCAGCCCGTGGCGGTATTAAAAGAGTTTAAAAGCCGATTATATCGACTAGTGGTGGTCAGGTTAAATATGAAATGAAGAAAATTTTAATTCTATTTTTTTTTTTTTTAACTTAGGTCTAGCTAAAAATGTTATGGGTTAAAATGTTATTTAACCGTTTGGCCCGACCCAACCCGAAAAAAAACCCAGACCCGAACTCTAAAAACTCGGCCCGCAGAACCCTAACAGATTCACTTAACTGGTAGTTAATTACATTCATATTTTTATTTGACAAGGTGATGTGTTGACACGGCTAGACAAGGAACAACAAACTAAAACATCCATAGTCCACTTGGGATATAGTCACATTCGTTAATTTATAACAGAATTATACAAACGGTGTTCAATCTGTTAATAGTGCAGTATACTGTAGACGTTGCCAATTTGATGTGGTGTTGACTACTTTTTATTTCCTTTCACTGTAAAATCATAATAAATAAACGGACTAACCAAAAATAGCCTTGACCTTCGATGATAATTAAATTGGTTTTGTTTATATTTTTTGTCTATTATTTATTTTGGTAATGAAATTACATACTGCCTAAATATAAAAATACTTACTTGGCCTGACCTGAACCGAAGTCAGGCTTTCAAAACGGCCTGACCGGACCTGTAAAATTCGGAGTCTCATGAACACCCTACTACTGTAACCCCTAATAACAGTAACTACAACCTCTCCATATACAAACACTACTTACGCGTGCAGAATCCATGATGATTTTAACACAGCCTGTCCCAAATTTGTTTGTAAATTGATGTAAAAGTCGTTCAGATATTTCAGATAAAGAGGTGACTTTTGGTTCTTTATAAATAAATTCCACTCCACTGTCATCTTCAAAATAAGCCTAAGAGAAAACAAAAAGTTATTGACTTATGGCTAACTTTATTGTTGCAACACAATTTCAGTAATTATTCATTATTTATTATTATTTCATTCCAATTTTTTTTAAATCACTTACTTACAGTACAAAACAATTACTTAAAAAAAGGAATTAATTATACAAAAATTATTTTGTAAAAATTGTTTTTAAAATTAAATGTTCCACAGAACTCGAACTAAACATTAATGAAATTAAAAGACGACTATGCAAATGAACTACATATTTAATGTTTTAATAATTATATAAAAAAGTATTCGTAACAGTTAATAGTTCAAATAATTAGACAGCTAAAAAAATATATAAACTATTATATTTATTTCACAACTGAACTTCAATTCTCACCTGACCAAAAAAAGCAACTCTATAAAATCGACCAAGAAGACGTTTGCCTGAACGCAGAACTTGAACTGCTTTGTTGTAAGCTTGAGATAATGTTTGGTAACAATGCGACAAAGACTGAAAATCTCTTCTCTTTTCATAAATAGGTATTATCAAGCGATACAATGCTCCCATGCATTCATACCTCTCGGCTTTTTCTAAATAATCAGCACATACTTCTAACTGTTCTAACAAACTTTGTTCTGTGTACTGCACATCATGAACTCCTGAATCACAAATTCAAACAAGTAATATTTAACACAACTTAACAAAGAAATTAAATTAAAATCAGAAATTTGTGGATTATTTTTCAAGTTAAATAACAAATACTATAAATATTATTTATTACTAATACAAATAATATTATTATTTACAAATAATATTTACTAATTTATTGTTATTAGTTAGCTAAAACCTTTTGGTTCTACATTATTCCTTAAGGTTGTGCGATCAAAAAAACAATTATGGATATTTTGGCTTAAAATAACTCACACATGTTTGGAGACATGTTATTTTCACTATAAATTAAAAAAATTTTTTTAGCGTTTTAGGGGGGTTTTAAATGGTCTTTTTTGTGTTTTAGTCAATCCACATCCACGTGTAAACGGAAGCAATTTAAACCAAATTTTGGAGTTATATGCTACTAAACATGACCAATACCTTAATTACCCTCATTTTGCCATATCGGACATTTTTAAAAAAAACTGTTTTTTTTTTAAATATAAAAAATATATTTTTTATTGAATCAAAATTTAAACTTCATAGCGAGGTGAAGGTAGGTTTGAAGGTTATTTTCCAAAAAAATATCTGTTCTAGATGGAATCGTTTAGCCGTGGGGGTGTTTTAAAAAAATTGGCCTACTCCTGCAAATGAAAAGATGCAACCCGCAATCTTCATTCTCTTTCTAACACTCGCGCTCTCTCTTGCTCCCTCTCCTTCACTGGCTTATCAATTCCCCCACTTGGTCACTCGCTACATTCGTCAACCAGTTGTTTTCCTAGAACCTTCTTCTGTTACTGTCCGATTGCCTCTTTTGCACCACTATTGGATTTTTCTTATTATAAACTACTCATTTTTGATTCATTGTTAAAGTAAACGAACAATAATGTGATAAATTTAGTTACACCATTGCCTTTATTGGTTTTTCCTAAACAATTACACATTTAATTCTTAAAAAAAAAATTATATACAATTTGTTTGAGAATAATGTCACAAAACAAAATTTTCATAGTCTTTTTTGTTTTGACTAAAACCAGATCAAGAGTTCTTGAGATAAAATCTCTTTTGCAGTGATTGTTATCCGTGATGTCCTGAATATAACTGAAATTTTTCAAATCTTTATTTTGATTCTACACACAGTTATTAAATTTTTCCCGATATACTGTTCATTCCGCTTGTAATAATACTGCATTATAAAATGATATGTATATAATAGGCATGATACAATTAGTTGGAAAGATATACAATACATTTCACAAAAGAAAATGTTAAATATTTATTTCAATTATTATTGAATAATTATTTATAATTGATAATTATATAAGATTCACGGTAAAGGTACAATCTATAAAGGTACTTATAGAGAATCGATTTTTGTTTTGAAATTCAAATAAAATAAATGCTATGTTTGAAATAATAAACATTAAGATCGAGTAGAAAGAGAGAGAAGGAATATTGAATGAATTCGACTGCATTAATCGGAATCGTAATGCATCTGGGGAAAATAACTCATTTCGGAGAATCGTGTAGTGTACAATGATCGAGTACTCCATTCAAATCAAAGAATCGCGTACTCGATTCTTACTAGACTATCCTATCACTACGAGAGTGGAAATGAAAAGGGGAGGGTGAAAATTATTTTCACATCGCTTGTATTACCGTAAATGGCATCCATATAATATAATAGGTTTTTATCATTTTTAAGAATCTGCAATAATTAAAATAATTATTTATTTGACTTTGGGCGAATAATGTGAAAACATGAGAGGAAGCAGGAAGTATAAGAGGTGTGTTCAGAAAGTAACGAGAATTTTTAAATTTCGCGGGCTTGGAGAGTCCGATTGTCATACATTTTTTTTATTATGTTGGTATACATGCCCTTGAAGTATGATAAAACTTTCAGCTGTTTTCATTGTTGACTTTGTCTGCGACAGCCACTAAGGTTAGACGTGTTTTTATGAGCTCGGCGATTTTCGTTTGTTAAAAGAAATAGATCAAAAAATTTGTATCACATTTTGCGTAAAAAATGGAATAAAGTGTAACAAAGTGTGTGAAATGTTAACAGTGGCCTATGGTGAGTCTGCTAAAAGTAAAACAAGAGTTTATGAGTGGTATAAGCGTTTCCAAGAAGGCCGTGAAGAAGTTGAAGATGACGAACGCCCTGGACGCCCCAGCACATCAACAACCGATGAAAACGTGGAAAAAGTGAAAGAAATGGTTATGAACAATCGCTGAATGACAATTAGAGAGATCGCTGATGACGTTGGCATATCGATTGGATTCATGACATTGTTTCCAATGTTTTGTGTATGAAACGCGTGGCAGCAAAATTCGTTCCAAAATTGTTGTATTTACATACAGCGGCGAATGGAAGTTGCTCAGGAGTCACTAAATAAAGTCAACGACGATGCAGAATTACTGAAACGTATTATAACAGATGACGAAACATGGGTTTACGGATATGACGTCGAAACTAAGGCTCAATCATACCTATTCATTCGATACCTACATTCATTACAATATTTACATCCGATACATAGCTAACGATATCTATGTACGCTTTACTTTACGGTATTTACATACAATACCTACACTCTTTACAATATTGACATCCGATACATAGCTTACAATATCTATGTACGCTTTACTTTACAGTATTTACATACAATACCTACATTCTTTACAATATTTACATAAGATACATAGCTTATCTTAGTATATAAAAGAAGAAGTCCTGACTGACTGACTGATTGATTCATAATCAATGCAGAGCCAAAACTATTTTAGCTGGCGACTTAAAATTTTGAGTGTACATTTATGTTACCATATAGGCGTGCACTAAGAAAGGATTTTGCAAAAATTTGATTTTAACGCCATTAAACTTCTTACCTATTCTAACTTTAATAATCAACGTACAGCCATGACTATTATAGCTAGAGACTTGAAATTTTCAGGGTACCTTTTTACAAAATCTCAAAGTGTACTAAGAAAGGATTTTTAATTTTTTTGTTTTAACGCTATTAAAATACTTATCCAGTCTAACTTTATTAATCAATGCACAACCGAGACTATTATAGCTAGACTTGAAATTTTCAGGGTACCTTCTTACAAAATGTCTAAGAAAGGATTTTGAAAAAAATTGATTGTAATGCCATTAAACTACTTACCCAGTCCAACTTTAATAATAAATGTAGCCTACAGCCGAAGCTATTATAGTTAGAGAATTGAAATTTTCAGGGTTACCACCACATGTCGGGGTGCACTGAAAAACGATTTTCCAGTATTCAACCCCTAAAGAGGTAAAAAAGAAGTACAACAGTTTTTATTGGAAAAAATATGTTTTTCATATGACCTTCTTAAAAAGTAACATAGTCACTCTTAAATATAAGTAATGAAATATATTTCCACCATTTCCCAAAACTAATTCCCTAAAGAGATTGAAAGGGGCAGAAAATGTAAAATAGGGTATACAATTTTGCATTAAATTTTTTTTTCTTGATCGTATATTCCAGAAATATGCTTTGAAACACAAATAATGAAACACATATTTCAACATTTTTCCGAATTCATTCCCTAAAAGAATAATAATGTAAAAAAAGAAGTGTCATTGGAGAAAAAAGAGTGTTTGCATTGGAGAAAAACATTTTTTTTATTGGATTTTCTTAAAAGTAAACAAAATATTCTATAACACAAATTATGATGCACGTAATTCAGTATTTTCCCCGAATTCATCCCCTAAAAGGATAAACATATAAAAGAGGTATAGGCCCTCTTTTAAACTTTGCCCTCTTTTAAATTATTTGCATTGGAGAAAAATATTTTTTATCAGATTTTCTTAAATTTGAATAGAACACTTTTGAAGACAACAAAACAACATATTCAGGCTATAATATTTTTTCATATTCACTGTAAAATAATCATGGGTTTAGATTATCACGCTTTTATTAATACATTTTTTTAATGTTTCTAAATTATTACATTACTGAAACAGTTTAATCTTTGTGGGCGAAGCCGCGATGGGTAATGCTAGTAATATCTACATAAGCTTTACTTTAAGATATTTGCATAAGACTAGGTGGCCATCAAATACGGAGCGGAGTTTCGCTGAACGAAGCGGACTACGCATACAAAAACGAATTTACTTATTTTATATGTAGGTACGGCCACTGAAAACATAACGGAGCTAAGCAGAGTCGAGTGGCATCGCTGGGCTCCGCTCCACGTAGCTTCGACTCTGTCTACATTCGATTTTGATGCTGACTCCGCTTCCCCCCACTACGCTTCCCCCCACTACGCTAACCCACGCTTTTAAACTTATTTCTCGCTGCCTATATTATGGTTTTTAATACATTAGTTTCCGAGATTCCGTTACAGCTGACCTAAATATTTAGATTTAAAAGATACAAATGCGTTCTTTAAACTGACTGAATTCCACATTTTTGTGACCGCCTGACCTAATACTTACATACGACAATTTGTTTACTATATGACAATTTGTTATATATACAATTTACTATACAACAATTTCTTGTTAAATGCTTTCGGGATGCATTAAAAGGCAATTTCAACAAACTTTTTAACTGTAGACTTGGGGAAGAGCTTTTCACCACCTGGTGGTTTTTATTTAAATTTTTACAAGCCTAGGTACTGCAATTGTTAAATGGGAAACAAGTAATTTTATATTGGAGATTAAAGAAAAGCCTGTATTGTTAAACTTTTTAAATGTTTTTCCTTCAGCCTAATACACAATATAATTATTTCGTCGTGCTGATTAATTTGGTTTACATCATCAAATTGCCTTTTTACCTATATGAACAGTGATCGTTCTGATCAGCATACTCGGCAGGTTCTTAAATTTTAGAAGCTTTTATTACATCATCAAAGTTCAAGGTTTATTACTCCAATCACATTTATCTGTACATACAAATGCACACAAATCCTGACGTCACGGTTCATTTTTGCATTTTTATTTTACATTTTTCATTTAATACAATTTTAATGTTTTAAATGCTAATTTATACAGTTTTTAACACTGATTATGATAGCGAAATCAAATTTTTATAGAAAGTATTGCGTAAAAAACTTACAAAATTCACGGCTTTTCATTTTTGTATTTTTATTGTAGAACAAAAATGTAATAAATTTAAAATGTTTTTATTTTAAACAAAAACAGCATATTTAGGAAATTTGCTTCCATCAGGTCAGCGAGTAGTGTGCTATAATTACAAATACAAGTTGGAATAGGCAAACTACAATATAAGTCAAAAAGTGACATTCTGTAAAAACAGACAAATATAACGCATGAATGTGAAGTTCTGTTTCGTAAATCGCATGGAAAGATGTCGTAGCATATAGCCAGCCTTGAAAAAAATGCTCAAGTAAGCATAAGGTCTGATAAAGCCCACAGTTACCGAAGGAACCAAGAAAAGTGTGGAGCGTGGAGGGGGAACCACGAAACACAAAGCGGCTGGAGGGGAAATGTTCGACTGGCAAAAATAGCCCCTAGAGCGAGTGGCCTGCAATCTAGCGAACAAAGTTTGTCAGCGGACGTGATCGCACAACCTTAAGGAAGGCCAAATGCCTGTTCTTCCATCGCTGTTGGCTCACTGAGGCCAATATTGTTGCTCATGTCTCCTAATATTTCATCTACTAATATGTGAATTATTGTTACCAGCTCTATTGTTGTCCATCCTATATGGGCATTGTACTCAAACAAAACAATTATCTATCAAGTAAACAACATTCTCAGTCTGAAATGTTTTGCATATTGCTTCTTTTATATTTTAACCCAATCAAATATGTTTTACCCAAGATCCACTAAGCACTTATAAACTAAAATAAAAGATCAAAATTATTATACACATGCACGCACGCATGCTTGCACACACACACACGCACACACGCACACACGCACGTGCACACACACACACACACACACACACACACACACACACACACACACACACACACACACACACACACACACACACACACACACACACACACACACACACATACACACATGTTCATGCTGAAAGTAAAAATATATTTATTTTTTTTAGTATAAATGAAAAACAACTTATAAGGAATAATTAAATGACTGTAGCATAACAAGTTGTTCAATTAAGGTATTGTTCTTAACATTCTGAATTTTAACTGTTAAACCATGTGTTTTTTCATAGGCTACTACAGGCAATTATTTTTGTTAATTACATTTTTTTAATAATCATTGTAATATTATTTTAGAAAACATATAAAAGGCCTTTTAATACGAAGCTAATAAATATAGTGTAATAAAGTAGTCACACAAAGCATGATGTCTTTCTTAAGCGACTGCCTAAACATTTTGACAGATTAATCATAATTATTTTTTGGGCAGAATTACATCCAAAAAGCTTTCAGAATTACAAGATGAAATTCTACAAAAGATGAATTACAAAAACTTTCTGATACAATACAATCCAAAGTTTAGGCTTAATAATAAATTTCTATTCACCTGAGTCTAATTTCAATCCAATTTCATCACGAGCAATGTTGGATGAGATAGCAGAAAATGATTCAGCTCCCCAATCTTGGATTCCTTTCAGCTTTAGGTATTGAGCCATTAAAGCGGCTATGTGCAGTTGACAACATGCAGCCTAAAAAAATGAAGTTCTTATAATAATTTAACTGAATCAAATGTTGGTTGAAATACAATTAATTAAAATAAAGACTAATAATTGTATTTCCACATATATTATAAACAAGTTTCAAATGTTTTGTATGTATAAACAGGCCTGCCTCAAGACAAAATTGTATCCATGCAAGACTGATTTTTGCCATTCCTCCTCCATAAGGGATGATAAATGAATATATTTTTATGTAAATGCTTTTAAATTTATTAAATTTAACAAATATTTTAAATTATTTCAACAATTATTTATAAGAATCTAGATCTTTTGCAATTAAGAGAAAAGAGAACAAACATAATTTTCCCTTACATAATACATTTCTGGTAAGTACTGTTTATTTTAGACTGCAGTACCCTAGATATGATAAAAGTGTGTATAATCTCTAATAAAAGTCAATCTCAAGGCCAAATCTACAGTTATTTCATTTACTTCCATTGTTATCTATTGTCATAAGAGGGGGGACCCCAAAAAAATGGGACTTTGGTCATAACTCCTTTATTTTTAATATTTTTACACCAAATTTTGGTCACCTTCAAAGTAATTACCATTAACTGCAATGTACTTCTCTAATCGTTTCTTCCATTGTCCAAAACATTGTTGATATTCACTTAATGGAGTTCTTTAATCCATCCAGTGATTTTTGTTTCACCTCTTCCACAGTCTCAAATCGTTTACCTTTCATATCCCTTTTGAGTCAGGGGAACAAAAAAAAAAGTCGCAGGGAGTGATATCTGGTGAATAGGGGGAGGGGTGAGCAATCGGTGTCATACTGTTCTTTGTCAAAAACTGCTTCACAGACAGGACAGTGTGGGCAGGTTCGTTGTCATAATGGAAGAACCAATTACCTGTGCGCCACAAATCCGCCCTTTTCTTCGATTGCTCTCCCTCAGTCTCTTCAAAACCTCCAAGTAGAAATGTCAGTTAACCGTTTGGCCCGAAGGAATGAATTCTGAGTACACAACACCTCGGCAATCAATGAAACAAATGAGCATTGTCTTGATGTTTGACTTCACCATGTGGCATTTTTTTGGATGAGGAGACTGAGGTGTCTTTCACAGACTTGATTGCTGTTTTGTTTCAGGGTCATATCCATAACACCATGATTCATCACCAGTTATGACCTTAGAAAAAAATTCTGGTTCCTCTTGCAGCTGATTTTGCAGATTGAAACAGTCGGTGCTCCCTTTGCTCGTCCGTGAGAAGGCGTGGAACAAGTTTGGCTGCAACTCTTCTCATACACAAATTCTCTGGATTGAACTCCAAGTTAACCCAGACATCACAACTAATTGATCAATGGTTTGATGACAGTCTTTATGAACCAGAGTGCTGATTTTCTCTACATTGTCGTCAGTTCTTGATGTTGAAGGGCGCCGTAGAATGAGGCTGGTCTTTAGTCGACATTTCTCCATTTTTAAAATGCTGAAACCACTCATAGACACATGTTTTGCTTAAAGCAGCTTCCCCATAAGCTGTTTTAAGCATTACAAGAGTTTCCGCAGGTGTTTTCCCCAACAGGAAACAAAATTTCACAGCCATTTTACGTTTTTGCGCACAAACGGAAAAAGGTCTTTCACACAAAAAAAGTTTTCATGGACGAACTGATATACTCACAGTGAACAAATGTCACACTGACATGGAGCAATGTGGCTCGAGACTCCCTCTCCGACCGACTAGCCACGCCCACCCCTTCCTCACCCTGTTACTTTTGGGTCCCCCTCGTATGTCCTACTAGACTATAGATATAACAAACATAAAGAAATGAGCATACTAAATGAGAGGAAATGTACATGCACTTGATCACATGTACAACCACAATTTTTTTCTAAATTGCCTAATTTTCTGTTTAAACAGTAGTGCAGTGATGCCTGGCACTAGCTGTTTAACGGACTAGAATAACAGAGAGATGGCTAGTAAAACTATCTGGCATCTGATCAAACCAAGGTTTCTACGTTTGTTGTATTTGTTACCTCAGAAAAATTGTTGTCCTTTGCATGATTTCTGGTCATGGTCTGCAGCCAGGTATACCTAAGTTCAGGAGTGGATGCGTACGAGTTAGCTAAACTATGCTGCAAATCAACTAACATTTCAGGGTCATGATGTAGCTCTCTCATCTGTGCTGTAGCCATTAGTACTGTCCTGATACGTTTAGTAAGATCTTTTACCTCTAGAGGGAACCCTGCACACAAAATAATATAGTTATTTACTTAAACTTTTACAACAAAAATTAATTACAATGTAATAAAACTGTTATAATTCTGTTATAATTATTAATATAAATATTATTCCAGAACTTAAAGAAGAGTATGACTGTTTTTAAAATTAAACCCTACCCTCCTAGCTATTTATTTGATGATATAAAATAAAGTGAACTTAGACAATGACTTAAGTATATGTTTTTTTTTTTTTTTTTTTTAGAGAAAAATATAATTTTCACTGTATCTGTACTGTCAATATAGTTTATATTGACTGTATATATAGTTACTATAATATAGTTTATATTACCAGAAGGACATGACGCTTATTTACTTCAAAGTACATGTCCGCGTGAAAACTGATACCCAGGTCACTGAATTGGTCATCAAAGCCTCTCTAGATCAGACTCTAACAAACATTTCCTTTAAGGATTGTATTAAAGAATCAATCTTTGCTCTTCATTTGCCCAAATAAATTGCATATCACAGCAGTTGCAGTAAGGATGCTTGACTTACCAATTCAAATATAGCACGAGAATAATTACTTCCAGTAGAATACCTACACCACAAATGGTGAAAATATTCAGATTCAATGATCAAAACATTAAAAATATTTGAATTTTAACAACACTCACATTCAAACTAAAACATTTTTTTTTATTTTAGTCATTCAAAAATTATATTTATATGGCTATAAACAAAATTAGAGCCAAGAACTGAAATTAGCAGAATAGTACATACGAGGTTTGTCCAATAAATACGCGAACTGGTCGAATATGGTGGCCATTACGGAGAGTTAAGCCACGCCGACTGGCCTCACATGTTGTCTGGGACCCAATGAGCCGTCAGTGCTTGGCAGAACGTTACGCTGTGCGGATCTTGCAAGTAGAGTTATTTTTAGTTTTGCATTATTTTTTTGTTCGACGATATGGAAATTGACCAATTCACTGAACAACGAATTAACATCAAGTTTTTGGTAAAGCTTGGTAAAAATTACCAAGAAATTGCTGAAATGTTGAGAGTTGTTTATGGTGATAATGCTATGAAGAAAACAGCCATTTTCAAGTGGATTAAGCGCTTTAAAGAAGGTCGAGAAGACGCCACGGATGATGCAAGAATTGGACGACCTTCAACCTCTTGTGTGCATGAAAACATTGATCGTGTGCGGCGTCTTGTCCTTACTGATCGCCGAAAAACTGTCCGAATGATAGCTGAAGAACTAAATTTAGGAAAATCAACAGTGCACACACTCTTAACCGAGCATTTGGGCTTAAGAATGGTTTGTGCGAAAATAGTGCCAAAACTGCTGACTCCGCATCAAAAGTTGAGAAGAGTCGAATGTGTTACTGACTGGAAAAATTCCATGGAAAATGATGTTGGATTCTTAAATAGGGTTATCACTGGTGATGAATCGTGGTTTTTCGAGTATGACCCCGAATCGAAATCGCAAAGCATGGAGTGGAAAGCAACAGGTGAAGCTCGAACAAAAAAATCAAGGAAAAGCCGATCAAAAATCAAAGTCATGCTCCTGGTTTTCTTTGATATCAAAGGTGTTGTTCATCATGAATTCCTTCCTGAGGAAAAAACGGTAAATTCTGAGTTCTACCTTAACGTTCTCAAGCGTTTGAGAGATCGAGAGCGCCGTGTGCGACCACATTTGACTCAAAACGATGGATGGATTCTTCATCAAGACAATGCACCCGCACATTCGGCTTTGATTGTTTGCCAGTTTCTGGCTAAAAATTCAATCACTATCCTTGATCATCCTCCTTATTCACCGGACCTCGCCCCCTGCGACTTTTTTCTATTCCCTAAATGCAAAAATGTGACGAGGGGACAGCATTGGGAAGATGTGGACACAATAAAACAAGAAACGACGAGGAGACTGAAGAGCCTGACTTCCGAGGACTTCCAAGGGTGCTTTGAAGAGTGGAAAAGAAGATGGGATAAGTGCATAGCAGTGAATGGAGAGTATTTTGAAGGGGACAAAATCAATGTAGATGAAATTTTGTAAAATAAAGTTTTTATGACCTTAGTTCGCGTATTTATTGGACAAACCTCGTATAGCGAAATTTCAAAAGTTAATAATAAATATAGCAAAAATTGAAAACAAAAGTATACACAGTGGCATATATAAAGCTATAAAAATTTGCAACTATATAGGTATCTACTTGATTTATAGATAATATAACAAAACACAAGAGAGTGGTTTTTGTTTCGAAGTTTCTCCAAGAACAGTGATTTTGCTGTTGTAAAAGTGTTTGTTTCTAAAAAAAATATGTTTAAAAAATGTTACAAATACCTATTATGATGTGAACTACTTAATAAAAACAACAAGAAAATAGTTCTCAATCAAAATATTTAATTCTGATCAACTCTGAACTAGGAAATTTATAAAACTTAATTTTCTAGTCTGTGCACACAAGGATCTACTGAATAATATACTAAACAAATAAATTCTTGCCTTATATGCAAATACAGGTACTTTTTTATGCAATGACAAGTTTATGCAGGTACTTTATATGCAAATGAACTATTATTCTAGATTACTTACTGACATACAGATTTATTTACATTAGCAAAGAAAATAATAATACTTCATTAGAAAGATAAAAAAAATGACTGGCAAGATTATCAAAGTTAACAGAAAACAATGTCTAGCAGTTATTAAAAAAAATTGTTTAAAATTATTCAACAAAATTCTCATTTTCTAAAAAAAAAAATATATATATATATATATATATATATATATATATATATATATAATGTCTATGTTTTGCTATAAAGTATCAGACAAAAAAATCATTCTGCAGTTAAAGAATACCATCAATGGGAATGTCGTTTTTGATCTTGAGGCTATTTATAAAAATTGGCAGCCATGAAAAGAGCGTGTAGATATTAAATTAAAACAATTTAATGTAAATAATTTGTAGAACCTTCTAAATAAAAACATTTTGTTTAGAAAGTCAAAAATTCCAATTGGAACAAAAGAATATTTTCAAAATAAATAATAATAAAAGTTTGAATGAAATATCAAAAACAAAATTTTATAGATTATGAAAAATATACATATAAAGGTAATCAGGGAATATAACATTATTAATCAAATAAGTAATTAACCTTATTAACTGCTGAATTCATGCAAAGACTAGGTTCGCAAACATCTCAGAATAATCATCAAACAGATTACTAGAACATTCACTTTCACATTCATCAACGGATCTTCATTGAAAAATATTTACTTATTTTACTCGGTTTGCATAAATTCTGTGACTTGTCCACATATCAAGAAGTAATAAATCCGAGACAACTGTAACGAACAGGTCATATTTACACACAGTTCAACAATACCTAGTTTCAGATCGCTGGCAAAATGACTGATTATATTCTATGAATTTTCAGTAGTTGGTTGCAATCTATCAATAGTATAAATTGTTCATTCTAAAACCAATAAAGTGTAGCAGTTGTCATTGAAAAAATTATTGGTTTATGACACGATGACAATCTTGAAACACTAATATCTCGAACAAATCTACGCAACCATAGTCTGTGCAGAAATGTTACTGCTGTTACGTAAGAACACTGCCAGTCCCAAAAAGGCTAAACATCATTAAAACATAAAATTAATAAGCAAAAAAGAAACAGTAAATATTAAATCAATTCTACTGACAGTGTACTCACAGAAGTTCATAGCAGATTACTGTAAAACGTAAGAGGAAGTTAAAAGACTTAATTTTACCTGTTCCTTTCATAACCTTGTCGCTGTTGGCATAAGAATTGATAAGAGACAAAGATTCTTGGAATCTTGCATTGTTTAACCCAACAACATTGCCCAGTAGCTGTGAAACTGAAATTATAACCTGCAAATTAAAAAGAAAAATAATAACAGCATTTCAATATTATACTAAAACAAAATGTATTAGTGCAGATTCAAGAATTTTTATAAAAACTCTAATACTATAAATACTTTTATGCGAAAATAATATTTTTTTTATTATATAGTTATGCCAAAACAAGATATTTTTAGAGTAAATAATTATGTTCCTGTAATGTTTCAGGCTAGACAATCAGCAAGAAAAACATTGGGGTCTATGACGTTGTGGAATGCAGTACTGTATATTATTTTTTTATTATTCTGCTAATTTTTCATTAGCTGAATTTGGCCTACAGTTGTTTCTTCATCGAGATTATGTTTAATATTATTGATGTATAAAACATCTCTAATTAGAATTCTATTACGAAAAGTTTGAAGATGAAGTGAAATTTAACTATGATATTCAACGTATAGGAATTCACAAGTTATGAATGGGTTCACAAGGGGGGGAATTAACAAGTGTTGTGTTAGGGGTTCACAGTAACACTTCCACAAAAAGCATGTCATATGTGTGAGATTATTAATTACAAATTCCATAAGTATATCTATATAAACAAGATAATTTCTGACATCTGATTTTATTAATTACCTTTAAGGTTATTTCGAGGGTCTGTAAGTAAAACCAAGGACCCTTTTAGTTAAATGTATGTCTGTCTACCTGTCAATAATGCATCTCTTATTGCCTTTGTAGATCATGAGGTTCAAAAATATAAGGCCAAGTGGCTACTAAATATGGAACGGAGTTGTGCTGAGTGGAGCAAACTAGACATTCAAAAGCGCTTAAAATGAAGTGCTGCCACTGGAAGCGAAGCAGGTTGGCTCCACTCAGCTCTATTTTGCTTTCAGTACTTACATTAAAAACAATAAATTAGATTTTGAATGCTTAGTCTACGCTATGGAGTGCTCAGCGCACCTTCATTCCACATTTGGTAGGCACTTGGCCTTAGGGTTGATGACAAAAAAACATTTATTCTTTTAAACAAAATTTACCTTGTTAGGTGAGGTATTTTCTACATTGGGTAAATGTTTTATATTACTTTGGCTGCTACACAATGATTTACTGTTGTTGTAATTTATTAGTGAGAAATGTAGCATAATCATCTATCATTGCTATACTTTAGTCGGAAATAGTTGAAAATAAATGAAACAGATGATGTCTAAGTCTACGTTATTTAATTAATTGATCTTTTTAGTTAACTTTTCTACCACTTTCATATTTTTCTAAGTTAGAGAGACAAAATTATAAGAGCTGTAACATAACCTTGTCCTTCAAGAACTATGTAGTCAAAAAGCTACCTATCATAACCTATTCTGTTATGTGTTTGTATCTAGTGACAATAACATAATGACATAATTCAGTTAAATGTTATGGTATATGAAAATGTTCAAGATTTACCAGAGAATATAATTAAACCTGTTAAATTAGAATATTTAATAAAATAAAGTGGTTTATGGCAGTTCTAATTTAATGTTTTAAAAATTTATTTTTTAGAAACTTTTTAAATATGACTGAAACAAAAAATTACATTCATACTTTGTCAGTTAGACTAATGAGGACTAGAGATTAGAGTTAATGCTAACGGTAAGGAAAGCAATGGGAGTAACTGCGACTGGAACTAAGAACCTTTAGGTGTAGATTTCAGAGACGCAGCAGACTGACCAATAAATACTACACAATATCTATAATAGGAGTGAGTTTTTTCAAATTTTAAAAATGATAAATAGTAAGTATATAGTTACATATGTACATTTTGGTTAAAATAGCCCAGCAACTGTAAGTAGGGTATGTTACTGGGTAGTCTAGCAGCCAAAGGGTAATGAATCAAACAGCTTATTATCAGGGTAGTCATGACACATAAATAATATATTCTTCTTAGTCTTACCTCATTTAACAATTTATGAATTTGGAATAACTTAAATTTCAATCACAAACATTCCTAGTTTATGGAAATCACAAAAATCTAGTAACCTTTTTTTTAGCCTATGTTTAGTAATAGCCTAACTTCCTTTTCATTTATATCTTATTTTAACTCTCATTTTAAAAATATTAGGTCTTTCTTTTAGTAATATTATAAAAAACCCAAAACTATTATTAATTACTAATGTTACTAACTACTAAATATAATTAGACATAATAATATTTGAATTTATTAGTTTCTACTTACAAATAAACTGATTTTATTGAGTTGGAAAAATATTTAAAGAAGAGGAAAATTTTCTGAAGAAAAGATGGCAGAATGGTGTCATATAACCAGGAACAAGAAACTGGAAACAAGGAGAGTGCAAAAAAAATTCATTGGTTGTTTATTGGGATGACGTGTATGATGAGGGATCCCAAGGATGTACTACATGAGAATAAATTACCTGTAAATGAACTCTTGTTAGGCCTTTCCTATTGGAAAATTCAAAATTACTTCGCATAAGTAAATAAAGTATTGCACAAGACTCTTGCCTGATGGCAGACAGCCGACTGTTGCAACAGCGTAACAATTCCAAACACAGTCGACCACAAAGTGTAGCATTCCCTAAAATAAAAAATGTATCTGTATTACATTTACCATCATTATTTTTTAAGCACCATAGAGAACCTCATATCATAAAAGTAAGAACACAAGATCTTGCAGAAGTTTATGAAAGGGATAAAACATTTCCAAATATAATTAACTTGTTGTGTTATGTTTACAGTACAGTTATTCTTGTATCTGTTTAAAAAAAAAATAATAACAGGTAAGCTAAAATATATCTCTATATCCATAACTATAATTAAGGAATAATCAAAAGTTTACAGAATAAAAATCCTCCAGACCACATGAGATGCAGTGATAAAGGGATAGGAAAATTGTGCAACAGCTGTTTAAACTTTAACATTAAACATATATTTTATTTTGATAACATAAAATAATTGTTTTTTTTTAATTTTTACTACGTTATATTAATATTGTGTTACTTAGTAATAATTCTTCAGTAGAACCACGAACAACTGAATTGTTCGGATTGAGACTTACTCTGATTCAAAAAAATTCTATTAAAAAAACAACAAAGAAACAAAGTGAGTGCAAAAATCTCCAAATTGTCCTTTTGGTACTTTGCAGTAAGATAACTAATTTCTAACAGCATTTTACCATTGCAGCACAGTGATACTGAGATTAGTGACCTTCGGAATTTGTGCCAAAAGTATCAGGTAAGGAATGGCATAAGAGTAAGAAGACTTTTCTAACTCGGTGGAGTTTAGCCTACTGAATTTATTGCTCACTCTACTGTTTAATTACTCTGTTTAAATCAGTGTTGTTACTATTTAAGTTGTTCTATATTTAGCATAATGAGGCTGTTCCTGTTTTTATGTTAAATTATATTTACTTAAAATTTAAAACAATGTTTACATTGAATTTGTACTTTTCCTTCAATCATACATTTAATTCAAGTCCAATTTTTTTGTAAACTATGTCAGGATTATCTGAAATTTGAGATTTTTAATGGTTTAAATTTTTAAGTCCTGCTATATTATTTTTCTTTTTTTCCCAAAAATGTCTAGCAATCCTTTACTTATTTCTATAATCCAACACAGATATTGGCATACATATCAATCCAAATACAGTTCTTAGCTGAGTGGCAAAACCAGGATCAAAGGAAGTCTTGGCGCTCTAATATTTAAAAATCAAATATGGACTACTTGATCACTAAGGATTGTAACCCCACAATTTATACAACTTCAACTTCCAAAAAAGCATAAATAAGATATGCTAAAATTAACCTTATTTAGATTACCTTGAAAAAGTGCCAAAGAGAAGTTGTTGATGAAAGCTCTTAATGCTGCAAATACATGCCTAAACAGAGTTTCAGACTGTCCAACTTGTAGGAAGCTCAAATATAAATCAAACACAGCTTTCATAATAGGATTATCTCCATCATCAGTCATCAGAACATCTTTGAAATGAAGACAATATAGTCCAAGGGAGTCTAATGCTGTTAATCCCACTTCGGTTGCTAAATTGGCCTCCAAGAGAGCTTGGTATAAAGAGCTTGATTCACTTTCTAAAAATAAATTTTACAAACTCATTTGCAAAAGCTTATATTTACAGTACAAAAAATTAACTGAGAGAAAAGAGAGTAGATATCACATCTAGTATGAAGGACAGCACTGATCTGAAGTGAGTAGACATTTTTATATATACTTTCTCACCTTTTTCATATGTGTCAAAGATATAATTAATTTTTATAGCAGTTGAATCATAGTATAGAAAGTATTTTGGCTCTTATAAATATTTACTGATTGCTATTTTGTTATGAATGCTTAAATAAATCAGAATTGTATTTAATTTTGTCTACACTTTTAATAGCTTTATTTTTCAATTTCAATTAATTGTATACAAAAATTTTCTTTGTTTTAAAAAAATGAATCTTTGTTTGTAGAACCCATATAATATCTTTACATCTGTTTCAAAATAGCAACCATTTAATATCTTTAAAAAAAAATCATAAATATTGTATACTACAATTTTTTTTTTTGAAATGCTGTTTTTATTAGCTTACGGTGGAGTATAATACATAAATTGAAATATACATTTTAAAATTTAACTGCAAATAAGATTAACGAAGATCAATTTTGTGTTTTGGTGTTTGTGTATTGAAATCTTCGTTAACAAAAGATCCATTCTTGAACATAAGCATAAAGGACATTCTAAGATCACTTTGGTGGCAATAAAGGATCATAAGTTTGACATGATCTCAGACCACAAAAAACCACGATATTCCATCTCCAAGTATTTCAAGATGTTCATCTCTGAGCGAGAAGAGTGGATCGAGGGATGAAGGCCTCTGTTATTTGGAGAACTAGAATAGTATACAGATGGATTCAAAATTGATGGTGGAACACGGACTAAGATATGTGCAGATGAATCTAGATAGGAATATGCCCTGTGCATGGGAAGGTATCCTACAGTATTCCAGTCCAAAATCACAGCCCTGATGAGTCCACACAAGAGACTTTAAAACTTGGGCATATTTAAGAAACAAGGATATCAAAATTTATAGTGACTAACCGGCAGCTTTGAAGGTGTTGCATTTCAAGACAAAGCTAACCTGGGCCTGCATGAACATGAATCTCATGGCATGGCACGTTATTTTGAACATAAACACGTTACTTCATGTTAGGTGCCAGGACATACTGTGATTGATAAAAATCAGTAAGTTAATAGAATGGTTAACTGAGCATGAATCAAAAATTCATAGCACCTGAACCATTTTGTGGTATTTCAAGAAAGGTGACTACTACGTGGCTGTACTACTAAGAAGCAACCGGCTGTCAGTACTTGGGTTTAGAGAGACCATGAAAAGAGATAGAAGGGCTCAAGGCTGAAAATGAGTAGGCCCCTCTAAACACACTACCTTTAGCTTATTTATGCTTAGTAGATGCAATAAAAGGAAAGTAGAAGACATGATTACAGGACACACATATTTTAGTAAACATATGCACAGGATGGGTACATAGAATAGACAACCTCTGTGTAGGAAACATGGACTGCAGAACATCTGCTCTTTAAATGTAAGTTTTATAGCAAAAAGAAACAGAATCTATGAAATAATGGTCACAGGATTGACCATTCCATAGGAAGACCTCATCAGCAAGATCCTAAGAGTTTATGGGATTCTTGGTTCTTGACAATCACTTCTGAGGCAAATATATTATTGTTTGAAATGCATAAGCCCATGTGGCTGACATGCACAGGGATATGGACCACCGATGTGAAGAACATTAACAGGTTCCTAGTTTCTGGAAACTCATTTTCATCACATTAGCAAATGTACATGATTTTTTAAAAAAATTAATAACATCATAAATACTCACCTCCTCTATGGGCCATATTTTCTCTCCCTACACTGTTACTGCCACTAAGAGCGTTATGTGGAATTATTGGTGAATCTCCTGAAAAATCAGGTGGTTGCATCCGGGCAGGAAGTGTCATAGCTTTAGTTGTCGCTTTTGTGGCACCACTACTTCCGGACATACTACCAGACTTGACTCCACTTGCTGCACCTATAATCTGCCTTCTTCCAGTATATTTAAACTCATGGAGACTTAATCTGTGAAAATATAACAAAAAAGATGTAAAAATTAATGTTTTTAAAAGCATTACACATACTTATAATATTTAGTTACTTACAAAAAAATTTTGTTCAATAGCTATAACCAATAAAACAGAAACAAAATCAGAAAAATTTGTCAAAACATCGATTCATCAAATTTTTTTCATATATAAAGAACTGTAACTATCAGAAAATTTTGAAAAAATTATAGTTCGGAAGTAAGAAGAAAAAACAAAATAAATCTTGTTACAAAGCAAAATCTCAAAGCTACAATTTCAAAATGGCATCTTTGTATCAACTCTTAAAAAAACATTACTTATTTACTTTACACTTCAAAAAAATATGATTTCACTATTGTAATAAGAACTAAAATATAAGAAAATTAGCCTTATACATTTTTTAATTTTATTGAAAATGAGTTTAATGTTGTTTAGAGTTCATTTTCATATTAACAATTTTTTTAAATTTTATTACTAAATAGCAATCTAGTTAGGACACTAATAATCTATTCATTTCTAACCTAAATAAATACAGTAATTACTAAGTTTCAACCACTGATAAACACTTGGTCTAGAATAATTAGTCTCTTTATTAATTACTTAATAACTACACTATTTCAAATGGTTTTATTCTTTTCAATCTTCTGACTAAGCAATCGCTGTTCAGTAGCTGGACAGCTTCAACACTGGCATGTTGATGTAGTCTTTGTTCGTGACTTTGAGCAAATTTTCTGACTTCATTATCAACAGTTGGAACCTCAAGATCTTTATGTAGATTGTCATTACGGATGTATCACGGCGCATCAACAATACCACAAAGTACTTTATTCTGAAAGCGTTGAATAACATTTCTACTGCTTTGACTGGCAACACCCTACAACCTTAAGTCAATACAGGTTTAAGGACCTGCTGGTAAAGCAGTAGCTTGTTGTATACTGATATGGAAGAACAACAATCTATTAACCAATATATCCTTTTGTATTCACTTTCTCCTTGTTTTTCTTGACATGCGGCTTCCATTCATATTTTTAATATAATTTTTAAGTTTAAAATTCTAATTTACAAAGATAAGCAAGGTCTTTATTTCAATTTGGCCATTTGGCATTTGGTTTGTGTGTACATTTATTTGTTAAGCAGTTTTGGCCAAAAACAATGACCGATTTTTTTTTTTAAATCTGGTATGAAGATATTTTTAATAAAGTCCAAATAACTTATGCATAACATTTTCCCTACTTACTTCTGTTCCTACTATCCTGTTTTGAAAATAAGAAACAGATGACTTACTCAATGACTTTGAAGAAATTCAGGATTTCTTGTTGAGAGCAATGGTGCCACCAAGAAATCATCTGGTCATGGCCAAGGTGTTTCAACACAAATAAGAAGCACACTAGGATATCTTTCACTTCTGCAGGCTGTAGTCTATCACATCTCATTACTTGTGTTCCACTTACAGATCTGGAAAAACAAAACGCTATCATTTTAGTGTAACACACAAAACATGAATTGAGCTAAAGCAAATATATCAGAACTTGGGTATAACATAACTGAAGTGAACAAGAAAATATGACATATTCAAGTGACATTAATAAAAATAAATTGTTAATATTGGTAAGAGATAAGAAGTATGTTGCAGTGACAGCGATACATTATTTTTATTACTATATTTATATTTATGAGTTTAGATACTAAATATTTAGTGATGTAGAATTTCAAAGCATAAAACAAGAAATACATAAAATAAAAAATACATAAACTAAAATACAGTATCAAAAAAAGTTGTGTAATCTACTAAATCTTTCCCCTTATTTTTTAATAAAGTAAACATAACACATTTCACAAATTAGGGTGTGATAACAATCCAGTTATATTTCTCTAACAAAAGAAAGATAATCAACTGTACAATTTCAATCATCTCTGAGCCTAAGTGTAGTGGAATAGACTAAACGTAATACAATCAGCTTATCTTAAGAACAATTAATCGTTTTAGCAGAATAATTTATGTTGACACCTGACCTGTGCCTTTACTAGTAGTAACAATTCTCGTAACCAGCAGGCAACTTTCTTATCGATCTTACTGATGACCAGCTACATCCATTCTACTCAAACTTTTACTTCTACTTTTATTCCTCTTGTGTATTTGTACATAAGAATTTTTGATATTATAACTGAGTACTTATTGTCCCTAAAACTAGGGAAATTTACATTTAAAATTAGGCATTTACTTGCACAAAATTTTCACAACATCCGAGAATATTTTTTGGTTTTGTGTGTTTGCATATACGTTTTTGTGATTTCCTTTTCTTTTCATCTGGGTACACATACATATAGGTTGTGTCTTGTAGAAAGTTCTGTGACATTAAATACAGGGGGTGTCACTTGGCGCTGCAGTTACACAGTCCAATTTCCTTCTTTCAGTGATACATAATGCAAAACAAAGATTTTCCTAATCAGCTGTAGCCTGAAATCTAACTGGCATTTTCATGCAAATATTAAAAGCAAGACATTCTGTGAATCCCTTCTGGATTCATGCTATTTAATCATCAAACAACACCTACTTCATGCTTACCCTTCTCAGAATTCGACACTCACTAATCATATATTTTTGCCACAATAACATTTCCACAAATGATAACAAAATAATGTTCTAATATTTTTTTAAAAAATAACTGTCTGCCATTTTGTACACCTATTATTACTTCTGAACCCCATTTAATGGAATTTTAGAAATACAATTTTTGGTATTGTACAATTAACCTGTCATTAACCACATTTATATCTATATTTGATAATCTAAAACATGATAATCTGAACCATTTCCGGTCCCATTAATTTGGATTATTAAGGTTCCACTGTCTTAAGGTGCCTAGGCATTCTTTGGAATATGGACAGATGATGGGACACGACAGCATAATCCCAAGCATCTCATGGTTCTCTAAAGACCTAAGGTTGGATTGGGAAGGTTGAATCTGTGGACAAGGATGCATATTAATCTATATAGCATAGTAAAAAAAAAACCAGGATCATAGAAGTCCTGGCCCTCTACTGGAAAAAAACTTTTCCACTATACTTTTACAAATTGTGTAATTGTTACATTTTCTACTTGAAATTGTATGTTTTTCATTATACTAATGACACTTACAAACTCAATTGCAACAATTATAAATCCCTATAAACTAACAATTTAATTTAATACTATCTTTGTACAAGGAAGGCACGTTTGTGCACCTCTCACCTTGAATGTCTTGAAGGTGCTGGAGTAGAAGAGTCTTGTCTGTTAATGGCAGTTTCCTGTGATATAGTGGACGCACCATCTGATATAGTAGAAGCCTCAGAGTCTAGGCTAGCATTGGAACCAGCTCCATTAACTAAACCTATTAAGAAAAATGATTATATTAATGAAGTCACTGTACATAGGATTAATGCATTGAGAATGTAATTTAATAACAAAGATCATTTAAGTGCAGTTGCTGTAGCTTAGAATTGTTAAGCACAAGCTCATAGGTTTGAATCCACATAAAACCATGGCTTTTTCACATTCTTTCTTCAAATCTTCATTATGTAACTGGCATAAATAAAGATATTAAACAACACAAAATAACCTTATTTTAAAAAAAGGACCTCTAACACTCGGAATACTTATCAGATGGGCAAACAGCTACCAATGATGCTGCCAAATACAAGCAGACAACATTGTAGATCACAAACAGGTTCCGATAAATTTAAATTCAAGCCAACAAAGACGCTGCAATTGATCATAAATGTGTCCTGTTGAGCACTAATGGTTAAAAATTAAAAATGTAATCTTGTGTGCTTTTGTTAGAGCACTGAAATCATCATTTTTAAATTGAATTAAATTCAGAAGATGGTCACAAATTTTACAATATCTTTGCCAAGATTCCACATCAGATGTTAACTGATGCTGTTAAGAGTTATCAAGACTGGCTGCAATCCTGAATCTGTAAATTGTATTTGTAAATCCTGCATTCTGGGAGCTGTAAATGGCCATGTGATAAAGTGATATTTCACAACACTGGAAAACTATTCATCAATTTTTTTTTCCATAAATACAATGACTTGACATCAATAAAAAAAAGGTTTGAAAAAATTCACTAAGTATAATTTTAAGATCATACCCGACCCTGTAAAATGCCCAGGTTTATTTTAGAACTTGTTACAGACCCTGTACGTGTAAGCATCACATATACCAAAACACACACACACACATTCTCGCACAATCATGATTTTTTTTTAAGGCGAAAAACACATTGAGGCTATTATTGCCTCCCAAAATGTAAGTGTGAGTGTGAAGTGTTAAAGTCATAAGTGTAAGTGTTTGTAAGAGTCTGTTGTAAATTGACAGACTCGGGTACTACGAGGGACGTCTAAATCCTCTCAATAGGTGCAGCTAATCTGCACCCCCCTGCGGGGCAATAATAATTGAGTATATTGTATTAAAATAAGATCTTTTAAAAAATATACCTTGTCCAGCTATTGCAGCAAAATATGTCGAGTCTCTCAGGTGTACTGAAGCACGTGTTGACTGGCTGTCTTGGTGAACAGTAAACCTGATGATACAAAGACATAACATTGGAATGAACATGATAATAATAATAATAATTTAGAATATTTTAAATTCAAAATTATTTAAAAAAATATTATACAGATAAAACACAAGAACTTAAATGATAATAATAACTTCAATGATAGACTGGGAGTGAGGAAGAAAAAGAGAGAAGGATGGGCAGAATGAAGAGAGAGGATGAAGGGAGGGAAGGGGAGGGAAGCAGAGGGACAGACGGACGGATACTTATTTTTTAAAAGACCTGAAAAATATGCAATTTAGTCTAAAATAAATACACCAGTATCCTGATTATCAACAGTATTTGGTAGTGTGGGAACTATATATAACAAAATCCACAAATAGATTAAAATGTGAAATAAACAATAAAAACCCCATTAATTATATAAATACAATTGTTATTTTACATTTGGAGTACACTACAGTATTAAGAAACGAATAAAATTATTGTGATTATTAATTATGTATATAAAGTTTAGTAAACAAAGTAAAACAATGAAATAAATCACAAAAAATAAAAATGGAGAAATAGACTCTTAAAATAAAGAAGGCTGGAATGAAGGGTAACATGTATAGCTGGTTTTAACAGATTTTTTGATTCAAAGAAATGACGACGTGCACTGGGAAGAAGCAGAATTGAGGTACATTCAAAAATAGAAGTCACACAAGGAGCTGCATCTACCACAACTCTGTTCAACTTGCACATGAATGACCTTCCTAAACAATTAAGAACTATAATATTTTTTTTTTTTTTTTAACGTCTGACTATTGTGCACACTTGGGCTAATGCAGATAATGGGATGATTTATAGTGTATGAAAATGCCAAGACCTGGCCGGGAACCGAACCTGGGTCCTCTGAGTGAAAGCCCAGTACACTATCAACTAGGCCACTGAGGAGGCTCAAACTATAATAGAAGTGAAAGTAAGCAGATGATGTAATCATGTGGCCATCAGCAAAAAAAATAATGATAAGCAACAAGGACTCTGGAAAGAACAATCAATGATTCTCTTCAGATACTGAAGAGGTTTGTGGGCAAACCTAATTGTACAAAAAAAAAAAAGAAAAAGTTCTCAGTTTAGACTTTAAGCTCAACATCAGTAACAAAGTTCTGAAAAATAAGCTCAGCCAGAAAGTACCTCAGTATTATTTTGGATAACAAACTCAACTGGACGGAGCACATCAACAGAACTAAAGAAAAATGAAACAAGAGACTAGGATTACTCAAGACTGGCACAAGAACATGGAGCATTCAGGATATACTGAATGCCATACATAACATTTACACCAAGCTTATAATTAAATACAGCAGTAAAGTTACAGCTAAAGGTAACAAAATAAATTTGGATCACTTGGAAAAGTTCAGAACAACGCAGTTGGACTATTATGTGGTGCAGTTAAGATTACTCCAGTAACAGCCCTCCAATGGTATATAGGAAATCTACCTATAAACCTGGAAATCCAGAAATTGGCATCAATATCCTACATAGGAATAGAAACGCAAGCCTCCTGCCTGGTGCACTGGACCAAACAGAAAACTGCAAAACAAAAGCAAGCAATAACAAAAGACTGATACTGGAACTTTTTAACATCGTTGAAGATACAAAACTACAAAACCGTATAGTAATTGGTGGTTAGACCATCAAATCACTAGAGTGTATGAGTAAAACAAGTTTAAAATTATCATCAAAAGAATTTAAGAAATGTAACACTAACCCAGACATTTTAAAGGCTTGATTTCCACTCTAAAAACTTTGGAAGGTAATTATCCTAAAAATGAATGCCTCAAGATTCATTTTGATGGTTCTCAGGCACAGGAAGAGCAGGAGTATGCTGCAAGCTGTCACAATGGGGTATAAATTATATTAAAATTAAAGACAACGTAGCGCTCAACAAATGTTTCATTGAAATAAGATACAAAATTAGCTATGGCCCACACCCTTCTCCTCTGTAGCTAGCAAACAATTAGATTTATTACGGGAACATAATAAAGAAAGAGGTTGGAAAAATCTCTACCATGTTTTTGGAAATCCAATGAATTCAAAAAGACTAGTAATGTGGGCACAAGCATATTGTGGTGAACCCTGGTCTTGTTCTCCCACTGTCTGAACGTTTGTGCCAAATGCTCTCACATAGCCGCTTCAGAACTTCACATAAAACTTTTCATTACAGTTTGACCAAGGAAGACAAATTCCTTGTGGACAATGCCTTTTAGGTCAAAAAAACAATCAACATGAACTTCACATTGCTGCAAACTTGACTTATGGCTTTGTTATGCTTTTTTTGAATGTGGTGAAGATGGTGACGACTTACAATTACTACTTAATTTCAAAATCATAACCATCAACTCATATCTCATCAACAGTTATGATATTAGAGATAAAGTTGGGGTCATCTTTTGCTGCAATTTTCAATTCAGTACAGACAGCTATGCGATGATATTTTGGTCACTGCTCAGCAGTCTTAGTACAAATTTTGCATCAATGTATCTCATGTCCAAATTATCTGACAAAGTGCATTATACAGACCCATAAAACTTCCCTACAATGGCAGAAACATTATGGACTTTTTGTCTATGATCTACAACAATAGCCTCTAGCACTTTTGTTAGGTCTTCCAGAGTCGTGCTTATTGATGGTCGTCCTGAATTCTCGTCACTGTCGGCAGATATTCATCCATCCTTGAAGTGTTTGTATCACAAAAAAGTTTGATGCAGGTTCTTTGCTCCTAAAATGTGCCACTTACACAAGTTTAAAAAATCGCCGCAACAGTAAAAGACGTTACACAAACGCATGAAACTCAAGAATAAGGCCTCTCAATGTGAGCTGTTGGCAAACTAATTTACTAATACAAAGAGTATTGTTCGCCCACTCCACCAACAGGAAGTTTGCATGTGGAATTGAAATTCCTTGAACTTTTTGGTATCACCTCGTATATACTATCTAGTATTATAGTGTGACCAATATGTTACTTTACCTTTGAAAAGATCGTTGCTGTGTGGTGATTGATAGGTTGCTGCTAGTTATGAGCGAGTTGGACGAAACCTGTTGATTGGCTGATACAACAATGCTTAACCTTTGCAGATTATCCAGAACAAGGCCTAACCAAGGTATGTATAGTGTGCTTATTCGTGCTAGTTGACCCTATATAACACAAATGGTTATTGAAAATTATACCTGGACCAAAATTTTGCCCCTCCACAATCACTTCACTCTATTTTGATTGTTTTAGCTTTGTTTATGTTACCTTTGTCATTATCATTTTATCATCAAGTAAAAAGCTGTTTTTGTCAATTAGCTATTTTGAATATTACTAAATTATGACTTAAATACAATCAGTCAGCAGTTTGTAAAGCTGTATAATATTTTTCTTAGTTACCAATATGACAAGCAAAAATAAACATATTTTTTATGAAATAAAAATAACAAAGATTGCTCTGCTTTCTAGCAAATTATTTTATAGTTACATAAAAAATATATGACATGAGGGTCCTGTCAAAGTAACTCTTGGACTGTAGTATGTGTGACAGAAACATTTACTAATGAATGTTAACCTGAATCTGCGAAGTTGAATTACTTTGAATGGAAAGTTTAAAACAAAAAGCTGCAACAAAGATACAATGACCAATGAAAACAAACATACCTTACTCTGATATCGATCATCAAGCTCATGCTTAGCTAGCAAATCACGAAGTGTAGTAATCGCAGCTCTTCGAATCTGCAGCACTTGGTTCAAAGATAATCTGACTTCTTGAAGCAGAAGGCCGACCAAAAAGTGTTGTTTACAAAAATCTTCTGACAAACAGTACTCTGATGTCAAATCTGAAAAGATATTCAGAAATTTAAAGAAATTAATTTGAAAATATCATACATTAATTAATGTACTGGTAATTACTTAATTAATATTTGGTAATTATCACAATTATTTTTGTTAAGTACAAAAATTGACTTAAGAATCATTTAATAATATTAAACAGATGAAGCATTTAACTCAGTAGTTATACATAACATAAATTACCTAAAAATAGAATTTGTATTCAAAATAAGTTAATAAATAAAATTTACTTGCATTTAACAATCACAAATACTAAAATGTAGATTTTAATAACAATACCTACAGGTCTTTGCAGCATCAATTTTTTGCCCTTACTACTAAACAATAAATTTCTTATGTTCTGGAAAAATTGATAGGCCTGTTAGACTATCTTTATTACTAAGTTTTCAGTGGTTCCAGAGTCAAAATTTGGAGAAAACAGTAACCTACTGTTACCAGATATACATGAGCCCTGAGTCAGCTATCAATACCGCAATGCAATAACTCGGTATCAAATAATTTTTCAGGCACTCAAAGTGCCCAAAATCAAGTAAATCTTCCCCATGACAATTTGGTAGCTTCATTTGAGCGTATATACAAGTTGCAATGGTAACCAGCAATCGGACACATATTTGACATTTCTTTAGCACTTACTTTGATACATAATACTTCTGGGCTTACAGCTTATAGCTATTCCCTATATATAACATAAATAAATAATGAATAAAATTAAGCCAAACATCTTCAATAACCTAAATAAGTATACATGTGTAAATGTGTTTAATTCAAGTATTATATCAATTGCTATTATTTTTCTTGCAATAAGATAATAATTATTAAACAAAAATAACATTGTTTATTATAAGTAACTATTAGTTTATTACAAGTACTGCAAATAACTAAATTGTTAATATTACTGGACACTAAAGAGTAAACCTCGTATTCTGCAGAGACTAAATGATTCTGGTATTAAATGATTAACGTGTTTATATTACGACATATCACTTGGTTTTTTATCAAACAAAACAATATCATCAACACTCAGACAAGAGGGCTCACGTTCAGATATAGACAGTAATTTCCCTCTTCTTTATAAACCAAAGCCATTTTCCCTTTCTTTTACTTTTCTCACTTTTTTAATGAGAAAATTTTATTAAGATCTGAATAAAACTACAAACTTGTATGAAGTCTAGTACATACGAGGGTTGATCAAATATAAACGAGACTGACTTTCTAAAAACTTTTCCGTTGGACATTGAACTCTAAAGGGTGGGGTTTCAGGTAGCCTGGGAGGTTTGGGACGGGCGTAGACGGGCAACATTTCCGTTCGGACCCTTCAGTATAAAACTATACAATGAGTGAGAGTGAAGTGCACGTTTCCGTGGAGCAGAGAATTATTATTAAGTTTTTGGCCAAGGAGGGGGTCAATCCGACTGAAATCTTTTGTAGATTGACGGCTCAATAAGGGGACAGAACCCTGTCAAGAGCTCGCGTTTTTGCTTGGCACAAGGAATTCGCCGAAGGACAGGAAGCAGTAGAAAACCTCTGAAGGCCAAATCACGATCATCGGCCGGGAAGGTAATGGCCACTGTATTTTTCGACAATCAAGTCGACTTTTCAATTTTTTTTCTTTCGACAATCAATTTTTCGACTTTTCACGTCGATTTCCTCCATCAGCGATGCACAATAAATGCACAATATTATTGAGATGTTTTAGAGGTCGCAAAACAGTCTTTTCGTAGGAAAAGGAAATCTAAACCGGCGAGAAACGTCATTCTTCTTCACGATAATGCCCGACCACATTCGGCGAACGCTACGAGGCTTAAACTCGATCAAATTGGCTGGGAACCAATGGAACATCCCCCATACAGTCCAGACTTATCACCCTGCGACTATCACCTGTTTGGGCCACTCAAAGAGGTGCTTGGAGGCCAGCGTTTCGAAGACGATTCTGCGGTGGAGACCTTCGTGCTCCAATGGCTCAATGAACGCCCGAGAACTTTTTACGAAGATGGAATTAAAAAACTTCCAATCCGTGGGAAAAATGTGTTACTCGTGCGGGAGACTATGTAGAAAAATAAGTTGTATCAAGAATAATTTGTAAGTAAGCAATAAATTTTTTAAAAAATCAGTCTCGTTTATATTTGATCAACCCTCGTATATACATGCTGATACTCATACAAACAGACTTTATATAAATAATATGTATTATCAGGTAATACATAAAATAATGTATGAAATAAATAAATAACAAATTGAGGTAAAAATTCTACTTACATTACTTTCTAATTATTAATAATATTAAGTTTAAAAAGTTCAATTGTAGTGTGGCAATGAAAGCGCTATTAACTAGTAAAATAGATCAGGGCAAAAAGTTTACATTATATCTTTTGGACATAAATAAATTTGAGCAAATAAATAAAATTTGGTGTAAATAAATTTGAGCAAAATTTAATAAAAATTGTTAAAGCTATTTGAGAATACATTTATATAATAAGAAATGTTTTATATATGGTAATTCAAGCTTAGAATGTCTTCTTTTGATATTTACAAATATCACTATAACTGAAACAGAATAACTATTAATTATAGGACTGCATAGATGGGATGTACTGTTTAATTTAGACTCATGTCCGTTAAAAAAGGTCAAATGCATGTGTTTCAAACAAGGCTTATGAGTTAAAAAAGAACAATAAAAATATATACATTTAAGAACCAATAATAATTATAGAACAAGTCATTAAAGTAAGTATAAAATTCCTTCAACCATACCTGGTTTGGATTTGGAGAGAAGCAGGGGTAAGTTAAAAGCCACAAAGTGTTCATGTGAACTGATAACTTGAAGGAATGTAAACTTGAGGTCTTGTAGACTCCTGCCCTCACCACTGGAGAAACTGGCAAGGTAGCCATTAACAAGACGAAAAACAAATCCTCGATCCAAAAATGTTAAACATTTCTGCAAAAAAAAATCTTTTTTTTTATTTTATAAATGAGTTTATTTTTAAATAAACATACTACAATATTTTGTTGAGTATATTCACAACTTCGTCAATTTCTTATTTGTTGTAAAGTAAGTTTGATAATGAAGGTATTCTGAAATGCATCAACAAATAAAAAATTAAAGATAGAAAAGGTATATGAATCTACTCATCAAAATAATAACATTTCTAACACAAACAAAGAAGGTTATATTAAGAAGCACTACAATAGTTAATATGTTCACTGAATTGCAAGTCACTGGTGCCTCATTCTGTTGCATATCGTTGTGCAGTTTGTTGAAGGTACTTTCTTACATTCGGTGTAGAATCAATTATTCATTTGAAATACAGCATATGAATAAAAAAACTGGTATTACTATAGACAAGGATTAATTTTATATAACAAAATGTCATAGTCTTACAACAACAGTCATGGGTATAACAACAGTAAGAAGAAAATGCACTATATGTTACAAAGGAAGTGGGAGAGCAATACAATTAGCTGCCTTCTGGGTAACAAAAATGCTCTTTTACGCAATTACAAGAACTCACCAACCAAAGAGGTAAGCAAAATGACTACATATTACATTATGATAAAATACTTATCCAATAGTGATGCTTTGATATGAATGACTATTTAAAATAAAAACTTAAATTAACTCATGTTGTTTTACAAAATACAGATTTGAATTGTTACTAACACTACAGTTGTATGAATTAGTTCATCGATTTATTTAACAATACAGCAAACCTCGGTTTAACAAATCCAGATTTAACAGATTTCAGAATTAATATACAACAAAAACCAATTATTTTGATTGAAAGTTTGAATATGGATGGTAATATGTATCCCAATTTTTAAAATAATTTTTTTAATATTTCCAGTACAAAGTTCATTAATGACTGAACATACTATAGAAATCTATTCTTAAATGTACTGTATTAACCAAAAAAACCAACAGTTTAACAAAACATTATATATTTTTGACTACAACTAAAAAAAAACTAATACAAAGCAGGTAATAATAAGGGCACTTAACGGACAACAACTTCACCTCATTTAACAGACAATCAACTTCAACTTATACATCCATTGAACCAAGGGTTTACTGTAATTTAATTTTAAAATATTTGACAGCTGAAAAAATAAATGAATACTGTTTATAATTTACGTACATTAGTTTTATTCAGACCTGAATGATAATAACAGACTTCATTCATTACACCAACTTCACAGACCATAGAAATTAAAATTTCTGTGTTGATTTGTAAAACTAATCCTTTACAAAATATTAGGTATAAATTATTAAGCTTAAGTACTCTTACCATACCTTAAGAAAATTGGCAACACTGGAGTTGAGTTGCTGTGTTTCACTAGGCATGTCTCTGTGTTTGCTTCCTATGTAAGGCGTTAAGATCTTAATTAGTGCTTCTATTTGGTTCATAAAATCTGTGGAGAATCTTTCATTTCGATGCATCTACAAAACAAATGAAAATAAAAATATTGAATTCTATAATTAAAATACAATGCTCCCTTAATAGACCTGTCGCCTAATTAGCTTTAAGGCAAATTAACATAAAATTTTCAATAAATCCAAAATAACACTTGAAATGCAGTAATTTATGAGCAAGAAGTAACTGGAGTGAAACCAAAATCTAGATGCGATAGAGGGGAAACATAACAAAAGTACCCACTTGCCCACATTGTGCAATTTAAGAAGTATTTTTTGTAAACATTGGTCTTATGATATGTTGACTATAGTGCCATTCCTATGCTACTACTGATATATTTATGAGATACTAGTTTGGCATACCCCTTCTGAATGCCACTCTATTATAAATTTAACAGTGAAAATAAAAAATTATAGATAATATGCAATTATATGATTCTAAAATACAGCATAACAAACTGAAAAAAAAGTTCCAACTTTACTATAAACTGGTGAATTCGTTCAGTTTACAGCTAAGGTATAAACACTATTAACTGAATACTAACAAATATAAAGAAACAAAACTGTCATAAAGATTTAGTAAATACGATGTGTGGCTATTAAATAACAAGACTGACGTAAAAAAAATTATTTTCATTTTATACATAATTACTTATTATCACCTTCAATATACACTCTCATTATGCAGATTTCACCTTAGGGAACAGATAGAAGTCACATGGTGCAAGATCTGGTGAGTAAGGTGAATGTTCGAACACTGGGATGCTGAATTTGGCCAGGAACCTCTTGACAGAGTTCCTGAATGAGTTGGCGCATTGTCTTGGTGGAAAACCCATGATTTGTCCTTCCACATTTCAGGTCGTTTTTTCCTTACTCTGTCATGTAGTTTACCAAGTACCTTAAGGTAGTAATATTGATAAATTGTTTGACCTTCAGGAACCCAGTGAAGGTACACAATCCCATAAATATCGAAAAAAAACAATCACCATTGCTTTAAATTTTGACTTGCTGATTCTTGCTTTTTTGGCTCTCGATGAAGTTGGGGTCATTTTCAATGGCATCCAAAGTGTCAGTACAAACATTTTTGCGAGCTGCTTGTTGTTCAAACTTGAGAATTTTTGGCACACACTTTTCGCATGTTCAAATTGTCACGTAAAATTTGCCGTACACATTCTTTATCAATGCCTACAGTTTCACCAATTGCACGAATACTTAATCGACGGTCAGAATGAATCAAATTAGAAACTTTTTTGACATTGTCATCTGTTTTTGGCGTTGAAGGGCAACCTGGATGCGAATCATCTTCAACGTCTTGTCGGCCATCTTGAAAACGCTTAAACCATTCAAAAACACATGCCCGCGATAAGCAGTCACTGCCATACCTTTCTTTCAATAAATTATAAGTTTCAGTAGCAGTTTTTCCAAGTTTGAAGTGAAATTTGACAAAAATTCAATTCTCTATTATTACACTAACCATTTTTTCTGGCAAAACAAAATACCAACACTAATGGAAATGAAGGATATGACTAAATGGTGTTGGTTACACAAACGAGACTAACTGCATTCTGAAGAGAAAGCTTCATACTAAACAGCTGTTGGTCAATGGCGGTTGGCACATGAGCACTAGTTCCGCCGCAGCGTCAGTCTCGTTATTTAATAGCCTCACCTCGTATTTTAAATATTTTAAATTTGTAAGAATAAAAGCAAATTTTATATTTAATGAAACACATATATTTCTAATACGAGTATTATTTGAAATGTTTGCTATAAAAAATGTTTTTATTTTTCAGGCCAAGGAGTAAGACCCTTCGACCAGTGCATTTCTAATATTGTTTTGAAATTAAATATTTCACACAGAAATCTATTCCCTCGATTCCTACAAAAAAAAAAAAAAAAAACAAAAAAAAAAAAAGCTAAACATTTTTGTATAGTTTGAAATTTTGATTTAAACATTTAAATAATATTTTTAATTCAGTTTGGAAATAACAACTGAAACTTTAGAAATGTAAATACTAAAAAGATCTGAAAAATTAATACATGATGACATAGAATAGAGATAATATAATTAATTCTTAAACATATTCACTTCCAATATATAATAATTTAAAGAGTCAAAATAATAGCTACAATATTAAATATGTTACTTTTTAATGAACTAGACAAACCTAATCGATACTGTTTGTTGTGAGTACTCATTAAGCAAAGATTTCAAAAAAAGTCTTGGTGTTTCATTTTTTTTTTTTTTTTATTTTAAGGCGAAAAGCACATTAAGGCTATTATCACCTCCCTAAATGTAAGTGTGAGTGTAAAGTGTTAAAGTTGTAAGTGTAAGTGTGTGTTAGACTTGGGTACCGCGAGAGACGCCTAAATCCTCTCAATAGGTGCAGCCAGTCTGCACACCCTGCGGGGAATCATTGGTGTTTCAAAAAAATATTATGACAGTTATTTAAAATATGGGAATTTATAAAACCTAGAATTTTCAAGGCACTCCTTAAATTTAATTTAAACCTGAGAAGGTGTCAGAGCAAAATACTGAGGTTTTTGTAAAAATCATATACAAAATAAATTTTAGAGAAAATATATCATTTTCTTTAGAAAGATGCAGAGACTCATAATTAATACTGTTGGTTACAAATATATAATTTTTTTAAATAACCCTTTTGAATAAAAAACTAAAAAAAATTTTAAAAATTGTTACTTTTTCTGGCATTTCTACACACTAGTAATATTTCAATTATTATTTATTAATTTTTTTATTTTGAAAAAATTTACTTATCTAATTTCTAAAAAAAGTAGAAATATTTTTGGATTAGTGTACCAGGCTTTCATTTAAAGTAAGTTTGCAATAAGTTTACTTCATATTCCATAAAACTATTTTATTAGAAATAAATAATATGAATTGTTATAAACTATGTTTTTGTAATAATGAATTTTACAGTACTTAAATAAATTTTAACTTTTCACACTTTGAATAAAAGCCAAGAAATAACCATTTTGTTGTTGAACTGAAACCTAAATTATCCCTCATAGGATAGACCAAACACTAAAAGAATCCTAAATGGTAATAAAATTAGAAATGCATTATCTAATTTTTGAAAATGCCGTATTACACAATTTTATTACATTAAACTATTTACATCTTAATTTTATTTCCATTTTTCAAATAATAATATAAACAAACTAAATGGACTAACTCAAGTGCTACAGTTTTGAACTAGAAATTTAAAACATGTGGTTGTTTTATTTTCCTATAGAAAATAAAAGACATCTAAAACAGCTAAAAGCTAAATTAACAGCTAAAAGAATTGAAAGATTGAATGTTTAAAAATTTATCTATGGTCATTTTGTCAAAAACCACCCAGTCATATAGCACTGAAACGCTGACACCACAGAAACGGAACAAGACATTGCATAGTGCGATGGTCAACACTTCTAGGATTTAATTAAATAATAATTTTGTTTGAGTATAATAAACACTTAAATATATAAAGTTAATACTGATAAAACATCTACAAAAACATCAAAAATTAACCACAAATACCTTTATCCTCCCGGTAGTCAGCAAATACTGGGCCATACTTTTCACCATAATCTTAAAGAAAAATCCAGAATGTGGAAGGAATTTGTTAACCAACAGGAAATCAGTATTTTCAGGCTTCAGTAGAGTTGGCAAGTGGTTGGCAAGTTCATCATGAACAGTTCTTGAATCAACAGTCTCTCCAACAAATACAAACTACACAACACAAACAGTATTATTATATTATGATATTATATTATCTTATTATACACACACACACACACACACACACACACACACACACACACACACACACACACACACACACACACACACACACACACACACACACACACACACACACACACACACACACACACACACACACACACACACACACACACACACACACACACACACACACACACACACACACACACACACACACACACACACACACACACACACACACACACACACACACACACACACACACACACACACACACACACACACACACACACACACACACACACACACACACACACACACACACACACACACACACACACACACACACACACACACACACACACACACACACACACACACACACACACACACACACACACACACACACACACACACACACACACACACACACACATTCATCTTCTTTACACTCCATTTAATTAAAAAATTTCTAAAAGCTAAACATTAATTCATAGTATCTTTTTCATTTGTCTCTAAATAATTAAAACAAAAGTTTGTCCACTCTGTTTGTAAGGAAACGTTCTGGAGAACAAGCTGGAGCTTGTTTAAGCCCTAAATCATGAAACTAGATACTGGAGACCTGCCAATATCCAGCTCTACATGGCATTCACTATGTACAGAATGTCATTATGTAGCATTCACACATCAAATTAAGCAGGCAGACAGTGTTAGGTAAGGACAACAGCTGTTAGCAAGGACAAGCGTTCAGATGTGTGGGAAGAACCAGTCACTCTGTACATTGCAGACATGTTAGAAAGAATTAACAGCCGTACAATCGTACAACACTGAGAGTGCGAACTAATATACCTATACTGGAAAGTGCTCACAATGCTAGTGTACATTTACATTTACATTTAAAAATGTAAAGTTGACAAGAAAAAAATTCAGGAATACTTGAGCTTCAAAGCAGTGCTAACTGGTTCAAGATGCTACATCGGATTGATTATTTCATGAATCACTAAAACCAGGAATTACTTAGACGGACAAGTTTGAAAAGGCAAGTTTCAACCACATCTGAACAACACTTTTGAGATGTTTTAGTGCCTAATTTGGAACACATCTTAAATGCCTAAGTGTGACCAAATAGTTAGTGAGGTTTAAAAATAAAAGTTAACAAAATTAATTAAATACAAAGGGATGTGTTAAGCGTGCTATGTTTAGGCTTTCTGTCCCCTAGAGACACTTACAAAATTTAAATTATTCACTCTGGTTCTGCCTTGTTCTCTCTTCGAGCAAAAAAAAAAAAACTGCTTTTAATACAAGCAATCAAAAACAAGGAAAGGGAAAGACATCCTTGGTTGGTCAACCCATAATTTCGAATGCACATATTTAATTAATACATTTGTAATTACATTATCAACATTTATAACCAAAATATGTTATTAATTATTGGTTTTTTAATATAATTTGGATTGTATTTTGTAATGAGAATAAATTTAAGAAATTTATATGTGTATCTTCAAATTTTTTTGAAAGGTTCATTACTTAAAATCCTGAAATGTTTACAATTTTTCTTTTGAAATAATAAAATATCTCAAAATTCCTATAATTTAGATAAATTCATATGTACTGTTTAACAGATCATAACCAAAAATGTATGTTAAATTTTAAAGCTTTAAATATGTTTATTATATCCATAACATTTTTTAAATATACTAATTACTGTTCTAACTACTATATATAATTAGGTGAACTGATTGCTCACTCCAAGCAATTCTCAAATAAAATTGTTACTTTTTGCTATTAAAATACAACTGTTTGATTGATGCAACCTGTAATACTTGTGAGGGCCCACAGTTTTGTGATGTTAAGAGAGGTTTTGCCTTCTCTGAATCGACCAATCTGGTAAGGGTGAGCCAGCAAATTGATACAAAATTAAACAAATAGAATTTTCATAAACATTAGTAACTTTTGTTTCCAAAACATGATAAAGTTTTATACTTAAAATAGGGTTTTGTTAGGTTATTGTGTAGTAAGTTTTATACCTCAAAGTGGGGCTTATGTAGGTTGGTATACAGGATCTTTTTCATAAATAACGGTCCTCTGACGCAAAGGGCACGCTTCTGAGCTTGAGTCTGAGCCTACATATGTAGCAACTATAAGTACACTTTTGGTCCCAATGGTTTTACGCACAAATGCCTTCAATATTTAAAATGTATTAATTGTTTATACAGTAGTGTGATATTTAACAAGTGTTTGGGAGCCTGCAATATACTGTAGCCAAGATGAAAGGGTAGGTGGCTGATGTGTTGAAGGAGGACCGGTGTGGCAATGGAGAGAAGATAACGACAGGTTGTTCGGGGCCAAAACAATATATCAGGTATAGAACAAAAACTGCCTTATCTCTGACTTCCTGCACTTATCATGCTTCCTGCATTTGGCTCGGCCTTCTACCACAATGGGCTGTATAATCACAAGTACCTATACAGTATTATGCTATTGTATGTACTGTTTTATCAATGAATGTGATGATAGAAAATGTAGTTGAAACTGCAGGCTATCATTTTGTTACGTATAATTTATGTTGTGTAATGTGTTATAACTGTCAATAATACATAAATATGTGAAATAGTCAGTCATCCTATAGAATCACAGCAAAACATGTAGGATTAAAATTTCATTTCATGCAATATTACATATTTTAAAAATGCTAATTAATAATTTATCTACAGTCAATTAGCTTACCTTGACGTAGGTGTTCAAAGCTTCACTTTTGCCAGCTTCATGAACTAAATGCACAATATGGATTAAGAGTCGTATAACGTTCATGCCTACATCGGAGCTAGGAGAGATGACAAGTAGGCTGAATAGTTGGTTCAGTAACGTAGGGAGGAAAGAAATGGCTGCAGATAGCTGAATTGCATGTGTTGCCTAAACATATTACAATATTAGTAGTTTAAGAATTATTAGATTTTCTTTTTATCAAGTCAATATCAATTTATTATAATTCATTATTAAAATGAAAATTATATGAATGCTAATTATACAAATTATATAAAAAAGAATCCAAATTAGTATTCATATGTTTCAGTAAAAATACCCACTAAAAGAAGTAATTAAGGGCAAAATAAAAATTCAGCATAAGGAAAATCCTAGTGATTTTTTATTCTTAATGTGAAATATATGTTTTTAAAAAGATTCACAACTTCAATCAGTACTAAATTTAAAATAAAGTTGTGGTTGAAGAATTAATAGAAAAAACAATACCTTCTGCTACCAGAGTTCATCTTCATTTTATTTTATTTATGATTTTTGTATGTTCTCACAAAATATTTGCTTTCAAATTAGACATAGACTCTTTCTATTTAGGAATTTCAGTGCAAAATTAGAGCAAATCCTTTGCACTTTCCTAGAGCCGTTGAATGTGCCTATAGGACACATGGCCATTGTGAGCAACCTGGGCTATGTTATATTATTTCTTGCATTTGTGTTTTTCTCAGCTCCTGAGGCTAATGGGCAAAATAAAGCATAATGTTTAAAATGATTTCATTTTCCAAGCTAGAACCTGGAGGCGGACTCAAAAAGTAACTGATCAAAAAGCATGCAAACAAATAGTAATTCAAAGTATAGACTTCATAACTTAAAAAAAAACACTTATAACCCCGAAAGTTCAGTATCAATTATGTCAAATCATTTCTGTACATATAGTAAAATTAATTAGGCTGTGATAAAGCTTACCTTAAGAATCTTACAAGTTTCAGTTTCCGGAGGATGACTAGCGCCCATTTTGACATCATGCAGTCTTTCAGCATGGGCAAACAGGTTGTGGAGATGTTGGTCACGTGTCAACACTGTGGATAGAAGTTGAAAATTGATACTAAAAATTGGTTTTTGTCCATCAATCCATGTTATTTCTGGCCCTGCATACTAAAAAAAGAAACAAATATACATTACTTATACTAAGGCAAATTGTAAATAACCAAAATTTTTTTAAAATGTTTTAATGCTGAATTATTTATATAAACATTTTTTTTTGCATAAAAATACAATCTAATAAATAAGATAGATAGAAAATTTAAAATAACAGTTTCCATAACAAAGGTTCCTAATAATTGTCATTATCATCATTATCATTACCATCATCATCAATATTTTAATTCAACCCTTTTGTAGTATTTTACATACATTAATGACAGCAGAAACACTAAAAAAAACATATTTTCTTTGTAAAAGTAATTTTATAAATCTATAAAATTCATAGAAAATGCATTCTTTTATTCTTTGGCCGAATCTCAGCAGGCAAACATTTTTTTTTTTTTACAGTGTGCAAAATTATGAGAAATGTTGAACTCATGTTATTTCGGTAGAAATAATTTTATTAGTATTACAAAATTAACATGAAAGAAAAACCTTATACTTGTATTAAAGTGATGATGTTAATTATTATATCCTCTGTATATGGATAAACATAATTCTAAAACAATTTACTTACTCCTTTTCCCAGACCCAGGGGTTGAACAGAAAGGTATCCAGGAGGAAGATTTGCTGCGACAGGAATAATTTGGTCATCAACGTTCAATCTACAAAAATAAAGTAAAATGAATAAACATATTGCTTTCTCAATGCTTTCACTAAAATCATTTGACCACAAAAAGTTCATCACCAATTTAGCTAAAAAACTGCAATAAACTATAATGAAAATAAAAGCCTTATGACTCTTCGTTAACAAGTCATGAGTTAAATTGTTCCCAAAGAATGATTATATAGCTTTTTTTATCACACCCTAACATTTTTTATTAAATAACCTTAAATTTATATGAAATCAATAATTCTATTAACTAAAAGTACTATTCATTATTATACTATTTTATAATTATTGGACAAGTGTAAAGGAAATATGTATGTTTGCAGATTTTAACATTTCTGCTATTTTTCTATTCTCCACTCGATGATTTCTGAATGAAACTAAAATGTATATGGAAAAATGTATATGGAACATGAAACTAAAATGTATTACTACCATTAGCAGCATATACAGTATGTTTTAACAATTGAATGATTATAACAGGAGATATATGCAATAATAGATGTTCTTGACAGATGGACATAGAACCAAAAACTGTTATCAGAAGCAATAACTTAATTTTGTATGAAAACACATCAACTGGTATATACTGAGTAGGCAAATTCAATAAATGCTTTTCTTTAAATAAACACATTAAAAATGCATTAATTATGACATGCCTTGAATTTTACCTACCTGCCTTTATGAAACAAAGGTAACCAAGCATACCCTACTGGATTTTCTGGACCAGTATCTTTTTTCTTTGAGCCCTCTATTGATATATGGGTGAACGTAAAGAGCAAGTGGTGTTGTGAAGTCAGTCTAACAGGAAGGCGGAATTTGATCTCATCGTACCACGCAGGGTTAGAAGTGTGGTGCAGTACGCAACATGTGGCACTTCCAACTAATAGTCCACTTCGTCCATATATACACTAAATATAATAATAAACAGAAGAAAGAAACTTTTACTATCCTCAGTGTTTTAATTTATAATAAATATAATATGTACGATAACTTGTAATTTTAAATTATTAAAACATTTAAATACTATTACTTACAACTATTGGTTCAGAATTTTCTGTATCACTCTCTTTAAGCTGCACAGTGCACGCAATGTTCCTTGCTCGAGTAAACATCTTCTGCGCATCGAATACCAAGTTTTGAGGATAAACATACAAATGATTCATAAACGACGTGTGCGGCTGTGTATCAGGACACAGTTCAGCTATTTCTATTGTTATGTCAGAAGTAGCCGGAGTGGGGAACGGTTTTAGTGGACTCAGAGAGCTTGTCAAGCAGTCTAAAAAACAAAGTAGCGACATTTAAATTAGGGCAAACTGTACTATATACTAAAATTAAAATATACTAGTTTAGAAATAAAACTTTAAACAAATGTTAAACTATTGTTTTAGAGACAAGATTTTTTTAAAAATGAAATACTAATATTTATTTTTTTCAACGAATCCTAGATTATCTATGAGTTATTCAAAGTGTCTTTTATCTGTAGTCTATAGACGCAGATAACATTTCAAAACAAAGTAATATTTAATTTAAAATAACATTTGGTACCAAGTGGAACACAACATTAACAAAAAAATTGAGGGAATCTTTACTTTTTTATATCTTTTCAATAATATTTATATGGTGGACATCACTTATTATGATCAGGGGTAATGTTATCACTTCTACAAAGTATGGATCATTTATAGTACATAATAAAAACGTATCGTTAATATTATCAGATCTTTGGTTATTGTTATCATGATTAGTCAGTCTGTCATGATGACTGAAATTACATTTTAAAACCAAATTAGAAAAAAACCATATGATAGTGTCAACTCTTTACAGCAATAGTGAAAATTCTGTACAATATTTAGCCCTATATGACCCTGCAGCACAAACACATCTAGTGTGGTACAAGCCTTACAGCCTGCATTGGAGAGGTGCAATGTTTGAAAGTAGTCTACAGTCCAGGCGTGAATCATTACTCACTTTTTTTTAGTTGTAAATGTACAAAAAACATTTCTACCTGGTCTATTGTACAGTTGTCAAATGTCAACATTTTCTCAGTCTCAGTTCAGTTGTGTTCCAATGCTTGTAGGAGTGTTATTTTTATTTATTTATTTATTTTAAGAAATAAAGAGATTTTTTAGAACATGTTCCATGTTAAAAACAAAAATGAAAAGAATTAAGTTAACATAAAATTAAATTTCAATTATCTGTAACTGATTTTTTTTTATTATTGTATAATTTTAATAAACATTTGTTTTTTTACTTGAAAAATGTAAATAGCTGTTGTTTTTTAAAAATAAATCAGCCAATATAACAAAATTTATACTTTGAGATGATATTTTGATAAACTGTAAGCCTATGCTTACTCAATTTAATTGTGTGCAGTTAGACACAGGGGTAACGTATTTTTGCTGATATGTAGTCAGGTGTGAACAAGTCCATTAATGCATCCTGCCTACAAAGAAAGCTCCCTGTATGTCCCACATACCCTTTCTCCTTAACACGTGTTAAAAAATAAAATTGTTTGAAAGTCTTCAGTTTTCACTCTCCATTGCAAAGCATATTTCAGTCTATTTCTTTTGTTTGTTGTCGAGATTGGCATTATCTTGATACTCTACAGTATTGTCATTTAATATGTTTATGAAAAGGAAAAAAGGTGACGATTAATCAGAAATTGGCACTGCAACATGTCAAGAGTTTGTTCAAGTACCTTGACAGGAAGATGACGCATTACTCGTAAACAAACTTGTTTTTCATATGCTTAGATTGCAATTCAGAACTTTTATTTATTATCTCATACTTTTATGTTGTGTCCTTTTTTAGTTATTTTGTAGGTTATCTGTAGTTCCCTGCCATTCAATTCCACAGGTAATTATATTTATTCTTGAACCCAAACATTAATTTAGGACAATAATTGTTTAAGAATTTTGTTGTAATATTTTAAGAATAGTAATAGTTGTTTACAAAAAATTGTTTTATGTTTTTTATTAATTTTTACAAAGAAATTATAACTTATTTTACAGTATCCGAATAATATCAGTTTGGCTCTGGCTCATTATAAACACAATAAGCGGTGTCCACTATAGCAGTAAATGAGAAATCAACCATAATGGGAAAAAAAATTTAGTTTCATTTATAAAAATTTCAATCAATTTGACTGTTTTGCAATGACAACTGACACAAAATTTTTATGACAGTTAATGTATCAGTTATATTTAGAAGGAATTAGGTCATTCATAACACTGACGGTCTGATAAATTAATGCCCAGAAAAGTGATAATTACTTCTTTATTATAACAACAGAAACTAGAATAATTCTATGTTTATGATATTATTTCTCAATAATACAGCAGACTCCTGATGATCCAAGAGATTAGATGGCATAGAGAACAGCAGTTAATAAAATCCACAAAAAGACTAAAAATATAACATAAACAATAAAAACTCAATTGTATAAATACAAACTTTAATTTACATGTACAATAAACAAAACAGTATGAACAAATAAAACTACAGCAATTAATTGTTAATTATATAGAAAATTTAGAAAACAAAACAAAAATCTTATATTCAATATTTATTATAGAAAATGATACAATGTCGCAATGGTATAACTACAAAGCAAAAATGTTTTCAGACTTAAAAAAAGCAGTTTAAGCTATATAAGAAAAATCAGTAACTTACGATGTTTTTTGTAACAAAACATTTGCAATAGTTAGATAAACTCTTGCTTTTTCAACTGCTATTTTTATTAATCTACAATAAAAGTATTTGCCTGCCATTTGATAAGTGGTGGACATCGATATTTATAATGGAAACGAGTCATGTGATTGTAGACATTATGTGAGTTGGCTCGTTGTTTCTGTAAGTGCATAGCTTTTCCTGATATGTCCTGCTCAAAGTGAAGACATAACACTAGTTATATGCCATCCATTGTACTGTATAAAATATTTAGTAGGCCTACATGAAATAATTAGATGAATGTACAGCAATATATATATATTAAATATAGTGAGTTTAGTTCTCACAAATTTCACAAACTTTTTTTATATATTATTATGTATTATATATAATTACGTATGAATAAATAATTGAGAGTCTGTTATACTGAATTATATAATATAAAATATACAATATTATAAACAGATTATTATGATTACTTTAAAATCATTTTATAAATATTCCTTTCATACGTAACAACTCCTTAAATAAAATGAACAATCTCCTTTAAGGACTTCTTAACAATTCCTTTAACAAATGAAAACAATAAATTTCTTTAAGGTACATTTTGACTTCTGAAAATAAGTCCTACCTAATTTTAACAAACTGGCTAAAGAAAATTTTGATTAAAAACAATGCAACCAAAATAGAATGGCAGCTAGGAACATAGTTTTTTTATCTAACATTTTATGAGTGATATTGATGTATTATTTTTTATTGAAGGACGTAAGAAGATAATAAAATATTCTAAGCAGGTTTTGCCCTAGTTAAGTCTACAATTTTAATCAACAGCTCTAGTAGGCCTATACAATTTTGAAGTAGTGACTATATATTTAAGTAGTGTTATTTGAAGTAGCGTATATAAAAGCTTACTATAGAAAGCTGTACTTACTGTCTGGTAACTCTGTCAGAGCTTCAACTTTCAGTTGTACCCAACCAGGCACAGAAGTCAGTTTATTTAATTTGTCAGGCCTGTGACAGAATACATATCAAATTGTTCAACAATTGTAAGATAAAAATAGTTGTATTAATATTATGCCATGCTTATATAAAAACCTATGTCTTTGGTTATTCTTAGATACTACAAAACCTTTATTATATTTATATTGGTATTATTTTCTCAGTACAGTAGTACCCCAGTTAATGGTCTTAATTCGGTCCATAACAAAGACTGTTATCTGAGCAAACTGCTGTGCCAGTCCAGAGATTTATGGAAAACATTTTAATTTGTTCAAAAATTGAAAACAGGATTTAAACAACAATTTGAAACTCACACACAAAGACATTTAACGTTTTGTTAATTTAAAAATCAAAAATATGTAACTTGATAATAACTGTTTGAATTTTTACAGGAGATAAATTAAACAGGCAATAAACGAGTTTGTCACACTAAGTAAATTAGGTGTGATGACAGAAAAGGGAATAGGAGGGGAATTTTTGAGAACAGATAACTAAGAAATAAATAAATAAAATAAGGAAGTTATTGCCCTACAAAACCAAACACCCATCAATCAAAGGCTTGTTTGTGTTAACTCAGCTGCTTGCACTTTCTATAGCACAGCACAATGTTATCTCTATATTTACACATCTGCTTCCAAATAATTTTACAAAATGAAAACACTCTTATAATATGTTCAGCTCTTTATGGGAAACCTAAACTGTTATGCAGGTCATTTTTCATTCCGTTAATTAAACCTGTCAGATATGACAATTGTCCATGTCAACCATTAGCCAAGGTATCATTCAATACAAATGTAAAATATATTATAATAAATATAATGGTCATAAAAAAATCTATTTGGAAAATTTGACAGAGGTAACCATTTTCAGATTCCCTGTATCAAAAATGTTAATTTTACTTGTACATATGTCTCAGTGTTTACAGTATCAATCTTTACATATCTCACAGTGGTCATTTGTAATCATTAGAGGCAGGAAATTTTTTATTTTACAAGTTTTTAAACTCTTTTTTGACAACCCTTTATTTTTTTGTAAATCAGCTCTAACAATTTGAATAAAACTCTTCTCAAATGAAATTCTTAAATACCCAAACAAAATAGAAGATAACATTTATTTAAAAAAGGGAAACTAGCTTAACCTCTCAGAATTAGTTCCTTAAATCTTGGTCATGTATGAAGATTTATAATTCAAGTCAGTATAACAAATCTTTAGTAAAAATAACTTTAGTTAGGGTAACTTGAAAAAACAAAAATAAATCCAAATTTTCAGTTAAATTGTCGAAAACTGTAGATTCACATTTTGTTTTCATGTAAATATTACAAAAAACATTTAGAGAAAATTTTGCTATACAGAAATTCAGAAGACTTAATATTTTAATGTTGTGGTGTCTACAGGTTTGATCCCAGGAAAGTAATCAAATTTTTGGTTGAAATTATGGCCCTGGACAGAAGGTAAAAGTGATTATTGCCTAATTAGGTTACACTATCTAAATATTCATTAAATTATTCTTCACAATATGAACTCACTTTCTATATTCTGCCAATATCTTTAAGAGTTCTTCATCTTTCAGTTTTCCCATTTCTTGTCTATATATTGCAGGAAATTCTGATGAAACATCCAATTCGTTACTGTACAAACGAAACAAAGGCCTTGCAGTCCAAGCAAAAGGCATTCTGTATTTTCCTAACCTGTAAGCAATGACATATTAAAAATAATTAGTAGTTAAAAAAAACAATAGTTTTGTAAATATTTTATCTTTATTTATGCAAGTTAAATTATAAAACCTTCCTGCCTAAAAATTTAGAAATTTGAAACTGAAAAACTATAGTAATTTACAATTATTAATTTCTTAATATCGAATAAAAACTAAATATTATTGCAAAATAGTGTATCTATCTACTTTATGTAATTATTACTATAATAAGGTTATTTCTACTTTTATTTTAATAGAAAGTTTAACAGAAACAATAATTCTAAAAAGTATCAGCAGAAAAAAAAATTAATCAAAATTGGTAAAATTTAATTTATTTTTGTTCTTGAAAATAAATAAGCAACACTATTAATTTTTAAATTTATTAGATAAAAATAAAAAAAAGTATTTTTTCAGATCATAAGCTACCATTATTATTCATACTTTTCAACAAACAGTAACATCTGCATAAGGCAGGTCAACAATAGAAAGTATAGAAATGCATTTGGAACAATGTACACAAAAAAAGTAATAACTAACTTTATTAAAACATAATAACTCAGCAGCAACAATTACATATGTTGCCGGTCCTATTTTGTTCCGTCTAGTGGTCTTTTTTATTCACCTTGTAAATGCTACTCTGGTTTCATAAACTCACTGTTTCATCTTCAGGCCGCAAGACAAAATGTCACAAGTTTTCAAGGTCATCACAAAGTTAACAAAACATTGAAAACACCAGTCATATACACTAAACATAATTATACGATTTTTAATTGACAAATTGTGTAATTGTGTTTTGTGTTTGTGGCCTTTACAAGGTCAGTAAAAGACCACTAGATGGAAGAAAATAGGTCATAATCCTAATTATTTAATTTGTGGTATAGTGGATATGTTCCTATAATGACAATAATTTCACGTTGAAGAACTCTGAATCTACTGTCATGACTCGAATAAATGATCATTTGCAGAATAAAACATTTTCAGAAGCAGCAAGGAATTTACTCTTTTCCTGAAAATAATGGAAACTTTTCTTTATTGTTTTTAGCAGTAGATTATAATTATCTCCATAGCTTTAATTTCCTTTTGACACAGTTAGGTGGTGGTGCTCAGTTCGAAGATAATTATCTTGGCAAGTGTTGTACGTATGAAAGTCCGAATTTAGATTAAACAAGTCTTAACTCACCTTTGAGCAGATGCTCTGACAGCTTTGTGAACCTTAAGTCCTAATCTTGGATCCTTCGCAGATCGGGTGTAAGGTTCTGATACCTGAGTTATACTTCCTTGTAGAATCTTATCTATCCTCAACACCAAATATACATCTGAATGAGGTTTGCTTATGCTGAACACAGCCTGTAAAATAATTGTAAACTGACATTTATATTTTATACATCCTATTTTCTTTATATGTTTATAGTTTTTATAATATAACTATCAGAACAATTTCAAATAAATAATAATGTTAAAACATTCTCATATGTTTCTATACTCCATAAACTACAGAAATGAAGCTATTGACAAAAAGACTGGAAAATAGACTTTTCTCAAAATTTGGTTTGAAGAAATTTGGTCATGGATTACATTTTGAGAAGTTTGGTCTGTTTTCCAATTTTTTTGCCAATAGCTTCAGTGTTGAAATCCAGCACTGTGAAGAATAGAAACGTGTAGAATGCATACCAATTTGAAACAAAAATTCATATTTGTGATCACCAATTTTAAATAAAAGAAATGTATGCTTCAAAAGTAACTGAAAATAAACCTAAGCTGTGGTAATGTTCTATTTACTCATGACCAATTTTTTTTTATTTTCAATTTAGCACACTGAATGGAATCTTTGTATCTGAGCGAAATCTGAATGAACTTGAGAAATTAGGTTGGTTTTTGTCGACAGCTTCCAAACTGGATTTCATTGGCAAAAGTAACCTATATGTTGCTGGGTACTGAGCAACTATGTACAAGCCAACTTTGGAAAAAATCAACTTTTTTTCATTTGTAAGAGTTCTGAGGCAAATAAAATTATAGGTTTGAAAAATTAGAGTGGTAAGAAAATATGAACAAAAAGTATGCACAACCGGTGGAGAAAGCTGGTAAGTTCAGTAATCCCACCACACCTCTAGCTCATACTATTCTCACTTACCTACTCAAAACACACACATTACTACTCTAAATAACTTGACCAACTCAAACATGTAAAGCAATCTGTGCTGATAGAGTGAATAACACTGGCTGATAATTGTGTATCAGATGAAGCCCTGGGATATCTGGCAACCACCCAGTATACCTTAGCCTTACCAGTGAATGTAGGGCTCTGTGTGGGCAGGTATTGTTTCTCTAGCTACTCATGGAAAAAACATGAGTAAGAATTAACATACAATGAGTGGGATCGCACCACCTAACAAAATTGGAAAATGTGGAGTATAACCTCTGTTATAAGTCGACAAATTGCAAGGGCATTAGTATAACAAGCATTTACAAGCCCCTAAGTAATGAACTTGGAAGTCATCAATTAGAAAACAGCAACTCAGAAATATAGAAAAGGGGGTACAACAGATTCATCTACAAAGACCGCAATACAATAATAAAACCACAAATAATTCTTTCATTCCACCCATAGATTTGTTGGGTACATATGAGCAAAATTTGATCAAAATAGTGAGATCAAAATCAATTTTGAGGAAAATTCAATTGTTGTTCATTTGTAAAAGATTTTACAAAAAAATGTAAGGTGTTTGAAAACAATTTTCAAAATTTAAAAGTTGTATCAGATATGAACAAACTACACACCTTTACATATTAAATTTAGTCGAAATTAATTAACTTGCTTAGTCTGCAAATATAAATCTGAAAAACAGAACAGGAAAGAAGGTAATCATCTATAAATGCTTTTACATGTTAGCGCTCTTTCGTAGTTATTTCACTTTAATTAATTTCTCTTACTTTACATTTTTCAGCAAAAAACAACTAGTCATTACTAGCTAATTCCACTGAAAATGAGCTATTAGAGTGGCAATCTTGGTAAGACCCAGACCAGAGACCTTGAAATGAGCACCAATTATGACATCTAGATAATTTTGTGATGAGTCATTAAACTTTATACATATACATACATACACACACACACACACAAACCAATTTTGGTAACAGCTTGGAGTTCATTAACCAGAAAGTTCGTTTAAAAGTTGCAAAATGGTAGCAATTTCAAATCTAAAAATTCAAAACTTTTTTGTCTTCCATCGCATCAGCGAACTACCAACTGTGCTTACTTAGCTATCCATTTCCCCTACTACAAAGAAACACATCAAGTAAAAAAATAGTAAATTATCTTTAAAAGTAAATACAAACCTGTTTAGGTCTTAGAGGTGAGGAAATCATATCGCCTAAAATGTTTTCAGATGTGCCTTCAGGATCTGCTATCAGTCCCGCAACTACACTGTGGTTCACATCCAAATGGAAATCCTCGGTTAACTTCCGCCCTTCTTTAGCATCAAATAACGCCAAGGTAGTTAGATATGGCTCTACCTGCAAAAATAAATGGTTAGATGGTATTTGTACACAGAATATGTATACTAAAACACTGAATTTATATAGTGTGCTTCTCATATTTCCGAACTCTAAGAAGAAGAAAAATAAACCTCTATTTAGAATTATTTTACATAACAAATTACACGTTTACTTTACACAGGATTAGCCGTAGCTAAGAGTGACAGTTCTGGTTATTTACACATCCATTGAAGTAAAACCCATCTCATCACTATAAATGGAACTATCAAGATGATTATTAATATTGTTATGAATGAATTTATTAAACCAACTAAATAGACTTTGTGCTTTTTTGTGTCTAAAGTACTTAATTTTATGACTAATTTAAACTTTAAATATGGCTAGACAGTATTTTTTACAAGTGCATGCTTCCACATGGTTACAACTTGAAATACTTCCACTTGAGACTACCACACAAAGTGATTTATATGAGTTATATTTACAGGTGATTTGAGGTGCTTTAAAGGATCTAAAAAAAATACATTATGATAGAGAGTACTTTAAATTTTGTAAATTAAATAGCTTTATTTCTTAACACTATGATAAAAAAATTGTTACTAAAAAGGTTCACTCAAAGTAGATGACCAACACTACTGGATATTGCTATTTTGCTGCTAGCTACTATTTACCTCGGCTTGTTTACCTTATTACATTAATGTTCTCACTTCTCAAACATCCAGCACAGTTAGACTCAAATTTTTTGTTTGAATGCATGGATAGTCAATCATTTTTGTTTGAATTCATGAATAGTCAGTCAATCATTTTTGTGTGTGTGTGTGTATATATATATATATATATATATATATATATATATATATATATATATATATATACTGAAACAACATTTTTACTTGTTAGCTTGTACACTTCAGCCAACACATAAATCAAGTTGAATTTGATGATGCAGTAAAGTCTAGATTGGGGCCCACAAAAGTTGATAACTTAGCATTTAGTGGGATTGGACATCCAAGTTAAGAGGTCATGTACACATAATAGACTTGGTTGTGAATACAAGTAGTTCTATAGTACCCCAAGTGCCGAAGGTTACACTAATAAGAGATATTAAATAGAAACTTTTAAGATCAGTGAGTTGGAAATCTGGTAACTGTTAAATTGAATGATGGAACATCTAAAAATAAAAGAACACAAGATATAAATAAAAGTTACACACCTGACACAAAGTTTCTCTATCACCACTGATTGGTGCTTGTAATCTGAATTTTAGGCTTTCACATCGTATTAACAATCTTTGGCCAAAGTGTTCTCTGTACGGTTCTATGTTTACGTCGTTCTGCTGACTTACTGAATTTCTGGAATGCTGTAACGGTGAATCAACTGTAGTGATTACTATAATTCATTAACCAAATACAGAATATTTCTAAAATAGAGGAAACAGTGAAGAATTTGATAATTAATAAAACAATTTACTTAAAATTAAACCAAGTAAAACAAAGCACTTGATCATTTAAAATTTATATATTTAGAATATCATTATATATATTTTAAAGCATATAGATAATAGGCTTTTATTGTAAGGAACATTCTCACATACATTGTTGAAGTAAATAATATTGTCTGGACCACCTACTGTGGTATCAAGATGGATTATTAGAATAGATCAGTTAGATTAAATAATTATTGAAATATATGGGTCTTGGAGATAGTTCAATTTAACACAGGGATTTCCAACTAGCAATCTGTAAGGCCACTTTTTGCAGCCCACAAAAGCTTTTTGAAAACAAAATATTTTGAAAATCTCAAAAAAAATCTATAAAACATACATATTTCACAGATTGTTCAAAAATTATTAATTTTCATACAGCAAAATTAAAACAAAAATAATACCTATAACTTGAGATGTGTGATCTACAAACTGACTTTTTTAAATGCTATCCAGCTAAACACACCCCAACTTAAGATAACTTTGACTAAAAATGACTCAATTGTCTAGGAGCATGTACATATGTGAAATGTTTTTCCTTCCCTGAAATTCATTAAAAAAACATTTGGAAGTTGATTCATTTCGCCACATGTCAAATACTAATTCAAATAAAGTGAAACTGTTTAAAGCTTTTTTTCAAAATTCTATACCACTTCTTTGTATAATAATTTTTATTTATGTTTAAATTGACTTTTATGCAAATGCAAAATCATGTTTACACAATTAAAACTATACATATTATTTTATACTTGTTCTATTTGCAGAATAATTCTATGAAAACTGGCCTATTATTAAAGTATGATCCTCAAGGTGGTTTCTAATGGTCATATTAGAAACCCCTTTGAAGTTGGAAACTCTTCATATAACAGATAATACAGGGTTTTTGTTTGGTTGATACAAAGTTTTTATAACACAATTTGTTCATTTTATAACAATAAAAAAACTATTATTTGGCATTATCTGCACAATTTTTTTTTAACGTAACAGAAATAACTTACAGGCATGAAGGGAAACACATTAAATAATCTCCGCCTGTTGTCTCTCCTTGCCAAAGCAATAGATGTATCAGTTTCCCTAGCGTACTTCATCAACTGTGGATTCACACTTTGTTCCAGCCCTTTCAAAGTTCCATACAGTGGAGGCGAACACAGTTGTGGACTCGCTGTTGCTAAAGTATAAACAATATTTCTTAACAGAAAAAAATAAACAGATAACTATTATGCACATTAGTAGGTACACAATTTAAATATATGTACTTTTTCATCTATTACATCTGATTAAGTTCATTTTATTGTTAAAATAAAAGTATTTTTAAATTTTGTTAAATTGTGTTAAATTTTAAAATTATTTGTTAAGTTATTTGTTATTTGTATATTTTTTAAATTGAACAATTTATTAATCCAATGTTTTTCATAAAAATATTAATCACTGGAAAGAAGATCATCAACAATTTCATGACTCTCGTATTCAGATGCTCTAAATTCTTAATCAATGTATCTTTACTGATTTTTAACAATATCTAAAATTAAAACCACAATCTAAAATTGCATAAAAACAACAAACTGGATGTGAAGGAATCTTTTGTTTATAATGTTATTTCTTTAAAAATCTTAAAATATGATAGATCATACCTTTTATCTATCATAAAGAATGTAACACTTTACTGACCAATACATTTTAAATTGAAAGAGCTGTAGACTGTAAGCCAAAATATCTCAAAATTTATTATTTTTTTCAAGATGGACCTTAGAAACTAAGTTAAAACTTTAAAACATAAATAACAATATACAAGTTTTTTTTTATTAGTACTGTTTTAAAAAAGTGGCCATGCCAATGTTATGGTTACCATTTCACATTATGCACATTGAGTATATCTGTATCTAAGGCAAAACCATCATCACAGAATCATTTGTCCAGAGTTTATATCTGTGCATCTTTAAAATTTGTATAGATGCATGTCCAACATGATTCGATACACTTCTAAACATTTGCTCATCTGTGTTTCAATTTATTTTGTCTTTAGTCATATCCAGTGATAGTTTTATCAACACTACTGTGTCATAAATAACCAGTACTGATTCTGTCAATGAGTAATTGTCTACCTTTTTCTTGATGGACCTGACCTTAATCTTGACACAGCAAAATTCCTTGGCAAAGAAAGAAAATTTACTATTCTCCAGAGATTTTCAAAAATGTTTCTTCACTGATTCATATCAGCTGTCAATATTCTGTCTTCACAGTCTTGAAATCAAGATATGCTGCTAACTTTGAGCTTAAATAAACTTTGATTGTTTCAAGGTCATGTTAAAAGGTGATTGCCAAACAGAATCTTCAGGCATAGAAAAAAAGCAAATGGAGTTAGCCATTAAAGCAAACAAAGGTATACATGATTTATTTTACAATATTATGTATCCATTTTTCTGCTCACCATTTGATATTAAAATCTAAACTCTAATTACAAAATAATACCTACTGTACCTCTTTCTAAAGAAGCAGCCCTTTTCTCTTCTTGCAATCTGTTTTGCTGAATCACTTGCTGAAGTTTACCAACCCAGTCATGAAGTTCACACTCTGATTCTGCAGCTAAAGTGTAGGATTTGTGTCCTGCTGTCATGTGAAGTTCAAAACATAATCTGCCTCGCTTAATATTCTGCAACCAAACAACAGTAATGTGCTACACTTATTTATTTATATGTTATTAAATTATTTATTTGTACATTCACCCTTTTTTCATCTGTAGTAGAAATTTCATAATTTTGTTATAACGTGTAATTATAAATTGTGTTTATTTCTTTTACTCATTAGAAATGGAAATATAAATATTATTAAAACATATTTAAAAGCCAAACAGCACTAATTGATATATTTTATTTCCTAACAAACTACACAAATAAAAGTCAAAATTGGAATGTAATATTACCAAACATATTAGGAAAAATCAATTTCCAAAAATTATAGTATTAAATTAGACACGTTAAATCCCTGTAACAATGCATTAATACTCAGTTTATCATTTTATATTAGCCTCCCATCACGGCTTGGCTCATAATACTTTGAAGTTATATAGCCAAAAGTACATTTTTCATAAACTGTTTTATATTTGTCTTTAATAAACTATATTTATAAAAGAATTATTAATATAACAGAGTGGAACACAAATTGTATTTCTACATAAGTGACTATGTTTATTATTTTCTTTGAATGTAAAATACTCTGCATCATAATTAAAGGAATTTGTCAGAAATAGAAAGCAGTTCTCATCATTTTAACTCGACATACATACTATTATAAAAAACTAATGTAAAAAGTTTTTTATGTGATTATATGAGAATTCATTTTTTAGGGGATGAAATTTGGAAGATACATGTTTCATTGTTTGAACTTTGTAGTATTGATGTTAAGTATAAAAAAAACGAACAAAACCTATTTTTTCAAGTACAAACTGATTGAAACCATTTTACTTCTTTACGGGATGAAATTTATAAAATATATTTCCTTTTTGGTTTTCCAAGAAAATTTAATAAAAAAAATAACATCAAAGCGAAATTTTATGCCTTCTTTTTATTCCTTTATATATGATTCATTTTAAGATAACCATATATAATTATGATTTCTGGAAAATGCTGAAAAACATGTTTCATTATGTATGTTGTAATAAAATCTGACTAAAACCATAATTGTTATTTATTTTAATATAAATAGACCTAGTCATGACTAAGTTCATAAAACATTAAACTGTTTCAGTAATGTAATAATTTCTTAAGATAATAAAATTATTATATTATCACTTTAGGGGATGAATTCTAAAACATAATTATAAAAAATGTACTTCATTATTTGTGTTTATCTGTTAAATGTAAATTACTAGATGGGTATTTCTACTCAGTCGTAAATTAAATTAAAAAAAAAAAAAAAAAAAAAAAAAAATTATTTGTGTTTGAGTAAATTTAAATTATGTTTTAAGAAAATCTGATAAAAATTAGTAGTTTTTCAAAGCAAACTTTCATATTCCCCTTTTCCAACTCTGGGGGGAGAACCTTGAAAATGTTGTTATAAGTCTTTGTTTGTTTTTTTTTTGTATTTATGTTAAATTTCGAGAAAATCTAATAAAAAAAAGCATTATTTCCAACACAAACTATTAAAAGCTCTTTTACACTTTTAGGGGACTAATTTTGGAAAATGTTGAATATGTAAAACTTATGTTTTATGGTCTCATGTTAAATTTCAAAAAAAATCTGATAAAAAATATTTTTTCCAAAGCAAAAATTTTATATCACTTTTTATTTTTTTATGGATGAATTATGGTAAACGTTGAAATGTATTTCATAAATTTTTTTAAATGTATTTTTGTGAAGTTTCAAAAAATCCAATATTAATAAAAAAATTGTTATTAAGCAAATTTTAATACCCCCCTTTTTATTAACTTTTTACTCCTTTATGAGATGAATTCTGCAAATTCTTATAAAAGTGTTTCAAATCTGAGTTTTAGAATATTAATGTTTAATTTCAAAAAAATCTAAATCAATCTTTTTTCTGTTGCAAACAATTATTTATACCCCCTTTGTATTTCTTTTAGAGGATGAAATGTTTTAAAATGCTAAAATACCTGCTATTTGTGTTTTTAGAATATTTTTTCAAGAAAATCTGTTTAAAAAATTAATATTTCTAATGATAACTTTAAAACCATCTTTTTATCCCTTTTGAGGACGAATGCGGAAAAAATGATGAACTACATGATTCATTATTTTTGTTTTAGAGTATTTATTTGTTATTTATAGAGTATTTATTGTTATTTTATTGTTTTAGAGTCTTTTTTATATAATTGATATATAAGAAAATCTCATCCAAAAAATGCAAACCACCATAACACTTTTACGGAATGAATTTTGTAAAATGCTGAAATATGTATTCCATTATTTGTGTTTTAGAATATTTATGTTAAGTTTCAAGAAAATCCCAGCAAAACATATTTTCTCAATAAAAACTATCACACACTATTTTACCCCTTTAGAGGTTGAACTCTGGACAAAATCCCTTTTCAGTACATGCTTACATAATAACATGATATCCACAAAAACTGAGTCTCTAGCTGTTATAGTTTTGTTTCTAGGTTGATAACGAGTTAGTCAATCAAGATTCCTTTTGTAGATATAAACTGATTATTAAATATAGCTAAGGGTCAGTGACAGAAGTGGCTAAAGCATCAATCAATCTACTTTGACACTCAATTGTGTACCTAAACGTTCTTAGTTCAAGCCACAGCTGCTCCACATACGAGTGCTTTTCCCTCATCCTCATTAGTCTAGTCTAACTGGCATAAAGTATGAAAAAAATTAAATATAACTTTTAATAAATTTATAGATAACGAGCACAAGATAATTTCCTAAGCACAATAATGATAAAAAAAAACATGTAATAGTAAAATGCCTACATGAATAGTTATAATTACATGTGCATATGCGCACACATGTATATGCATATCAACACTCTCACAATAACAACTTCGATCCAATTTGGTTCAAACTTGGAACACAAATTGATTTTTGTAACAGCTTGGAAAAGTTTCTATACCCACAAAACTCTATGCAATTATTTCAAAAATGCAGCTGATACAAAATTATAAAAATTCATAACATTTTTATCTTACACTCTTTTCAAAATATGTTTTCACAAATCGTATTTAGCATTAAAATCTTCATAAATTAACACTGAAAATTTAAAAATCTGAATAATAAAATAAATCTGACAATGGTCAGTGTTCATTCGATATACTTTGAAAGTTTGTTACACGAATAAATGATGAATTGATTCAAATTTAGCACAGAAAATTTATTAATGACAGACAAATCTGTTTCAAAGTAGGAGTTATTCAAATCTTTAAAAAAGTCATTACTCTTTTACTGACTGTAGTTAGGGTTCTTTTTTATATTTACAATTTGAAAATTTAAAATAACTATATATATATATATATATATATATATATATATATATATATATATATATATATATAGTTACTGTACAAAATTAAATATTCAAGAACTAAACACAAAATATGGTAAGATAAACAGAGTCAAGCACTTCAAATATCTGGGAGAAATTCTTGAACCCACGGGTGGCGAGAAGGCTGCGCAAAAGGTGGCACCTTCTGAGAATGAAGAGGGCTCTTGGTATAACGCGTGATATCTACAATAAGAGATATATGTCGACGCACACAAAAATCAGACACTACAACACAGTCATAAAACCAGAGGTATTATATGCAAGCGAGACGCTAGCACTCCACACAAAAGCTACCATGGAGGGTATTATGAAGGAAGAACGCAAAATCTTGAGGAAGATCCTTAGTCCGAGATTAACAGAAGATGGATACAAGTTGCACTCCCGGAAGACCACAGAGAAGATATCGAACCTAGCAGCAGATATCAGAAGAAGGAGGCTTCGGTTCTATGGACACATCAGTAGACTCCCAACGAGACTTGCCAACAGAATCCTTAAGTATATACAAGGTGTCAAATCAACAACGTCGTGGATCGCACAAGTCAGAATAGACCTACATGACGCAGGAATAGATTCAACAGATGTTGAAGACAGGCGCGCATACAGGAGAAAGATGCTCGGTTGGAAGGTCCCAGAGAATGAAATCCCAAAGAGAAAATGGACGGAGGAGCAAAAGAGGATCCATGGGGACAGGATGAGGGAGGTGTGGAGGATTAGAAGGAACAAAACATGAGTCAGAGTGCTTTGCATGATCCAACAGGGTCTATGTGCAAATAATAATAATAATAATAATAATAATAATATATATATATATATATATATATATATATATATATATATATATAAATATATGCATGCTGGTTATGGTGGTAAAACCATATTTTCAAAAAAGTACAGAATAAAAAAATTTATTAGTGGAAATTCATTTCCTTCGTATCAGCAAAAAGCTGCACATTGTGATTATGAGATCCAATTGCCCACTATCATGCCAGTTTAGCTTTGCCATTCATTAGTTAAGAATGTAATAGTAAAACTTACTCTGACAACTTCTGTACAAAAGTCCATTACTATAGTAGCTTTGGCTTCACCCTTCTTTTCGTCTTTGTGCAGTTCCAAAATGTAAGTACCATCAACTTCTTTCCTAAAAGAATAATACTGTTTAAGTTATAACCAGTAAGCAGAAAGTCTATTGGTAAAATATTATAAATTTATACAAAGAGCATGCGATAAAGTAACTTTTTTAAATAAAATTAACTGATTAGATTCAAATTTTAATTTACAAATAGAGCACACATTGGTCTCAGTGTTTATGTTCAATTGTTTTCAAACTTTACCTGATTTTAGTTTTTTTTAATACATTTAAATGAAACTTAAAACTACTTAAGAATAATTTGGATTGATATTAAATCCTGAAATGTATTGGCAAGATGGGCAAGGTATATGATGATGATGCATATGCCAATACAAATTTTGTTTAATGGTGATTAAATTTTAACAAGTATACATTTATATAATGTATTATTATTAAAAATTGTTTACAGATATTTTACACTAATTATTATACCCTAATTATGATTAGCTGGCTGTGGTTATTCTTCTGAAGCCATTACCTTCTGTCCCATACTGCTTATAACAATTACTACAACTTTTTTTTTAAAAATTCTATATTTTCTCTCTTTGTTAAAATATCTATGTCCACGTCTATAGATATTTCTGTATCTATAGAAATGTTAGAATATAGGCTATGACCAATATATCCTCTAATAGTCTAATAGAACAGCTAAAGAAAATCTTACAATAAATCTTACTTTCAACAGTTCCAAAACTTTACAAACACCATTACAAAACTTGCAGTTTTTAACAGAAAATCAGAAGAAACTTTCATTCAAAATAATATTTTACTCTGTTGGGAAATTCCTTGATCCAAAATAAACAATGAAAGTACATGTTTATACATGATGTTTTATTTGTATTTGTGTTATTTAATGTTTATGTATTTCAATATAATCTTGTATTTTGACAAATCCTTAAGTTGGAAAACAGAAAGAATAAAGTACCATGCTTATATTTATATTCTAATAAAATACCATTCTTATCTTTAATAGGCACCTGTTCTGTAAGTGCCTATTACAGAAAAATAATAATTTAACACAACTGTATCCAATTTTAATTTCCAATTAAGTTTTAAAAAATTCATAGGATGGGTCAAAAGAAGAAAACATTTATAATATATTATAAAAAAGAGTATACCACGTACTTTCTGTCTTTTTTACCTGTTCACACCTATTTTATTTTATTAGTTGTTCCTTCAACTGAACAAACAATTGTTATATACAATTAACAAAATTATTAATGTGTACAATACCTCAAAAAACAATAACGCCGTTTGAAAGACTTTGATCCAATATTGACAAACATTCGATCACTTCCAACTTCTGGCCCTTTCATAAGATATCCTTGCTTAGTGATTCCGTCATTCTTTGCACAAAAATCCTGCGCAAAGAAAAATAAGACTAATAACAAAATTAATGATTAAAGAGGGTTAACCATTTGTAGGAATTAAAAATGGTATAATATTGCATGCATAAATTTCATTTTACCTGCTATAAAAACATGTTTATAATTATTTTTTTTAAAAACATGTTAAGTTTTAATGTCAAATAATTATTAAGTGTAACAGTTAAAAAAAATAATTTGTTATATTATTTGTTTACAGAAGTTATAGGCTTATATTCTTACAATACGGTAGACTATTGTAGAACAAAATAATTTCAAGAATATTGTAAAATATAAATAACAATTACAAATATCCTCTTCAGTGTGTTACAGAAACTCATTAAAAACTCATATACTAGCTAAAATTATGCAAAATACTCATTTTTAAGTAACCTACCACAAATCAGTTACCCTTACTCTTTTATGGGTCTAAATATTATTTTCTTCAAAAATAATTAAAAAATTTATTTGTGAACAACGGCTGGCCAAAATTTTATTTCAAACTGTATGTTAGCATAAGGAAATAAAAAGGGGTAGAAGAGAGGGGAAGTGTCTCACCCTGCGTCGCTATAGATTCCATGCATTTTATTAAATTCCAATGTGTTTTTCACATGTGTTATAATTGCACACTCAGATTTAAAGTTATCAAACTTTGATGTCGAATTGATTATTTGTTCTTAAGTTGTTTATAATGTCCCTATTTATTTGAATTGTAACATGTGGGCGAGTGATTTTGCTAGACTATATGACTTTGTTTGGAAACGATACAAAATTATGTTCATTGGTGATGTGAATGCTCGAATTGGAAGAGGCTAGATTCTAATGAAAAATCTATGCACTTTCTTCACTCATTGGAAAGACATTCTAAGGACCTTGTAGTTAACCAAACAGGAAAAAAAATTATCACTTTGTTAGAAGACTTTAATTTAATAATAATTAATGGCTGCACTGAGGAGAATAGGAATGGTGAACTGAAATTTATTGGACAACAAGGATCATCTTTAATAGATCTATGTGTCAGAAAAGCTGCTGCCACTTGTGGACAATTTTGAAGTTTTTGTGAATTTTTCAGATGACCATCAAGTGAGTACGAGATTTAAATAAAATATCAGACAAGAATGTTGGGAGTACCTTGAACAATACTGAAAAATATAAATTAGATAGCTAGACAGACGGATGAATGTGATGTTTGGACAGAGGACCCTGCTTATGATGTGAGGCTGTTAACTGAAATGATTGAGAAAAGTACTACAAAACCTATCAATAATTCAAATCAAGGGTACTTTTTAACAAGGATGTTTGGTTTAATTCAGAATGAATGAAAATGAGAAAAAAATGTTTACAAAGCTGAAATGTTACATGAAAACTTATGCATAATTCACAATATATAGTTATGCAAAGATTATAAAGAATGAGTTTAAATAAAAAGAGAACTTACTGGAAATCTTTGCGTAGATAATTTAAAGATGTAAAAGATTCAAGGGACTTTCGGAATTTGGTGCATCGTTTTTAAAAAAAATAACATCCTCCCAAGAATAAGAGTACCTTTGTCAGAGTGGATGAAATACTTCAGGAATCTGTTCAATCATGGGACTATATCAGATTATGCAATACATTACGCAGAGCCATACATAGAAAACAAATTCCTGGATGCACAATTTTCTACATCTGATTTAAAGGCTGTTTCGAAAGAAGTTAAAACAACAAAGCACCAGGTGAAAACGGTATTCCGTGTGAGTTTTACAAAAATGCTCCTGAGGACTTTCTTAATCAACTGTTAGGAATTTTTAACAAAATTTATGAGACAGGAAGAATCCCGGAAAGTTTTAAGACATCAGTAATATTTCTGCTGCATAAAAACGGCGATCAGACAAAAACTGTCGAAGCATTTCTTTAATAAACACAGTTAGTAAGCTCTACAGTGCTCTTTTGTATAATAAACTGAATTACTGGGTGAATGAATTGCATATTCTTAGTGAGTTTCAGGTTGGATTTAGAAAATCTTACTCTACAGTGAATAATATATTTAGCCTGTCATGTTTGATTAAACTATGTTTGAGTGTAAAGAGAGGAAAACTAAACGCTTTTTTTTGTTGATTTTTCTATGGTTTGATATTATCAACTGTCATGCTCTTTTCCTTAAATTAATTGACTTGGGAATCTCCTCCAAAATGATTATAGCTTTGAAGAATTTTTATGAAGACACTATAGAATGGTTTGGAGCAGGTACGGTGTATCACATAGTTTGAAACTGAAAATGGAGTTAAACAGGGATGCATCTTGAATCTTTTCTTTTTTTCACTTTTCCTGAATGATATTGAAAGTCAATTGAATGGTGGAATCACTGTTAAGGAAGTTAAAATTAATATCCTAGCAAATGCAGATTATATAGTTTTAATAGCAAAAGATGGACCCCCATAACAATTATTAACAACTTAGTTATTGCAATAAGTGGAATCGAGTGGTTATCGAAAATTGTGGTTTTTAGAAATGGAGACAGAAGAAACAAGAAACAGAGGTGGTAATATAAAGGTGAGGAGATTGTAGTGAGAAATAATTATGCCTATCTAGGAGTAAATTTTACATCATTTCTGTCCTTAACTGACTATTTTAAGGAAAATACTATTTTTGCTAATCTAATACTGCAGGGCAGCTTGGCAATATCATCATCAATTAATGGAAGAATTTAATTATTAAAACTTGTAAATTTTAGTTTGGTTTTATCAATTTTTTTTTGTTAGAGTTTGTACCTGAAGAAAGTCAGCAACTCCTTAAACAGTTTTTCGGCCAGGATTTTTTTTTTTTAGAACTGTGCTTTGTTTAATAAGTAATATCTATACTCAAGTTATTTGTAATTGTAATTTTATTTCTTTGAGGTAAATATTTGCCTAATAGTGCTCATTTCGTACCACGTAGTAAAATAAGTAATTTAAAAAATAATGGTAGGTATGTAGATTCTCACCTCATCTAATTGATCAACATCCGTGTCAACCTCATATACTTCGTCTTTCAGCTCATCTGATTTTAGTATTCTGTAAGTAAATTAAAAAAATTATTATCATAACCAATAAAAAAGTATAAGCCTAATTAATGGGCAGTTGATAAAACATTAGGTGTGTCTTAAACTTTTTGTGAATGATCCCATATTTCAACAATAAAATTACAAACAATTATAAAAAATCCTTTGAAATAAATTTTAAAAGTAATATTTATAGGAGGTCTAATAAAATTATTATTTTGGTTTTTAATCTATCTGGCATTTAAAATTTTTTAATATTTAATTCTTTTTTTCATTCATATGCCTATTCATTTTTTAATGAGAATTATCAATTTTCAACTTACATAACATATTGGAAAAAATTGCCCAAATCACATGAAACTTCAAGAAGGCTAAATGGTTTGCTATATTCTGAACCTGCAAACTATAAAATTTATTTATAGTGCTATATAAATAAATTTTAAATAAAAGGACAGGTTACCCTAAATACCAGAAGCAAATGTTCAACTGAAATAAAAATTATTTATACTTAAGGCCATTTGTATTTGTATGAAGTCCATTATATAAATGAAGCTTTTTTAATATTTCCACAGCTTTTTTGTGTCTAGTCAAACACTGTTTCACTTGTTACAGCATTGTCAAGAACACCTGACAGACTGTTAAATGGACTTGGCATTGCTCTAATGAATGAAACCTTGGTTGGCAAGACTCAATATAAAAAAGGTGTAAAAATATACAAATATGTTATTATTTAATTTGTGAAATAAGACTAAACTCTACAAAATAACTTACTTTCTTCTTTCTTATAATTAAAATACTTTACAAAAAAAATCTCACACAGCTCTACCTACCTATCTGTTTAAATTGATTTAAACAGTAGCATATAGGCATTTTTCACTACTGGAATAGATTAAAAAAAAATTAAATCCAGTAGCTTCTAAGAATCTAGTATTAACCACAAGAAAAGAAAGACCAATGTCATTTCTTCAAGTAGATACAAATATACACACACACAAATGGATTACAATATGAAAAAGCTTCACATAAACATAGATTCATTCTTCTTTCATTTCCTTCTAGTGATACTAAAGTTTAAACTACCTCTTATTCTCTTCAGATTATGTTAAAGGAAACATAAGTTACAATAATTTAAAAAAATAATAATTTTATACTTTCTGAAACAGCAATTCAGGCATCTGGCCATAATCCCCAATTACTAACAAAACTAAAACACACACAAATCAATGCAAGTGCTACAGAAATTAAAAAGACATACACTATATACATAAAGACAAGACGCTTACATGTCATTTAATATGTGACAAGTTACATGTCATTTAATATGTGATATAGTCATATATATATATATATATATATATATATATATATATATATATATATATATAATGTTTAGCAGTAAAAAGAGTAATCAGTTGAAAAAAAAATCGGAGAATAGAGTAATAATTGAACAAAAGGAACACACAAAAAAATTTGAAGAGATATAGATGCAAAAATTACAAATTACATTAATAAAAAATCCAACTCCAAAATAATATTACTATAAATGTACTAAAATAAACCTTGTGATCCATTTAAAAACAAAAAAAACATTTAAATAAAAATGTACCCTTTGGATATTTCTGAATGAATAAAAAACACCTCCAATGCTAGAAACTGTCAAGTATTTATGTAAACTCAAATTGCCAAGAAACTTAGCTCAGCTATATTGGGATGCTAAAAGATCAAAACCCAAGATAGCGATATAAAAAAAACACAAATTAATGAGACTTTAGTGTAATTTGTACTTCTCATGCTTTTGATTAAGTAGCCTATTTCATTACAATGACATTTTAAAGTTGTGCGCCATGCGGTTATTATATTATTACTGTATTATACTTACTTAGGTAGCTCTAAATAGTTTCCTGAATATGCACTGTATTTGTAATGTATTAAACTCCAGTTGGAAGTATAGCTTTTAATACATTCTTTAGTAAACAGGCCACAATTTTTTGTATCAGCATTATGCGGTACACTTGGATAGATGGTTCTAAACTTTCGAGGAAGTACCACTTGCTGAAAAAAAAATAAACAAGAAATACTGTTGTATTACAGTATTTATAAGTATTATGCACATAAAGACTGTATAAAAATGATAAAATTTAAATTCTATTGCCAGTAAGAGAAACATCTTGGTGTGTACACAAACCCTACTTTGGTTTCTTTGTTTACTGACTCCCAACTGTTAAATTACTTTCATATAAAAATAATTATTCTAGAACAATGTGACTACAATAACCTATTTTCATTAACTTTTCATAAATGTATACATTATTTTTATTTTTAATAAAACAATAAAATGTTTTTTGTACTATCAAAAACTGATGGCACAGTTATTTCTTGAAAATCAAGATTTGCATGAGAAGAGAAGAAACAATGTTTGGTTAGCGATATGCAGTAAGCAGGTTTTATTTAAATAATAACAATTATAATAACTGCTCCCAGGGGTCAAACCTTGACCCTGAGAAACACAACCCCTATAGAGCTGCAGTAACACGTTGATGAGAAAACCATATTCTGAGGCTAGGGGCAACTGTACGAGGTGTGGCTATTAAATAACGAGATTGACGCTGCAGCGGAACAATTGCGCATGTGCCAACCGCCATTGACCAACAGCTGTTTAGTGTGAAGCTTTCTCTTCAAAATGCAGTCAGTCTCGTTTGTGTAACCAACACTGTTAGTCATAACCTTCATTTCCGTTAGTGTTATTTTGTTTTGCTGGTAAAAATGGTTAGTGTAATAATAGAGCAACGAATTGTTGTTAAAATTCACTTCAAACTTGGAAAAACTGCTAAAGAAACTTATAATTTACTGAAAGAAGTGTATGGCAGTGAATGTTTATCGCGGGCACCTGTTTTTGAATGGTTTAAGCGTTTTCAAGATAGCCTACAAGACTTTGAAGATGATTCGCGGCCAGGTCGAACTTCAACGTCAAAAACAGATGACAATGAAGAAAAAGTTGCTAATTTGATTCGGTCTGACCGTCAATTAAGTATTTGTGCAATTGGTGAAACTGTACGCATTGATAAAGAATATGTATGTCAAATTTTACGTGACAATTTGAACATGCGAAAAGTGTGTGCAAAAAATTCTTATGTTTGAACAACAAGCAGCTCGCAAAAATGTTTGTACTGATACTTTGGATGCCACTGAAAATGACCCAAATTTATTGGAAAGAATAATAACATGTGATGAATCGTGGTTTTTTTACGTATGATCTGGAAACAAAGCACCAATCCATGCATTGGAAGACCCGAACTTCACCGAGAGCCAAAAAAGCAAGAATCAGCAAGTCAAAATTTAAAGCAATGATTGTTTTTTTCAATATTCATGGGATTGTGCACCTTCACTGGGTTCCCGAAGGTTAAACAATTAATCAATATTACTACCTTGACGTACTTGTTAAACTACGTGAAAGAGTAAGGAAAAACTGACCCGAAATGTGGAAGGACAAATCATGGGTTTTCCATCAAGACAATGCGCCAGCTCATTCCGTGTTATCTGTCAAGAGGTTCCTGGCCAAGTTAAGCATCCCAGTGTTAGAATATCCACCTCACCAGACTTTGCACCATGTGACTTCTATCTGTTCCCTAAGGTGAAATCTGCATTAAAAGGGACAAGATTTGAGTCCATGGAAGCTTTAAAAGTGGAAGCGGCACAAGTCCTGAAGGAGTTGACAGAAGATGACTTCCAGCACTGTTTCCAACCATGGAAAATTCGCATGGAGCGTTGTAGGGATAGTGAAGATGATAATAAGTAATTATGTATAAAAGGAAAATAAAATTTTTTACGTCAGTCTCGTTATTTAATAGCCACACCTCGTATACAGGGCAACTTGGGAGAACTATAACACTCATTATGGAGCACTGTGGTTTAAGGGTACTTCTAAAGACGGTAGGAATTTATACCATATGTAAAACATTTGATGGCTACATGGACTGGATAAGAAAATTGCAGGTCATATAATCTACAACTGTGAGGCTCTTAGCAGCAGAAGAGTGTTTGTCTTCCAGGACCCTGAGGCATCTAGCTAAATGCCTAGATACAAAGGTATTTAGCTATTTACTGTATTGACATGTCAATGATGTATTGATAAATGATAAATGACGTATTGATAAATCATGCTATTTACTGTATTGACATGTCATTGAGTGGACTGCTCCAACTCAATGAGGGAAGCAGTCTACTAAACCAGGACATAAGAGACTTAGTAGCATTAGAGACCCTATGGTCACAGTGCGAAGGGCTACCAAACCCCATAAACTCTACATATCTATCTACCTTGGTTAGCATGATTTTTTTTTTTTAATGTTTTAATAACCTACATCGCATTTATTTAACAGGTATTTTTAAAATTTTTAAACTTATATTCCCATACAGTCCATTTTAGGTTATATTTATAACAGGGTTTTTAAATTTTAATCTTATTTACTTACAAATTCAAATCAACTTGTATAAAGCACAATAAGATCAATGAGATGATTTTATATGAAAAATAGGTTGCATAATCTATCTATGCAAGCTTTTTAGACTGGTAAATTAATTTATGTCACATTCTCAGCTGTCAATGTGTCAAGTATGTTGTTTTTCATTCTGTGCTTTAACCAAATAGATAAAAGTGTACTGTGTTTAATAAAAGTTAAAGTTTATTGTATATATTAAAACTCATAATACAGTTGGGTTTTTTATCACTTAGGTTATTTTAAGAAATAAAACTACTGTTTCACAATTGAAACACACTTCATCACAAAATCTATTAGGCTACAATTTGAATCTTAATTTTCAAAAATTGCTTGTCAGATTTGGAGAGAATATTAATTAACCATTTAATTAATTAATTAAATTATTTGGATAATTTTATGGATAATTAATCATTTGGAGCACTATTGGTCATGCATTTTTAAATACAGCAATAAAATTTTAGTGTTAATCTGGTTTTAGTGAGCAAATGGGCTCAATATTCATTAATTTCATTTAAATTCAAAATAACAATAGATTTTTTATTGGAAGAATATTATTATTTTTGCTTAACATCCATATTTTATGCCAGTTAGACTAATGAGTACGAAGGATCAATGTTAACAGTAAGGGAAAAGCAACGGAAGCGACTATAGCTCGAACTATATTGGAAGAATATACTATAGTTAGTAATATTATGTTATGTTTGCATATATGGGTTTCCACATGAATTCTCACTTGGAGAACTATAATTTTTTAGTATTTAAGAGATCTTTCTACCTTTAAAGTTTCTGTCTTTCATATGTTTTGATCTCATAATAAAATTCAGCGACCTCAATAACATGAATTTTCAGCAATTAATTTGTAAAACTAAAAGAATTATTAATTTTTTTAGTATTTAAGGGTTGTTTCTGCTTTAACATTTTCGTATTTCAAAACTGTAGACCTCATATTCAGAATTAGTGACCTCAAAAACATAAAGATAGATACAGAATTATTAGCAATTTATTCGTAATATTAGAAGAATCATAAATATGTTATTACAAATGTATGTAAAAGTACCTCATAATTCAACAACATCAAAAATATAAATACATGATTATCTGACAATTTATTCATAATGTTATAAAAATTATTAATTTGTTGGTATTTAAGGGTGGTTTCTACCGTTAATTTTTTCACCTTTTATAACTATAGACCATATTATCAGAATCAGGAACCTTATAAATATTAAGTACATAAAGTTTAGATAATTTATTCATAATATTAAGATTTATTATATTTAGTATTTAGGAGTAGTTTGAACCCTTAAAAATAAAAATAAAGTAAAGAAACAGTATAGAATTTGATGTGATATTTTATAAAGCATATAGCAAAAAAAATTTAGACAATTTTTTCTACCGCTTTTTAGTTGGGGATTATATTATTTCTATTGCTTTACTTACTGTAGTACTATGCTAGTATTCAAACAGTCTTTATGAGCTGTTAAATTAACCGATGATTTTCAAAAGGGTTAATATTTCCTCTATTTAGAAAAATAATAAAACTTCCCTTAATGCTCCCAGACTGCTACACAACAATCTGTCTTTGTTGTAATTTATTAGCAAGAAATGCAGCATAATGATCTATCAATTAATCTGAAATAGTTGAAAATGAATCCAATAAAAAGCATCTAAGTATATATTTTTCAATGAAATTGTCCATATCTAGTCTTATCCAAACACTAGTCTATATCTTTAATGAACTTACAGATACATCGTCGGGAGGATACAATAACAGTTCACGCTGTGGATCATTCTGTAATATAGTCTTGTTCTTCAAGATATAACTTTCAAAATCAATAGGTTCAACTAAACATGTGGTATTCTGAAACAAATAAAACCATAAATACAGTTACAAACTTCTTTGTGCTATCTAAAATGAGTTCTTGTTCAAGAAACTACAAGTAAAAAATATTAATATTATACATTAAATGATTTTCTTAAACCAGTGATAAACAAATAGGAGTCCAGAACAGATGAGTCACAGAATGTTCATACAAATATCTTTGGCTTATAAATCATGCTCAATTGTATCAATCATTGACACCGTTGTATGGCAGCTCATCATAATGTCTAATGTCTCAGGCCCTACCAAAAATGATGTTTTATGGTGATCCTACTTACCCAAAATTGCGTTTATCCAAAAGAGCCTTAGTCCCATCAAGTTTGGTTACTTGAGTACCTAGTGTATTATAAAGAAAGGAACTAGGTACTGCCTATTTGTTTAGATTAAAAACTAAGAACCTGCCTAATTTAATTTAACCCAACAAGTTAGTCTACATGTAAGCTATAATATATACTTACATGTATATATTATATTATAGTATAATATATCTATAGTATAGCCATCTCAGGTTCACAGACCCTAATCCGAACTAAGCAAATAAATGCCAATTAGACTGATTATCCATTTACACAGTAGGGCTATTTACAAAAATTAGTTACACGGATGTATAAAAAACATTTTAAATGCTTTTCACTGTACACAAAGCGAAATAGACTATGTCTATTTATATGATTTACTGAAAACATTTTTTTTTCCATAGTGTCACTTACCAATTTTAATATTTTAAGATTGTTAACACATTGACATACTTTGGACCAATTTGCTTTTCCTATATATCACTAGAAAATTTAATCTCTGTTCCATTGTCACTATGGAACAAGATTTTATGTTTCTGTTTAGCACCTACTCATTTTCTAAAATACAATGAAACACAACTTACAAAAAGGTACAGAAAAATGTAAACAAACAAAAACCAAAAAAAGTACACACATTGTCTTAATAACAAGTATGTAGACCTTTAGTACTGTACTGCAAACACCTGATCTGACCTGTCTACATTTTAGCAATGACTTCTGCTCACTTGCACTGAGCCTAAAACCTTCTGCTTTTTTCTAACAAGCAGTAGTTTAGGAAAGAGAGAGATATTTCACTAAACATATGGTGATAACAGGATTTTAGAAAGACAGTTGGGGCTATGCTTTTCTTACCACATTCATGCCATGGCAAAGAAAACATATTTTCATTTAATTCAAAAAAATAAAGCTGATTTTAGATCCAGTTTGAACTCTGATAGAATATTTTCTTGATCATTACAAGACAATGAAATTAGCATAGCAGAATAATGAACATTTTGAGCTTTATTTGAATCCCTAAACACAGTAAAGAAACACACGGATTTATAATGAAGAGCACAACAAGTAAAATACTGCTGTTATACTTGTTGTATACTGTTTTAACATTATACATTATATTTTAGAAGATTTTTACAGTCCAATTTATTAGTAGGCCATTGAGAATGTTTTTGTTACCTTTTACTTGTTACAAATTTATTTTTGACAAACAAAATTTCTATATATGCTTACTACTCACTGTTTAGTTAATTTTTACATTTAATTTTCTTTGTAGGCCCACTTTCCTGTAAAAGTTTTTTTTCCAAAAAAAAGTATTTGTTCATTTTTTCCCTCACATTTTATTGTCCTCTTCACCTACTTCTGCATTTTTCCTTTACAGGTTAGCATACATAGGCCTATGTCTATGCCTGTTGTAGGCTGACAGGTCTGCTGGTACTGTCAGACAACACAGGAAATATGTGTAACTTAGCATTAGGTAAGGAAGTGATGTAGCACTGGATACAAGGCGGATAAGCTGAATCATGCTCAAAAAGTAAACCAAACCAAATCAGGCCCAACATGAGAGCATCTACTATATTAGGACAATGTAGTAATCATTTGTTACTAACAATTATGCCTACAAAAAATTAGCCTTAAATGTGTCTTCAGTTACAAAAATAGTTCCAACAGCTTGAATTATTCCAAATCAAAACTTTTTGGTAAAATTTCACTTTTGTCAATGTTCATAATTTTTGTACCAAAACGCTTTATTATATGTCCAATATTGATAATCCAAAATATAAGAGTGCGGAAACAATGGTAAGTTAGAAAAAAATTAAAAGTGGCAGATATAACTTCAAAATAACTAATGCAAAAACGTAGGTAGGTCTAATATGTTTTTCACTGTAATAACAATTATTTTTCATTTTTAAAAAAAAAGACAAATTTAACTAACTTGGTTGTTGGGTGAAAAACCTAACTGAAATGTTTGTGCATGTTAAACATAACATGATTTTTTTTTTACTAATTGTACAAATTACTGTACTAATGAGTGTTATAGCAGTGGTAATGAAGCTTTTGCCACTAGAACTAGTAAGATAATAACTGACTTATTATGTCATAATGCATAAGTAGTTTGTCAGTGGCTGACACTGGCACAGTAAATCTAGCATGCTCCATGCAAAGTGAACAACAATACAGTCACAACATAGTTCTGTAAAAAACGGCTTAAAATTGTAACTTATTATAAATTTAATTTTCTACAGGTGAATCTCTTAATTGAAAAAAAATTGTAAAACCTATTACTTTAGTAAATGTACAAAAAATTGACAAATAATAAATTTGTATTTACATTAAGCAATAATAAAACTAAGATTGACTCATAAACCAATTAATTTCTGAAACTAAACCCAAATGTTTTTTTTAATCCAGCCTATGAAAAAAAATAGATAAACAGCTTGATACCAAACTCTTTAAACAAAATAATGCTGTACTAATAGTGAATACAAATTAATAGCAAAGCAATTGAATGTAATAACGAATAATTTTAAAAAGTTAGAGATTAGGCTTGATTTTTCTATTTCAAGGCTTTAAAAACTAAACTTGCCTGAACACTACTCTCTCTCACAACTTGTGATACTGTTTCTCGTAATTGTGCAGCCATGCCAGGCTTTCCTAGCCCTCTTGTAAATTTTCTTTCACTCATTTCTAATTAAGTATTAGCTTTACATTAATTAACAATAAATAAAACTACAAAACTATTCTGATGTTATAACTGTTTACATTTTATCTAACAGGCGGATAGGCCATTCATTTTTACTAAGGAAGTTGAAGTTATTAGAATGGAAACAAAACAGCTGTTTCCAGACTAATATTGTGTATGTACCAACCAATCTTTAATAAAAACTTCAAATTCTCTCTATATATTTTATATTTAAATATCTTATTTAAGTGTTTCTTAGTTTAATACATAAAACTATATTTATAAATAAATTTTACGTATACTTAAGTATTTTACCTTTTCAATAACAGAGGCAAATAAAATACTATGGTTTACAAAAGTATATTCATTTTTCTTGTTAAATTGAATTATTCGTATTTTTTAGAAAATGTGTATGTCTTATAAAATTGGATTTTCCATATATATATATATATATATATATATATATATATATATATATATATATATACATACATATTGTGTAAGTGTAAAAGATTGCATATTAATTAATACTGTAAAATAAATAAAATTTTCTTTATTACAAAAAAATTGCTCAAACTCGATAGTAATTAATTTATGTTGTTTAATGTTGTTTATGTTTTAATCAAAATAGGTTACTTGTAATTTATAACTAATAATAAAAATTAATTAATAAGTAATTTTTACTATTTTTGATGCAAACCTTAGGTTGGTAACAATGAAACATTTAAAAATTTACAATTAAATTTGTTTTATTTCTTGTATTTATTTTCTACGAAACTGGAGTTAACAAATAAAATTATTTGTAGTAAATCCATTAGACGTTGATGATTTTCGTGTTTTTTTATTTATTAATGAGTTTTAGTTTTAATGAATGTGACAGCCAAATCAATTGCTAATTTGGTTTTAGTTTAACTACAGCTCTATAAATTCATTTAATACAAAACAAAATATCCCTATTACGTCCCTGATATTGGTCGTCCTGAAGTCTGAAGTTCAATTTTAGCTGTGGCGCAAAGATGGAAGACGAGTTAGAAGACAGGATATTTTATCAGACTTATATTTCTCACATGAAGCTGCTATCGAGGTTTGCTGTGGGTTTACCCTTAAACTCTACCCATTTTGGTTATATATGGCGAATGTTACGCGTATATATTTTAAAACCAGAAGTTATTATTTGTAGTGTGTTTTTGCTGGTCATTTTATTCTATCTGCAAGCAGTAGATGTTTGGAGTAGAAGTTTATTAGGAAGGTTACATTTTAGCCTCGGAAAATCAGCATCTAAAGTTCAAAAATTACAATTTTTTGTGAACACAGCAGCAGGAGATGTTGGAAAATTAAGTTGGGAGTTGAAAGATGAATCAGTTGCTGCTTTTGCAGTACAAGGTCGTCGACCCAGAATGGAAGATAGGTTTGTTGTTAATGAAAATATCAACAACACTGGTGTGTCACTGTTTGCTGTTTTTGATGGACATGGAGGAGAGGTAAGTATCACAGAAAAATTATTTATATAAAGTAAATTAGGGGTAAATATTTATGTATTATTGTAGGTTATTAACCAGGTATTACTCTAAAACATGTGACTAAGTACATGGATTTATCACTAATAATATATGAAAATTAATGTTTTTCAGGGTTTTAATAACATTGTAAAGAAATTTGTCAGCATTAAAAAATCTCTGACCTAACAGTTTTTGAAAATCGGTATGCTACTCTATTTAAAGATAAGTTAGTCTACATTGTAAGTTGGTTTGAAAAAAGGTTTTAATAACATTGTTATACTTTATACTACAATTTAACATTTTCAGTAAACACTATTTTATTTTAAATGTGAAAACATTTTTGTAAATATGGATTAGTTGGACATCCTATTTTTGTGTTATTTTTTTTTTTTACCAGAAACTATTTCAATGCCATAGTAATAATCGAAAAAAAATGTAAGTGAAGAAATTATGTGATCAAAAAAGTTTTAAACAAAAATTATCTCCATAAGCAGATGGAAAGATTATTGTGTGAAAGTTACTTGGTGAAAAGAATAAAAACAATCAAATTAAAAGAAATAAAACTTTTAAAAGTACTGTAATAACTAACAAATAAATCGTGTGCAAGTTAATAGTAAAAAAAATTGCAAATGACACAAATAGCGGCTGTCATACTTAAATTTAACAGTATGAAGTTATCATTATAAGAACTAATAATGTTCTAGCTTTGATAACATGGATTAATACTACCTCGGTGACCTTGGCATATCAAATCGTACACACTTCATACAATGTAAATAGTAATGACAACAAAATATTTCCATTAAAATTGCATAAAATCATAACAAATCATTAGAAATTAAATCTTTTGTAGATTAATATTGATAACAAAATGGGTACTATAATAAGAAAAAAAACTTTAAAACCATGAAAATAAACAGTATCTTGCTAATGCATTTAAATCTTTCACTTATTAACAAATTCTCAGCCTATTCCAAATTTTAGTTGTAGGAATGAACAAGTAGGCTAATCACAAAACAAGATAACTATCACAATGAAGTAATAATACACCTTAAAATGAAATAAGCTTTGTAAAATGTTTAATTTAAAGAAAATAACATAGGATTTGTAAATAGTAAGTAAAATTAATATTTTAGGATACTCCATATATACATTAGTATGTTTAGCCTGGTAAAAATGCAATTTGGGTGCTAAAATTAATTTTATTTATAAACATTATAAGTTATCTAATTACAAAAAAGTTTGATTTTCAAAAAAAATATTTTTTCAGCTTTAGTTTTTGTGAGTGTCAAACCACTTTTTATCATTTTATTCAGAAAAGTGAGTACCTTGAAAATTATTTTTTTTTAAATTGAAGTTTTTTTACTCCTGACCCTAATACATGCCATTTTGGTGTGGTATTTTCCTGTTATTGTGTAGGTAACCCTTTTTTGTTTGTTTTGACGTATGTTGATTATTTGTTGTTTGGCTTTGTTGATTATATGTAAATCTTAGTTTATATTTTGACATCATTATGTCAGTCTTAAACTTTTATTCCTTGTTTTTAGATTTAGTATTTTAGTGTAGATAAAAAGACATGTAGGCTAAAGTTTTAGTTTTTATGTTTTAGGTTAGGAAACTAAGAATAATAGTTAAACTTTGTGTTGTTCTGTATATTCACAAATGATAACATTTATTAGATTAAAATTTAAAATGACATGAATATTCCAACATAAAGTAAAAAATTTACAGAAAACGTTGCATATTAGTTTAATTTATTTTTTTAACAATGCTGTGGGATTTCTGTAGTACTGAAGTAATGTAATTAAAAATTGAAAATATAAATGTTTTGCTTTCTTTACCTATGAATTCTTTTTGAAAACAATTAGAAAAGAAAAATTATTACATACTTGTTTATTACATTAATTATAATAATTTAGAACTATTTAATATTAGTAGGTAGGCCTAGCTACTTAAAATAAAGTGTAAATTATAGTCAAGTAAGTTACGTATTGTTATTAAATGATTGACTATTAATGATATTGTTATTATTGTTGATACATACATTTGCTATCTTAGATGAGCCAATATGTATACAATAATAATAATAATTAATGTGTGTGTGTGTATGTGTGTGTACACACACACACATACAAAAACAATTTATAGTACACAGTAATGCCTAGCACATGTGATTAGTAAAATCACATGTGAAGGTCAAACTAGTTGCAATTTTAAATCTAGATTAGATAAACATAACAGAAGTTAAAGTTTAAGCAATTATGACTAATTAGTTGTGGCAGCTAATTAGTCAAAGTGATCATTGTTAATCATTTGAAAACACATTATTTTAGATTTAATTCATAATTCATGCTTGCGGAGTTCTATGACTTTGTGTGATTTAATCACCAAAATCCTGTCCTCCAGTCCAGTGTGGTTTCGTCTTTCTTGTTTCAGTGTCATTCTTAAGTAGATTTTTAACTATGCCCAGACAAATTAGTATGATTTGCTTAACTTTTATATTAAAATGTAAAACTGTAACCAGTCATCTAAATGATGAATGATAATGATGATGATGATTAAATGATTAAAAAAAATTCTAATATTTCCTTTACAAATCAGTCATTATTTTAGGTAAAACATAAAGTATTTTTTTCCTTTTAAGTAAATAACCATAGTAAATGCAGTTATGTAAAAAATACATGTTAACTATTTAATTTATTAAAGCCATCATTGACTTGGGCTCCTAACTGATATGGTTTTGAGTTCATAATTATGCTGTCCTAACTCTGCTTTCTTCGCTTTCCCAACTAACACAATTCCATAATACAGCAACCCTTGATTATCCATGGCATTGGGTGGTATGAATATCGTGGATAATACAACCAGTGCATAATCCGCAAGTAGATTAAAAATATGAACTAAACATTAAAAATTTACCTTAAATTTGTAAATACAAACTTTATTTTATATTTAGAATAAACTATAATATGAATAAACTAATAAAAAAAAACTATATAAATTGGAACTTATTTACAGTACTTTATTATATGCATAAAATTTAAAGAACAAAATGAAAAAATGAAACATATAAGAATATTGTATTGTTGTATTTGTAAACAGTATTTATACAGTAATTTATACAGTAATTTAAACAGTTGTATTTATACAGTAATAATTTGAAATTCTGTAAATTAAGATAAAGTTTATTTTTCCTTAAAATAATCATTGACTTGTTTTTTTTTTTTATCAAAACACTTTTAATACAAAATTGATCTTTGTGTAACATATGTTTTTCGAGCAGTCTGTCAACATGGTGCAGTGCAGCTTCTTGTCATTTGCATCTGTGCAGCAGTAGGTTCCTCATCTTCATCTTACAGATATATGTTTGGTTGACTTACTTTATTGTAAAATACAGTAGTATACTTGTGTAAAATAATTAGTTGCAGTAGATGAATTTGTTATATTCATAAATAAAGTTTGTTTTCACAGTTTTCTCAAAAAATATTATTTATTAATAAAATATATCTTTGGGAGGGGGCAACACAAATTATCCACTTGCAAATTACAATTAGTATATACAACAGTACAGTTATTATTTTTTGTCTGTTAAGCTGTATTAACAGTGTTGTAAATATTAAGACATGGTCACAAGACTCAATGATAAAAGTAGTTCCTTTACAACAAATTTTATATTAATTTGTGGTATAGTACCACACACATTGAAGTATTGTTGTGATTGTTTCTGCAATGGATGATGTAAGTCACAAATAAGTTCTAATTTTAAGTTGTATTTAAGTCATTTTCATATATAACTTATATAGAAAGTAATAATAATAATAACAACAATAACATTGTTTTATTTTTCACCACTCAAAAAATAACATGCATACTTCTTACAAGCATTTCAAGGCAATGGTCATATAGACCGCCTGCCAGTTGATACACTTTTTGCCAACTTACAGTTCTATCAGTATCCATTCTTTTTTAACATTAATTTAAACTTTTATAATTTAACACAAATTACAACGAAACCATACCAAAACAAACATTATCACTATTATTAATAATTAAATTTCTTTATTAAGTCGCCATGCCTGCTGAACATACCAAGCCAGGCAACCCTTCCGTTTTAAATATCCGTTAAATTCTTTTCTTGAATGTTTTTTTTTTTAAAAAAACGTTTTCTAAAAATTGCAAAATTGAACACCTTGTCCCAAAATGAAAAATATCTTCTTTCTCTTTCAGGTTATAAAAAAGAACAAAAGAACAATCAAAACTTGCCTCCTCCGCCCAAGGCCTGTAATTTAAGTTCAATAATTTTGCCCTACATTTCAATATAGTTTTGATAATTTGTACATTGCAGTGTAGGTAAGACTGGTTACCCAAATGCAGAGTACTGTAAGTATTATGGCAAACAGAATTATTAGCTGCCCAAATAACTTCCAGTTAGGTGCCAAGTTTCAGATAAACAGCTGACATTACCATTCTCCTGACCCACAGAAACAGTGTTTCTGGTGCCTTGGCGAGAAACAGTGAATATTTATCAGCTAAAAGTTGCAATTCCTTATACCAGAAAAGGTTTACATTTATTACTTCTTTGGCAAAAAAAAAGGCAACCTTTCATTTGACATTTTTAGAGGTACTTTTTATGTAATTTAAATGTAAAACAAAACAATTTATTTAAATCTAATTTTATATATAAAACAATTTGGCATATTATCCGGTAATGGAAATGCATGTGTAACAGAAAATCTCAAACTTTCCTCAACTTGTTTGTACTGTCTAAAGCCCAGACTTGCACTGGATAACACATTAGTGATCCTTGTACCACATTACTTTTATCACTTTTACTTTCAATAAACTGTCAACTAGCCACATACAAACTATCAAAATATATACTACACACAATTACTTGTATTCTTAGCTGCTGCTAAGATACATATATTTTGCGATAGATGTGTTTACCGAAATGGGGATTGTATTGAAGTCTCACCTAAGTATTTGTATTTGTTAACACATTCTATCCATACTTCTTTATAAGCCAATGATCCTTGACAACCAACATAAAAACCATAATTTTGGAACTTTAACTATTAAGCTCCCAAGTGCAAGTACCTACCAAGTATATCTGCAAGTAGTCTACCATTTCCTGCAGTCGCGTGATGTGTCTGTGATTAACACAATAGCATCTGTGTAAAATAATATAGGCATATGCCGGCCTCCATTTCCTACTGCTTTGCAAAGATCATTTATAAAATATATGTATAAAGTATGTTGGAAGAAAGTATAAATATTACCTTTATTGTCTATTGCATCACTTTGTCATGACTTGTTTCAAGGCTGTCAAAACTTCCTTTAAGATGCCTATTGTTTGGCACAGTTTTATAACTCAGGTTTAGTTGGCCCATCATTCTGTAGCAAAGCCTGAATGGAGGGTACCTACTGGACATGTATAATGTATAAGTAAAGAGTTACTGTATTGCATCTAACAGGTCTAACCATTATACTCTAGTCAGAATAATGTGTAAGAGCTACATAATACCTATTTCAACAATGATATAATCTTTTATTTATTTTTATTTCAGATAAACTCTTATTCTTTTGTCTGATTTTATTAAACAAGATCTAATTGTTTTCAGCATAAAAATAGGATTTAAATTAATGCGTTTTCAATAACATTACTACCAGTTTTCATGAAATTTTGGCATTATTAAAATTAGGCACCATTTTGAAAAAAAAATATTTTTAATTTTTTGTACAATTACATTCACACCAAATTTCAAGTTCAACTGTTATTGAAATTTTAATATTTTTGTAAAAAGCACAAAGTGGCAGCTAGGTAGAAACCTAAGCATTTTAGGATGTTTATTTAAAATTGTCCCCTTATTTTGACCCTCAGAACGATTTCATGAAGTTATACTAAATAATTTTGACTCACTTTGGTTACATAACTTACTATGTCAAGTAACTTACACATTTTTAAAGTTTTTACTTCATATAATGGCTTAGGCTGTATAAACTATAAAATCTAATTTAAAATACATAAACAGTATTTGTTGCTGTCAATACTTATTAAGACCTAAAATTTTTGTCATTTCAGTTTGCTGCAAATTATGCTAGAGATAACTTGATAAACAACCTTAACAATAAAGTGATTGAACTGAAGAAGCTGATGGCAATGGGTATTAAAGAGAAAAGTTCATATGTGCCATCAAGCAACAAATATCCTTCATCACCAAGGCTTGATACTAAGAAATTAACAGAAAACAACGATGATTTAGGAAGGAAACCAAGTTTTCGCAAAACATCTTCTACGACAGATGAATGTATGAAGAAATCTACAGCAGGAATGGTGACAGATCCTCTCTTATTACAAAAGTTAGATTCTTTAAACCGACCGATTACTAGAGAAGTTAGACCTACAAGACCAGGGACAAATACCAATTTTCCAACTCCAGCACTGGAATCATATCTCGATCCAAATTGTGGAATTAATTATGGAAGACTTTTAACTGACGAAGTATTGGCTGCAGACAGACTTCTGGTAGAAGCAGCAAAGAAAACTATGGATGTTGCAGGTACTATAAACAGTCTGTCCTTTTTTAGTTTAATTTAAAAAAAACTCTTTAATGACTAATTTCTTGCAGTTCTAGCTTCTAATTTCATTTAAGTGTGCAGTATAATAAGCCTAAAATTAAGATCAGAATTAAAGACCTATTTTAAATTTTTGCTAGATTCCTTATAAGTTTTATTTAATCATGTTTCAAAACTAGAATAAAAACTGGAACAAATAATAAGTTTCAATTATAAGAAGTTTTCCAATTTTCAGTTACAATCACACAAATGCAACTTTCATTTATAGCTATGGTTTATTCTTATGGTCCATTAAAATGTCAGGAATGACCATTAACTTATGTGAGCATAATTATTGTCCTACTTTGTTATTTTAATATTGGGACATATTTTTTAACTATTTAATGTTATAAATATAAATTTATATTTTAAATTCCTGTTGAAACATAGTAACAAAATCAGAAGTAAAATGCTAAATGTGAATTATTTTAATTTATTAATTAAATTAATAAAATAATATGAATGTATTGTTACTTACTTTTAATGAAATAGCTGAACTTGTCACCCCTAGCAGAGTTCCTAGATATCTAGCTTAATTAGTTAAATATCAGCTATAGGTTTGAATAATAGCATTATTAATAGGACTCTGAACCAAAACCTTTTATTTCTTGTAATTAATTGTTCCAGTATTGATGAAAAATTATGCATATGGTATTCCATGCATGTCATGTGATTTTTGTTGAGTTATGATAACCTAATTAAAGTAAGATAGTATACATAGAAATACACACACACATACACAAGACCTTAGTATTTTGGACAGGTCTGACAAAATTTACTGAGGTGCCTATGTAAGGGATGCGTTTTTAAGATGTCTAATAAAAATAGGTATACATATACTTTTGAAATAAATTTGAAAATCTTTTATTGATTATAATGATAATGATTATTATTATAAAAATAACATTTATGTACATATAATTATTAACAAATAGTATTAGAATTATTTGTAAAATCAAAATAGCCATTCATTTTAAGATTATTTTAAAAAAATATTTTTATTGATAACTTTAAAAACTTAGACAGCGGAGCCCTAACTGAGCTAGAGTCATCAGGCACCGCCCTACTTTGCCTCCTCCCAAAGGCCGGCACTGTATATATATATATATATATATCATCATATATCATTTTGTACTGGCTAACAACAGATTAACATGTTTAAAAAGTCAGAAAAACAAGAAGTTGGGTTAACAAGATTGCCAGGTGACCTACAAATTGATTTTTTTTTTTTTTTTTTTTTTTTTTTTTGCTTAACATTTATACTTTATGTTCAGTAACAAGGACAAGGGATCAGCGTCGGAAGTAACTAGAACTAAGAACCTTAAGAACTTCTCTGCACAGTTTAGAGAAGTTGAAGACTGACCGGTGCTTTAGTCATATTGATCACCAAATCCCCAATGTCAATCTGTTGTTAGAAAGCAAAACTAAACAATATATATAAATGTGGAAAAGTTGGTTTGTGTTTGCTAAATAGTAAACAATGACCATCCAAACTTCTGTAGACACCAATTGTTACCAGCATGTACTGTGACACCATTGAAATTAATGTCAATGCAGTCATATCCTTCACTCTGTAAATACCAGATTTTGTCTGACCAATGAAATGTTAATAGAGTTTAGGACATTTGTCTTTTTCAATATCCGTTTTATATTTTGCCTGCGGACTGTAGGTTGAGGAAAGCTAACTTATAGACCAACTCATTTCATTTGATTACTGTTACCATCAAAGTACTAAGTAAGCAAAGAAAATGATTTATGTGTGTATTTTAAACTTTTTTGGCATTACATTTTGATTTTAAAAAATGTTTGAGATAGTATTTTTCTTTAGAACAATTTTGTCTGTTATAGGAACTACAGCTTTAATAGCATTAATAGAAGGATCTCGACTTATTGTAGCAAATGTGGGGGATTCTAGAGGAGTCATGTGTGATAGTAAAGGTAACGCCATTCCACTCTCATTTGATCACAAACCTCAACAGGTAAGAAATAGCAACTACAACAGAAGGCCATCAATATTTTTATTATACTTTTGGCAATTAAGTTTTTAAACTACTAGCTTTTAAAAGTAAATACAGCAGACTTTGGTTATTTGGAAGTGGATTAACTGAGCAGTTACTTATCTGGAGTCATTATTATTATGACTCCAAGCGTTGTTATTGCGACATAAAGTTAGTAATTTAAAAACGTCATATGTAATAACAAAAAGAAACAAGATGTCTATGAAAGTCAGCTGTTAGTTTTTGCTGACTTAAAGAACATATGTACAAATGTCGGTACAATATTCATGAAAATATGGCTAAAGTAAACAGCATACAGATACATGAGAAAGGTAAAAAAAAGAAGGTAAAATTATAGTTGCCCTCTCTCTACTCTTCCAGTTGATATTAACATTTCTAAGAAATCCTCTATAATATGCTATGAAATAAACATGTAGTTCTATTCAGTAACTACAGTTTACTTAGCAAGGACCAAGCAATGGCAACATTTCAATTTTTTACTTTTTTTTATTTGGAGATTAGATTAGATTAGGAAGTAGTCAAACGTAAATTATTTTGTGAAGAAAGGTAATGAGAAAGCAGTTTAGTCTATAGATACTGTAGTTGTTAATAGCTATCAAGAGTTCTGTTGATGGTCTTAAGCAATTGATCCGCCTGCGACCCTGTGTGTAACTAGACATGTGTAAGCGAATAAAAAAAAGTGATTTATTCAATTATACGTAAAACCGGATTTTCAGAAAGATCCATGAATATAGTGTTTATTTCTTTTTCATGTAAATACTGTATCTTTTGTTTGTTAATTGTTTTCTTTAATTTAATAATTTATTATTTTATTTCTTGAGGATGAATGTTGGATAAAGTGCATATTTTATAAAGTTAATATGTAATTACAGTACATGTTAATAAAACACATCCCTCATTACTTTGTTTACAATTTTTTTTTCTTATCTTATTGGTAGCCATGATTTCAGTTATCCATGTCCTTCCTCCCCTTAATTACTCCAGATAATCGAAGTTCTACTATATTTTAAAATATTATTTAAATATTTACTAAATAGTGGTACTCTGCCAATCACATACTCGCTATTCTCACAGGTTTAGATTTACACTGGTATGGAACCCTGACTCGATGTTAATTAGAGTCAGTGACCTAACCTAACCAAAACCCCAAGTTAATTAAGCAATTAATTAATTGTTGTCTATAATCAAATAAGAATTGTTGGTGGCTGTTCATAAGAAGTATATAGGCTAAATATGAAAAAAATGGTTTTTCTAGTAATCCATGTTTTATTTCAATTAAACTAATTAGGATGAGGGATCAGTGAGTATTAACAGTAAGAGTATAGACAGTAGCTACAACTAGAACCGGCATCCTTGAGGTGCACAGTTCAAATACGCAGCAGACTGACCGGTGATTTAGCCGGACCGATCACCAAGCCCTACTTATGTTTATGACAACGATATTATAATGGTATTTGTTTAGTTTCCATCTTAACTTTCTGTATGCAATATTGGATTTTTCTGTGTAATTTTTTAAATGAAAAGATACTAATATATTTATTGAAATTGATTTTTCAATATTTTGTCAATAGCTCTATAAACAGATTTAGTTAGATAGAAAACTATATTTTATTTAAATAAATAACCAAATTTTTGTAAAATTTAAAAAAAAATAGTATTGTGCGGAAAAAGAACTTGCAAACAAAAAGCTTTGAAGAATTAAGTAATCATAAACATATTTTTTTTGTATTTTCAATGAAATTTATGCAGGTTTTATTGATGCTGATGCTTATGAAACCAAATTTTCAAATTAAGTGTGATAATAAAATTATTTTAAGGTTTGAAATGACAGTAATTTATTAAACTGTTGAAAAAATGTTGAATAAATTGGTCCATGCTGTTACAAAAATCAAGTTTTGTGTTTAGTTTGAATTGCAAAATTGCAATCGCTAGTGCTTATAGGCACACATAAAAAGTGATCTATAAATCAGCATCAGCATTTACTTTTAATGGTCCTGTTTCTAGATTTTACTATGACGACAGCTGTAATAAATCATTTTCCATTTTAAAATTCTTTAAAAATGGTTCTGAGATTACAAATTACACATACCTGTAACATTTTATTGAAGCAAATCAATCCTTTTAGTATCCAGCAATGTGCACAGGTTTTGTTATTGTGATAATTTGTTTTTAATTTCATTTTTTAAATAAAATATTTATGTGTTATTAAATATATTTTGTCAGAAATCAAGTATTTCAGCAATAATTTTATTGTTACTTTCATTTGAACGATTGATATCATTTGTGTAACAAAAACATACAATTCAATACAATATTTTGATTATATGATTTAAGTGAGAGTTGATCTACGTCGTTGTTTCTTATACACAAATGATGGCAAATGTCCAAATAAAAATTAATGGTAATATATATGAATATTCCACCATTAATTAATAACTTTTAAAAAAGAAGCAATAATTCAGTTTGTTTAAAATTATAATTATAATTTTTGTTATTCATTTCCACTGCTTGCAATAAGTTGTTAGTTTTTTTGGTTGCTGGGTTGGAGGTTAAATTTATGTTTTTTACTGTGCATTAGTATACAATCTGTAGTTTGATTGCACAATTAATTGCTGTTTCAATCAACAGATATTTATCAACCTTTGACTCTTTTTGTCATCAGATTGCAACATGTTTTTAATCAACTCGTATTTGCTTCATCACAGTTTGGTTAATTTGTATATGTTCAGAGAGGGGGAACGCGTGATAACCTCATGTTTTAAAATATCCATATACAAAAGAGGCAAATAACTAAAAACTAAAACACGTCAGTTTAGTGTGTTTACCTTGGCACAATAAATATTTTGGTTAAACAATAATTTTCTATGTACTTACTGCTCAATGTATTTCTGTTAAAAAGTCTGATGTTCTTGTATTTTGACTTATTGTTACTCAAGGTTGAAAATTTATATAAGGTTATAGCAATAACAATTTTAGTAACTTCCTATTACCTCTCCAGGCTTCCACCGTTTGTGGTTTTTCCCTCATACAGTTTAGAAAGATTCTTTTGTTGACGAATTTTTATTTGAAAATGCCTATAGCACAGGTAATAGCTTGAACAAATTTTTACCCAGCAAAATCTGTTCAACAGTTTAAAATGGTAGCCTTTCCAAATTAAAAAAGAAAAATCATTGTAGCGAAGCTTTGAGGCCTAAATATAAAAAAGTCTGCTGAAAGGAAGAATGTAATGTAAATATGGAACGAGTGAGCAAATGAGTTTCATATTTCTATTTCTGTCTCTTTCTTTTTCTTCCTCCTTTTCAATAACAGTGCTCTCGTATTATGAAATGTGTTGCTTTGGTTTCGGTATTTGTCCTTAGTTGAAGTACATTGTAACAGTTTATAATACATTTGAAATTAATATAAACGTTTATAATAATTTTTCTCATTATTGCTAGTTTTTAACAACATAATGTGAAACTTATTATAGCCTATCAGCTGTTCACTGAAATCAACTGATCATTACGAATTAATATAAAACAACTGATCTTTTACTATAACTACATTAAGTACCTAAGCTAAGTTCACATCTTTAAACTAATTACATATTCAGCAAAGATATCATTGAAAACTTCGCTTCTGTTGGTAACTCTGTGAGTTCCACACATGTAGTTTTTCTTTTACCTTACGCTTTTTTGAAAGTCTGATTTCAAAATTGTAATAAATATTAAAATCTGCATAATTTAGACAGTTATCTTTTTAAAATCTATTGAAATTAAGAAAATGAATTTGATGGTAGTTACTGTTCATTTTTGTATTCTCAGTTTCATTGTAAAGTTTAAAATGCTAATCTATACCAGTTTTAATACAAATTGTGTAACTGAAATCCAATTTTCAAATGATAAAAAAAATTTTAATGTTAGAAATTTGCTTCCATTACATTAGCGGAATATCTGTATGCCAAGATTATTTATTTTTCTCAAATCCAAACTTTTCCAGACCTACTATTAGGTGATTGTTCTTAGTAGACATATCTTGTGAACTAGTAAAATTTGACCAGTAAAATTAGTTTGTGAAGATGTCGTGGTAAAGACAATGATAAATCGATAACATGCTACAGTTGCTCAAATGGTTCATCAGTAAATTTTATACTTAACTTAAGAACCAATTTTTCACTATAAACATATTTATAGGATTTTTATTGTCTGTTGTCTTCTCTTTATTTGTTTCACCCAACTTTGGGGTACACTAAATCAATCACTTTTTAATGTTCTGTGCCTTCCTCGTAGCCCAGTATTGCTTCATTCGTTGTGATCTTGCTTTTCTTTCTTCATCAGAGATTTGGATCGTTCGCTTGGATTTGATTTTATCTTGGAACCGTTGTTTCTTGTCCTTGGCTATTGTTTGGCTGTTTTGTCCATGAGCATAGTGTCAGTGATTTGTAGTTCTGTTATGTCTTTCTCCGTTTCTCTGAACCAAAGTGGTTTGGCTCTTTTATTGTGAAGTAGTCAAATATTTTTTTGGTTAGTCTATCTTTGTCCATTTTGGAGGATGTGCCCATAGAAATCAATTCTCCTTTTTCTTATTGTGTCTGATAGTGTTTCAGTTTTTTGGTAAAGAGTTTCATTCCTAATGTGGAGTAATTGGTTGTTACGGAATTTGGGGCCTAAGATTTTTCGTAATATCTTCCTTTCTTTGATCTCCAGCCTTTCAAGTGGGCCCTGGGTTGTGAGAGATAATGTTTCAGCCGCATATAAGGCTTCTGGTTTAATTACCGTATGATAATGCCTTATCTTTGTATTCCAGGAGAGGCACTTCTTGTTGTATGTGTCTTTGGTAAGTTGGAAGGCTAATTCAACTTTATTTCTCCTAGATTCCATTGCTTTTTTTCTCTAGGGCGTTTCAGCTGATCCATTCCCCAAGATATTTGAATTCTTTGACTATCTCAATGTATTGTTCTCCCACTTGAAGCTTTTTTGGTGGTTTTTGTATGTTTGTCAATATTTTAGTCTTTTCAAATCAAACTTTGAGACCCATTTTTAACGCTTGCTTCTGGAGTTCAAGCGTCTGTTCCTTAGCTTCTCCAGTGTCTCAGCTAGTAAGGCCATGTCATCAGCAAAAGCTAAACAATTTACCTTAATGCCTTTGTTCTTAGTTCCTAGTATGATTCCACTATACGTATTCACGTTCCACTCTCTAACTACTTTTTCTAGAGCACAATTAAATAACAATGAGGAGAGTTCATCTCCTTGTCGGACACCTGTTTTAATCTCAAAAGGGGTGGAAAGTTCTCCCATGAATTGAACTTTGGAGAATGTTTTAGTTAATGTTTCCCTGATAAGATTTGTGGTTTTGTTATTAAGGTTCCTTCAGTTCCGAGAACCTAGTTCCTTCAGAACCGAGAATAAGGATTCCCTTTCAATAGAGTCGTATGCTTTTTGAAAATCAATAAAAGTGATAACATATGAATTAGCCCTTGACTTTTGGTAGTTCATGATGTGTTTGAGGTTAAGGATTTGTTCCGGACAGGATCTCCTTTTCCGGAAACCCGCCTGGTATTCTCCAAGTTAATGGTCTAATTGAGGTTCTGCCCTATGTAGTAGGACTGTTGAGAATATCTTGTATGTTACATCAAGGAGAGATATCCCTCTGTAGTTGTTAGGGTCAGATTTGGATCATTGTCTGTTGTATTAAGGATTTGAATGTTTTTTTTATGTAATCTTAGTTTTATGTTTGTTGAACTCTATTATGAGAATTGAATCTTAATTCTGTTTATGGTTTTAGATGAGAGAGCGAAAGAGGATCAAAGAAGCGGGTGGTTTCATAACTTTCAACGGAGTTTGGAGAGTAGCTGGTATTCTTGCCACTTCCCGAGCTTTGGGAGATTATCCTCTCAAAGATAAACGACTTGTTATTGCAGATCCTGATATTTTAACTTTTAATTTAGCCGATCATCGGCCACAGTTTTTAATTTTGGCGTCTGATGGTCTCTGGGATACGTTCACAAATGAAGAAGCTGTTACGTTTATTAAGGAACGTTTAGGAGAGTCACATTTTGGAGCTAAAAGCATTACATTACAAGCATATTACAGAGGCTCATTGGATAACATTACAGTATTGGTAATTAATTTGAGCGATCACACTTGGAATGATACAATGACAAAAAAGTCATAATATGTTTATAAGTACCTGTTCCTTTTTTACAAAAAATTAATAAGTATAGCTTTCCACCATTCCTGAAAATTATTTACTAACAGGAACAGAGTGAGTAAATACTTCACAGGTTTTATTACATTATAAATATTTTTTTATATTGTTTAGTTTTTAACAATATTACAATAAAGGAATGTGATTTTATTATATTAATTTTTTAGATTGGGCTAGGTCATTTTTGATAGAGATTGGCTATTTTTGAGATTATATTTTTGATGTTTGGGGTGTACAGTGGAACTTAAAAGTCCTGATTCACTGATAACTGAACTTCAAACATAACAATAGTATCATTAGTACAATGAAAATATGATTATACATATCAGTATATGATCAACACTACAGCACAAGCACAATATCTGTTGAATGTAAACACACAATGTGACTTGTACTTCTAGGCTAGTCACTTGTGTTTATGTTTAGTTTGCAGCCTTTGTGTATACAGCAACAATATAACAGGTGTTCTAATTACAGAGTAATTAATGAATGCATGTAGGGTGAGTTTGCATGGCAGCTGGCTCATTAACAGTGATATATTTTTATTTATTTATTTCTGTACCACATTCGGATTTTTGTTGTCTCAAATTTTACACTTCATTATTTATATAAAGAAAAATAACAATTTATTCATACTATTGTTCTGCTCAAATACTTTCAAAGTTTAACAGAGTAATAATTTTACAACATTTATTCTGTAGTAAATATTAAAAACAAATCAAATATATCTTAAATGTTTAATGTCTATAATATATTTAATGTGTGTTCGTGAAATCAAGCTCAGAACAAGAAAATGTTAAAGTGATTTGATCCCTTTCATGTGTAAATGTTATAAATTGTATTAAATATTTTTTATCAAATTAATAATTTTAAAAAACTGATATATGTTTATGTGTATATGGATAACTTCATATGTAGGAATAACCAATGAGTTAACCAGACTTACTGGATAAAAAAAGCAGAGCATTGCAAAGAAGGAAATTATAAAACCAGTTAAAAGACTTGTAAAATACAGAATGCAGAAAATTTCACCAATGAGGCAAGTAGTATTAAGCAGTGAAAGAGCATTGTTATACCTGAGATAAAAACAAAAATACACTGGAGGAAAGAGGCAATGGTGAATTTGAGCCTCAATACCGACTGTCTTGCTGGGCACCTCTATCTTGTCAACATTTACAAATCTTAACAATTTCATTTAAGAAAATTGTTCTTTCTAATTTGTAATTAATTACTTCAGTCATCATCAAGGATCATCATCTTCGAGATAAAACTGAGAAGTTGTAATCCTGTTCATTGTTTGTTTAGTTGTAGCCAATATAAACCGAAATTGCAAATTTCTTTATACATTATGGTTAATGGTTTTTAACTTTTTTTAGAATCCATTTCTATTTATCACTTCTAGATCGAGCACAATGTTTTAAATGATATTTTGTTCATTTTCTAAAAATATTGGTGGACAGTGTCCAGCATTGTAAAAATACTGAATAACTTTTGCCTGTGCAGATGAAAATGTTAGTGATTAGCTGGTAGAGTGCTAATAAACTGTGAATGCATTCGATATCAGCACTTTTTGTTCTTGTACATTCTCTCTTTGTGTTCACTACTCATTTACACTGTACTGTACTGGGTTGATACAGTAGTCTCTGTCTAAGGTCTGGGGTTCAAGGTATTTTTTCTCCTTAAAATAACAAACAAAATGGACTACTAAAAATGTTTTTCAATAATTAACAAAAATATATTACTAGTTATATATATATATAGCTACTCCAATGATTGTGTCATGTGTCTAAGGCCAAAATTAGGAAAAATATAGTGGTTATAAAAATATATTTATCTTAAATACGTAGTCAGTTAGTTACTTTCAAACAAGGTGTGTATCTAGGCATTAGGAGAGTGAAAGGGCACATCTGTTAACTAAAAATGATGCTGAAGTCTTGTGGAACCAAAACTTGCTTGCAGAATTATGACTTAGGAAAGAACACCAATCAATATTATCAAATCCCTGGTCAACGCCTTAGAAAAATAGTGCAGGTGTTCTTGATCCTGCACTGACAAAAACGTTAGTTTAGGGCAACAAGCGGTCTATTAAAATACATCTTTTCATTGAGTGCTAGAAATAGCTACTCCTAGAATCATATACTTATGGTGGACTCCCACCTTAAGGTTCATTTAACTATCGTCCCTGTGGGCAGAACATGGAATTTGCTTCATATATACTCTTTGGTTTAAGGCCCTTAATTTCAATAGAAAGAGAATCTGATTTATCCAGATAAAGTTTCAACAAAAACACTACAGAATTCTAGAGCCCTTTAGAAATACTGCAATTCGTCTGAAGTATGATATTTATGGGATGGGCAATGAACTAAATACAGCTTAATGCGTTAGGAACACTCACTGAGTCTTTGCAAGGGCATATTCAACACAAGGGAGTAGAAAATGAGGATCAAGAATAACTTTGACAACATATTTCTTGTTTGGTATCAGTTAAAAATAGCATATTGCTGAGTATGAGTGATTTCTTATTTTAAAAAATCAATGGGAAAACTACAGAATCGGAAAAGCTGACAGTTACTTTATGTTGTCATTACTTTTAAAACCAAATGATAAAAATATTCTTATTAGTTTTATACAAATTTCAGAAATAGTTACAATGTGTCAGGTATTTTTGGAACACTAAATTTTAAAATATTCAAAACTGAATAGTTTAATTGAAAATCTATTTTACAAAAATACTCAGTTGTAGTTACCGTAGTTCAGTTAATTATGACCAACAATTTTTTTTGTAAAGTTCTAGTGAAGTAGGGTGGGTTGCAACTAATTTCTTATATTTTTTCACAAAAAATAATTACATAATAAATTTACTTAATAGTCTCCCCCCCAGAAAAAATCTTCCAACAGCCTACAATATGTCACTGTAGGTGGATGTTATTACATCATTGTAAAAGTACTTAGGTAATTGTAATAGACCTTATTTAGGTAGTGCCTAATAGTATGACCTGGCAGTAAAGCTCATCTAAGGTCTAACCCTACTAGACAGCTGTTTTGTTAGAGCAGCGTGGTTGACAGCTATTTCTCAACCATAGCACATGCGCAAATAAATTTATTAACACACTTATTCATCTCATGTTAAATCGCTTGATCATTAACATTTTCAGTTGCAAATACAGGTATAGTTTAAGGAGTGTAGCAAGAATTTTTTTTAAAGTGTGGCTGTTTAAAAAAAAAATTATTAATAAAACAACTGCAGTATGTAAATGGCACGTAACAACTGTGTAAATGAAATAACAATATTAAACAGCACCAAAACTTTGGACAGTTCCTTTAAAACATTTGTTGTTTTTCTTTTAACTTTTAAAAATATTTTGTTAACAATGAATTGTTTGTTTCAGTTTATAAAGTAGATGGTTGTGTGTTATATACCTAGAGTTTGGCTGTGATTTCTCTATGTAGTTTAGTTAAGTAATCACAATCTAATAAGTGTGTTTACCAAATGATATTATTTTCCTAAATATTGTAGTAATTTTTACAATAAGAATTTTGCTAAACAGGGTTTTTAGTGTTTTTAATATGCATTTAATTAAAAGAATTACTAATGAAATTAAAATATTTACCATTATTTATAAATATTTATCATTTGTTTAAACTTTTACATAGAAATTTACGAATTTAACGCATTGTCTGGTTCTTATAATATTTATTGATTTCATGAAATTGCTTACAGCCAGATTTATAGTAAACTATAAATTCAATTATAATGTTATTGTTCATCACACAAAGTCTGTGTTAAAAAATGAATGTGTATTCAATGTTGTACCAGCTCCAAGAAATGCCTCCATTGAAGAAACAGGGTTATTATGTATAGTTACATTATTTTTTTACATAATAGAACAAAAATATTGTGGAAGTTGAACAAAATTTCTTGTTCTGACTAACAGCTAATTGCATTGTTTTTTAGGGTTCATATATGTTAAGTTTGTGTGACTGTTGTCTCGACTTATCATCGGTAGGTCATAAAATAATAACTAAAACATGTTTTTATAATAGAACTGGAAGACAGTACCTATTAGCAAATAAACTAGAATTTGTGGGTGAACAAAAAAATCTTGTAAATATATTTAGACCATTTATTCAATGTTAAGTTGTTATATATATAACATTTAACACGAATCATTACCTTTGTCTGCAGGAAAAACTTGTTTCCGTTTCAATAACATGTTCTTATTTTACATTTCATAATTCAATTTCTGCTTAATTATGAACAGTGTTTTAAATTAGGCCTATATAAAACATATATTTTACACACACACAGGGTAAAAATGAGTACAAATAAAAAGTACAATGAGGCCTAAACAAGTTTATTATGTGTTAAAAAAGGCATCGTCTGTAAAGACGATCCAGATGTAACTGGCTGGTCTTAAACATGAATCAGATGTTAATTTTAACGCCAATGTTCTAAAGAAAGCAACACATTTTTCTCTTGTACTTCAAAAAAAGCAGTTTTTCAATACATGATTTCAGATATATGGTATTTTAAAGTATTGAAAATTTAACACATACAACATTTTGATGGTAGTACCTCAAAGAAATATTTTATTTACAGCACCAAATTAATAATATGTAATTACTTATTAACTCCAAATCATGAAGTTTTCTGAACATTTTCAAAATCAAGCAGACACTGCTCAATTATACCTGTGGACTCTATGGAAATGCAGTTAGTTAGTTCTTTCATGTAAGTGTTTTATTCTTGCCAGTTATTTGCCTTATACAAAATACTTGGAAATTCAATTCCCTAATAGTTTTGCATACTTTTTTTAAAAAATGTGATTTGGTAGATATTTAAAATCAAAAAATACTTTTGTAGTTTTTGTAAAACGTATCAATTGAGAAATTTGTTGCAAATAGAATTTTTATACTAATAACTGACATTAGTTACCGTCCATGTTTGTTTGTTTTTTTTTTTTTTTTTTTGGAGCTGGTTTATTTCATGTCTACTGTCTAGTCTAATTTTAGTTGTTAGGAGTATATTCTCATTAATGTGCCAACGTTAATTTAATATGTGCTCATTTTAATGATAAATAAGTTTGTATACTTGTCTCAAGTTGTTAATAAAGCTTCTTACTAACTATTACTTGTTTTTACCTAACATAGGGTTTTCTACGATTTTTAGTTTGTTTTTAACATTTTTATTATTAACCTATGTTTAAATGAAAGTATACCTACTTTTAAAAAATTTGATTATATTAATTGAAGGCTTAAGGCCAAGGGGTCACTAAATGCAGAGTGGAGTTGCGCTATGCAGAACGGACTAAGCATTTAGAACTGAACATATTGTTTTAAATATAAGTGCAGCTACTGAAAACGAAGCAGAGTCCAGCTTTGACTCCGGTCAGCTGCATTTCACTTTCAGTGACTGCACCTACATTAAACACAATAGGTTAAGTTTTGAATATGTAGTCCGCTTCGCACAGCACAACTCCACTCCGCATTTGGTGATCACTCAGTCTAATACTGTAACCTTAAAAATTGTTTTGTATCAAAAAATTCCTAAACAAAAACCACTTCAAATAATTTTTCAAAAGTCCAAAGTTCATAAGATACACATGAAACATATGCATGTTAAAGTACTTTGAAATATTATTGAAATCCAAAAAGTGTTATGGCATATTTATTAAAATAAACAATAAAGAAAGTAATTTAATACTCATTTAGTTATCATATTTGAAAGTCAGGTCCAAAATAAACCAAGAAATTCTGGTTGATTTAGCATTATTCATTGATTTTACAGATGACTAAACTTCAACAATATTTTTTACAACTTACAATATTTAATTAATTTTAAAATATTTAATTAAACAATTTGAGGCAAGTTTGAGGTGAAATAGTCACCAAATCTATGGAGTGTTGCAATTATTATACAATGGTGTTCAATTGCAAGTTTTATTGTTTGTTAGTTTAATACAATAAGTTATAAATAACAGTAATTATTTTTACTGTTATTAATAATTTCTTTGAGAATTTTTTGAGATTTTTTGCTATGTATGTTGTTAAAAAAACAATAATAAATATAGTTTTAAAAACTATTTTCAGTGTTTCTTTACTTAAAGTAACATGAAACTTCTTTATTTAAAATAATGTAATAACTTTCACAAATTCCATTAAGATATTGATTGAACTAAAAACATGTCCAAATAAAGAACTAAACAAAAATATGGATAGAGGAAAATGTGCAAGGCTTATTAATTTAACAAAATAGATTTATCGGTTTTTAAATATGAAAATTTAAAATTCAAATTTGTATTACCAGAGTACCAAATTTTTGAAAAGAATTTCAAGATTAAATAGGAAAAAGAATTTGGTAACAATAGTCAGATTTTTTCTCTTATTCTAAACTGCATTTTTTCAATTTTAATTTTTTTAAATTGCTGTACAGTATATACAGTAATAATATATACAGTGTACTATATATAAATGAACAAAGTCTAACTAACTATTTTTTGGCTGTTGATCCACTTGAAACGCCATGAATTGGCCTATTCACAAGTAAAGGCCAATATCTAAATAAAAAATTGATAATTTTGTTATTTTCCCGACTATATAGTTCAAAAGTATTTAAATACTTTCCAGCATACAATTAATTAATTATGGATAAGAATTTTTTTAGTACCATATCATTTAACCAGAGAACTACCAAGTAATGAGAAGTTCCCCACAAAGTCTATATTAAAAAAGTTGTTAAATCATTTTTGAAATCCGCTAAGAATAAGTTATCTGCTTAAAAGTTTACTGAACTTAAACAGTTCACTTCTTTGCACTTCGTGGCAGTGTAGCTTTTGTGCTTGCTATCCCTCATTACTCACTGAGCGCATTATCTGTGCAATATAATAATGAGGATTATAAGTCATCAGATTATTAACTTAGAATCTCAAATTTATTTAGATTCAAACTACAGCATGTGATTCACTCCGAAATCACAACCTAATCCTAAAATAATAGATTTTAGGAGGTCACTTACACTGTGAAGACTTTTCCCTCTCCTTAATAATTTTCATAAAAAAATTTCTACGTATACAAAAATTTACATAAAAGCTTTAAGAGATGAGATTACTTGAACCAAGTACATTTCATCTATTTATCCACAACTGAAATTAGTTATTTTGATAGAGGAAGGCATTGCCACCAAATGCAAAATTGATGTGGTTCAGTAAACTGCATAATATCAGGGACTCGTTTTTGACAGAAATCAAAGGTGATTTAGCACTTTTTTAACTGTAGACCTGGCGAAGAACTTTTTACCACTTGATGGTTTCCGCTATGTCTGGAATCATTTTTGTATGTGTGTTACTGGTAGCAAATGTTGTAGAAGATGATCATATTAAATTAAATTATTTAATATTGATGAAGAAAGTAAAATTCACCTTTGCCTTAAGTAGTGGCTTTGACATCTTATAACCTTTGATCCTTTAGTGCCAGTAATGATAGCACATCCACTGAATAGTACTAGATATTATTTATATATGAGGTAAGTCAACAAAGTGAGTTCCTTTTGTATTTCATGCTGCGGCAGCTGCTTGTATTGCAGTTCAGCAATTGTTCTGAGTTAGGGAGAACAACAACCTGATTGTTGTTTACACTTTTTAGTGCTTGTTTAGAATGTCAAAGTTAATTGAAAATCCTGCTGCTTGTTAGATATGTAATTTATTTTCTGAATGTGAAGAACCATAACCAATCAACATTCATTGACAGAACTGCCAGGTTAACTGAGAAAATGTGATTAGTAAGTTAATGGTTAAGTGATGATGGGTTCAACAGTTCAGTGAAGGATGGCAGACAAAGTGGAACATCCATCTTTGATGAATTGGTTTGTGCAGTAGAAGCAACACCATAAGTTTACAATTTCTGCAAAATTATTTCTTCATGAAATTGTTTCTGTAAGACTGAGTTTTTGAAAATTGTTTGTGCTAGTTGGACAGCAAAAACTCTTAGAGAAACACAAAAATAGCATCAGGGCAGTGCAAATTGATTTTTTGATAGGTTACGACAAAGACAGTGATGATCTTTGTAATGTCGCCAGGTAATGTCTGGGGATGGGACTTGGATTGATTTTGAAACCCTTGAATCAAAACAACAATCAATGGAATAGAGGGACACTTCATCACCAGCAAATCTTGACAACCCAAAAAATCAGGTTTACAGTTTTTTTAAAACAGACATACTATTCTACTGGTAGTATTTTACCATATAGTGAAGCAATCAATACAAATGTTGATTAATAATCAATATAATCATCAGATTCTGTTTACCATTAATACATAAATTACAGTAAGTAAATATTATTGTACTACAAATTTGTTTATACATAGCTCTTAGAGAAATAACACAAGCAATAAATAAATAAATTGAAAGCAATAATTAGTACATAGTACACCCTATGTATAATATGTACAGTAGCCAGATTACTGAAAAAATAAGCTTTGTTTTATTGTTGAGTGGTGAAAATTCTAAAAAGGGGCACATTTTTTTTTATAAGTCAGTCACATTTTGGTTCACCTACTACAATTATCACTTACCAGTGAAATTGTAGCTGTTGAGTAACCTAACCTTAATCTCCCTTCCTAGCTGTCCTGTATGAAGTGATTGGTATTATTTGTTACATATTTACTTTGCTGTTTCAGCATACAATTAAGACATTCTATTAGAACAATATGTGACTGTAGCATTGTGTGTGTGTGTGTGTGTATATATATATATATATATATATATATATATATATATATATATATATGTGTGTGTGTGTGTGTGTGTATGTGTGTTTATACTGTATGTAAGTATACAATATATATATTTACTACCTTGGAAACTCAACCTATAATGTGAATTTAAAAGGGTGTAAAGTTACTGCAATGTTGAACTTTAAGGAAAGAAAGTTATAATTCACAATAAAAACTCAGTGCTATAAATTATATGGTGTATATATAATAAAGCGATACATTTACAATAAAAGAATAGTATAAAATGATGACTGACTGCTTCTCATACTGAGTTTTGTGCCTGGCTTGCTGCTTTGTCATGCAATCGGCAGAGGCATAAAATGTTCTTTGGAGATGCACCTTTCCACTCAAAATAACGTAATGCTCCTTAAAGGACCTTAAATCCCTCACTGCAATTCATTTTATATCACTGTGATAATCTCACCATCTTCAAAAGTTATCCATTCTTCAACATCTTCATAAAAGGTGTTTCCATAGCCTGTCATTCTTGCTACTAACAGTAACAGATTGATGTTGTCTGCGTTCTCCTCCATCTCTGTAAAGACATTTCCAAAATGGTCAAGAACTTTCTCAAAGAATGAACAAGGGTATTTGTAGTATTCCCATAATTTTGAAATCCATCTGAAGATATGCAATAAATCAATGTCGTCAGCTTTTAAACCATGTCCTTGCCCTCAACAAGCACTAGAATTAGAGAAAACGGCAGCATCAATATCTTCTGTTTAAAAATTCCAAACACCCTGGTCTAACGCTGGCAAAGTAAAGTAACGTTTGTAGAAAGAAAACATTATTCTTTATCTTTAAGCTGTTCACTATCAAGATCTGTTGGAGGGTTTTCAAGTAGTATAAGCACTTTTTTTGATTCTTGCAAGATTTTTATATTTTAAAAACCTTTCAGAATATTTAATGGTGATTTACCACTTCACACTTCAGTGTCAAATTATCAAGTTTCTGAGATTCTACTGTACATCACTTCTTACAATGGGTTCTAAAGGTCAGGTTCGGTCAGTGCTGGCCTTAGCCTTTTAGACAGGTCGGGCAAAATTTACTGTGGCTCCTAAGTAAAGGACACGTTTTGAAAATATCTAATAAAAGTGGGTATACATATACTTTTGAAATAAATTTGAAAATCATTTATTGCTATCAATAATAAGCAATTATTATTGTAAAAATAATATTTATTTAAATATCATTATTAACAAATAATATTAGATAACTAGTATTATTGATAACTTTAAAACTTAGACAGCAGTACCCTAACTAAGCTAGCACCCTCAGGCGCCACCCAACTTTGCTCCCCCCCAAAAGCAGGCATTGGGTTTGGTGTACATTTAAGCCTAGATTCAATTCCCGGCCAGGGCTTGGCATTTTCATACGCTATAAATCATCCCATTGTCTGCATTAGCCCAAGTGTGCAAAATAGTCAGACTAAAAAAAAAAAAAAAAAAAAAAAAAATGGTGCACATTTTACTTAGGTATGGGCTTTACCACAATGCCCTTCCAATATATTAAGAAAAATATGGAACATTAATTAATAATCAATTAATATTAATTAATTAATATGAAAAGTATGAGATAGAAGGATTAATAACAGTAAAATTTGATTGATGAAAAGAATAATTATATTTTAATTAACACAGAATAAACTAAAGTAATGTTTAAAACATAAAATAATAAAGTTTATCACATATACTTTATGAACAGTTAATAAAAAAGTTTTGTAATGTGTAAATCAACAATAAATACAAAGAAAATACATATAAAATTTAAACGTAAACTAGTTTTCAGAATTCTTCATATGAATATGTCATGAACTAGATAATGTCAATTTTGAAAGCAAAGTTATGTTTTTGTGACCAGTGTTAAGTTGTCAGTTTAAAGCCATAATAATTGTTGCTATCAGCTGCCTTAATGATGTGAAGAAGCTTATTTACAAACACTAACAAAATTGAATACCATAAAAATCAAACTTGGCACATAAATTGGTTTTAATTAGAGGTTAGATATGGACAACAATTTCTTCATACATTTTTAAAATAACAGTAATTCAAAACAAATACATACAGATTTTCAAATACATACAATTTTTTGAAAATCTGATTTTACCATAATTAACACGTACATCTGAACGAAGTAACATTTTACATTTCCAAATTTGACTGAAAATACAAATTGAACTCTATAATGATCAGTGTTATTTTCAATAAACACTAGAGTGATAATATATAATATACTACAGTATATATATTTTGAAAAGAAACCCTCAAAAAGTGTTCTAAAAATCAGAATGGGCACTCGTCATATCTGGGTCTGGATCTTAAAATGTTGATTGCTTCAATAAATCACCATCCAATGGAATGTTACAATTAAAATTTCTATTTAGGTCACTTATTTTCCAATGCAAATTAGCTAATAATACTAATGCTGATTGCATTAACGAAATAAAATTTTCATAAAAGATAATGTTGGTAACAAAAATATAAGCTGTTACCAAAATCAATATCTGTGCCAAGTTTATATTAAATATGATAAAATTTGTGAATGCTACAGTGCTAAGACACACATACACCTTTACGTACAATTTTAACCTCTCGAAACATAATATTATCGTTCATATAATCATCTTGGTCTTAATAGAATGGACTCCATTTTCCAGTATTCGTGTCATATCAGTTAACCAGTTAAATATTATATTCACTTCATGCACATAGTACTTTGATCATTTGAATAGTTATTGATCATAACACTGTAATTTTATTAGATACAATGTAGTAACAAGGCCTTATTAATTGTGGATAATAGTAGTTTATTTTAACATGCACTCTTTATGTAGGAAAGCAGCAGCTCTCTATATTTCACAATAATTCTATCATTTGTACTATGGTCTTTTGTGCACAAAACATCCTCTTCTTTGCATAACATTTGTCAGTATTCTATAAAGGTCTTTACTAGTAAAGTGTAATAAATGTTTATGACTGAAACTATGTTTTCATTTCATGAACTTCAATAATTTAGGTTTATAATTTGTACACTATAAGTTAGATAAAAATATACATAAAAAACAAATTGAATAATATAGGTTTTGTAATAAAAGAAAAATATGAATTAGTATGTTAAATAAATTTATCAAAAAAGTACTACACTAAAGCAAGAAAAAAATTGTTGTAAAGAATGCAAGTGTACTTAATGAAATTTGCTTGTTTGTGACTCACACCTGTTTTCAAGTGGTGGCAAACCAATCTCCCACTCTTCTGCTATCAACACAACATAAAACAAATGAACAATGGCCATTGTTTGAAAAGATGCAGTAGTGATGTTTGGATGAATCTAAGTCAACATAAGTAGGGGTATAATTGAAAATAACAATTGTTGCTATATTTTAAACTAATACACCCTACAATTATTCTAAACAACAAAATAATATCAACAATAAGCTATGCATACAATAAACAAAACATACTTTTTGTATATACAGTATCTTCAACCTATAGGATAGTATACTAAGACACGTTCATGACTAGTTCTAAATAGTTGTTGTTAACAACTGAAATAATTATTCATTGTTTAAATAATAATTTTGGCTTAAAATATATAAAGAACAGAAATACAGAAAAGATACACAATTCGCACATACAGAAATGCACAGTTTGTTTTATTTGAAGATCATAAATTCAAAAGTCAGCTGTTATGTTGTGTTTTCAGTCTCTTCTATACTTAAAACTTAATAAAATAACAACATTTAAAAACACACATAAAATTTTAGTTTACATGTTATCTGAAAGGAAAACATGTAATCTGAATTTTTTTTAAATAAAAAAATGTTAACTATCAACATAATCTGTTACTTATTGGTTGTAATTACTGAATATCAATCTTCGTCTTTACAGTCAATGATTTCTTCCCACAAGCAATTTTAGCACATATCTCTTCTCTGGCTATGGTTATTTCACACATTTTTGTTACAAGAACTGATTCCAACACCTGTTTTTATATGTCCGTGAATACCACAAATGTAGCATATGCTCTGTTGTATTGTTGTTGGTGCCTTAATGTCCATTCTGTAGAAAAATGTTAACAATCTTCAGCAATGATTTTATTTTCACTCACTTCTGAAGGTTTCATTAACTACTTAGCCAAAGATTTTTACAATATTTTACTTCTACAGTCATTTATTGATTGGTCGAAGAAAAAAATCTTTTGAGTATTGATTCCAGCTCTCTTCAGTTCTAAAAAACAACAACACAATAATGGCTACCTTCTACTTATTCACACAGTAGAACATTTAGGGGTTTACTACCTTTTATTTTCCTTTATTATAGAAAATAATTTTAGGTTTTCCCGTTGTACAATAGATATGTATTGTTGCAGATGTCATCATGCATGGATGATAAAAGAATAACAGATCTATTCTTTCAAATTACAAAGGAATCTGGAAAACAAAAATTGATGTTTCGTGGTCTAAAATCTTATCAAATAAAAATTGACTAGGTATTTCTTTTCTGTAAAATTTTAATGTACCCAGCAAAGTAAGGCCTTTTTCTAAAACGTGCTGGGACAGTCACACATAGCATACATTTTACTGCCTTATTTGGTTGGTTTTTTTTTTTGGGAAGGCACCAGTTATCTCTAAAAGAAACAATATTTCCTCAATTGTGATAACTTTGCTGAGTTTATACTTCTGTTTGCCAATTTTTAGAAATGATTCATAAAATCACATATTGCAGTAAGTTTATCAAGCTGTTGTCCTCCTAGTTTCAATATCATTGAATCAAATTGAACATAAAAGAAATAAAAATCTGTGATAACTCATAACTGCTTGAAATAAAATTAACTGGTTGCACAGAGTTCAGTAACTTTAGCATGTTGTGACTTTTTGTGGAAATAATCAACTGTAAACTTGCAATCTCTGGATTTGAAATATTTATAAACTTTAATTGAATGTACAAACTTACTTGAGTACTCTACAATTCTGTCAATCATATTGGATGAAATAAATTTCAAAGTGCGTCCATTTTATTCAGAATGTCTCTTGTACATTGTTATGACCCAGGAAAAACTTTCACTATGTTTTTACTCTCTGTTTTTGATGAGAGTGCAACAGTATTATTTTTAAAAACATTCATTATATTTTCCCCAAAAAATTCAAAATATTCATCCAGTTCATGGAAATATTCTTTTTCACTAACAGATTGCTCTGAATTACTCTCACGCAATTCTTCCACAATTATCAGGTCTTCACAATCAGGATTACCTGTATCATCAAAATCCCCAATGCTTCCTCTTTCTCTAGCTCTATCAGTAATCAAGAGATGTCATCTGTGTTGGATGAAAGTGACATGAAAATTATACTTGCACACACACACACACACCACAGGTTAACAATTAATGTGAACTAATACAATGAATATTTTAACTCTTTTAAAAAAATAGTATTCTAAAATTGGCAGTAATAAATTGGATTTATACAGGTTTATTGTTAGTTTACAAGTTTTAGAAGTTAATAATTATACTAACTCATAGTTTTAGTTGGGTTATAATTACTATAAAACAAATAAATAAGTGTAAAAGTAGATTACCAATAACTAAAAAACCTTACTTTGATGATAAAAAATGTACTTAAAATATTTTGATCTAAATTAATGAGTTAACATTGTCACACAGCTGTCTTAACACTGTTTTTATAATAGTTACTACAACTTATCTAATATTGTGCCTCATTAGTAATCAAACTCACTTGACTAGAGCTCAACTGGTAAATATGTGAACTAAGAAATATGTGTTAGATTCAGGAAAATCAGCTGGTTTTCTAAAGCTTTGGAGCAAAATGTGTATACAGTTTGCTAGCAAGATAACCGTAAGTTTAAAGATGAAAAATTAAAATAATTTAAAATTCACCAAAAACAGAGTTTATTTCCTTTAAAGTTTGCTATTTCTTTAAAAATTATAGATACCAATACCAGCACACTTTGTGAAACCTTAACTGTATAACCTTACTTAATTAAAACAAAATAAGGTTGATTTTATTTATGCTTAGTCTTTATAGTCCATAATAATATAACAGTGAAATAAAAAAACAAAAACATAATTAAATACTGATCCGTTAATACTATTTATATAATATTGCTCTATTAATAATAATTATTTAATATTGTACGAAGAAAGAACTTGTAAATTTGTAAGTATTAATAATTAGTACTAAATAAATTTATTGATTTTATTATTCAAGGGAATAGTAGAGAAATATACTATAATATTTACAATATTTAAATGCAATAAAATATTGTATGGCAATAAAATTTTATTTAATAATATTGACTTAATTTAATACTTTAATGGATTTACAATATTTATTGCTATAGAAACCTGTGGCTCTAATCTTACTTAGTAATGTTGAGACAATTTTTTTATGGACTGGGTGTTAAGTAAAACTGTTTCTTCTATTTCTGTTAATTTTAGATTTTACCCAACTTTTACAAAACAATATAAGTATTTCCTTCTTTTTATTTACTAATTCATAGTCTATTTTAGCACACAGTATTTTTATAAAACATTGTTTAAATTTGTATAATATGTTCTACCAGTAGAATATTATTGCCAGATGATAAAATTCATCAGTGTGATTTTATTAAATAATACATTGGCACTTATATTCATTTCAAATTTTTCTTTGTAGAATGTATTTAACTTAAGCATTTTAAAATTTTATTTTGATTTGTTATACGACTACATAAATTTTTAACCTTTAAACACTAAGCATTCGCAATATTTTATGATCATGAAAGTGAATAATTGTTCGTTTACCCCAGTGTTATGGCCTTGAATGGTAAAAATCGCTATCCCTCCTCACTCACCATTCAGTTGATCCTCCGATACTGTCCGATGCATATTCATTGTCTAGAAACAGAGCCGTAATTGTCAATTTTACGAATACTTAGTAGTGTTACTTATTTCTGTTTTAAGAAAGTTTGCATTTTTGTTTGAATAGTCGTTATAAAAGTATATGAAAGTGTTGTGTTGTATAAAAGAGCATATGTGTGTACATAGGTACTAAAAATTTCATATGGCAAAGGATGATGATCACAAAAAAGTGTGTGTGTAAAATCATTTGGGAGAAATGTGTAAAAATCATACCACTAAAAGTATGTGTGTAACCAATTTTATAGTTGAGAAATTGTCAAAAAACATGAACTAAAATGTGACAAAACCAATTTTATAGTTGTGTTCTTTTTATATTTATTTAAAGATATAAATATAATATCAGTTATTAAAAATACCCTAAATTAATTTATAATATTAGTAATTTCATTTGGTTAAGTTATTACTGGTAGATAGTATAAAGTCAGTAAGGAATATTTTTATCCCCACCCTCTAAGATATTAGTTTTTACAACATATTTCAATGTTTCTTCCTTATAACCTAAAAATTTATTTAGTCATAAAAATTACTAATGGTTAGTATTAGTGGTAACAATATGAATGGTTAGTGTTTAAAGGTCAATCTTTTCAGGGCTTTTGTTAATTAGATCTCCCTGTTTTCATAAATTTTAATATATAAAGTATAATTTCAATGGGTTGATAATATAGATTTACAAAATAAGTTTTAAAAACATGTTAAAATGTCTTAATTTTAATAATAATAACTTTAGGTTATTCAACAGTTTGAAACACATAACTGTTTGGCTGAACACATTATTTAAATTTTTGATTTTATTTTTAAAGTTGATTTTTGCATATTAACCTATCAGCTGTTAACATACTATACTTAAGTATATCTGTTATTTACTTACTATCCAGTCTAAATAAATATAATTAAAAAATTTAACGATAAACAAGAAAAATCAAAATAAAATAAGAATTTCATGCCAAGTCCCATGCATAATCAGGATACCGTAAAAACTTCACATTATTACAGTTGTGTATACTAAACAGTTTTACACTATATAATAAACAAGCATTCCCTTACTTCGCCAGCGATTAAGAATTTTTAATTTACCCTATCCTGTACATTTTTTCAAGCCTAAATTAAAAATCTGTTCTAATAAGATCAGGCCTACATCAATTTTTTTTCTAATAAGGCTTTTTAAATTTTAAACAGGGTTTTTAATTTGATTACCTACCAATAAAAATTAGTATTTGATATTTCTTGACTTGTTTAAAAGCCTTTGGTTTTTCAACAGTAAAGATCAGTAAAGCAAGTACTGTCCTCAGTAGACCAGGGTGCCTTTGGTAGCAGCTTAGAATCTCACTGCATAAAACATACAATATCGATATCGGACAATACTGTCTTCTAACTGGGGACCTGTTGATAATTGCTTTTTTCACAGAAAATGCAGAAGAGCTGTGGATAAATATAGTCAAACTTAAATGGATGGAACACAGGCATGGCTCTGATGGAGACGGAGTACAATCCAAGCTGAATGATCCAAATATATACAAAAACATTTGTTGAAGGATAGTTACTTTCATAGCACTGGAAAAATTGGTCATATACCACATAGTCAGATGGTATACTGAAGATGGCATCTTGACAGATTCTGAAGTTGGTTTTATTCAGCATCTGCCAGCAGGAGGATTAGATCCTTGTACATATTCTACTTGACTGTAAGATCTCCCAGCACAAGGATGCATTAAGGGGAGCAGTGACAGTTGAGGAATCACAGTGCTCTTGCTGAGAAATCATTATGGCACTGGCGGCAGCAATCTACTACAGACATCAGGCCACTGGAGTCAATTGACTTTAGAAGAGTGTACAAAGGAGTAAGTTGATTATGTTTATTATATTTGTAAACCACATAAAATCATAAACATTGTAAAAAAACATATATTTTAAAAAGAACATTATGTTATGTTAAAATAGACGTACAAAATTATCATATCAACTAAGTTTATATTTTTTTATGATACAAAATAATAAAATATTGTAACTGTTCAATGTATACCAAATTTGGTACATGGGTAAAAACAGACACAGTTGAAATAGAATGAACTAATGCAAAGTAAGATATGAAAATAAAAACACATGTATATAGTTTTCTTCTATAATTTAGGTAAATAAGAATGAACAAATCTGGGTAGTTGTGTAAGGTTTTTACTGCTCGTAGACTCATGCAAAAAGAGGCATGAGAATTGGCATGTTAAAACTAAACAGGAACTAAAACTGTAAAAAAAAATATTCTTTTTTTAATTCTATGCATATGTACATTTTTTTCATTATTGCCAATATTAAATAGAAAAAAATTGATATTAAGTTATATCTATAAATGAGAAAACAGGAACTGTTAGCATATATTATTCATTCTGATAAAAATCAGTCTTTCAGTGCCTACTTTACATTTAGACAATTAATAATTAAATAAAAGTGTTTTAAATTCATTAAATAATATAACTACAATATTATCATATTAATTTATTTAAACAAATATTCCATGAAAAAACTATGTCCAAGTTTCTTAGATGATAAAAACATCATAACTACGTCACCTACAGAGGTGTTAAACCCAGAGGCTAAAAACTAGCCAGAAATTACTGATTCAGTGAAATCAACCTCTTGTTTAATAAACCAGAATGGATTTAAACATTATATATTAATGTACAACTATGATTAGCATCTTGCATTTGATAATATGATGAGAAAAATTATCACAAGATTTACACCACAATAAATCAATTAAATCAACCACTGAAAAAAAGTAAATAAAATAAATAAATCACCAATTTAAATTTTACATTAAGTATGTTTTAAAATTAACTATTTTAAAATACAAGTACTTATTGCATACGTCATCAATGAGTTTCAATTGAACACTTAAGTACTGTGACGACAACTACGTTTCAGTATTATATTACAGTGAACTTCCTTTACTTAAGTCACATTGGGACCAAGACAATTAAAAATTCAAAACAGTAACTTTCTGTTTAGAATTTTGAAAACAACAAAGTGTAATGCAGTAGAAAATCAAACATAAATGTAAAGTATACATATCTGCATAATAACAAGTACGTACAGTACTTCACTGTGAACTGCTAATCTGACTATACTGTTCCTGTTACAACAACAGACACAAGTGTCACAGAGGAAAGGAACAAATGACAAACTGTCACTGATGCAGCCACACAGTTCAGCATTAGATAAACAATTAAGTGATGTGTCACATGTGATTCATGCTAAAATAGCCAGCTGATTCATTTGGAGAATGCACCAAAGTAGACCAACTAAAGGAAATCTACTGTTTACAATAAATTGTACAAAATTGTAATATCCTAAAACTTCAAATATACAGTACTACATTTATAACCATAAATAAAATTTTAAAACATAATTCTAATACATCCAATCTAACCTTGATTTAAAACAAATTATAAACAACTTTTACAGGTATATCAAAATACAATTCCTTTTTTGATAATATGTTTTTAGAGTTGCATATACAAGAAAACTCTCCTAAACAACATTAAATCTACTTACTATATATAATTAACACTCTATGAGTATAAATAGTTTAAAATGTAAGACACTTGTAGTAAAATCGTGTAAACACCATAGTTAGACTTTTAATGAATGAAAAGAATAATATTTTTGTTTTACAGTAATAGTTAAAGACACATTCATAAATAATTTAATTAATTCTACTTATTTACCTAATAGTTTCAATTCCTCTAAACACAAATTAGCTTCTTTTATACCTTCTTCATTTTTATGCCGTTTGGCATTTTGCCATCCTTCTTTGCAAGATTTTCTTGCTTCATTGTACATATTTTTCTGCATATAAATATTACCCAGGTTAACATAAACTGAGGAAAAGTCTTCCATATTTGGTAAATGCTTTCCTGTTTCGACTGCCTTGGTCATGTACATAATAGCGTTATCATTATCGCCTTTCAAGAAACTTATTGTTCCTAAATCGTTGAGTAAAATGACGGTCTGTTCATGTATTTCTCCATTTAGCTGTAGGCACATATCATATGCTTTTTTGTAATTATTGAAAGCTTCATCTAACCTGTTACGCTCGTGGAGAAAGCGAGCATACCAATCTAAGGTCATGGCCCACAAAAGAAGGATATCTTCATCTGTAGAATCAGACACTTTTTTCTCAAGATTGCTTATGCAAAATTTATAACCTTCTTCTGCTTTCCTATATGAAACAAACAAACAGAAGCAAATTACTAAAACAATAAAACAACTTTATAAAAACAGGGCCAACAGCAACAGTAAACCTTATACAGACTCTATATTTAATACAGACCAAAATATGAACATATAATACAACAATCAAATAGAATTTACCACTGAAATAAGTAATTTTAAATGGTAAATAAATGAAATCATAAATTCTGTAAACAATATTGTATTACATTGACTAATTGATACTAACTGTAAAACAGTTGTAAGCTTATTTTATATAAGGGAAAACGTAATTTGCTTTTTTTTAGTTAAAAATATCTAACATTAACTATTGATGCAAAATTTTGAGACTTTTATATTTTTTTTAATGAAACTGTTTTTTTTTTTTTTTTTGTTATTAAGAAAGAGCTGATATTATCAACCTGTTACTTAGAAAGAATTCTGAAAGGAAATCCTTTTGCAAACCCTGCATTTTATGTTTTTTATAGCAAAATATATTTTTAAAATGTGTTTTAAATCCCTGTTAATTTTATGATTTATTAGCTTCAATGAAACAATTTACACATTTAGCTTACTAGGATTAATACTTAGGTTTGGGGTAAGTTCGTCATATTTTTTTCATTTTTGAAGTGGGTTTTAATTCATTTTTCTGTGTTACTTTTTACTTTTCCAGCCTCCCTAATTTTTTGGGTTGGTTAAGGTTCTTAATTCCAATTTTCTAGCTGCTCCAATAATAACAGTTGTTATCCCATTAAGTTTTGTCTGTATTGCTGAGTATATCATTTGTAAATAACCTGTAAAGGTTAAAACCAGTACAAGGTTAAATCTCTTTAAACCGCAGGTTTAAGCTGCGGATTAAAGCTGTTTAATAATTTTTTTATGAATTTCATTTTGTTTGACTTGCAAACAGTTACAGTAACAAAGTACTTAGCATTTAATAATACATAAAGGAAATTAGAACAGGGTTCAATAAAACAGCTGATTTATTTGAAAAAAGTAAATAGCCCACAAACTGTCACCAAAATATAAATTACAGTGAAACTTCGATTAACTGTCAGGCTTAGGTTTTATTTATTTGTTGCTTTTATACATTTCTTTAGTAGCTATGTGTAAAAAAATTCAGAGCAATAATATTTAATTAATTTAATTAACTTTTAATAATAGACTGACAGTTAACTGGTAGTTAAAAGATAGATGGTTAATCGAAGTTTCACAGTATTTGGTACAACAATTGTTAATATCTGGGTATGTTAAATTTGAGATTATATTTTCAATTTTGTAAATATAACTAGCTTAGAAAAGTATATTTTTGATACCTTACATTTTTACTCATTATTTTGATAAATTATATATTTTTTCTACATTTGAATTACTAAGTTTCAAGATTTTATAATTTTTGACTGAGCAAAGCAAGGTCTCTGCTTCAACTGAGCTATTCGACCACTGTGTGTTTATTTGTTACACAGTTTTGCCAAAACACACGGAGGTACTTTGTATAAAGCCCATACAATATGTGTAAAATTTTTTCCTATTTATTTTTATTTGAAGATGGTGGCCCCTGATTACCAATGACGAGTGTACATAATTTTGGCCAAACACATTAACTGATCTTAAATTTTTATGAAGATTTTTTGTATACAACCCAAATGATGTATGTGTAACATTGTTTCCTATTTACTTCCATTTCAAGATGGCGACCACTATGCAGTTTTAGCCAAACACATTGACTGATTTTTTGAAATTTGGTATGAAGGTATCTTGTATAAAGCTCAAAATATGTATGTGTAAGCTTTTACCCATTCACTTCCATTTCAAGATTGTGAGTTCTGATTTAATGTTGAAAATGTAGTTGCTGGTTATTTCATAAAATACTGGCTGAACACCAAGACCTATCATAATTTTTACTGCTTCAGGAGGAAAGAGGTTCAAGTTGGTCCAGTAATATTTTACTTAAATATCACATTATGGTTTCTGAATAAATTGGTTGAAAATATTATGAGCTCTGTTGTGGAGCATTCTGTACATTAATTAAGAATGTACTATGAAGTGTACTGTTCATGAAATACTAGTAAGTAACAAAGAACAAATTAAAAAAAACTTTGATTACTCCTATAGACGCTAAACAGAGATGTAGCCGAGTATTAAACCTATAAAATTATATTACCAACAAAATTTTACGTAAGGATTATAATATATTGTTGCTAATATCTGTTACAATATTAACGTTAATGTTATATTAATATCTGTTACAATACATGTGGAATGATTAGACCCTAAAACATTATAATGTCTTCTACTTTACTTACATGTAGTCTTTCTTTTGTTCATATATTTTGGCTAACTTTAAACTCATGTGTATTACTTTTGGATCGTCTTGGGTTATTCCTGATGATAACACTCGCTTCATTACTTCAACAAATAGTTTTTCCGCTTTTTCAAATTGCCCTTGGTTGAAAGCAACATTTGCCAGCAAATCATACACATATGTTATACCATCGCTGTTCTGCTGTTCTTGTGCTAACTTTAGTGCTAAATGTAACATTTGTTCTGCTCCATCGTACTCATCTTTCTAAAAATAAAATCTTAAGTTTCATACATAGAAAAATTAAACGAAGACAACATATACTTCTACTTTGTTCTAGAATGATATATTTCATAATAGATATGTTAAAATTTGGGTAAAACTGAAAATAATCATTCATCAAAAGACATAAGCCAAACATGAAACTTAAAAATTAATATATGTGACAATGCAAAAAGTATAAATACTTTGAAGTAAATCATAAAATAAAAAATTATATGAAAAATATTCAAGATAAGTGAACCATATTCTAAGGGACAACTCTATTACTGAATTGTGTTATCGGTAATAAAAAAGTATGATGAATTACAGTGCATTGTACAGTTATAGTTCAATGTTCAAATTGTTATAATGTACATCTCAGAAGTACAACAAATTGAAAATAAAAGTAAGAAAATGTCAGGCGATTTAGTTAAAAACAGTTGGCCTCCATTTACAGTGAAAATGGGATAATTTGCCTTTAACAAATAAAAAACAAAAATAACTTTCCCACTTTTAATACAGATAAAATGCTGTAATTTGCTACAACTATACTTTAGGTTCCATATAAGTTAGGCTAAAAAACAATATTTATAATTAAAAGTTGAAATTTGTTACATAATGACCTCAGATGTTACGTCAACACAGATATAGCGTCATTTTTTCATAAGTTCAGCCAAAAGGCAACTTTTAACACAAAAAAACTTACTTTTAACAACATTAAATGTTGTATTACTCTGTTATGACATCAAATATTTCTTCATGTGAAATTTTATAGTACAGCAGGAGTGTATTTTATAGTATCTTTTATCAGTTGAATTGACAAAGGCCAAAGGCTTTTAATTTATCTGTGTGTGGTATTTTTGTGCACACATCATTCCTTTATTGCTAATGAAGGCCCCCTCTTGAATTACTGAATTGACTATTATAGATTATAACTTATGCTACACAAAAGTAAGGTAAATAGACATAGGATTCTGCTATATCAGGTACTGTATACAAACAAAACTCCAAATTGAAAATAAGTTGTTGACCAGCAGATAAGCAAGACATCAGCTGGTAGGTAAGTGTCATCAGAATTACTACTACTGATATAGGCACAATTCAGCTGTCAACCTTTGTTATTAAGCTAAACACAGTTGTTCAAGACTGAGATGCATGTTTAAACTATCCCACTACATTTAGGCCCGTAGTAAAAAGATAATGATGATGATTGTAATTGTATATTATTATTATTTCTTCAATTTGATACTGCATTCTTTTTAGCGTTTCTTATGGACAATTATTGCATCACTATATGTAATACTTAAAAACATAAATAATCAAATAACTTATAAAAGCAACAATAATTTTTTTAACTTCTTATTCTTTACTAATCTATAAAATTGATGTTTTAAAATCATTATGTATATATGTGTATCCTTAATATCAAACATAGACATCTGTTCTGTATGTAATTTTTCACTACAACTGTTTCCATTTCAAATATAGTTTTGTTTTAATTTTTTTTCTTGCTAATATCACCTAACAAGAAATCAAATTTTGTTGTTTTCAGAAATCACGTAATCTACTTTCCAACATCATTTTTTAATGTAAAATAAAGAAAATTAGCAGTTGTCCAGTTTTTATTGCAAACACATTTTGATATTAAAATTGATAAAAAAAACAAAATGTTCTTCAATATAAGCTTTTGGTTACATTGTCAGATTCAGGTTTACCCTCATTGATAATTGATACTTTTCCACAATTTGTGTATAGACATTTCTGATGGTAGATAAAACGGGAACTATTATCTTAAACAATGTGATTCATAGGCTTTCAGATTACAAATAAAGCTTTTGAAAGCCTCTTTCTTACGACCAAGATTTACTTCTTTTTACTGTTTCCACATCTAGCTTCAACCAGAACATGACTATTTCCAATTTTAAATCTTGCGAACACCCTTATAACTTTATGTTTAGAGATGTTTAAAACTCCCAGAAATGTATTTCTAACATACATAGATTAATTCTAGCTTGGTTAACGATATTGTACTATAAGTTGTAGATTTGTCTTTAATTGATTGAATCTTTTTTCTCTTAGAATTGGGCAAATCAGCAAGGCTGTATTTATCCTGCTTACCTTTTTCAGGTATGGAATAAAATTAATTGTGATTGTCTTTTATATCGTGCTTTGTAAGTAACTTACATTGGAAGCCTTATTATGCATACAAGTAGGAAATTGAGAAAGACCTTCAGCAGAATGTCCTTAACAACAGATGAAACCAGATATTAATTTTGAATAAATTAAACATTATAAATCATTGGTAAAATGCAATACATTTTTTGTGGTAATATGACACAGCTCAACCATAACTAGCCTACTTTCAGTTACTTATATTTAGAAAATTGTCGAGTTAACATATATGGAAAATATGATTAAATGATTAATTACACACTTGTACTACATTTTCAATATCAGGATATTTGAAAGTTATTTTATATCCTGATTTCAAAATAAGAATATTTTACTTTTAAAACAAACAAAAAACTAATATATACAGGTCTGAGGTCAGCCTAAATTTCTCATCTTTTCTAAATTGTGTTTCCACTTTTCTTACAGCTTTCTTACATTTTACATTTTCTTTTGAAACTGGTGAAATATTCTGCTCCATTTTATATGGAAAATGATAAAATAATAACAGAAAATCAACTTATATTTAGATTACACAATATAATCAACTAACTTGCTTCTGTAACAAAACAATTGCTGCCTTAACAGTTTTATTGGCTATTGGCAGTTTATACAATTGGCCCATTCATAGATGTCTGCTTTTGAAACCAAAGTAATTTTCAGGAGTCCGTTTTTGAAAGGAACAACAAAACAAACTGTCTAAAAATAAGTATTTGAGTACATTGAGTTGAATTGTACCTCATTTTAAAATTCTTTATAAATAGAACACAGCTACAAAACTGATCTCGAAAGAATGACTAATTCAATCAGGTATGACTGTAAAAGTCTTCAAAGTTTAATTTTCTGCTAAATTAATGATGCATGGTACCATATTTTTTCTTTACACTTGGGAAGGAACACGTAAAAAACTGTAATTAATTAATTAGTGAGGCCACAAAAATCAATGCTACAAATGTATTTTTTACTTGTCTTGGACATGTCAAGTGGCTCTTGGTAGACAGTTCAAAGTTTGTAGGAATAAATGAAGTGTTTTCAAAGATTAGTGTTTTCAAGTGTCTTCATTATGATACCAAAGGGATTATTGTTGTTCGTAAGAGGTTTATTTCTGTAAGAGGTAGTTCTTTACTGATTCCCTCCACTGATAATGTATACAACCCAAAATTAAATAAAAATATATTAAAAACTATGCACAATAATTTTACCAGAAAAATTTAATTTAAAAAATCCTAACTTTCACAGACTGTCATTACCAATTGAACTGTCTTTTAGAGGTCATATTTGCAGCAATGTGTTTAAAGAAAATTTAACAACTGAAGATTTACATTAGTTCTGTTCCCTCTATAAAGTCAATTAATTTTTGTCTTGAGTCAATATGAACAATTTTATACAAGCTTTAAAACTGTAAACACCCACATTCTTTCGCTGGGGGAGGGGGGTAAACACCCACATGGAACTGATTATACTGACATGGATGCAAGTCTAGAAGAATTTTTAATTACTGAGTATTAAAACCTTTCATACAATCCAGATATCTTGCCACAACTAGGCAAGACATGGATTGCAGCTACACACATCAAAATTACAGGCTCTGCATCCACACAAACAAGTTTTGTACATTAGGTTAATGAGGGTTTTCACATGATGTGGGTCCAGAATCTACTTGTCCACAGTTAGAGATTTCTGTTTTCCACTGATTCCATGTAATATTTCCTATTTGTTGGAGTCTTCCGTAGGTGTGGATTCAGCTGAAGAACACCATTAAAAGTCCTATTCATTACCATTAAAGGTCTCTGTGGTGTGTCATTATATGTCTATTTTCCTCCATTTCATTCTAAGATAGAGGAGATATATCAATTATAACTTTCTTTTGCCCATACTTCACTATCAGCAGTATGCCATTCACTAGGATACAACAATAAACAGGCTAGTTAAAGATGCGTTGGCCAAGGTGCAACAGTTTGATGTCACTACGACTAGGGTCGAGTGGCTACAACACTCAAAATCCTGGCGAATACAAGTTGCTTGTGAGAGTCGCAATGGGTGTTTTTCAAGAAACAATATTGGGGGCTCTACAATTTTAATTAATTGGTTCTTTTTAAATGATGAAATTAAGTTCAGCGAATACTTTAGACTTAACATTAAACAGTTTAATTATGTATTATATACATTATATACATTAAAATGTAGCACAACAAGGTACTACAAATTTACTAACAAGAAAGAGAATCACTGTGCCAATATTGTGACATTAGTCACATGCAGCCTGTGTTGCAAGCCAAAACTAATCTTTGCGTGCATCAACCCTACTTCGCTGGTAGCACAGCAGCTGACGTTTTCCTCACACCTTAAAACTGCAAATGAAACGTCCATAAATAAATGATTCTATAAAAGGGTATGGGATCCAGACCAATACCCAGAGCAGCTTTGAATGAAAGAGACCAGAAGTTTCATATTATTATAATAAAAGTCCTGCCATTATTATTTAAGTTTGATTTCATACGTGCAGCATACTTATTTTAAGATGTCCTAATTTTGGTAAATTAGGAATGTGTTACCAAAATGTAGGAAAACGTTTTTTCCTAAAAACAGTTATAACAAAACTAATATACAACAGATTTCCTTGTAAGCAATCAATCAAAATCATCAAAAAATTCATAACTTCTTGAACTAACCTTCTTTTGACCACATAGGGTAAACATCACAATTTTTAAAAAAATCTGGTAAAAAAACTAAAAACTTGATTAATTTCTCAAAATCGGTATAATTTTGCTCAAATTTTGATTATACGAGGGTCATTTGTAAAGTAAAAAAAGCAAAGAAAAATAGATATTTTTTATTAAGATAATGAAACAAAACTTATTTTACAACACATTAGATACCTTAGCTATTTTCTACATAGTTGCCATTCAAATTTAGACATATGTCATAGTGTTTCACGAGCTTTTTTTATGCTTGCTTACTGTATACTCAGTTGCTACCATGTTATTGAACCATGTTGGTTCACTAATGCTCTTTTTCAGTTCGTTGTTACTTCCATAGTGGTTTATGCCCAAAAAATCCTTCAATTCATGAAAAGATGGTAATCACTTACAGCAAAGTCCAGACTTTAAGTAAATGTTCAAAAACTTTCCACTTATAAAACTGCTGAAATAACTTCGTCATCAACGCAGTTACATGAGGATGTATGATATCGTGAAAGAAGCACAATGCCACTTTACAACAATCCACACTGTTTCTTTTACATGGCCCTTTGTAGTCAGTGAAGGATCAACAGTAGGCTGCAGCATTTACGTCTCCCTTCCAGGCATGTGGTCAATGAGAAAGACACCCTTTCGATTCCAAAACACTGAAGCCATATCCTTCTTAGCACTTGGAACTTCTTTAGTTTTTTGTTTTAATGGGGATCTGGAATGCTAATTGACTGACTAGCATTCATGTTACCTTGGTCATCTGTCTAAATTTTGACAAGGCAGACTTTTTTACACTTAAAAAGCATATTATACTACAAAGCTCACACTTGACAGAATTGTTAATTTTGTTATATGTTTTAAAGTTGCACAAATAAACAGTAAAGGACTGCAGTGGCTTACTCTTAAAGTCAGACTGGCACAAAGGAGTGGAAAGGTCAATGCCGGCATTGGGGGAACTGAGGTGCTCTTCAGTTCAAAAACTTCTTTACTTTCCAACAACCCTCAAATATAAACAAATCTTATCTCTCAAGCCATAATAACAAAAATGAAATGAAAGCCAATTAGGGTTCACAAGCAATAAAAAAAAAAAAAAAATCAAAAGAAACCTGACAGCAATCCATATTTCCTTTAGGTTTTTCTGTTTCCCGAACTGAACTCTTCCTTGATTTTGTGTACACATCATTCCTTTATTGCTAATGAAGTCCCCCTCTTGAATTACTGAACTGACTATCTATTATAGATTATAACTTATGCTATAAAATATCTGCATATAACTTTTAAAATATCTGCATTATATTATCTATTACCATAATCTAGAACAACAAGATTAACTCTGTGTACTTGGTAATTCTTTTTAAAATATGTTATGTGTGGTCGTAGTAGTAATCTTTAATACCTATGTATATAATATTTACTATATTTATAATTATTACACAATTTTGTATGACAGCCCTAATGTTGTAACATATATGATATACTGATGTCAATTATTTTATATCTGAACAAAATTTGATGAACTAATTTTGAGAAACTAGGCCCATTTTTGGTTTTCCATATCTTCTGAACTCATGTTTTGCTTGGGTACTACAATAGGTATTGTAATAATACAATACCTAAAAATGGTCTGCAGCAGCCTGAACCCTGCTTTCAGAAAAAAATGAAAGTTAATGACAAAAAATATTAAGGGGTTAAATGAAAAGGGAAAATATTTTATTTATTTAGTGTAAGGTGTCACTTAAAACTAGAAGTGATACTAATAATTCTGAATAATGTGGGTCCATATATAGTTTTTGCACATGAGTTAACCACTAGACCAAAAGTTTTGTTTTCATAACCTCACCTTTACTTTTGAGTTGTTAGCTCAAAAAACCTCAATAAATTTATAAACATTGTTTGGATTAAAACAAAACAATAAAATAGTTTTCAATATTTCTTAATATTCTGCGTATTTTTTTTTTAACGTCCGACTATTGTGCACACTTGGGCTAATGCAGACGATTGGATGATTTATTGCGTATGACAATGCCAAGCCCTGGCCGGGAATCGAACCCGGATCCTCGGGGTGAAAGCCCAGTACGCTATCAACTAGGCCACCGAGGCGGCTGTGCATATTTTTATATTATAGGTAGACCTCACAAAGCGTTTCTTAAAAAAAAATTAACCGTTAAATTAAAATTTATATGGGTTTTTTAAACCATTACACCTTTTGCAGTGTGGGTAAAAATAGAATACGATTCAAAAGTTAATTTTATGTTTGGACATCGTTAGAAAAAAAAAACGCTTAAAATTTTTTTCAGAAAAAAATACTTTTAAAATCGCGTACAATTTGGGATAATGTCCGCGTTGTATTAGTGCAGACGACACGGAAAGACGTAAGTCAGCTGATCCATTCTTGAGCCGGCTTTTATAACTTTTAAAAACAAACCATTGAAGTTTTGATTTACATTTCTACAGTCGACACTAATTTACAAAATCAAAAAACCAAGGCGCTTAACAGACCCTGCTTTAAAAGTATTTACTTGACCATTTTATTATTTAAAATTTTTCTTCATCACGTCTGCGAGGCAGCAGCATGGCACGATTATAACCTTATTTCTGTTGGAAGTACGTGTCTGTATTTGTTCATACGTGACGTATTACTGTCATTCAAAGACCACCTGTATTAACTCAAGTGATAACTTAATACTACCGGTTATCATTACAATAATCACTGACGTTTTTTACAGTCATTTAGAACATTTGGTGCACGTAGGCAAAGTCACGTAACGTAGCCTACTTGTGTCAACTAGCCTATAAGCCTGCCTGATCGTTTGGCTGTAAAAAGCTTAACAAAATACAAAGAATTACAACGAATTGAATAATAAACGGTGCAAAATCATTACACAAATTTGTTTAATTATTTATATTCTCAAATATTTTTGTTAAGTTTCAAGAAAATACGATTAAGAAAAATATTAAACCTGATAAAAATATTTTTTTAATTCAAATTTTGTACCTCCTTTTTACCCCTTTCTAGGGACCGAATTTTGTAAAATGCTGAAATAAGTTTCATTTTTTTTACAATAATTAAGTTAAGCCTTAATTGTCAATCAAACTTTAATTAAAAAGTATGTTTTCCAAATCTACCCTCTATTCTCCATTTTCAACCTTTTGGAGTATAAATTCTCCAAAAATGCTGAAATATTTGTTTTTTTGTTGTTTATTAAAATCTGTTCAAAAAATATTTTTTCTAATGCAAACATTTGTACTCCTTTTTCACACCTTTAGAAAATAAAGTATGGACAATACTGAAATATATGTGTTTAATTATTTGTGTTTTAGAGCACTTTCATGTTTCCAGAAAATGTGTTTAAACATTTTTCCAATGTAAACAAATTTAGGTAAATACTGTTTTATTTATTTAAATTTATTTTAAGGTGATTTTTTTATAATCTAAAATAAAACATATTTTTCCAAATGCTGACTTTTATAACCCCAATTTTCCCTAAAGGAAATGAATTACGGAAAATGCTGAAATACATATCTCATTTTTTGTGTTTTTGAGTGTTCAAATTAAAAAAAAATATGATTATTATTTTATTCAACTGCAAACTTGTATACCTCCTTTTTACCCTTTAGGGAATGAATTCATGAAAATTTTGGAATTCATTATCTATTTTAGTACATATTTGTTAAGTTTCAAGAAAATCTGATAAAACATATTTTTCTCCAACACAAAAATTTATCTCTCTTGTTTTTTACATTTTTACTCCTTGAGGATCAGAATTTGGAAAAATGATGAAATATGTGTTTCATAATTTGTGTTTTAGAGTATTTATATTAGCTTTAAAAAATCTTATTAAAACATATTTTTCCAACAAAAATATTTGACCCTTTTTACCCTTTTATGGGATGAATTTTAATAACATCCTTTTATAGTTCATGCTGACATATGAAGGTATTTTCAAAATTCCAAGTCTCTAAGTATAATTAGAGGGGAGGGAGGACATGAAAACTTAAACTTTTGAAGAAGCCAACTCTATATAAACTATTTTAGTGTAAAATATATATATATATATATATATATATATATATATATATATATATATATATATATATATATATATATATTCAGATTAAGTATAATAACTTCTAATTTCAAATAATACCCCACACTAGATAAAAAAAAATTGTCCTTAACACTTCAACACTTAACTCCCAAAACATATTTTGGTTAACCCCTATATTTTCCCTGGTTTGGGCTGCTACTAAGACTACTTTCACTAAATTTTATAATGATATGTTACATCATTTACCATTTACAAGTTTAATAGATGTCTGTTAGATTTAAGCACAATCCAGACAAATCAAACAACTATCCTAATTTAAATATATAATATATTTTGTTTGGTCAGTCCTGTTGGCCATACGAGCATTTAAGTGATTTTAATTTGACCAGAACTACTGATCATTCAATTTGAAAGACACATAACCAAAGGAAAATTTTTCTGATAAACATATGGCTGCGGCCAAAAGCTACTTCTACATGGCAGTAGTGGTTAAACTACCTTTTTGTTTTATTATTTACTTTATTATGAAAGTAACACATATTCAGCCATTGAAGATTAAATTTATTATAATAACTTTAATGGAACTATATTGTGATGTCATTGTTTTTTAATTACATTGAAAATGCAAGATTTACTACGCAAGATTAAAACGCCTTCATCACTCAGTGAGGTACTCAGGATAACGCTCATGTGCATTATCACATAACTACCGAGTGAAGTTAGTATAATACCCAATAATCAAGTAGTTAGGTTCATAAGTTTTTTTTTAAAGTTTATAAACTTAAACTTTCATCTAACAACCAAGTTGATTAGATCCTCACATGTTTTTCCTTTAAAAACGTTATATATTCTTTTCATTAGTAATAACATGTATTTAATTGATTGCTTTCTCGATGAAAAACTCGTTACCTACTTTTGCGTTCTAGTAATTTTAAGGTTTTGTTTGTCACTTTTATTTTCATTTTTTTTAACTTCCAAGTGTTTCAGCACTTTTATATTTTTGATTATTGCTATTGGGCACACAATAAAGTGTTTTAGTAAAATTAACAAAAAATGGTTTGAGGCCCAAAAGTGCAGTTTTACCAATAAAATTTCTTTGACAACTTATGATTTTATATTACTTTTAACAGAACTGTATTGTAATGTCATAGCTGTTTACATTGCTTCAAGCATACTAGATTTACTATGACATAGTCACCAAAAGTCAATGTAAAAAAAAAAATGGTAGTAATCATGAGCTCATTGTCATTAAAATTATAATTGTTATATCAACAAATTGTTATATCAACACGTTTTAAAGTATTGTTAAACATGGTGGTCACTTGTGATCTTTGAAATTTGCTACTTTTTGTTAGTTTTGGTTGGGGTTAAGGCTGTGTTGTCAAATTTCTTATATTCATGTTCCAAGTATAGCAATACTTACATTTTTGTTCTATTATTAACCATTTTAATATTAAATTGAGTAATATAAATCAATAGTAACAGTGACTGCTTACTTTTAAAACATCTGCATCATATTATCTATTACCATAATCTAGAACAACAAGATTAACCCCTGTGTACTTGGTAATTCTTTTTAAAATATGTTACCTGTGGTCGTAGTAGTAATCTTTAATACCTATGTATATAATATTTACTATATTTATAATTATTACACAATTTTGTATGACAGCCCTAAACTAAAATGATGTGTAAGGTGTTTTTTCCGGTACTTTTTTGCTAAAATGCTTTATTACACACCCAAAAGCAATTATCCAAAATATCAAAGCACTGAAAGTATGGGAAGCACAATAAATATTGAAAATAAAAGTGACCTACATAACTTCAAAATTGCTACTGCACAAAAGTAGGTAACATGTTTTCTATTGCTAAAACGATAAAAAGACCTTATTTCTTTTTAATACTCCAGTACCTAACTGACACGGTTGTTGGGTAAATTTAATTAAATGGATGCCATTTTAATATATCTACTGCAATAACAAACAAAGTAATACGTATTACGGAATTCCTATAAGAATGGGACAATGTGCATGAGCAGTAAGTCTGGTAATAAATGATGAGGCACAGCAGTAAGTTGGTATAGAAATCTAGCATGTTATATGCATTGTAACAGCAATGACATAACAATACAGTTACATAAAAAACAGTCTAAACCTTTAAATAATCTTTTAAAAAAATATTTTCTGGAGATGAATAAGTGTTAATTGGATAATAAATTATGTAATAAAAGAAGAAATATTCAAAAATCACTATTTGAAAAAAAACCAACCTACACAGCATAAATACCAACAAAAAAATTTGTTGATATCACTAGAAGAGGTCGCAAAGTGAAAAAATACCATTTAATTTTCCGCAGGTGAGTACCTGTTAATAATAAAGTACACAATAAAAAAAAAATATTACACAAGTAAAGAAAAATATTTATAAAAGTGTAACTACCAACAAATTGTGTTTGCACAATCACTATAATACTTAGGTATGTAATATTTACTACATTTATAATTACTACACCATTTTGTATGACAGCCCTGATTTACCTGTATCATAAGAACGGCTCTTTTAATTGTTGTAATTAATTCAGATTCCTGTTCATCTTCTTTTGATAGAAAAAAACCAAATATGCCAGAAAGCCCTATAAACGTGACACTTGTTCGACCTTTTGGATTATTATTGAAACTTTCAAATTTACTTTTAGGGAAACAAATTTTATGTATTTTGGGAGCCTTTATAGAAAGTGTATCATTTTTTAATTTGCCCGTTAAATTATACCGAATAGGGTTTACACTAAAAACACTAAGAGAATTCCTTGATTTGTAACAATATTTATTCAACAATGAAACATAATTTAAGTTTAATACTTTAATTACAGACTTCGAAAACATTTTGATTTTACCAAAACAATTCGAACAGCTGTAAAATAAAATTGTGTTTCTGTTATCATTTATCAGAATCAGAATGCCAACCTTGCTAACCTGAACTTGCAGGGTCAATAATGTAATGAGTTTAAATCAGACTCATAGTTTCAATAGTTTCAATGAGACGAAGATTTGACAATAACAAAGTAAAAAAAACTCACGCTTAATTGCTCAGATTTTAAATGCACAAAACATTTTTTTAAAAATTTTGCAATTTACAATCTATATATATATATATATATATATATATATATATATATATATATATATATATATATATAGAGAGAGAGAGAGAGAGAGAGAAAGAGTGTTAAAAAATGCAATTGCCAATTTTTTTCTATTATACCTGTCAAAATAATCTTTGCATAATTCATACTTTTTATTAATTTATAGCATAAAATATTTAAAATGCTTCGTAACTAGTTTGTTAAATACCTTTTTAAAGATGGATACTTACAGAAACAAATATAATATATTATCTACTATTGTAAGTACCATAGATTAAATTATTACGAGATAAAATTAGTATTTACATAGTATTCTTATCATCTTGTATTATATCTCTTTTCAACCAATCATCGTAATATAGTCAAGAATCTAAACCAATGAAATTACTTTTATTTTACGTCAGAACTTAGTGCACTTGCTTAAAACCACAGCAATTGTTCATGATAATGCAGTACAACTTCAAATAACAGCTGATTGCAGAGTGTGTTTTTCGAAGAGTTGTTTTTATTGAATGATGGACACGCACTACAGTACCATCTTGTATTAGAAAACAGATGAGGTGTTCAATGTTTATTGGTGGTTGTTTGTTTACAATTTATATAGAGAATTCAATAGGTTCTGTGAGAAGTGATTTATACAGGTTATAATAGGGCTAGTATTTATTATTTTATATATTTAAGAATGGATCAGTTGTACTTAAGTAAACAAGTTATAATTAGAGTATTATTAGGACTATTTTTTATTTTAATATTTCTTGATTTTCCTTTATTGTGTAGTGGTCAAATTCATGGACACTCACATGGGCATGGACATGAACATGAACATGAAGAACCACCCTCGTTTAAATATTCTAAACAGGCAAACGAAAAAGTTTTCAAAAATGAAGATGAACCCAATATTTCTGGAAAGAGAACTGTTTCAGAATTGTGGATGGATGCAATACTATCTACAATTTTAATCAGTGCGGCACCATTTCTAATGTTGTATTTTGTTCCTTTAGATAATTCTAGGGAAAGAGAACCTCTTTTAAAAGTTTTACTTAGTTTTGCTTCTGGTGGTTTACTAGGAGATGCATTCCTTCATTTAATACCACATGCATTAGCTCCTCATCATAGTTCAGATTCACATTCTCATTCTCATTCACATTCTCATTCACATTCTCACTCACATTCTCATGACGGTGAAGGAGTACATACACATGACATGAGTGTTGGTTTATGGGTATTGTTTGGAATTTTAACATTTCTTATGGTAGAAAAAGGTGTGCGTTTAGTAAAAGGTGGACATGGTCACTCTCATGGACCAGTTCATGAGACAGTAAAGACTGCAACAGATAATAAAGAAGATAGTAATAAAACAGAAGATTCAAAAAAGGAAAAGGATAAAAACAATTCACAGTTGGTTGATTCTGTATCTACAGACAATGCAGGTAATAATTTATACATTTCTAATATCAAATAAAATAAGATATCTTAATAAATTCACTTTCTAAGTTCAGCCTGTCTATATAGTAGACTAATCTTTTGTATGCAAAGTAAGTAAAATGTCAGTGTTAAGCATAGGTAGACTACTTCGTAATTTTTAAGGGTCAGATTCTTTTAGTTCATTAAATCATTGATGAGTCTGCTGCATCTCTGATATTGTGTACCTCAAGGTCATAAGTTTGGGACTGCAGTTACTGCCATAAGTTTACTGTTTTTTTAACACCGATATTTTGTCCTCATTAACACTATAAAGGATTACTGTTGTTAAAGTACCTTTAAAAAACAACTTTCTTCAGTTAGACTGAAATGTTATATAGGTTTGCCAATAAAAAAAAAATTTGTTTGGCATGTGAACCAGTTTCAAATTAATATATTTTATTGGTAAAACAGTATGACTAACCATGTATATTAAAAAGAAATGAATAAAATGGTAGACATGTTTTTTTTGCCATTAAAACACAGTACGGTAGCAATTTTTTTTGAAAATCTATCTTTCTGTGATATTAGATAACCTCAAAGAAACGGTTTTTATTAAAAAAACTTAATTTTAGTTAAATTAAACTTAAATTTTATTTTAAACTTAACAATTAATTAAATGTGTTTTATCAAAGAGAACAGAACAAACTTTTTTTTAAAAAAATGAACATAAAAACTTGATTTAGTTCTTGGATGTAATATAGAACTTTTAAAAAAAAATATAACCTTAAAAATTAAACTCAACTGGGTTGTTGGGTGTAATTCAATCTTTTTTTAAAAAGAAACTTAAAAACCTACTCAACTCGGTTGTTGAGTATAATGTAAAATATTTAAAAAATTTGAAGGTTTAACTCGACTTGGTTGTTCGGTGAAAACACAGTGTTGGGTAAAATAATGGCTACCATGTTCCAACTACGTGAAGTGTGATTTATTAGACGATATATGATTTATTAGTAACGAGATAAATGATTTATTAGACTGTGATATTACCCATGAGCAGTACCTCACTTGGTGATGTAAGCATAGTAATCTTGCATATGAATTCTAGCATGCTTCATTCAATGTAACTAAACAGCAGTTACGTCATAATATAGTTCTGTTAAAAAGAGCTTAAAACATAAGTTATTGTAATAAATTGAATCTTCCATTCAAATATGTTTTACTGTAATAATAAAGTCCATAATAGAACAGAAAAAGGTGTTGAAAATCACTACTTTAGCACAAGGTTCAAAAGTGCAAAAAATACCAAAAATAAAACTATTATTTCATGCTTATAAAAATTGTTGTGTGTGTGTGTGTGTGTGTGTGTGTGTGTGTGTGTGTGTGTGTGTGTACATATATATATATATATAACAAATAGTATGTATATGAATATGTCTATATTAATGTATGTATGTGTGCATGCATATGCGATCGATGTTATATTCTTTTGAAAAAAATTGATTTCACCTTGTAATCAACATTAAAATTTGCGTAAATTATCATTTGAAATTTTTGTATCCCTTAAAAGTTATGAAAATTAATCTGATAGTGATATGGATTTATTTTTGTATTTTCAGTATAATTTAGAAGGTTAATATATTAATTTTTTCCAGAAAAATTAATTTTAATAGTAGCTTGTACAAGTTCATTTTTCAGCAAAATCCAATGGATTGTTTCAAAATGGCAGCCTTTTCGAATCATTGAAAAAATAGTTACTTTTTTATGTTGCATTTACTTGAATATTTGATTTCACGGTTGTATTTAACATTAAAATTTTCAAATTCTATTGTAAATACAAAAATAAATTTGGTCAGGGTCCATTTTCATATTTTGAATGTAATTTGCAAATTTTAGTGTTGATTATGATGGTGCAATCAAATTTTTAAGATAAAAAAAATATTAGAGATTTGATACCATCACAACAGCTAACAAAATTTGTGTACTAGAATTATTTTAACTTATAATTTGGTAACAGAACCATAACAACTAATTGATTTTCAATTTGTTTCTTAGACGACATTAAAGTGGCAGGGTACCTAAACTTAGCAGCAGATTTTACTCATAATTTTACTGATGGATTAGCAATTGGAGCGTCATATCTTGCTGGAAGGAATATTGGATTTGTAACAACTGCAACAATTCTATTACATGAAGTTCCTCATGAAATTGGAGATTTTGCTATATTAATCCAGTCTGGCTGTAGTAAAAAGAAAGTAAGTTCATTTAATTAATTAACATAATTGACAAAATAGACTACAGTAGGCTTACATATTGATGTTTATGGAGGTGATTATAAATGAGCACCGATATTTCTTCAGTTCACACAATAGATTTAACGCTGATTCTGAAACATTCTGATTCCGACACACACAACTATCTTGTGTAAGTAATTTGAAATTGAATTAATAATCAATCTGAATAAATATACAGATTATTTCATTCAGATTTACCCTAATATTTAATATCCTAATAACATTATCAGCGGCATTTCTATGGGGATACATTTTTTAAAACACATTTTTTTCTAGGTCCTTAAATTCAGAAAACTTAAAATATCAAAAAGTTTTAGAAAGGTTGTGTTTTGTTTTGATCCAAACTAGGTATAAATAGATTTTTGTGACCCAACTTGTTGAAATTAGAGGGGAAACGTGAAAACTTGAATTTTTGGAGAATACAATATACAAGGAATTTCCAAACCTTTTAAATGGTCCAGTAAAATAATATTTAATTTTATTTTAAACATATTTTAAAAGCATAAAGGCATATTCTACATTTATATGCATTTATGATTAAGATTCATTGGATTACCAAATTTTTAACCACCCTCTTCACTGAGGAACTCCCCTGCTTCATCCCTCCCTTGTGTAAGTTCTAAATTCTTTTGCTTAGTTATACTGTAACAAAATTATAATTTGCTCTGGTTTAATTTGTGCTTAATATACTACCTTTATTTCATGGTAGGCCTACTGAACCAGTGGCGCCTCGGTGGCCTAGTTGATAGCGTACTGGGCTTTTACCCCGAGGACCCGGGTTCGATTCCCGGCCAGGGCTTGGCATTTTCATACGCTATAAAGCCCAAGTGTGCACAATAGTCGGACATAAAAAAAACCAGTGTGTCTAACTTCTAATTTGCATTTTGGTGAAGGGGGGGCTTATATGCATTTCTTGATCTAGCTAAATCCTTAGTTTTAAATTTTCCTTAATGATTTTAGAAATAATAATTTATTTGTTTCAATAAACTATTTTATTTAATAATTGAAAAACTTATAGAACAAGATCTATTATTTAAATTCTTTATTAATCATATTGTTTTTAGTAAATAATTTTCATTTTAAAAATAGATTCAGTAAAAATGTCTTTAATATTACATAAACTCCTTTAAAAAGGTATGTGTAGTCCACGTAAGTAGTACTGGTACTTATGTATACATTACCATATGAAACTTTTACAGCAATAGCATTTGTTTTCAATTGTCAGCTTCTGTGAAGTAACTACAAGAAATACTATGTTGTCTAGTGCTATTAAGATTAATGAAGCGTGCTTGGTTATTTAAATTAAATAATATTTATGGCACACAGGGATTTCGCTGTCAAGACGCAAGCGAATTTTCAAAAAGTAACAAATATTTTTTGATAATATTTTTTCATCATGTAATTATCATCAACATCTGCATAAATTAATATTTAAAATTTTCAAATTATGAAAACATCAAATGAACACTGATCGTCATCAGATTTATTTCATATTTTCAGTGGAATTTAAGAATTCCCTGAATTCACTGATTTTGATGGTGATATCAGGTTTTTTGAAAGTGTAAAAAAAATTATGATTTTTTATGATTTTAAATTATTACCATTTTGAAACTGATTAATAGATTTTTAGCTATTAGCAAAATTGTTTTTGTTACCAAATTTGAATAAAATCATGAACAAAAATTGGAGTGCTGGTATATGCAAGCTAAATTACTTTCATAAGCCCTTAAAAAAAGGTGTTCATTTTTCACTATATGTATTTAGTAATTAAGAGAAACAACATTTCTGATAGGTCAAGGTTTGAAGAAAACCAATCATTGAAAAGATGAAGGGCAGAGAAAACAGATTTAGATTTTCTTTTTAACTATACTGCTAGGATTTTGCTGAAGAATAGACCAATCATGTTCTACCTTACAAAAGATGACCCCAAGAATGAACACTACTGTCTTAGTAAAATGAAACGGCAAAATATATATTAATCCTTTTAAACCAGATCATATAAGTGGGATTTTCTTTAATATCTGAGGGGAAAGAGTTTCAATAGTTATATACAAAATCCTCAGAGAAAATTGCACATTTCTTTTAAAGTTCTAAATCCTAACAATACAAAATCCTCAGAGAAAATTGCACATTTCTTTTAAAGTTCTTGAATAACTAGATATTTTAAATTTCCCCTCAAATTATGTCATTAAATTTTTAGGATTATGACCTATTCTTCCCGTCAGTGGTCTATCTACTCACCTCGTAAAGGCTACCGCATAGAAAAAACTCTATTGTTTCATCTTCAAGGCGTTATACAAAATGTTAAATCCCTCTGTCGAGGTCATAACAAAGTCAAACAAAACATATGTCACAAACACTGAGCACAATTACACGATTAAAATATATACGATGAAATTTGGTTTGGCCAAATGATATGTGCGACTCGTATGTCGTTACATTTCGGACTCTCTGTCCACATTAAATATGTGGTCCGGTGGCTATGTTGCAATATGAAATTAAAGTTTGAATTATGATAATATTTTTAATATTTGGAATTCTAGGGACATCAGAAAACTTTGACCTGTCATTGATTTCAAATTAAAAGTGTTCTAGTTAATGTTGGTTGCCTGTACTTTGTATAGTAACAATGGTGTTGCAAATTATACTAAATTTTTCACAAATCTATAACCATGCAGAATATTTATTAGCTTAGTTGTTCCCATAAAAAATGTTTCCATAAAATTGGTTTCAGATTTTATGACAGACAAAGAAGCATAACATGAAGTCAGCATGCAAAATTTGAAATGAAAGTTATTGTTTACAAAAATCTGAAAAAAATAACTGGATAGTACTTTGTCAAAGTTGATTTTGGTTTTTACAATTTCTTTTTGTTACAGAAATAAACTGTAACTTACTTTATGCCAAATTTTGTAAATTAATTTTAGTTAATGTTCTTCTTGTATTAAAATTTGAGCAAAGTATGTCAAACTGATTTTTAGAAATTGGGTCTAAAATTTTAATACTGAATTTAACATTAAAGTGCAATATTACATTACATTATATATATATATATATATATATATATATATATATATATATATATATATATATATATATATATATACAAACAGAGAATTAAAACCTTTCATAAGAAAGTGGCTGTAATATTGTTTGATAACTAAATGTAGAATCATTCTATAGTGAATGAACTTTTTCTACACAATGTAACTTGTCACAATATTTATGAATTTTACTCCTCAAAATATCTACTTCAGGAGGTAATGACTTGACCAATGAAAAATCAGCGATGAGAATACCTAAACAAAACATTGTTATCACCTGAAAATTTCAGTGCAGAGGTTACCCACTAAAAACAATAAATGTGAATGATAGTAAATTGTAAATTTTCTGACAATTATTCTTTTATATTTATTTATTTTACATTAGTGCCTACATTTATTCTGTTGTATTATAATTGTAACATTATGGAAATAATTTATTTTTAAATATCCCTGTTTGATGTGTATATATGTGTCTGGACATAATTTAAAATTTTATGAGTAAGTTTACCATTTTAATCACAATATTTAAAGTATTAATCTTGACCGTTTCCATGTCATTTTGATTCATTAGAGTTAAGACATGATATAATTGGGTTTTTTTAGGATAAGAAATTGACTTTTACAAAATATCTGCTTTTAATCAGTTCAGGCATTATATAAGTCCATATAATGAGGGCGTTGTTTGTTACGGTTGTTAATGATAAATTATAATAAAGTGTAGGAAAATTACTATGCTATATGACATGTTTTGTAGACTAATTAATAATCAGTGCCCAAGCTAATAATATTAATCTTACTTTGCTTGCTGTTCATAGATTGCATGCCTTTTCTATTTTTAAGAGGTATTGACAGCATATTGTTTGAAAACTGTCTTAGACATAATTTTGTGTCTTAGATATAATACACGGTGTGGCAATTAAATAATCAAACTGGTGCTACAAAGCATTTTATGGATTACTAATTACGTTACAAAGTTTATTATCCCCTTCATTGTACTTTCTTGTCAATCCCTACAATGATCCGTATGAATTTTCCATTGTTTAAAGCAGTGCTGGCAGTCCATTTATTTCAGCTTGTTGAGAACTTCCGTCACCTCTGCTTTCACCGCTTCCTCACTGTATAATATTGTCTCCTTAAGCTCAGGTTTAATCTTAGGATTTAAAAAAGTCACAGGGGTCAGGTCTAGCAAGTACAGTGGTGATCCAACACAGGGATGTCGTATTTTGAAAAGTAAGCCTTCATGGACAAAGCGGAATGGGCAGGCACATTCTAGAAATTACTGTTCCATAAATTGGGTTTTTGTCTTATTCACGAAGGGTTGTCAGAACCTCATCGTAAAAATGTTGATTGACTATTTGACCTTCGAGGTTCCAGTGAATAAAAAAAAAAGAATAAAAAAGAATAAAAACATGGCTTTGAATTTTGATTTGCTCATTGTCGCTTTTTTGCCTTGTTGAGGTGCGCGGATTGATGCTTTGTTTCAGGATCATAGCTAAAAAAAACAATTGATACCAGTTTTGTTTAAAAAGTATGAACAAATGTTACTTCTCAATTCTTTTTGCTGTAGAGTGAGAAGTTTTGGCACCATTTGTGCTCAAATGTTCTGCATGTTCAATGAGTCATGCAAAATCTAATTAACACTTTCGTTGTTAATTCCTGAGATTTCAGCAAGAGCTCAGACACTTAGATTTTTTTTTTTTTATTTATTTATTTTTAATTATTACAACTAAGTTTTACACTTATCCAGCAATTTGTCTTTCACAATATTGTCACTGTGTTGGGAACACCATCCAGTGATGGAGTCCTATGATTGTGCAGGCACTCTTCATGTGGATTACACTAACATCCACTGATATCCAAGGGTCTTGTTCGCTTCAGGCGCCGCACGACGCGTCTGCGTTATCCAGTAGACCAAGCATTTCTGAATTTTCATGTCTTTGCAATCTGTTCCTGTGCAAGATCGCATATCTCTGAATTTCCTCTGTGACAGAACTCATCCCAAGATCACGGTGAAGATCATCATTACGCATTTAACCATGGTGCATTAGCCATATTCCGCAATGCTTTATTTTGGAACGTTTGAATCATTTTAACATTAGTTTTTTAGAATAACCCCACAGCTGTATTCCATAGGTCCAAATTGGTTTTAATATTTGCTTATAAACTAGGAGTTTATTGTGAAGTTCTAAAGCAGATCTTCTACCAATCAGCCAATTCATTTTCCTGAATTTTATATTTAATTCTATAATTTTCTTTTTGACATGTTCTTTCCAATGAATCTTAGCATCAAGCGTCATTTCTAGGTATTTCGCTGTATTTTCCAAGCTATTGAGTGACCATTTATTATAATATGTGTTGGGTTTATCTTTCTGTTAGTAAAATTTACATAGCTTGACTTAGATTCATTCAACTTTATTCTCCACTTATGCAACCAGATACTAACTCCATCAATAGCATTCTGAATTTTATGTTTTGTTTCTTCCCCACTATTCCCGACTGCCATAATTGCAGTGTCATCCGCAAATGTGGCAATGACTGTATCAGGGTCGTGAGGTATATCTCTTGTATACAACAGGTACAGAAGTGGTCCAAGAACACTTCCTTGTGGAACACCCGCTGCTATATTCCTTACCTCTGAGAATTCACCATCATACCTGATCCTGAAGCACCTCTCAGTCAAGTATGACTTCAATATTTGATAGAACTGGTTTGGCAAGTCTCTTTGTAGTTTATAGAGTAAGCCTTCGTGCCAGACTTTATCGAACGCCTGTGACACATCCAAGAACAGAGACGAGCAAACTTTACGTTCTTCAAGTGCTTTTTCTATAACATTTGTAATTCTGTGTACTTGGTCAATTGTTGAATGCTTGTCTCTAAACCCAAACTGATGCTGAGGTATTAGTTCCTTTCTTTAATTATTGGTTTAAGACGTTTTATCAAAAGTTTTTCAAAAACTTTTGAAATAATCGCAAAAGAGAAATGGGCCGATATGATGTTTTTCCTGAGGTCTTTTCCTGGCTTTGGTATCATGATGACTTCAGCAAATTTCCACTGCCTCGGAACATATCTGAGCCTGAATGAAGCATTTATCAGATGCAATAACTTCAGGATGGCCTTTCCTGGTAGTTCCTTTAATATTTTCCCAGTTATTAATTCATATCCAGGTGCTTTCTTGATGTTCAGGCTTCTAATTTCCTGTACAAGCTCATTGTATGTCACTTTACTGATATCAATAGAATCATTCTTTTCAATTGCTATTAAGTTTTCACCTCCCGATTATGCTCCAAAAGGCACAAATATACCCTCTAAATGAGTAGCAAACATATCAGATTTTTCCTTATTACTTCTTGCCCAAGTGTTGTCCGCTTTCCTTATTGGTGGAATATGAATTTTTGGTCTTTTAAAACTTTTAGTTGCTTTCCATAAATTAAAATCATTTTCCTTATCAGCCGACAGCCCTTCAAGAAATTTAGAGATGGATTCACTTTTAATTTGCTTCAATAGATTTTTAAGTTTATTGCTCAGTTGGTTTAGCTCTGATTTATATTGTGGTGCTCGGGTTATCTGCCACTTTTTGCGGATTTTTCTTTTCTTCTGTATTAATTCGCGAACTTCAATTGGATAAATAGTGTTACTTTTGTATTTGGTTTGGCAGGGTGTGTTATTCCAAGCTGACTGTTGGATGCAATGAATGTAAGATTCGACTTCTTCTTCCACCTGTTCAGGAGTTTTGAGTGGTATCCGTAGTTCTATATGATTGCTCAGCTCATTACTAAAGTCATCCCAATTTGTTTTAAAGTTTGTTAATTTAGAAGCTTCATCTTTTTGTATTATACTTCCGCTTATTGTCAGAATAACTGGTGAATGGTCAGAGGCTAACCCATAACCTTCACAGACATAGACATACTTATCTGATAGCCCCTTAACAATGAAAAAATCAATAAGGTCCGGGATCTTTCCAATATCTGACGGCCAATAAGTTGGAACACCAGTTGAGTAAAAATCACATTTAATTTCCATCCCTGACTCATATAAAGCTTTACCTTTTACAGTAGTCAATCGAGACCCCCAATAGGTATTCTTTGCATTAAAATCACCACCTATTATGAAATGGTGTCCTATTGTTTTAAAAAGCTTTGCGTAGTTTTCTTTTTTCAAATTATATCTAGGTGGACAGTATATAGATGAAATATTAAAATATTTGTTTCTAATATTCACCGTAACTGTTGTTACTTGCATTGTTTCCAGCTTTATTTCTGTACTTTCAAAATGTTTTATGTTGTTTTTAATAACCACTGCAGAACCTCCTGGCTTTGTTTGAAGGATGATCAACATGGTATATACAAAATCCTTTAATCTTAAGGTGAGATTGATTAGTAAAGTGAGTTTCGAAATCAGACAGATGTCAATTCTATCATTAATGAGGAACAATTCCAAATCCATGGCTTTCTGAACAAGACCATTAGCTGCTCCAGGTAGCTATTCTTAAGGTTTGATTCATATTTTCACTTCTGCTTGTATTTATTCTTATTGCTTTCTAGCCTGCTTATTCTGTCGAATATTAATTTATTTGTATGCTTTTGTTCATCTAGTTTTTCCAATATGGTCTCCAGCTTCTTTTCTATTGTTACCATTTCTGTAACGCTTCTACTTAAAACTTTAGCATAGGTTGTCGAACCCCTACTGGGAGCATTAGTCAGAGTTTTAGCCCCGTCAGATTTTTGTTCTATGGGATCATTTGTGTTTCTTTGAATTTGACTTTTAATTCGTGAACACCGCATTTCTGCGCATTTGCAATTCCTTGGCAACCTCACACCCACGATAATTTGCCGGATGTTTACCTTTACAATTTACACATTTTGGTAGGTTATTCTTACTCATCGTACATCCAGAAGTAATATGATTACCAGCACATTTCACGCACCTCGGTTCCTCTGACAATATGCTTGAGTGTGGTTATAACCTTGACACCGCTTACATTGTGGAATCAGAGTGGAATTTCTTCTTAGGGGCTCAATTTTAACCACAATGTTAAGGATCGATTTTATATTATAAATGTTAGCAACTACCTCTTTTTTTTCAAAAATTAACATAAACAAAGGTAACCCTCTCCTTTGTGTCACTATTTCGCCCTTGTCATTTTCAATTTTCTCTTTTTTAAGAATGTTGACTGCATCAACAATCTTGAGGCCTTGTTGTTTTAAATTTTCTATAATGTCATCCTTGTCACATGTTGAATGTAATCCTCTGGCCATAACTTTAATCGGCCTTTCATTTTTGTCCTCATCACGAATACCACTGTATTTTGTCCTCTCTCAATTTTTGTGCTAAGGCTCTGTAACTGTTTGAATCGGGCATGTTAACTTTCCAGACATCATTGTTTAAAGCAATTACTTTATAATCCTGATCTGTAACAGATTTTAGTATTGTCTGCAAAGCACTGTGGCTTGTTAACCCGACAATATTTATTGGTGGAGGTTTTTGTTCTTTCATTGCACTTCTTTCTTTTTTAGATTGTTTTATCTCCTCAATCCTTGGTTGAGAGGATCTTACCTTCTCCTGCTTTGCTGACGCTCTTGTATTTCAGGCGAGAATTCAGCTTTCCTTTTCTTGAAGGGTCTTCTTTTTGAAGAATCCATTCCGCTTCCGAGCTAATTCCTCTTCGTCCGTATGGTATTCACTTGATTCTACGTTAGCTAGATCCAATCTACTCTGGTGTGTTTCTTTAAGAAGACTGTTTTCCGTTTTTAGGTCATTCATTTCTTTCCTCAGCTAATCAACAACATTAGCCAACTCTTTTAGCTTTTGCCGCAGATCCTCATTTTCTTTTAATAATCTATTATTTGTTTCTCTGAATATACGTTTTCTTTTCTATTAGGTGATCTTGTCAAAATAGAACTTTTCTTAAATGGGTCATCATCATCCAGCAATAGTTGGCCCCCAGAATCCATGGGGCCTACCTCCGAAGAGGGTGGAGTTTCCAGCAAGGCTGGTCTGCCACCTGGGGTATTACGATCCGCTTGTTTTTCCATTGCTATCATGATTATATGAGATTTTTTTTTTTACTCGAGGTTGTCTCCTCTAGATTCTTCCGCCTCTCCGCTGTTGGGAATTCCTCATCCACCTTCGAGGCCCGTTGATCATTTTTCACCTAGTAACCTAGGCAGGGGCCCTTACAAGGTACTACCATCCGGAGCCAGATGGACCCTGGTTTTTTAACGAGGTTGTTACTCCTCCGGCTCCTCCTCCCCTTGGGGCCCGGGCTTGCCACCGGCATAGCGGAGTTCAGACACTTAGATGATGATTTTCGTGGATCAATTTATCAGTTTTGTGGATGTTGTCATCTGTTTTTGATTTAGATGGTCCCTCCTTAAACCTTTTAAAACTCTCAGAAACTTGTATGCACTATAAAAATGCACGTCTGTACACTTCCTTTAGCATGACATGAACTTTTATAGCAGTTTTTCCCAGTTTCAAAAGAAACAAGGTTAATTTGTTGCTCTGTCTAACACTTTGCATTTTTTGACGAAAACTATCACAATTATTTGAATGTTCATTTGCTACAGTGAGACTGAGCGACATACAATCGTGCCTATCTAACTCAGGGTGGGGGAAGCATCAACAAGCACAAACATGTTCAAACTGGCCATAGCGCACTCATTGCTTACCAGTAGCAGCCCCAGTCCAGTTACTTGCCACACCTCATAAATCATTATTTACTTTCATTAATTGAATTAGTAATAAGTAGACACCCTGTAGTTCCGGCATTTCAGAACTATACCTAAAGCCAAACTAAAAGATGGCCAAACGAAGCAAATAAATGTCAATAAGACCAATTATTCCTATACATGGGAGGTATGAAATTAGTTATAAGGCTCTATAGAAGATGTTTTAAGAGTTTCATATTGTACACAAAACAAACCAGACTAGGCCTACTCATTACAGCTTACTGAAAACCTTGAACTTTTTGTTGTCTCTCATTTACTGATTTTATAGAATTTAAAATCGTTATACATACATAAAGATTCACCTTTATCTGTATGGTATAGATCTTTAATCTTTGTTTCATTGCCACAGATGCATGTTTCTATATAGCACACATTTTCTAAAAAAAAGCAGTGCCTAAAATGGTAAGAAACAAAACGCTACAAAAAAGAAAACAATATATGCACTCCTGCACAGTAGCAAATATGTTCAATAGGTGGGTGGGTGATCATTTGAGTGGATGACCAATCATTTGGTATTTGGTTTGTGTGTTTGTTTGTTACACAGTTTTGGCTGAATGTATTTGCCAATTGTTCTGAAATTTGGTACTTAGATACTTTATATAAAGTCCAATCAACTATGGTAAAATTTTTTCGTATTTATTACCATTTCAATTTGGAAGCTTCTGATTTAACAACGACTATTGTACACAATTTTAATCAAATGTATTAAACGATTGTTTTTAAAATTTGGTTTAAAGATACCTTGTGTAAAGCCTGAAAAACGTACGTGTAAGACTTTCCTATTTGCTTCAGTTTCAAGATGGCAGCCTATGATTTACAGTAACAAGTGTATGTAGTTTTAGTGAAATGCATTAATCAATTGTTTTGAAATTTGATACAAAGATACTTTGTATAAAGTACAAGTGATATATACATAAAATTTTCTCCATTTACTTCATTTCAAAGTGGCAATCTCTGACGATGACAAATATATGCAACAGTTTTAGCCAAATGCATTGATCGATTGTTTGAAATTCGGTACGAAGATAACTTTAATAAAGCCCAAATAACGTGTAAATTTTTCCTATTTACTACCATTTCAAGATGGTGACTTCTGACTTAACAATTTCATTGAAACACATTGACTGATTGTTTTGGACTTTGATTCAAAGGTACCTTGTATAAAGCCTGATAGACATGTGTGTAAGACTTTTTCACATTCAATTCTGATTTAAGATGTCAGCCTCTAATTTACAATAATGAGTATACACAGTTTTAGCCAAACAAATTAACTGATTGTTTTGAAATTTGGTTGTTATTTTAAGGTGAAAAGCACATTGAGCTATTATCGTCTCCCTAAATGTAAGTGTGAGTGTAAAGTGTTAAAGTTGTAAGTGTATGTTAGACTCGGGTACCACGAGGAATGTCTAAATCCTCTCAATAGGTGCAGATAGTCTGCACCCCCTGCGGGGTTACAGATGCATGTTGAAATTTGGTTCAAAGGTACCTTGCATAAAGCCTAATAGACATGTGTGTAATCCTTTTTCCCATTCAGTTCCGTTTTAAGACGACAGTTTCTGATTTATAATCAGTTTTAACCAAACACATTGATTGTTTTGAAATTTGATATAAAGATACTTTGTATCCTGATAAATCTGTGTGTAAGATCTTTTCACATTCACTTCCGTTTCAAGATGGCAGGCTCTAATTCAACGTTGAGAGTGTAGTTGCTGGTTATTTCCTGTAATACTGTCTCTGAACAGCCAAACCTATCATAAATTTGACCACTTCATGAAGAAAGAGCTTACAATTTTCATTAAAGTTGGTTTGGTAAAATTTTCATATATATATATATATATATATATATATATATATATATATATATATATATATATAAATGGTTACTGATAAACTGGCTGAAAAAATTACAAACACTATCATGAAGAAAACTATATTAATTAAGAATACACCATGAGGTGTACTTTTCTTTGAAGTACTAGTTTAGATATGGTCTAAAATCACTTGTTGATGGAGTTTACTACAAGTATACATTCATCCACTTGTTTTAATCAATTATTCATCAGGTTTAAAATTCTTAAAAAGGGATTACTGGATTGTGATGAAGATTCACATATTGGCATACTGATCAGTCTTTAATTAATTATATTAAATTTATCTCTGTCTGGAAAATTAAAGTTAAAAAAATGTTCTTACACCTAATTCAGAATGTTATTAGCTTAAGCTTTGATAAGCTCAGCTAGGAATTAAGTAATATTAACTGGTCGATGTTACATTTTCAGGTTTCTGAATATTTTTTCAGCTTCTTTCCATTTTTGTCAGTAAATTAATTGATTATTGACACGTTCAAAGAGAGTTGAGAGAATGCTGAGTGAATGAAAAGAAAAATAATCCTTGTTTGACTGCTTGTGTTGAAAAAAAAACACCTGTTACATAAAATGAATAAATTATCGTTGAGATAATAATAGTTACAGAGTCACTGCTACCTTAAACTGTAACTGTAATATAAATTTAAGAACAATTAGATTACTTGAACATTATATATGCAAGTTGAGAAAAATTACCTAGTTCAGTTTGTTTCTTCAAATTCCAACTCTTACTAATTATGTCAAACTTAAATGGGACTTTATACCATGAATTGCAAATTTAATATAAATTAATAATTTTTGCACCTTTTTTATACCTTATTCCAATCTCTGACCAATTAAACTTAAATTTATGTGAGGTCTCACATAAGTTCAATTTCAATTGCATACATTTAGAAAGGAGTTTGTCGCTCATAAAAAAATGTTAGTAGATGGATAGAAAATTTCTCATTTGGTGTACTTATTGGAACCATATATCTTTAGTCAGAGTATAAACAAAATTTTAGCAAGATATTGATAACCAGTTTTGAAAAATTTGGGGCTGATTTGTCAGTAATTTTTTGGTATGCATAACCTGTACTTTAGCTCAGTTGATAGAACAATCATGGTTCAGTACTCGGACTAGTAATGAGGAGGATCAGGAAGATATATCCTCCCTTTAAAACTACATAAAGGAAAATTTGTGATTAGGAAAAAAACAGAATAAAAAATAACACCTAATTTATGATTTTTCCTAAGAATGTTTGTTGTTTAAGTGCTATAGCAGTAGCACAGTGCCGTTTTTCTCTTCTCTGTATATCCAACCTTTGTGTTTTGATCATAGCAAAGGAGGAGTTTTAGTTCTGCTGTGCTTAATCCTTTTAAGTCTAATATAAATGAGAAATGTATTTTACTGGTTTATATTTTGAAATATTTAGTGTAATTATAAACAATTATCAATGAAGTGCGCAGTTTTAATACAGCCGTTCTATATTTTGTTTTAGGCATTTTTTTTTTGATCCTTCAGATCCATCATTAGTTTGTTTATTCTAAATGGGACATCCTTTCCCTTAACAAAAGTGAATATATGCCACAGGGTCTCTTTGAGTCTAGTTACTGTTGCTGGTATTTCATTTCATGCGTAATGTTAATCTACATCTACATTAATCTAACTGTCAGTAAAGATGTTTAGACAAAAAAAAGTTCTGAAGTAAAAATTATATTTCATTGTGTTTGCCTAGTGTTAACCTGTTAACCTATCAAGTTTTTTGTAGTATGTTGTAAATTAATTTTATTCTAGAACAAAGTTTACGAGGTGTGTTCAGAAAGTAACGAGAATTTTAATTTTTTGAACAAAATATTTATTTATTCTTCTACATTGATGTTGTCGCCTTCAAAATAGTCCCCATTGGAGATTATGTGCACTTGTGCCAGCGCTTCTTCTAATCCTCGAAACACTTCTCAAACACGATCTTTGAAATAGCCTTTAGTTCTTTCAGCAATGTGATTTTAATTTCATCTACGACTGTAAAACGACGGCACTTTAAGGTTCTCTGTATTTTTAGAAATAGGAAAAAGTCACACGGAGCCATGTCTGGCAAATAAGGAGGCTGGGTCATGTTACAGTACTGTTTTTGGCCAAAAATTCACGAACAAGCAATGAAGTGTGAGCTGGTTGCATTATCGTGGTGCAAAAGTCATGAATTGTATTTCCACAAATCCGGGTGTTTTTTTTTATTGCTTCAAGCAAACGGCGTTGAACTTGTAGGTAGTACTCCTTATTGACTGTTGCACCTGGTGGCAGGAATACATGATGCACTATGCCATTAATATTGAAGAACACAATGAGCATAACCTTCACGTTTGTCTGCACTTGTCGAGCCTTTTTTCGTCTTGGCGAGCCAGAATGCCTCCACTGGGATGACCGAGCATTAGTTTCGATGTCCTATCCATAATACCATGTTTCAACACTTTTTATAATACGTTTCAGTAATTCTGCATCGTTGTTGACTTCATTTAGTGACTCCTGAGCAACTTCCATTCGCTATTGTTTTTGTTCAAAGTTCAACAATTTTGGAATGAATTTTGCTGCCATGCGTTTCTTACACAAAACATTGGAAACAATGTCATGACATGTTCAAATCTATATGCCAACATTATCAGCGACCTCTCTAATTGTGATTCGGCGATTGTTCATAACCATTTCTTTCACTTTTTACACGTTTTCATCGGTTGTTGATGTGCTAGGGCGTCCAGGTCATTCGTCATCTTCAATGCCTTCACGGCCTTCTTGGAAATGCTTATACCACTCGTAAACTCTTGCTTTACTCATAGCAGACTCACCATAGGCCTTTGTTAACATTTCACACACTTTGTTACACTTTATTCCATTTTTTACGCAAAATTTGATGCAAATTATTTGATCCATTTCTTTTAACAAACGAAAATCTCCGAGCTCATAAAAACATGTCTAATCTTAGTGGCTGTCACAGACAAAGTCAACAATGAAAACAGCTGAACGTTTTATCATACTTCAAGAGCATGTATACCAATATAATAAAAAAAAATGTTTGACAATCAGACTCTGGAAGCCCGCGAAATTTAAAAATTCTCGTTACTTTCTGAACACACCTCTTATATACACAAATGAATGTGTGCATTTTGTAGAGCATGTTTAATAGAGCAATTCCGAATTATTTACTCTATGGAAATGCGAACGTAACTACATGAGCAAAGTACAGTAATTTTCTTATACCACTGAATTTTCTACATACATTTTTTTTTTTTTTTATGTTATCCATTTACTAGAGATTCAGAATGTGTTTTTAACAAGCAAGATTTTACTGCACTTTGTTTAATAAGATTGTAATATAATAGTCATTGGATGAATGGTCAAAGTTGATTTAATTCGACCATAGCAAACCAATTTTACACATTTATTTTGTAAAAAGACTGTTTCATATAAAATATGGAATTTTTTATGGCAAAATATGGCATAGTTTAAAAAGAGATTAAAATTTTTTGTTAAAAACAATTAAGTGTTAAGAGACTGTCATTAATTATTAATCTGATAATTATGTTCTTAGGTTCAGTTAATCCTGCTTAAATACACTGATCAAGTATTTAAACGTTAAATATTTTTTTAAAGTGTTTCTGTGTAATCATTAGAGCATACGTGTGCCAAATGTTGTAATGCTATTAAAAACCATTTGTGACAAATGATAAAATTCAGTAAAATCACTTGAATTAATACAGATGGTATTTGTATAGCATTTGTGAACACTTGTACATACGTTTTATAAAGAATAGATACATTAGAACAGTAATTTTAATATACTAGACAATACAGTAATAAGTATTGTAGGTGGAGCCAATACATGTTGAATACATTTAATAATAAACATTAAATAAAAGTTAATGTAGTTGATTTTCTACACATATTTGGTAGGGATGAGCATTGACAGTTGATGTTTTAAAGTCAATGTTTGTTGCTTTTCACATTGAAAACATTCACATGTTCTTTTAAACATTCATGGTTGACAGTATTTTGTACACCATCGATGTTCTTGGAATTTCTTTACACAATACCTTGTATACATATTAAATGTTCTAAAATCAAATCTTTTTAGTATGTGATATTAAGAAAAACCATTATGAACAATTTTGTGTTTATGTATTTTTCTCTCTAGTACTTTTTCATACTTAAAAAATTTTATTGTTGAAGTTCTTTGACCAAGTTTGTTAAGCAAGTTTTATTCACAAATTTTAAAGATTGTGAACATTGAAAATCATTATAAACAATTATATTATTTTACTCGCATTACCAGCAGAGTGTTGCAAGTGAAATTCAAATGTTTTCATCTTGAGTGTTTTATGTAAGCAAATGTTGTTATTTCAGCTAAATAACCAGTATTTAATTTTTAAAAAAATCTGCTTATACATTTTAAAACTGTGTTTCGAGGTATTGTCTAAACTTGTTCTGTCCAAAACACACACACACACACACACACACACACACACACACACACACACACACACACACACACACACACACACACACACACACACACACACACACACACACACACACACACACACAAACACACACATACACACAAATTTAATTTAATTTATTTAAATGATATTTAAATTTAATTTATAAGTGAAATTATGTGATTATAAAGTCAGCTGAAAATTACATTTAGGATGAGTAAGCATAACTAACAAGATGTAAAAGAAAATGTAAAATAAATATGTAGGCTACATTTTTATCTTGATGTTTTTTTTCTTGTAATGTTTGTGTTTTAATCTTCTTTTAATAAAAACAAAATTTGTTTTCACATTAAAAAATAAATAAAATCATTTTAAAAATCTGTAATTTTTATTGAAACAAAAAACTCATGACACAGACATACAGAAAAGTACTTTTAAAGCAAGAAGTTGAAATAATAAAATTTATGGACAAGTTTGTGTGCATATAATAGTGTAACTGGTTGCCTATGCATGTACCGGAGGGTTAAACTTTTCAAGTAGCATTTTAGAAAAGTGTGATGGGGTTAGTATTCCTGTCCATGTCTTTCTAACAACCAGAATTTGCTGCCAATCACAACTTCACAATTTGCCTCTCAATACGAGGTCACTGCAATATCTTTTCTGAGTAATCTTTGGTATTGAACACATGTGAAAAGGGCCCAAGAGTATTGCAAACTTCCTATACCAAACAGGCATCTGATAAAATAGACATTCCACAAATTCATACTGATACAGCGTGTGTCACTATGATTTGTGATGTTGTTTTAATTATTGGTCAAGTGCAGATTATAATTCAGATTAAGAATCTCTAGTGTATGACAAATATGACATGAATCTCTAGATTAGGAGCAAATATATATATGACAAAAAATTCACTCACAAAAACAACCAAAAGTTGTTTAATGTAAAATTTTTTAATATAGTAAAACCTCTAGTTTTCAAATGTGACATTTGTTGATCTCTCTTCCCTTTCTCAACTCATTGTTTAATTAATGATATTTAAAGCTTTCTCTGTTCGTCTTTTGATCATTGGCTTGTTCATCTGACAACATTTCTTTCTTAATTCTAGAACATTATAGAATTAATTCTAGAAGAAATATTGTTCTAGTATTTTTCCATAATTTTATCTGAGATCTTCAAGATTATCTCTGTCTAATTCTGAAGCCAAATGAAGATGTCCATTACATGTATCTTGTTATAATCTTTGTATGTCATAATTTATACCTGAATTGACTTGGTATTGATGTAAATCATCATATATGCGTTTGATGTGTATGTGTTTTAGCATTCTAATATTTTCAGTTTTGTTAAGGGCTTAGACAAGTTCATTATCCTACATAATCTCTTCAAGCAAAAATCATGGTCATTCAAAATTTGTATCTTATATTTAAAAAAATTGATTTCACCGTCGTAAAATATTATGATTTTACTATATTTGAGTAATCTGTAATGTAATTATTTTCATGTGCAGGCAATGATGCTACAACTCACCACGGCTGTTGGAGCTTTAACTGGAACTGTAGTTTCTCTGTTAGCACAAGGTATAGGTAAGTAGTTTTAAGTACAAGAAGTAAGGAGTACTTCCTGTGTACCGTAATGCAGCTTTCTCAGTTTGCCGTAAATAGTGGTAGCTGTTTGATTATTTAAGACATTTTTATTTCCAAAGTCAAAACAATGTTTAAATCACCTGGAATCAACTTTGTTTGTGACCGTCTGTCTGTCAGTTGATTTGTTTAGAAAATTTTTAAAAGCACATGTCTTCTTTTACACATGTAATGTAATTACACAATTACCGTCAAATTTATAAAGTTAATTTCTGTCATTTGCTTAAGGTTGCCCAAAACAAAGAGATAATATTAATAAAAAATGGCTTCCATTAACTGTAATTCTTAAATAATCAATTTGGCTTTGGAAGGAAAGCAAAATTTGAGGTTGGTGTAATGCTTACAAAGAAATACTTATTGTACTGATCCAGGGCATTAGAAGTTATATATCCAGGGCAACTAAATATAATGATAATTATTTTAGCATGGCTGACCCTTTTTCCTGGGTTTAAATTTTTTTGAAACAATTTTGAAAACTATTGATTACCACTTTAACGTAGCAATTTTATTTTTTTCTTCACAAATTAATAAGACTCTTGTCTCTCATTCAGTACAATAGCATTGCTTATGTTATGTGGTTTTTATATGATTGAGTTTTTTTAGATGCTAGAATATGTATTATAACCTGGGAACATAGTAGGTAGATGTTCTATATTACCTAGTTGGGTAGGAAGGTGTAGATTTTTAATTTTTTTAACTTTTAGATTTAAATAATTAAAAAAATATACATACACAATATCGAACTATTAGCTGTTTCACAATTATTCACTTTCTTTTTTACCATCAAAATTATATGAGGAAAATCATGTTTTCATTTAGTTTATATTTGTCATAGTATAAAAAATAATTACATTAATAATTTTCTGTAAAATACCACTAATAAATTTTATAAAAATTAATTACACAGTTTTATTTTACCCTACTGTGGGATAAAACTGTGAAACAATTTTTTTATAAAGTGTTTCATTTAGAATCTCACATTTCAAAATTAAAACATATTTAATATCATGTAATTTTTTTACCAATCTGGGATTTGAATCATCCAGATAAATTTATCTGCTGTTGACTATCAAGCCATCAATTCAATTTTTGATGAATAATTTAAACTCTTATTGTCTAGTTTTGGTTTATTAATTATTTAGTATATTATAAAATACAATAATTTGTAAAATGTATTAAAAAATTATGAAAATTTATTAACTGAAATTAATTGCAATACAGTCATAAGAAACAAAGTTCACATTAATAGAAGAACTTCATAGTGGATGATGTATCAGTGTGAAGCGTTTTTGTTCGTATTTAATTGTTTTTAAATATCAGTTATTTGACAAAAAAAGCTGGCCTAAATTGAAAAAATCCGATTGAGTTTTTTGATTGTTTTATAAAAAAGTACAAAAGTACAGTAATGAAACTGATAATATTTTAGTGATAAACTAAATTTAAAATTAATAATTTAATAACTTGTTACAGTTAATTTGCCAAAACCTCTGCATTACTAATTAGATATTAATAAACATGAAGTTCTTTAACTTAACTTTATTATATTACTTAATATCTTACAAACCACACATCTCAATCACAACGTTTTAAACTGCGCTCATTAAAAATGTTATTAAATAAATATTATTGTTTTTGGTATGTACAGAGTTCAAAAAGTGATGTAATTTTATTGGGAATTAAGAAAGTTACTTTATTCTGTGAGTTTAGTTATAAAAACTATTGAAAGTGGGCAATATGTCATTCACATAACTGAATATGACATTACTTGTTCTTAAACATATACATTGTAAAGAACAATGTGTTCAGAAATTGCAGAATGCATATTGCATTCTGATTTTAACATGAAAAACTATTTTTGGTGTTGACTTTTAAATTTTATATGAGCTACTTAGCCAAGCTTAAAAAGCTCAGATTTTCCAAAGTTTACTGTGACAATAAACCAAAACATGAGGCATGGGTCTGGGCATAAATTATAATGTGATAGTTGCTTTTCTAAAATTAAACTTTAAAAGTAAGATTGTGTTCAGAAATAGTGTAGACATAGACAGATATTGAAGTAAATAGCTATCAGTATATATTTTTCTGTTGGTAGGCACTTACAAATTCATGCACATGTCCGGTGTCAGCCTGTTGATGAAGCACCTCTTACTCTTAAACCATTTTTTACTTCTGTTGAACTTATGAATTAAATATATTGGTATCAATATATTTAATCTCAAAACCTATTCTTTGTTTTTACTGTCTTATCAACTGTCATTATAGTAACACAGAAATTGCAGTTATATAAGTTGTATGTCCTATAATAAATGGAGCAGGAAAGACGCATGCCTAGTGAGACCAGTTAACAGCCTCTGAAGGCTAGATAAGGATGAGTTGGCTAGGCCATAGCTCATTATGTGTAATTCGTCAAGATATGGACAAAGCAGGTTGCAAGTACTTTCAACCTTTGCATGAATTGGTCAAAAATATATAGTATGTGGCATATGTCAGTTAAATGCTAAAGGCCAGTGAGTTATTGTCTAGCTCTAAGTCTGAGTCATTGCTTATCTCATTTCCAGTGTGACAGTGATTTACTTTGGTCACTCTGATCTTGACATCCGTCAAGTCGAGTCTGCTTTATTGTTGTGGTTGGTGTTGGTGTGTAGGTTATTGTATATTTTACTCAATGTTTGTTTGGTTAAACATTAATTGTCAACTTTATCTAGATCAACAAATTTTCCTTTTGAAAAAGTGGTGGCAATTTGACAGCGATTTTATTGACGATGGCATTTGAACAACAGTTTCCTGAAGCTCAGTCTCCATGTTGGCAAGCAATTTATATATGAATTATTAAGTAAAATATTATTAAATGATTAGTGTGTAGTCTTTTAATGGTACAATGAATGCGGGAAAGTACATAGAAATGCTTCTTGACGTAATATTGGAGTTGCAAGTCATCCCTGTTTTTGAAAACATCTGTCATCGTTCAATCATTTGACAGCAAGACAAAACATTTTTAAACTACAGCCTTGCAATTCAAGACTTTGTAAATGAACACATTCAGGAATGAATAGGAAAAAGAGGAAACGAGTGGTTTGATAGGCCTTATACTTAACTCTGTATGATTTTGACATGAGGGGATTATTAAAATATAAAGTGTTTTCTGTAAAATCTCAGAATTTAGAACATTTGAGAGAACTAATAGCAGACAGTTCTCTTACTTCATTTACACTAAGGTTATGAAAAAAATATGTGCAAATCAGTTTTGAAATACTGCCACAAGTGCATAGAGAATGAATGTGTTCACTTTGAGAATTTTTTGTGTAATATGTAAGTTAGAATTTTTACAGTTACAATTATGAAAATTATATGTTACAACTAATACGCGTTTTCAGTTAACTGAGTTAAGCCGTAATCTGTGTAAATGTTACTTTACCGAAAGGCAGTAATTATATAATTATATGAATTACTTCATGTAATTATATGAATTAGTACTTAAAACATTTAATTTCATCTATTGTAAGGTTGGCTCATGAGGGAAGGATATAGCCCCATCCCAGATTTGCCACTGGTAGCAGATATGAAAACTTTAAAATGTGTAGGTTGAATGAGTGAAGTACAAGGGTTACTATTCTGTTGTGACCTTTGTAGCTTTATTGTGCTTTATGTGTTCCTGAAATGTTCAGTTACAGTTCTAGTCTCTTGATAATTTAGGATTTGGAGAGGATTCAAGGTGGATAACTTTCCCACTTCTAATTGTTGACGTCCCAATTTGTTATTGTGGTGTTTGCAGATACTTACTATGCTGATTTCCTAACAGTTTTTCTTTCTCTCACTTTTATCACGAAGGTTGTGTTTTGTTTGGTCAAATTTTTTGTATGCAAATTTTTGGTATGCAATCAGATTCCGTTCATCTATTATACATTCTTACTCATGATTTCACATGAGTAGCTAGGGAAATGAGGTCCGCCCATACAGAGTCCTGCATGCATGGTAAACACTGAGAAGTCGTCACATATCCCAGGGCTCCATTAGATAAACCATTAGGGCAGTATTATTCTTTCCATCAGCATAGGTCACTTTACACTTTAAAGCTAACCCAAAGTGTGTAAAGTAGTGAGAGTGTGTCTTGAGTAGATAGGTGAAAGTATTATGAACTACACACACACACACACACACACACACACACACACACACACACACACACACACACACACACACACACACACACACACACACACACACACACTAACCAAGCATAACACACTGCAGCACTTAGCTAAAACACACGCACGCACACACACACACACACACACACACACACACACACACACACACACACACAATTATTATTTAAATTTGAAAATAACATTTTTTTTAATTAGAATATATACCTATATGTAGGACTTAGCAGGTAACATGTAAGAGGAATTGTGAATTCACTTTATCATAACCTTTTTAGTTTCCAATACCTGTTTGAGGTAAACTGGAATTTTAAATTAACAAATGTTGGATAAAAAAGGTAAAATTGGTAGATATTTATTGATTCATTTTAGTTGATAGAAAACCTGAGTATTATCCTGGTAAAAAAACTATGAGTCAAATAAAACATTGAAAGAAAAAAAAGGCAATGAACAAAACACGTGAAAGTTAGTGTGTCATGGGAGATATTAAGTTTATATATTACAGTCCCCTCCCCAGTAATTGAAAATATGAGTACACAATAATTAGTAAATGTTCAAGTTGTTCAGCTTCTTGAAGATGCTGGTGGGATGTCTCAATATAGATGACCTAGAAATTGCTTCTATTGTCTATCTCTTACATCTAATATGATTTTCTTGGGCTGAACCAAATTACATTTGGTTGTGGTATACAGTAGTCTCGCTAATCCAACTTAAACTGGGCTTGGCCAGGAAATTCGGATTACACGGAGAACCATTAAAAAACGTTTAAAAGAGTTGAATTGAATTTATTACATTAAAAAACTTGTGAATTACATGTATTATTACTAAATCTATTGTACTAAAACATAAAACAGCACACAGAATCTCACTACAGTAATAAAGTCCAATAAGTCAAATCATCAAACTTGATGGAAAAGTTTGTAATTTTTTTTTCTTTATCAAATGTTTGACGTTTTCTTGCCGCCTCTCAATCTCAGGAGAAGTTAAATTTCTTTTACTTTAGAAAACGAGTAAGAAAAAAGAAAAATATGTGAAATATTACGAAACATATTCAAGCAGAATGCACTCTAAACGTCAATTCTTCCACGAATCTGAATTGATACTAAAAGACAGAAATTAATAAACGGAGCTGGTATAAGGGTGGTCAGCTCTCTCTTTCTTTTGAAGAGAATGTAGGTCATTGCCTGGGCACGCAAGTGACACATAGGTATAAAAGCCCAACACGAAAGTGGTGTGTGGGCATTGTACATTCGATTTCGCTACAAATCTTTGAGGCTAGGCCGGATTAACGAAGGTCGGATAAGCGGGACTCTACTGTATCTTTAAAAGCATTTTTGTTCTCTAGGAGCAAAAGTGAAAAGTGTTTTTTAATGTACCCCAATGACTAAGTGTGATAATGATGTTAATCTAATATGGTTTTTGCTGTATCAAACTTTGTTGCATTAATTTTCTTAAATAATCCTACTGTAATAATCATTGAGTTTGTTTGAAATTTTGAAGATATACATTAGTTTTTTCATGTACACTATTTTTCCATTGAGTAAAAAAAAGCAAATTTGGAATTTTTCATATTCATTAGATTTAATTGGTTTTTTTCAGATAATGCTTCAACATCTTGGGTCTTGCCATTCACTGCTGGAGGGTTTATATACATCGCTACAGTGTCTGTGATCCCAGAACTGTTAGTGGAGACCAAGTTTTGGCAATCTGTCAAGGAGATTATTGCATTAGTGGTTGGCGTCTACATGATGGTTTTAATTGCACAGTTTGAATAAGTGCAACTAGTAAACATTCCATCGAAATAAACATCGTGACTTAATGAATTTGTAATATATAGTATTAACATCTTTGACTGGGGGCTGTGAATTCACTAGATTTTCTGGTAATTACGAGCATGAGGTTTTGCAACACAATGTTAATAACTTTTAAAATTAAATGTTTTCCTAAAATATATAATTATATTACACTAAAATTACATAGAATAACTATGTACATATATTATTGATTTGTTGTCTGTACTTCTGAATAAAATAGGTTTATGCAATTTATTATATATAATGGAGTAATAATTATTAATTGCAGTTATTAGGAGGATGTTAAGCTCCCTATAAAAAACTGTCCTAAACCATTTCACACACTCCCGTTTAGTACTGTAAGTTGTAAATTGAAAAATTCAGTACTGATCTACAAATTTTTTGGTAAAAAGTCGATGTAGAAAACTTTGGTATAAATTGATAAAAACTTAAACAGTATATATAAGTTTACAAAAAAGTGTTAATTTCAACATTTTTTTTGTTAGAAATTAAAAACTAATCATGGCATGCAGCTGTCTCAATAATTTAATAGAAGCTAATTTCCATAAGTATTTTTCTTTACATTTCCCTTTTTGAAAATCTGATTTCACTGTCATAATCTGCATTAAAATCTGAATATATTAGGATTTTAAATCGCTGCCAATTTAAAACTGGTGAATGAATTTTTCTGGTTAATGAACTTGTCCCAGCTATTATCATAGTCGATTCTTGTGCCAAGTTTAAATAAAATCGGACCAAAATTGTGAAGATAGAGGTGCTAAAAGACTATATGTTATATATATATATATATATATATATATATATATATATATATATATATATATATATATATATATAGAGAGAGAGAGAGAGAGAGAGAGAGAGAGAGAGAAAAAAATTAAAATTATATATATATATATATAAAATTTATATTTTTTTTTTGCTTAACATCCATACTTTATTCCAATTAAGACTATTTAGGACGAGGTATCAGTGTTAACGGTAGGGGAAAAGCAATGTTTTGTGTGTGTGTGTGTGTGCGTATGTTTTACATAATACAGTTAGTACTATGTATGTATTGTACTGTATTGTGTTAAATAATTTAATTCAATACATGAATATTTTGCATATTCACAAAAAAATAGCAATGATTTGTCTCATGATTTCTGCAGAAAATATTACTTTAAAAGTATATTGAAGGTATCGATACAAACAATTAAAATTATTCTAAAATAAGACCCTTGAGTGATGACATACTTCTGCAGAGTCTTCCACGCTTAAAAAAATTACCTGGAAGTCACTTCATCATTTTGAAGCCACTTAGGCCTATGCTATGGTACCATGGTGGTATCTTTTGAGGGCTGTCTTCATTTTGAGGAACAGGAAAAAGTCCGCCAGGGCAAAGTAGTTGTTGACCATGAAGCAAAGTGCATTGTCATGAAGAAACTTTTAATTGTAAGCAATGCCTGGCCTCATTCAGTTGACTCTGGCCTTCAATCTTTAAGCAGCTTCCACTTAGCATCTGAGACGGGCTGTCCCACAGGTACAAATTCACTGTGGAACACACCCTTAGCTTCAAAGAAGACCGTGAACATGACCTACTGCTTATTTGCCTTTTTTTTAGGTGAGATATGTGCCATTCAGCACTTGAAAAACCTGTTTTATTTCTTATCGAATTTTTTCATGACTGAACACGCTGCAAAAGATCTTCATAAACAAACACATAGTTTTGTCTTTGATCATCTGTCAAAACTTTTCAAATTCTCAGTCATGTTATCCATATACACGTTCTTGTTTCACTTGTGGGGTTTCACTCTGTGAACTAGCTTTGAAGCACTTGTGCCATCTCCAAACAACAGGTTTTGATAGCGTTTCACTCCCGAACACTTGCTGGATCATTGATAGTGTCTCCATTGCTAAATTTTAATCCCAGCAGAATTTAATGGTGTAATACTGTTTGATAGAAATTTATATTTTTAAGATTTAACTGAGCCAATATATATATATATATATATATATACACACATACAAATTTTACAACTCAAATAGTGGTTAAAGTCAGGTCCTTATTTCAAGGTCCCAGGTCTGGGTCTTACCATGATGGTATCCAATAGCTTACTTTTCCAATGGATATTCGTTGAATAATATAGTGTGCCAATAATATCAATAAAACATCACAAATAAGTACAAAATAGTTACTAAGTAGGTAAAATAATACATTTTTAAACTTAAAATGGTACACTTGTTCATTTTTGAATCAAATTGAAAATATTATGCCTACTGATTGGTGATAATGAATCTTTGTAATTTTGGTACAGCCAGTCAATTTTTGTCTAATAAAAACTTTTAAAGTGATCAAAAGAATTCTACACAATCAAATGTATGGGTTGCAATCAGTTCAACAAATCCAAATCAGGATCCAAAGACAAGAAATTGCCAGTAGGAAAAATTTAAAAGGCCTAATTTTTCAAAATTGCCTGAACAGATTTGCTCAAATCTTCAAGTACAAAGCAGTGCACTAAATTTGAAATGAAATAAAAATTACCTCCATTTGGATTTTTCTATTTAATATATATATCTACTGTGCCAAATTTCATGTCTACATTCAGTATGTTTTTTCTACAATAAATTATATTTGTTACAACCTTTTGCATGTTTACTATTTACCCAGCCTTTTAAGAACACTTTTCCCAAATTTACTTCTGTGTGTAAATGAGACAGTATAGAGTATGATAATATAATCACATGTATACATTATACTCGTGATTTTTGTCATGAAAAAGCAATTAATTTCTTGTTATTGACATCCTCTTAAAGCAGTATTGTGCAGGGTTTCTTTTATTGTTTTGTATTAAATGACATGATCAAGACAATTTATTGTATTTTTGATTATCATTTTGGTTATACTGTAATATTTTCTTTAATATATTCATACTATAGTATACTTTGTTATTGTGATAATTTTCTGAAATAAAATTTTATAATGGGAGTTATTCCGTTTTTGTCAAAACAACAAATAAAAACAGGCTTTAGACTTAAACAGTGGTTGTAGATTATTGTAGCCCAGTAATTTTAGTTTCTAGTTATTTTTTCAAAAATGAAAATCACTGAAATTTTGAACATCTCGATTTACAAAAAGTAATCAACTAGGGCTGAAAAATATGTAAGCATAATTGTAGTCACTTAACTAGGAAATCATAACACACTACTAATATTAGTCGACTATGTGCTGTGCAAGTCATCTCTTTTAGGAAATTCATACATAACTTAAGGAATGTGTACTTATTATAATCTTTGTCTAATGTGTTAAGTGTCTAAAACTGAAGCTGATAAAGTACATACATTAGACAGTTTTGTTTTGATGTTATTTTTTAATTTGATAAACAGGGTATACTACAATATGGACATGTCAAAACAATAAATAATGATCACAAAACCACTCACTACCTTCAAGTGGACATCTTTGTGACAGCTTAATTATACAGTACCTATAGATAAGCATTTCATTGTTTGTTTTCACACAATGCTTAGTGTTAGAATTAGTTGCTGCCAAGAGATTACTTGTATTTTTTTGTTTTGTTTTTGGCCCTTGTTATGTAACCTTTATCCATCCCGAGGTTCTACCGTACTTTTGTCATGTACATAAGGTTAATTACTTAACTAAAAAAGTTATTCTTTGGGAAGAAGCATTCTGCACAAAACGTTAGGGAAAATAAAAAAGCAGAATTAGAATTATGACAATTACAAATTATAGTACTTAATTGTCAATGCTGTCAGAAAATGAGATTTCTCAGGAGTAGCATTGAGGACACTACGGCTGAAAACATGTATCATACATAAAATTAAAAGATTACATGAATAGAACAAAACAATCTGGTTACAGACTAAATGAACTGTCTTCATTTACAACAATGATGAATACAATCTTACTTGTAGTTCAATGGGTCCCTGTAGGGGGGTGTGCATATTATCTGTACCTATTGAGAGGATTTAGACGTTCCTCAAGATACCCGAGTCTAACACACACTCACACATTTAGGGAGGCGATAATAGCCTTAATATGCTTTTCGCCTTAAATAACAACAAAACAATGTAGTTAAATGGTTAATGACTCTATACTGAATAACAGATATTGTAGCCTATCTGATACGTTACTAATTCTAGTGGAACTATAAACCTGAAACAATTTTCGTTAAATAATATAACGAAATATTATCCTCGTTATATGCATTCTCATAGAGGAATGATGAAAGAATGATTTCCAGTAAGCCCATTTTTGCTTTTTTACGTCAATGTTACTTTATTATTGACAGTTTAACCATACTTCTATGCTAGATATTTCTCCATCAAATGATACTACATAAATGAGATTCTCATACTGAATGAACTAAGCGATGACATGTTTAATAAGAAATTACTATAAATAAAAACTTAAATAGTAACCGAACCAGTAATACTTCTGCAGGGAAGCAGAATACAGTTAATTAAAATGTTACTTTCTGAAAGGCACAAAAGGAAACATAATAATTTAAAAATAATTATTGCCATTTTTTGTTTAATATCATTTCAATTGGACACAAGCAAAACTTTTTGTAACAGGAAAAATAACATAGACACTAAAATTAACAAGTGCTAATAGAGTGAAGACAACAAATTTAAAATTAAATAAATGCAATACAACCTAATACCATTGCAGAATCTATTTAAAAACAAAAGCAACAATACATATTAAATAATACAAGATAAAGAGCAACTATTATTTATGGAATTGTTTAAAAAAGTGAAAACATGCAGGATACATTTAAAAGAGTTAGTTACACAATCATAATTTAGAACAATAAATTAATTGGAACACACATCATAAGTTAGAACAATATACTTTAATTAATAATAACATAATGTTTCAAATTCATATAAACAGGTATATAATTCAATTACTATAATTGTCTGCAAACATTCACAGAGTAATGGTTTTTTTTTTTTTGTTTAAATAAAAGTAAATTCAGTTACAAAGAATACCATATTATTGAGTAAGATAATTTTACACTTTTCGTAATTGTTGCAACATCCTTTTTCTGTCATATGAGTAAGAAAAACATCCAACTGAGCCAAGCTATAAGATAATGAAAACATTTATCAATCAAGATTTAATTGAGAGCAGTTGATGTTAGAACAGCAACACCTCGTTCATAGAAGCTGTGATGATCCTGTCCTGGTGCAATGTTTAAGTCTACAGTGAACAGTAATTCAGTACGAGTTGAGTTCAGGTAAACAGGAAGTGACAACTTGCCTTGACGTACATCTGTTCCTGGAGTTGCTCTAGATAAACAAAATGACTAATTTTAGATGTTTTATCAATGATAAAAATTACTTTAACAGGTTTTATTATTACAACAATGATATGTTTTAATGAATACTATAATTTTTTGGTCACAAATCTTGAAAACAGATGTGAACATGAAAACAGAAGTTGTTGCAGTGTGTTAAACTTCTCAATATCATATATTACTTGATTATACTTTCAATCATTTTTCAAATTACACTATTCTGCAAGTAAGGTGTTATGGTACAAGAATACGAAAAGACTAGTTATGGCTGTTGAAATTCTATGGCACCATGACCAATACTTAGCTAAGTAAATGAAATCTGCAGAGCAGTAGGTAAAATATGGAAAGTCAGTCCTAAGTAGTTTTGTGGAACTACAAGATGATTATCCCACCTAGAACGGACGATATTCCAGGCAGTCACGTTACGAAGGAATCTTGAGTCAGTTTATCAGATTGTGCCTGAGTATCATTGGAACTGTAGCCATGCAAGACTCTCTAACTTGGGTCATTGGAAAAACAATATTCTTTGGAGTAGAGATGCTGATATGAGCAAAGATGCAACACATTCTGCTAAAGTTGAAAAGGAATATGGACCACAGTACAAGTCTTAGTAGCACTTTCAGGTCTTTATACCAATTGTTTGGGCAATTGGCCATATCCAGAGAGAGGTGCCTGGGATAAAAGTGAAGACACTGAAAGATGTTTGGAGTAGCGGACTGTCAAAAATCGTTGCACACAGCTATCTCGCTGACGTAAAGGAAGTCAATTTCAAAAATATTATTTATCTTAAAATTTAAATAAATCTGATTTCACCATCAAATCAGCATTAAAATCTATATATCAACATCATCAGGTTCAATTTTAATGGAATCTGAAAATTTAAATTACTAATTTAACATTGATTACAATGATAAAAAAGTAGAATAAGATAAAAATATTATGATTTTCTGACATTTGGAATGGCCTCCATTTTAAATCTGTTAGATTTTGCTGGGTAACGAACTTGCTTCATAACCTATATCACGAGTTCTTAAGAAACCTTGAGTCAGTCGATTTATGAAATTTTCGATATGAAATAAATTGTACATTATGAGTTATTAAATTTTATTCTTTAAATAAGCCAACTTAAACAATCGCTTACCGTGCCCATCTTAGAAGTGTCATCGGCAGATCCATCATAATTGTAGAAGTAAGAAGAAGTTGGTTGTTACGGCACTGAGCTCCTTGCAATTTAAGGCCTAATCAAACAAGAAAACTATTATAAGAATTTTATTTCTATTCAAGGACTTTTAATATGTGCATATTAAGTGTAAAATCGTGGTACAGTAGAACTTGGTTATAAGCAAAATACCATTTTGGGCTGTGCACTGATTTGTAGCCAAGTTAAAATGACACATAGCGCATGTAGACACGATAAATAACAAAACATCAATCAATGGAACTACAATTTACAACTGAAACTTAGAAAATACAGCTTGACAAAGAGGTTTTTTTTTATTTTATTACAATTGAGACTGAACTTGGTCCATCTATCAATATATCTATGAAATGAAAGCGTTAGTTGGTTGCACATCCTATGATACACTCCAAAATCCAAAAATCACTTGATCTTGTGATAGTTGTATCAATCTTGTCTTAGCCCAAATCAAACGGTTTTATCCTGTCCAACCGCCGAACTTGAACCGAATTGTCGAGAACTTGTAGCATCTCGATGTTAAGGTGCTTATGCAGTCTTTCTGCATGCTTTCTAGCAAATCGCCGAACCTCTTCATGAAGTGTAGCAATTTGTAAATCCTTATGAAAATCATCATTGCATATGTACCATGGGGCATTAACAATGCCTCTCAGTACTTTATTTTGAAACGTTTGAATAATTTTAATATTGCTTCTTTTCATGCAGCCCCAAAGCTGCACACCATATGTCCAGATGGAGACAAAGAGGTGAAAAGAATAACTGTTTGGTATATATTTATCAATACAATTGTCATTCGTCAATAAAATAAAATAATTTGTCTTGCAATTATCTGAGGTAACTGGTTCCAAGACTACCTCAGATAAAAAAAAAAAAAAAAAAATTGGTTCAAACAGAATTTGTAAACGACGAAAAATTAAATATGTCAGTTAATTGTTAAAAAAAACTAGTTAAACACAAACAACTAAACATATGAAATAAGAAACTTAAATCAAAATCTTTAGTATTTTACCTTAAAATAAAATTATTTTCTGATAAAGTCTTTAATGGTTTTCTGGGTTAAGGCAGCAATGGCACTACCTACAGTAAAATGTCTACCACAATAATTAATAAGCAAAACCAATAATAAAGTGTCAAATGTGCAAAACAAGGACAAGAAGCCTCTTATATATTCCTAGAATCAGTATTGACCAAAGCATGGGAAAGTGCTAGAATATTATTTCACATCAAATCCTAACGCTGATTAGTAAAACAATTACTGCACATTTCTCCTCTACTAACCACATTTCAACCAAATAGGCATCAACACATTCTAAAAACAGCACAAGCTTTGTATCCGCTCCCAATTCTGACATAATGTTCTGCAGTTTTTTTTTTTTTTTTTTTTTAATGATATTGCCTCAATTAAATCAGAGGATTGACTGAGCAGGACTCTTATACTTGTGAGTCTACTGTTGATTGGTGAGAATGAACAACAAATCATTTTAGTCTTGCTGAAAAGTAACATTTTGTCTTCATGCTAAATTAAAATCTTGCTTGTTATTTATATTGTGGAAATCTATTCATAATAAAACAAAAACAGAAGAGTTCTAAGAAGCTCATGTTTTGACCAGCTCATTCTTACTATGGCATAGAAGATAAAAGGAAGTGCAACTTCCTGATATTCATGTGTAAATATACTTTTTATAAAAAAAAGTAGATTTTTACTGCTGTGAACCTAATATACAGTTTACCCATTAAACCAACTTGATCTAATATTTTTTTTTCAGTGTAATAGCAAAATGTCTTAATTTTTTGAATACTTGTCTAGAAGGTATTCTCTTACCTATAACTCCAAAACTACATTCATCCATAGATTCAACTGAGTCAGTGATAGTCACATCTAGCACCAATTCTTCAAGGGACCAACTGTTTGCTTGAGCTATACACTGTCTTGTAGCAGTTATGTAAGCTTCTGGATTCAAAAGACCTCCCAACCATACAGGAATTGTCTGCCAATGATAAAATGAATACACACATTATCAAAATATACAACACAGATGGCAACAAATAAAATTTAACATTGAACAAAATGAATAAATAAAATTTGGAATTATTTACCAATGTGACTTTAATAATGTTTTATAATCAGCCAATAAAATATAACATATAAAATTTACAGCTAAAATTTGGGTAGTTATTCACAATTTTCCTCCACCTCTAACTTACATCATATTTAAACATATCTTTCCTTATAAGTTAGAAATTGTTTAGGAATTGAATAGTCGGAAAGGCAATTTAAATCCTGAAAAATAATTAAAAAAAAATTCCACAATCTAACAATTACTATCGCATAAAAGTTGCTAACATGTTTTTTCTTGCCAAACAACTTATTTAATGCTAAAAGTTTTCATTAATATAAAAACTTAAAATGCCTGTCAAATTCTATTTCATAACCTAACTTTTTCATGCAATAATGTTAGTTAGGTTATAAAGGTAATTTTATCTTTTTTTGACAATTTTTGTAATTATATCATTTTTATACTTCTGATTATTACTTACTCGCATTAAATAAAATGTTTTTGCAAAAAAACCGTTAGTAAATTTTGATACCACTTTATGTACCATACAATAATAATGGTTGTTATAAAGGTTGTTATTTTTTATTTTTCAGGGTTAAGATAGCTTTTCTGACCTTTCAATATATTCCTAAACAATTTCTAACATATAAGGAATTCAATATTCATTCCAATATTCAATTTGGAATGACATAAGTTGTAGGATGGGAAAATAGTGATTAAAATTACCAAAATTTGTAGTTTGTTTTTTTGTTTTTGTTTTTTGGTGTTTAAGGTCCGAATTGTGCACTTGGGCTAATGCAGACGATGGGATGATTTATAGTGTATGAAATGCCAAGCCCTGGCTGGGAATCGAACCTGGGTCTTCGGGGTGAAAGCCCAGTACACTATCAACTAGGCCACCGAGGCGGCCCCAATATTTGGAATTGTAAAAATGTGTTATTATTACTTGGACTTTACGATAAATAAATAAAATATAACATGGTAAAAAAAAAATTAACAACTAAAATTTGGAATTGTGTTGTTTGACTTTATGGCAATGTTTAACAATCAACAAATAAAATGTAACATGGTAAAAAATACAACTAAAACTTAGAATTTTTTACTGATGTATTATTGTTATCTAGGATTTTTAATGAACAAATAAAATATAACATGGTAATATATTAATAACTAAAATTTTGAACTGTGTATGACTGTTTTTATCTTGGACTTTAGAGCAATGTTTTACAATCAGTTTGGTTTATAGAAGCATCAAAGTTTACAAAGAAAAAGGGAAAAATACAAATTTTCTACACTTCTACTGAACAAATATTAGAAATTAATTTTTTGTTTTACACTTATTTTTTTAACTATATGCGATGGTTATTTTTTTCTCTTAACATTTGTACTATATATCAGATTACTTAGGAAGAAGGATCAGCTTAAATGGAAAAGGTAAAGCTTACGGCAGTAACTGCAGTTCAGACTAATGTTACAATGGTCCTGGAACATTGTGATTACGAGTTTGACAGATTTAACTAACCTTGATCTCCTTGGCTCCACCTTGAGACACTAGCTGCGACACCTGTTGCAATTGTTTAACTCTTTGGCTGAAATCTGTAATCCACTGTATAACAGTGCACCCACGAGGCACTGTATACCTACGCCAGCTGGATGGTAGGATGCCCTTTACAAGGTCACTCAGCATGGTTCTGTGGTAATTGGTTTGTTTCTTTTCACCCTAACACAATGGAATACAATATAAATAAATAAGTCAAAGTTTATTAATACAAAATATCAGTCACTGATATACAGTATACTATAACATAGACAGAACTATTAATTTTATAATGCTAATTTACAAAATATTATTACTGCTATAAGTTTTTTTTGCAATGATTTGTAAAATGTTGAACAAATATTTTTTTAAAAGAAATGTCAACCTGAAAGAGTTGAGATTAGGAATACCACTTAACAGTATGATTTTTTTTACCTGCTAACAACTAACATCAACAATTAAAACCTAAATTTCTTAATTTTTAAAAAGATTAGTTAAAAAATGATTTTTTGGATGAAAATTTATTTTATTATACCTGGCAAATAGCAACGACGTCTTCTAAATCATGAATGACATCTCGCAGTAATCGAGACCCGGAGTTGACTTCCCTCTCAAAATAACGATATAAAGGATCTTTTATGTTTTCCACAGTTCTTTTCAGTGTCTGGAAAAGCAAACAGTTTAATGAATACAGTACAAACATTTCCAATTGTATCATTTGATATGATAGCAGGTTGTCTGCACATCTCGGGACTTGGGTCTAGCTACTATTGTTGGCTTTGTCTAAGAGTTATGTTGATTCACAGTCTTCAGTAGATTAACTGGCAATAAATATAATATTTTATTTTAAATTAACAAAAAATAATTTTAAAATACTCTGAATACATTAAACACTCAGAATAACAAAGATTCATGTAAAACTATTAAAAATCCGATTTTGGTATTGAAAATATCAAAATTTTATCTGTTATCACAAAATTAACCTATAATTAATTTCTTATTCAGTTAACATACAAACAATTCAATTTTTGTATGTTACAGTTTAAATTGTTGTATTGTAAATTGTATGTTACAAACAATTAAATTGTTGTATTGTTAATACAGTTGCTATAATTATAAATGGTGTAGACTGAACAAATCAGAAATACAAGCAACTGATCTTGTGCAGTTATCAACTGAACAAAATACAGAAATCTCTACAAATTGTGGTGAGACATATGACTCACATTATATAACAAGGTTTACAATTGAGTGTGTAGAAGAGTTGACAATCTGTTTTTATACAGTCTCTAGGAGGCCAATAACATAATATAAGGTGTCCCTTGACTTGAGATCAGGTAATCTATGTTCTAATGTATGATTTTTCATCCACCTGTAAGCAAATTGTTAGGAGAGACAATTTATAACCTTTTTTACTCCCATATATTGAATGTTTCTGAAATACATAATGTTTGTAATCAACAATATGTTAATAAATACTACACAAGATATAACTTTTAAAAATTTATTTAAGACTCCTATGTTTTTTACGTTCACATTTTGAAAGTAAAAACAAAATATAAATGTGTGTGTGTGTGTGTTAATTTTACTTATATGTGAGATCGAACATTAAAATGTAGGTTGTCTGACATACTGTTTAGGTACGAGCAAAGTACTGCTGACAGACACTTGGATGGCAACTACTGTAGACCCCAAAAGAACAGTAAAACATTTTTTTTTTTTTACTATGGGCAGAAGAAAGTTTTTTACTAAGAAGAACAGGAACAAGAGTAAATCCATAAATAATAACAAAAAATATGCAATATAAAGGTAACTTAAAATTACATTTCCCATAGAATAAAATATTAAAAAAAGTAATAATTAAAAATTTACCACTAGAGATTTAGGCAACAGTTGTAACCAAGTGGAAGCAGAGTTGTGCAAAGTTATCATCCAAGATGGTCGTCCATCTCCTTGACCTTGGGCAGGAGTATCTAGCCGAGCTGCATCCTCACTCGAATAAGCCAACTCGTCTTCATCTTCAAGCTGCTGCATTTTAAGTAGTTTGCTTACCAAATCAGTTCCTAAAATATAACAAAACATTAAACCTGTAAAACAGCAGTTATATATCTTATATTTACTTTATATTTTGTTTGTGTCTAATAATAATAATTACACTTCATCAGAGAAAAGAGAAACGAGTGTATTAATTAAAATTTTTTTAACTCACCTTTATCTTTTCTTCTGATCAAATGTAATCATTATACATGAAATATGTAAGTTTTAAACTCATTTGTCCTAGCTACACGCACATTGTAATAGTGTGAGCCCAGCAACGAGTAAACTTCCCCTCCTATTTATTAATATTTAAAATTGCTATTATTATTATTTAAATAATTTTTAAGATTTGTTATGTTCTTAATGTTTATTCTTGTTAACTAGTTTTAGATAACTTTTTGTCCTTGCTTTATAATTTTCATTTTTATAAAAAAACAAAAAATAATTGTTTTTATATAGGGCCACTTTACAGCCCTTATTTATTTTTAACATATTTATTCTTGCTAACTGGTCTTATGTCTTCTTTTTGTTTTATTTTTGTTTGCAGCACTGTTATCTGTAGGACCAATTTATGATCTTCATGGGTTACAAAAAAATTATAATGGACACAATTGGCAATTTTTAAATTAATTTATTTAAAACTAGCAATATAATAATTATACATTAGAATCTCAATAACTTAATCAGTTGGGACTAGAGCAACCCAGGTTAATCTAAATTACAAGTCTACTGCTTGCAAAAGTAATTTGTATGCAGAGCTGTATCAGTTAGGAATACAGCTTTCATGTGATCCTGCGGATTCATTTAGTTTTAATCTCCATTTCTTCATCCAAATGCAAACTCTATCAACTGCTCTTTGAAGTTTATTCGATGCCTCTTCCACAGTATTTCCTGTCGCCAAAATTGTTGTATCATCTGCAAAGGTTGCTGTGATTGTATCAACTTCTTGGGAATGTCTCTAGTGTACAACAAGTAAAGTACAGGCCCCAGGACACTCCTTGAGGTACTCCTGCTGATACATTCCTCAACTCAGAATACTCTCCATTATGTTTAACTCTGAAAAATCTCTCTGACAGGTAAGATTCCAGAATGTGATGAAATTGTTCGGAAGATCACGCTGAAGTTTGAAGATTAATCCTTCGTGCCAGACCTTGTCAAATGCTTTGGCAACGTCTAGAAATATACTCGAACATATTTTGCATTCTTCCAGGACTTTTCTATTACATGTACAACTCGTGTACTTGATCAATTGTAGAATGCCTGTCTCTGAAGCCAAACTGATGATCAGGAGTCAGTTTTCTTTCCACAATGACTGGTTTAAGACGTTTTAAAAGCAGTTTCTCAAAATCTTTGACATTGTTGTTAGTAGTGAAATTGGTCGGTCTTAAGTTTTGTCATTAGGATCTTTTCCTGGTTTAAGAATCATGATCACCTCGGCAATCTTCCATTGTCTTGGGACGTACTTTAATCTGAAAGCAGCGTTCACCAAGTGAAGAAGTTTTTTTATGGCATTATTTGGCAATTCCTTTAGAACCTCCGCTGTGATAAGATCGTAACCGGGGCTTTTTTACCCTTAAGAGTTTTGATTTCATGAATAAGTTCTTTATGTGATACGTTATGAATTTTCAGTATTCGTCCTTATTTTTATTTGCTACAGGATCATTTGATTCTATAGTATTTTCATCGCCTGACTGTCTAGGAAAAGGTTTGAAAGTCTCAGCTAGGAGTTCAGCAAACAAATCTGCCTTTTCTCTATCACTCTTAGCCCATGTATTGTCATTTTTTTCTGACTGGTGGCATTTGAACTTTTGGCCTTTTAATGAATCTTGTAGCCTTCCATATCTTGACTCCGTTGTCTCTATCTGCCGCAAGACTTTCCAGATATTTAGCAACAGATTCATTTTTAATAGTTTTTAGTAACTTTGTGAGTCTAGTGCTGAGTCGATTTAATTCAGATTTAAATTTAGGAGCTCGAACTTGCTGCCATTTTTTGCGCATTTTTCTTTTTCATTAATTAAATCAAAAACTTCAGGCAGGTAAGTAATGTTATTACTATATCTTTTAATTATCTGAGGTGTATTGTTCCATACTGCTTGCTGTATGTTATTAATAAACACATCAACTTCTTCCTCGAGCTGCACAGGTGTTTTAAGTGAGACATGTAGGTTAATAATCTCGTCCAGCTCTTCTCTAACGCCAATCCAGTTGGTTCTATTGCTGGATAATCTAGGAGGTTCTTCTCTTTGTATTATGTTCTGACTTATTGTTAAGATTACCGAGAGAATGATCGGAGCCCAAATCAAAACTATCACTGAGATTGATATAGTTACAAGATACACCCCTTACCACGAAAAAGTCAATTAAGTCCGGTATCTTTCTTGGATCTGATGGCCAATATGTTGGTTTACCAGTTGAGTGGAAGTCACATTTAAACTCCTTTCCTGCCTCATACAACTCTTTGCCTTTAGCAGTAGTAAGACGTGATCCCCAAAAGGTATTTTTGCATTGAAGTCACCTCCAAGAATGAAATGATTGCCTAATATGTTAAAAAAGATGTATGTAGTCTATCTTCTTTAGATTATGTCTTGGTGGACAGTATATGGCTGATATATTAAAATTTTTGTTTTTAGTATGAACTTTAATGGTTGTCACTTCCATCGTTTCAAGTTGTACTTTAGTTTCTTCATAGTGCTTGATACTATTTTTTAACAATTACAGCAGAACCACCCCTTGCCTTATCAGCAGGATGATTTACATGATATACACTGTAACCATTAATTTTGAGATATGAATGTTTGCAAAACTAGTAAAACAGTTCTAGCAAAATGTGTTTATACTATACAGTACACTATGAAATAACTAGCAAAATACAAAATTTTCAGATGGAATGTGTTTTTAATTCTGTGTGTTGTACATTTAATTAATGTGTTGTACAGCTCTGCATACAAATTACTTTTGCAAGCAGTAGATTTTTAGTTTAGATTAACCTGGGTCGCTAACCTAAGATTGGTCCTATTTAATTTATACTTTTAAGTGACATGACATACTTAAAATAAATAAGAGTAAATGCCTTGGTGTACTTTTTTTAGATGGATATTTAAATTTAGCGCATTGTAATAATTAATTCTAACAACTGTTATTCAATCGTAATTTACCTCAATACTTCATCAACAGCAATAATAAAAACATCCTCTTTCATAAACAATTGACAATTCTTATTAATTTTAACTGACCTCTGGTGGTGAGCAAAACCTTTTCAGCGTTGTTCGGCAATCCGAGCCAAGATGGAGTCTGTCTGTCTGAAAGTGTTTCTATCCAGTGTAAAAAGTGATCCCTTCTCGTTCCATCAGGCATTGTAATATGTCTAAACACATAACACATGATCTGTTGTACATTAAATCCTCTTTTTATAATAGTATTAAAAATTATTCAACCACTTAAAGTAATTGTAATAAAATCAGAACATGAGGTAGAGCTTGTCCCCTGCAGCAGTGACATAATGCAAACAGCTTTTTGAATGGCTCGGCATTTTTAGAAAATATTGTTTCTGTAATAATACATTATTGTTTGATTTCTCTATGGACTGGGGGGCTCAAGTGAATTGACAAGTCAGATTACCAAGTTTCAAATTTTAAGTGGGCTATGTCTGACTAGGTGGGATAGGGAAAGTTAATGGGTTAATAAACATTTTAATAACTCTTGCAGTTTGAATATAAAAAAATAAAATACAATAATATAAGGAAAGGAAGTCACTGAACGCAGCAAGAGCTAAACAGAAGTGTTTCCATTTTTTATTACTCTACTATAGAAAACTATGTTGGTCACCATAGACGAGTTATCAAAGCAAAAACGTTTATTGTATTCTCCAGATCTAAAGCTCTGAAATATTTAGCAATGAAGAGACAAGATCTGGAAAGAAGTTACAGTATCTCCTAAAAATAAAATAAAATTTAAACAGGATACAGTACTTCATATTACATTTTTTTTACCGTGGTTTTATTATACGTTTGGTAAAAATAAAAGTTCAGACAAATGCGAGGGTTATCACTGCTGTCTGTTGTCTGTTTCCTCACTTAGTTTGTATCCAGCTGTGGTAGCATGAGGTTCATGTTACTTCTGGTTAGTGAACTGTGTATTTTTAAAATGTGTGCTGCTATAGAAAATCCTGCCAGTTGAGAAGTGCAAATAGTGAACAGGTTTTTGTTTAGCAGAAAACGAGCCAATTAAAATTTATCGGAATCTTTGTAAAGTGTACAGAAACACTGTACGGAGTAAGGCGGAACGAGACAGTGGCGCATTATGTTTAAAAATGCATTAACCATAAAACTATACAATTAAACAGAATAAATTTAAAAAGACTGATCTTACCTAGTTCCGCCTGGACCTCCCGCTACACCGTCCACATTGGCCACTAGAGCAAAATCACCTTCAAAACTTCTGGGTGTGAACAGTTTACCCAAGAAAGACATGAGTAGTCTCTGATCGTAGTCATTATCAATTTTACCTCCATAGATACACTGAGAAAGCAATGTGACTAATGCATCCCAGGGTACTTTCTCTGGGGGAAGATTTGTCCGACCCTATTGAAGTAATAAAATATACTTTAAAACTTGGCATGGTTTTAATAGCAACTATAATAGTATAAATTAATGAATGGTTAATAATTCTAATAATATTAGACGTAATTTTGATCCGTTATGTCTCACAAAGACTAAGTCAAAAGATTAGAGCTGTAAGTCATTATCAGTATTTTGCTATCATAAAGAAATTAAAATTTAAAACTCTAACATAATATTACAAATGCTACAATATATATAACAAATTTTAGACCTTTTAAAATAAAACTATGAAAAAAATGTAAGTTTTTATTATTAAAAAAAATGTATAATTTGAAAACTTTAAACCAAATGTGTGAAGCTAACATACCTACACATACGTAAAACCAGAAAGTTTACAAATAAATTTTACTGGATCAAGTTAGTGACTAAGTTTATTTATATATGTTTATTTATAAAAAAAGCCATAGCTAGTTTTTGATTATTCTGTTGAAAATGAATCTATTCTGAAAGAGAAAAGAGTATGATAACTTTTTTTTTAACATCTGTACTTATGCAATTAGACTGAGGATAAGGGATCAGCACGTGTAACTTTGGTTCGAACTACTACATTTGTAGAAAAGTGTTTTTCACTTTAATAAATAATAAATTCCCTTAATAGGTCTAACCATTTGACCACCATTTCAATGGCTCTTAAAGATTGTTCAAATACCATCATGGGCTGTAAATTCTAATTCTTGGCTCTGTTGATATACCTGAAAAGTGCCACAGGTCACAATATAACCAGTTTTTATTTTTATTTTGATAAAATAGTTGTTATAAATTTTTTTGGACTTCATTTTAAAAGTTTTATAAACTTTGGAAATTAAAGGAACTGTTCTATTGATTTCTTCTTCTTTTCGTTTCACCCTCTTTGGGGTACGCTGAATCAATCATTTCTTGCGCGCTGTACTTTTCTTTGTTCCCAGTAGCTCTTCATTCTTTCCGATCTTCTCTTCCTCTCCTCTTCCGAAATGACAGGTTTAGGTCTTATTTTGGTTTTATCTTGGAATCTTATTCTTTAGTCCTTGGTACTTATCTTAGCAGTTTGGTCAAGCAGTGAATTTTCTGTAATTTTCAAGTCTATTAGGTCTTTTTCAATTTCTTTAAACCAGTTCGGTTTTGTTTTACGATTATGGAAAAAATCAAACACCTGTTTCGTCAATCTATTGGAGTTCATTCTAAGAAGATGGCCGTAAAAATTTATTCTCCTTTTTCTCATAGTATCGGACAGTTTTTCAATTTTCTTATAGAGAGCTTCATTTCTTATATATACAACCTTATTATCCTGAAATTTTGTTCCTATAATTTTTCTTAAGATTTTCCTTTCCGTTATTTCAAGCTTTTCTATCTGGCCTATGCGATTCATGGTTAATGTTTCTGCTGCGTACAGTGCTTCCGGCTTGATCACTGTTTTATAATGTTTAATTTTGGACCCCATGAAAGGGATTTCTTATTGTATGTTTCTTTCGTCAATTGGAAGGCCAATTCAAGTTTGTTTCTCCTGGATTCCATTGCCTTGCCCTCATCTGCATTCCAACTAATCCATTCACCAAGATATTTGAACTCTTTTACAATTTCTATTTTCTGTTCTTGGATTTTAAGGTATTTATTTGGGTATTTGTTGTTTGTCATGATTTTGGTCTTTTCAAACGATATGTTTAGACCTATTTTAGCTGCTTGTTTCTTCAATTCAAGAATCTGCTCCCTTGCTTCCTCCATTGTTTCAGCAAACAAGGCCATATCATCTGCAAATGCAATACAGCCAATTCTGAGATTCTTCTTTTTGTAACCCAATCCTATTCCACTTTTTATATTTTTCTTCCATTCCCTGACTACTTTCTCAAGTGCACAATTAAACAATAAAGGGGAGAGCCCATCCCCCTGCCTGACTCCCGTTTTTACTTCAAATGAATTCGATAGTTCACCCATAAATTTAACTTTCGAAACTGTATTTGTTATAGTTGCTTTTATGATATTAAGTGTTTTCTTATCCAAATTTAGTTCTTCTAGTACGGATATAAGAGATTCTCTATCAATGGAATCGTAGGCCTTTTTAAAATCAATAAAAGTAATTACATACGTTTTAGCTCTTACTTTTTGGTATGCCATAATGTTTTTAAGATTGAATATTTGTTCCACGCATGATCTACCTTTTCTAAAACCTCCCTGGTATTCTCCCAATTGTGGGTCCAATTGTGGCTCTGCTCTCATTAAAAGGACTTTTGAAAGAATCTTATATGTTACATCCAGCAATGATATACCTCTATAGTTGTTTGGGTCTGTTTTTAAGCCTTTTTTGTAAAGAGGATGGATGAGAGCTGTTTTCCACTCTACTGGGATATCTTCTTTTCTCCAGATTTCATCGAAAACCCATTGAAGAGATTTAACTGCATTTTCGTTAGCTTTCTTCCACAATTCTGCCACTATTTGGTTTTCTCCAGACGCTTTATTGTTTTGTAACTCTGAAATGATTTGTTGTAGTTCGACAAGTGTTGGTGGTTCTGAATTCGGTTTATCAGAGTTATTTCGAGTGAATTCAAATTTTTCAATGATGGGTTCACAATTCAAAAGTCTCTCAAAGTAATCTGCTAATATTCTGCAGTTTTCTGTGTTGTTATGAGCAATGGCTCCATTAACATCTCGAAATTGAAGGGTTGGTGCGCTGTATTTGGATAATTGGTGCTTAAAAGTTCTATAGAAGCTTCTCGTGTTGTTTTTTGTAAATTCTTCATCAATTTGCATGAGAGTTTGTGTTTCGTGTGCCTTTTTTATTTGTTTAATACTTTTATCTACCATTTTTCGAATTCCAATGAAATGTTCTCTACTTTCTTCTGTTTTCTGTGATTGCCACTGTTGCCATGCCTGTTTTCTCGTTTCTATGAGTGTATAACATTCCATCGTCCACCATGCATGTTTTCTAGTTTTCATTTGAGGCGCTATTTGTTCAGCTTTGTTGAGTAAGTTTTCTTTAATACTTTCCCAACTTTGGGTTTGGATGTCTTCTGTTGCTCTCGTGAAGTCATCTTGAGCTTAATAATTTTTCTGTACTGTATTTCTATTGATTTATTAAAATACATTTAAATTTTTTGTATTTTATATTTTTATGGACATGCAAATTAATGTCACTAGTGAGTTCTAGTTTGCTTTGACAGCACTTGATGCTAAGTTTACACTTTTTGAGCCATACTAGATTACATCCATAAATGTCGATTACTGGTTAAGAATGTGATATTGTACTATAAACACTTTTTTTAGCTTATCATTAACACATAGAGCATTTTAGAAAAAAATGCTATGTCAAGTCTTTACTTTTTTAACAGCAAATAAATGCGTCACCTGTTATGACATTTGTGTTTCTATTAAATAAGACATTAAAAGATCTTATCAAATATTGCAATATTTTATTTTCATAAAATAGCACTGTCCCAGAAATAGTTTTTAAATATTATTTTTTAACTTTTTACTTGTGCCAAATCAATCATGTAGGCCGAGGATGTATAGGACAGAGCGAAGCATATATTGCATGGAATTTGAGGAAATGTTGCATGCAATCAACCTTGCGACTATTCAGATAAGGCGTGGCAGTTATAGAGTTTATAATATAAACTAATTATAAAATAGCCTTACCATAGCTGTTGCTTCTATCCATGTATCTAAAGTGTCACAAGCCACCCTTAAATCAGATTCATTAAATTCATAGTATTTAGACCATCCCAGAGGAGTGTACCTCAACCTTTCTTGAACGATTGCATGGAACCATGCTAACAAGAAATACAGACGTGCACGTTCACTAGGTGTTTTCATCATTCTTGATGCTGGTACCTTTAGAAACAGTAAGAGAGTATTCAATGAAAAATAAATAACAATATCAACGTTATCTACTGATAACATGCCACCCTATCGTGTTGTGCAAATGTTTGCTACTTGAACAATATGAATTATGGTTTCAACCAGTATAACAATATATTATTGATAGTAAGATTTTACATGGTCCATTGCAATCAAAATACAGTGTTTGTTAACCACTTTTTTTAAACAGAAAAAAATATATATAACTAAATAAACTACACGGTTCATTTTTTCCAAATATTTAGTTTCAGAATCCAAAATTTAAGAAATAAAATCTTTTTATTTAAATCTCTAATACAGTGGGGCAATTTTTAGCGTAAAACAAGAAGTGGTATTAAATTTATATTTTAACTTTATTAGTAAAATAACATAGAGTATAAATGTGATACCAGTAAATTTAATATCAAATTATCTTGAATATGTAACAAATACATATTCACAATTACTCTTGTTCACTGGTATGTTATACTTTGTAACTGTTATTGTACTGGTTTATAATTTATTAAACATTTAATTCTAAATGCATTTCAAACACTATATTTAAAAATTTATGTACTAATATAAGTATAAAATATATTTCACACAAATATTTTTGTGTCTGAATTATTATTGACAAAAAGTTTAATTGTTAAAGCTGATGTAATTATGACCAGTGAACCTTTTGTCTGAGAAACAAGACCATCAGTCTCACAAATGGAGAATGCTTTTAAAGTGTGCACAAACTACTTGTTACTTAAAAACAAACTAAAAAAAATTAGTGTATTATTTTAATAATTTTTTAAAGCACTTTTCAGAAACGTGAAAAACAGACATCCCTGCTGGTTTCTGGCAAGTTCAAACCTGTAAACTATCAAAATGAGGCATGGAGATTTACCAGCAACCTTGACCTGCATAATTAGTTTTACTGTACATGTTGTTTACTTACAGTGCTGAATGTTCGTAGAAGATTTGCCTTGATACCAGGTGGAGGTTCAAACACAAAGATACGCCCAGCTCTCAAAAGATTTACTGGTACTTTTGGATTAATTTCCATAGTTAGGAAAAGACGGAAGTTTGAGTGTGGTGATAAACTGTGTAGTTTCTTTTCCAACTGAACCAACCACTGTGGTGCGAGGTGTACGTTCTTCAGTAGCACCCACCTGAAGTAAAACAACGTTAAGTACACCTACTGAATATGATGGTTTTTAAACCTATTTATAGAGACAGTATGTTTTTTGAAAAAATAATAAAAGAAGTGAAAATTTAAAAAACTGAATATAATAAATCAATCTTGCTCAATATATCCAGCTGTCAATTGTCTAATTATTGTGATGGCTGGGCTGGCATGTAGTATAACGGTGTTCATTAATAATTTGAATATTTATTAATGAACTTATTTATACACAATATGCAAGAAATGTGTAACTGTAAATATTCTAAATCATTTTGTGCTAGATGGGTCAATTACGTAGTATAATAGAGTTAATTATAATACAAATACTTATTATTTAACTTATTTATATAAATAATTTTTAACAAATATATATTAAATGTAAAATAAGTTAGTCAAAAGTGGGTTTTGAACTTATTTACCTTAGTTTTGTACATAAAAATCAAAGCAAAAAGCTACAAATACAATAGAAATGAATAGGTTATTGGGATACTTAAATTTACCTCAAGAATACCAACTAATTATGTGTATATGGCAAGTGTTACAGCTTTCTTATGTGTTATTCATGTTATTGTGAGTCTATTTTTTCCTCACACAAAAAAGTGCTTAGCCCAACTAATTTAATAATTGCTATGAAAAGAAGGAGGTAATTTATTTACAATTTAATGTAAAGGTTTCATTTTTTGAAAATGATAGTTAAGTAGTCACACCAATCACACACTCATTTTATAGGAAAATAATTTTGTATGAGAGACTTTAACAAATTATTTAATTTACCTTGGCAATAATGTACTCCTTAAACTTTTGCACATTATGTTATTTGGTAGCATTACTGTTTGACTTTAAATAGCCCAAAAGAAAAAATGTTCTGGTGTTTTTAGATCTCAGAATCTTTATGATCAGATGATGTCTACAAACCTTGAAATTAGACACTTTGGGTTTTGGATGATAAAAACAACAACCAATAAAAAGAGTAGAAAAGGTGTAACAAAATAAAACTAAATAATGTTAACAAAGACCCTTAACAGATTAAGAGATTAATCTTAAGAGATTAATGCACGATGGTAAAGTGCAGACTAATGGTTGGATGAGGAACACTTTAAACTGCAAATGTATGATAAGTAACAAATAAATGGTTGCTTGTATGGAAAAATAAGATTCAATTACCAATGTTATGCTTTATATGGATAAAAAATAATATAAGCAAACAAAAATAATATAAACACATACTTTCCAGATCTAACAGCAGAATTAATAACGCTGTCAGCTTGATTAAATCCTTCTGCAGAACCAATAGCTATGCTCGCAATCTGTTTATTCTTATCAGCAGCAATGTCATCTACTCTAGAGCTGGCATCGTAGCCAGGAACGGAGCACAATAACACAGGTACACTGGCACTAATTTCAGTCTCGACAATGGTACCAAGGTCAAACTCTCGTTCTGCTGATGTTGTGAAGTTTTCACCTAACACAGTGCTCACAAACATGTGTCCAGCAGCAATTACACGATCTGGTCGGAATGCCTGAAAAACATTTACAACACTGATAAAGTCAGGCAGTAATCTTGTTTTTTTAAATAATGTTAATATTAAATCCTGTAAAGATTTTTTATAAAAATTGTTTCAAAAATACTTTCCTATCTATATAAAAATTTGAACATTAAAAGGTTTACAGAAGTTTGTGGTAAACAGATGCATCTGCTTACAAACAAGGAGTTAAGAGCGAAAAACCATTTAGAAATCAAATTAGTCAGTCATATTTAAATTAAATTACAGTAGAACCTTGATTATCAGGGAGTGATCAAGGGGAGGAAGGACAAGGATAACACAAATAATTAAACAGCTGGAAACAAGATGGGCAAAACATATCATAACTACAATAATGGTAAATCTTGTCTTATTAATATGTACTGTATTCAACATTTGTTCTCAACAAATAAATCAGAATAAAAAATTATTAAATTAAATAAAACAAATTAACAAAAATGCAGTATTAACTTGAAAAAGAAATAAACATACACACATGGGTCCTTGCTTAAAAATCTGGTTTTAAATACGACTGAAATAATCCATCATTATTTTCAGTTTTTTTATTCTCTTGGTTTTCTACTGCATTGACATGCTCATGTCTAGTTACGTTTAGGATTGTTGATAGAATGACCACGAATAAAAAAGAATAACTTATTTTTTATTACCTAACGTAACCTGGCTTCAAAGTCTAAAAAACCTGCATCAGCAAACTAAAGTAGTTGCTGCTACATAATTCTTTGGTATATTATAGATTTATAAAGTATAAGTACCAACTGGAAGAGTAGAGAGAGAGAGGAATTTTATCTTCGTTTTTCCCCATATACTATATAATTTGACATTTTCACTGTACTGAAAAGTCTCACTAACATAACTTTTTTAAGTAAGCAAAAAAGAAACTAACAGCTGACTTTCAGGGATTAAATAACATGACAAAATTTTTTAAATTATCAATTCTATGTCGCTATATGAAAATCTGGCGGGTTAATGAAAACCCAACAGTAGTTAAGTCCTTGCTGTATCATTCTATCTCTGTTCAACACACTGACTTAAGGTCACCATCTCAGTAATTAACTCAAAATCGTGAGGTTTTGTTAGTAAAAACTGGGTTCTGGGAACAACCTACAAACATACAATAGCCTAACATACAACATTTAATTAATATTGTAACTATTATGTGGTCTGAATATAAACTTAAAAATTGTTTTCAAGTGAAATTACAACTATAAATACTTGAAACAGTCTTTCGTCGTCAAAATTATTAGACTAATTTACACAATACATAGCTTACAGGAAGCCATAGTATGTTTTTTCTTCAAGAATAGGAAAAGGATGTTGATGAACCAGCTGGATGTACGACAAAAGCCTCAACTTTGACATTGTTTTCCTCTTTTGCCCGAAATTATATTACCCATTAGCCATCAGTTGTTTCCTTAGATCACGGTTATGTAACCATTAATTTTTATTTACAACAACTCAATAATTTATTCATTTTATTCTGATAAGATCTTCATTTTTACTTTTGATATCTCAGTAAGATGGGAATAAAACATGAAGTTTCTCAGTGTTCATTGTATTGTTGAAGCTACTATAGTTGATTTTTTTAAAATTCTTTGGTTTTACATATTTTTCTTCACTTACAAATACACAATTTTTTACAATATTTTGAGCTGTTCAATAAAACAGTATCAGAATTTGATTCTAAAAAAATTGAATTCATTCACAATTTTAGCCCCTGGAAAATCGAGGTTCTACAACGTAGAACAAATAAAAAAATGTATGAAAGAAACACATACAAAACATAAAATGGACAACAATGTAACACTTGGCGGAATATAGAATATGACAGGTATGTAGGACATGACTTTGCTATTATGCCTGAATCTTGAGTTTTTTTGAAACTGGAAGATAAGGTGAAATAAGGAAACAACCAGAATGTATTACTACATATAACGATACTATTATTGAATATGATATTTTAAAAATATAAAAAAATCTTTCTATTTTTATGGTGAAAACAAGATTCTTATTATATTTACAAAATGATCAGTTTGCTTAGTCAGCTGTAATAGTTTCTCATTACATTACTGGTTTGATTTAGTCTCCTAAAAATTAAGTTCAAAATTATAATTTAGGAAAAAACAAAAACTTAACCCTTCTAAGGCCAGGCAAGAAAATAATATTTTATTCTAAAAAGGCCAGTGACCTTGTAGCACTTGTATGCCAAAAAGGCCAGCCTATAAATGCATTTTGCCTTGATGTTGATTACAAACGTGTAACTTAACTAAAAATGTTAGTAGAAAAATATTGTTGACATTATTTTTTTCTTAAGAATATTTACTAGACTTATAAATAAAGAAATAGAACTTAAAAAATGTTTTACAATTTTTTTGGGTCACAATGTGTGTGTGTGTGTGTGTGTGTGTGTGTGTGTGTGTGTATACTTAATTTAATTTGAATTTTTTGATTTTGAACTATAATAAGTATATTTAAAAACATATTCTGAAGTTAATTTAGTTATTTTCTAATATAATAATGTATTTTGCACAAACTCTGAAAATTTCAAGAAGATTTGCTGATAAATATATTGTCCAGACCACTTAAACAAAATTTAAATTTAGGAGTAATTTGTCCCCAAAGTTGTACTTGTTTACAAATTATTCTAAAATTCACAGCTGTAAAACTGATCTAAAAACAAGTACTGAAACTAATAAAAAAATTAACTAAAAAACAAAAATTAACACACTATAAATACAATAACATTACCACCACACAGTTATTCATAGACATAAACAATACACGACTGACTGTAAAATGATTCAACTAACAACTGTCAAACCGAGCATTACTTGACTTCATCAAAGTTCCAATAATTTTACTTAAATATAAAAAACTTTTTTTGTTTTAATTATTAAAAACATAATCTGTGATGATTATATTTATTGCAAGTAAATTTTAATTAAATAAAATAAAGAATAAGCTTGGTATTTAACGAAAAAATAACAAGCCGATATATCGGCTCACGGCCGTCTAAGGGTTAATGATAAGTATATTTAAAGAAATATACACATAAAATAAAAAATGTGATGCCTTAAAAAATACATACATTTAAGCTGTAAAATATAATAGCTGTTAATATACCTGAATAATAAGCAGCTGATACATAGCAGATCCAATAGGAGTTAGTGGTTTCTCCTCTTCCCAAAGTCTTGGAACACACTGTTCTGGAGTACTTTGCTGTAACCAGGCTCCAAACTCTGGCATTTCCTGAATCTTGCGTGATAAACTTTTAAATGGCGCAAGCCTGTTAATAAAAGGCAATTTTAACTACATAACCATTAAAAAAAATAAATAAATAAAATATGTCAGCTAGTTTAAACTATTGACTTGACGAAAAGTTTAAATTTTTTACATAGACAGGGTATATTATATCAAGGTAAATCAAGGTAAGTGTTAAATATTTTTAATATGGTATTACAAAATTTAAGTGGCACTGACTGACAATGATGTACAATTTTGTTTACAAGTTTTGGTCAGTTTATGATTACATTTTGGGTATAAGCATAAATTCTTTGACAGTTCAGTAGTATAAAAAAACTTTAATGGTTTTTGTGAACATATATCTCTTTTATACCTTGTTGTAAGACGAAGTAAAGCGTCAACTTGTTCCTGACTTAATCCTTCCATTGGTGGAGGTCTAGCATTCAGGACTCCTTCTTTACCTCTCAAAAAGAATTGGAACTCAGTGTCCAAGGATGCTTCGTTGGGAACACCTTTAAGATGAATTTTGCAAAGCAGTAATGCTAAAGTCAAACGATCTGTGTGCAGCATGCCTCGAGCAACTCTTTCGTAACATACCTGTATATACAAACGTGTCAATATAGCCCAACTATCTGATTTTGTTTGCCAAAACATCAGTAAATTTTTGGTAACATTATGAAATACAAAAAATAAACTAGAACCTTTTTAAATTTATTAATAAAGAACATTGAAAAACATTAATTTTGCTACTGAATTAGCTAAAATTGAATCAATGAATATTAATTTTTATTAAATGAAAATAAGGTTTGCATTATTATTTACAAGCAGGACAAAGAAAAAAATATTATTGTTGAAAGTGAGAATGCTGACAAAACAAAACCACTTTGGGAAATCAGCTAATTATGTCATTGGCTGACACTGCCAACACAGCTGAGTCCATCAACAAAAAACCAAAACTGTGAGCAATATCATAATGAAACTGCAAACTACATGTTTGTCAGATATTACTATACAATCTACCATTAGTTTTTTAAGTGCATCTAAAATGTGCATGTAAAATGCGGAATATTTATGTTATTCATGCATTCTTAAAAAAAAGTCGGCAATGATAACCTTAAGGGTTTTTTGCCGGAAAAAAAATTAATTAAACAATTAACTAACTTAAGCGACTATATGTTATCACTAATATGTGTTATGATGGTAACATATATTAGACCGTTGATGGTTAAAGAGATTTACAGATGATGTAAAAGAATGTGAAGAACAAAGATATTTCATAACTTTGTAGTGGACTTCTACTACAGCAAGGATGCAGGCAATTGTTTCCTGGATCAGGCAAAAGTTTATGCACTGATCAATCAGAACTAAAGATTCACAATTTTGCAAACTGTCCACATATATACAAAAATATATTGTCTTTCAGATATCCACATTGTCCATGGGTTATGGTTTCATAAATTATGTAAAAGGTAGGTACAGCATTAGCTTACTGGTCAACACATGACAAAATGATTGGGCTAACATTTTTGACTATTCGGTGAAAAGAAAATACTTTTTTGAATTGTATTATTACTACAGATGAAATATAGGTAATAATTTCACTGCAGAAATAAAGAAAGATTTTGGAAAAGTTCTGGAGAACTTCTTTTGGGACCAGGACCACACAATCTTCACAGAATGTTGTTAAAAGTGTAATTAATGATAGGTGACATGACAAATTTGAAGGGTAATTTTTTTTTATTGCAAAATAAATTTGAAGAGTTGCAGCCACTCAAACCACCTTGCAACAGTGTGACTAGGCCATTTTAGACCACCTACTATAGTTGCTGGGACCTTACAATTTAGCAATTTTCATCTTTATCTGGCACTGAAAAGGTACCTTGTTGAAAAAAACCAACACGAGATGTTGAAGTGGAAAACTACTTCCACTTCTTCTTAAAGTTTGGTTAAAAATTTCTTTAACACAAATAGAAAAAATTGTTATTAGGTGCAAGTACCTGGAAATACAAATAAAGAATGTAGCATGTCTAGAAAAGTAAATAAATTTGGTTTGATTTTTAATTATATTATTACTTATTATTTAACACAAAGATATTTTTACATGTTACTTACTCCTTTAATGTAATTAACTGTTTTGTTTCCAAGAGTCTTATGAGAAATGTCTGTATTATATTTTATGACAAATAGATATTTTTCAATTTTAATGATTAGAAAATAAGAAGTTATTAAAATTACATCTAACATATCAATCAGTACTTACAGTAAACAAATCCTTGGTGATAGTAGCCAACCGTACACTGTAATCTGTTAGACTCTTGAGCTTGGGATTACTATGCAAAACTGAACTGAAAATGTCCAAGAAAAATTTAAGAGAGTACTGGTATAAGAAGTGAACTTGATTGAGGCTGTCCATCGTAAAGTACATGTTACTGCAAGCCTGAAATACAATACAATATGAATAAATTGAAAAGAAAAATATAACATTAAGAATGAATTTTAAATCATTTGTATATATACCACTTAAATTTTATACAAATAACAGAAAATGACAATATACCTGAGAAAGTGGTTTATATTGTTGTGACACTGTTTCAATCTCGGCTATCACTTTGTCAGTTTCTTCCACCTTTTTGCTGATATCAGCTGCTTCCTGTTTCAAAGTTTCTAAGGTTGTTATTACAGAGTCATCATCTAAAATCTTACCCTTTGCTTCGTTTAGAGCTTGCAAGAGAGATTTTTCTAGTTGTCGCAGACGCAAATGGAATTCTCCTAAATTAAAAGAAGTACTTTAAGTAAGTATATGTTTTAATTTACAATGAATGAATATGATTTATAAGACTGTATAACAGAAACCACATTGCATTTGGAGGACATTTGTATTACTGAGAAAGAGAGAGAAAAGTACATTTGTCTATTCTTCCTCATATAAATATTTACTCTCTTACTCTAATCTAACTGCGTGGTGAAGTGCAATGTTGTTTGTGTCTAGTTATATCTATTGAATTTTTATTATGATGCTTTTAGTATAGTTTTTGTTTTGTTTTTTTATTATACACTAATTATTATTCATGAGCAGAACTTATTTGTTACACTTGAAGCTCTAAATTTGTGGCAATAATTACAAACAAAATTAAAATCAGCTGTTTGGTAAAACATTAACAGCTGAAAAATTAACCAAAGGTTAAGATCAAAAGCTAATTTTTGACTGCTAAGTTTTAACTTTTAAGTTAGCATTTAAGCTTTAAACTGACTTATAATTTGTATTACTTCAACATCTTTTGAATCTACAGTATATAAAATTTGTTCTTACTTTTGAAAACAGTTATTTTATAAATAAAATGACATTTTTTGTATTGCTCTTTTTTTTTTAAAAAAAAGAAACACTAACTAAATGTATTTTGTACAAAAAATTAAACATACTGCCAGATAGAAACAACAATGCCAACATACATCTTAGTGAGAAAACAAATACCTATATAAGAAAAGAATAAATGAACGTCCTCTCCCCTTATTTATGCAAACATTTTCCAAATACAATGTGGATCTTATTCCTCAGCTTTGTAATTTAACAACTAACCTTGAAGTTTGAGGAGATCAGATCTCTTCTCATCTATATCAGGTCTCTCAGCTTTCAACACTTGATTGAGGCACTGAGATTGTAGAGAGCTTCTAGTAACAGTGAAATTTACGAATGTGACACGAGAACAAATGTCTGGAGGAAACTCTACTGTGGGATCTCTGGTAGACAGGAAGATAATGAAAGATGGGGACAAATCAATATCCTGGTCGCCCAATGTGATCAGAACACGCCCTCCTGTACGACGCAATTCTCGGTTCAATACTGGGTTCAGGATAGGATCATAGTTTTCAACGTCCTAAAAAAAAAAATTAATAGGCATATAAAAAAGTGATAATAATAATTACTCTGTAAAAATTTTATGTGTATGCTAAAAATGTTTGTTTTGTATAATAAAATGTACTAATTATCACATAGACTCATTGTTATACTTTATAATTATTTGATTATTTTTGATTAAAAAAATATGTCCACTAAACATTAATTAACAGCATGTTTAGTAATACTTGAATTCATTATTAAGTTAATATTAAATTAATTGTTGCAAAATCTCATTTTGTATTTTTAGTGATGAAATAGAATTACTAAAACAAAAATTCATATCTTAATAAAAGCAATATTACGTAACTTCATATTTATTTACCAACTTCTCCTTCCTACAAAACATTTAGTTACATAAGAAGGGCCTACAGGGGGCATAGAATGCCTGTACAAATTACATGTTACATTTATTTACAATTGAATTATACATTCAACAATACAATTTTTTATAAATCATTAAACAAAACTTTTGTAATCACATACATCCTAGATAGCATTACAAATGTGCAATACCATATTTTAAAAAAATTTACCTGGACCAAAAGAGGGTTACCAAAACGCAAAGCAGATTCCAAATTCTTACGGAAGGAGTCATCCAAGAAACTAGTTTTAGTAATTTTGCGATCACGGAACTCATTTAATATGAACTCTGTTGCTTGTCCTGATGGGTCAATGATCAATGGATAACGGTTAAAACGCTGAAAAGTAGAGCACATTGCATTAGTAAACACATGTAACAACCTGTTACTAGAATTTAATATCTCCACTACCTACATTGGTTTTAATTTTTAAAAATTTAGTTCTTATATAAAAAAATAAATGGTAACATAACAAGGTTTTGTACAGTAGACAAAAGTATTATCAAGTCTTTGTGAATTGAAAATATTCTGAATGAACTAAAATTTGTAATACGAAATAAAGGGTCCACCCTTTACAAATTATAACATGAAAGTAACACACTCAATGGAGACAGCATTTAAGTAAAATATTGAATACTATGACATTATAAATGTTTTTTTCAAATGTGTCAGTAGTTTCAAATCTATCGAATTATAACTGCTCCCAATATACGAATCTCAAATTCAAAATTGTTAATGAAAAACATATTTTAACAGTTCAGATTATATTTAAACAAAATACTACTGTTTGTATTAAATATGACTTATTATTCATTGTATATTTAGAGAAAATATATTAATGCATATTAAATAACATAGGTCAGAAAAAAAGTCCTTATTCTATTGTCAAATGTATGTAATAAAAAAATACTGATCTAAAAAATCCAGCTTTTCAGAAAAAAACTTTTATGTTCTAAAGTTGTTTGTATTTCACCAAGTATTCTAATATTAATTGTACCTTTGTGTTCTATAATTGTTTTTACAGTACTTACCTTGAGCATGATCGCATTCTCAGTGCACAGGTCATCAGTAGGCAAAGCATTTGCTTGCCAACGGAGGCGTTCATCCGGATTAGACAGGTATTCAGTGAGAGCGATGTCTGAACGAAACTGTAAGCCAGCCTGAGTGAGATGGTGACTCCACGTGGCAAATAGGTTGTGTCGGTACTGAAAAAAAGTTTACATACAAATAAAATTTTATTAGAGTTCATTTATATAAATTCCTTATTATCTATTCGTTGTATTTTCATCATTTTTATTCATTTTACCTCCTTTTGCACCGTAGTTGTTTGGCAAAATCATATTCATAAAATGGCAGCCACTTGGCCTCAATTTGCTAGCATTGAGAATTTTTTTTAGTCTAGCTTTGCAATAAAAATGGTAAAAAAAATATTTTTAAAAATTGCTTAAAAAGTAAGGTGTGTCTTATTTGTAACGTCTTATAGTCCGTAAAATACGGTAATACCGACTACTTATTTCTAGAGATAAGCTGATACTAACATGCTGATCAAAGTATCCAGCATACGCAAGGTATGCAGAAGAAAGCAGCACATCTCCGATTATAGTTGCCATCTGCGACTTGAATGTTTCGCTTGTTGCCTCCCAACGTCCTCTTTCAATTCCCAGAGATTTCAGTAAAGCAGTTGAACGATCCACCTGCAAACAAAGTAAAAAAAATTACAAATGTTTTAAAAAAGATAGATGGTTAAAAAAATTAAAAAATTAGTAATGGTTCGCAATGTGTACACAAGTACTTTATTTTTTAGCACAGTCATCACTTCATTACAAACATACTGTAATAGTTCAAAACTTCAATATCCTAAACAAATTCAGTTGTCTATAATTCTGGCAAGTTTTTACTGATGAACATTTCAGTTCTCTTGAATTATTGTGGTGTAAAGCATTTTTACTTGCATAATTTTATATGTATTAATGTGTAGGCAGCTGTTTGTTGTCAAGAACAATTCTATAGTATTCCCTAACATTAATTTTGAAGGCACCATAATTTTTTGGTTTGGGCTAACTGGAATGATGGTATTCATGGACTGTTGTTTTGTCTTACTGACATACAAAATTCTTGTTTCACCAGCAACACATGTTGATGACATTCTCCAGTCTTCTTTGTACGCTCTTGTCAACATTTTCAGCACTTATCAAGGATACAGTTTTTGACAATATAAGTTAAACATGATTCTTCACAGTATTGTGAACAATTTTTGCTCACTTTTGAATTTACATTTTGAATGATATAGTCAATTTAGACACAAAATCTGTTTATGTTCATCATAAACATTTAAACAACTTACTCTAAATAATACCATTGCCTTACTTTTTCTTCATTCATTGTGGTTGGCTCACATGTTTCACAAAAGTGCAGTAAATTCCAGCAGCTTTATGACCTGCTGGTGGTGAATAGAACTGAACTCAATAAATAGATATTTCACATGCAATGTAAAACACATCCAAGACAAATATTTTTTATATAGTATGATCTTATTAAATGATTATTGGATTATGAAAAAAAATCTGGATTACTACAAATAAACAATAAACAGTAGACTACAATAAGAGACAAAAATCATTAATATTGTTTAAACATAATAAAAACTAGTAAATTTACTTTACTTTTGGTTATATCTATACTTAATAATAATAACTTTAATTTGATAAAATTACACAGATAAACAACAAAAAGTGTAGGGTAAGAAGTATCACTTTATTAAAACTTCATTAGAAAAAAATTATCTTTCCATTATTTCTTATTTAAAACTTCAACACCAATTAGAGAGGTCTAAGTAAGAGTACACTTTTGGACTACATTTTATTTGACAATTTATCTAAAAAAAGAATATTGTGTTTTATTTCATTTTATTCCCATATTCTGTAACTACTGATTTTGTTTTAATTTGCTGGGATTAAATTGTGTAGATTCATGCAATTCTACCGTACTTAATACTAGAACTCTGTAATCCTTAAAATACCTTAGCTTGGACATTTTCCAAGTCGGCCTTAATTGCCTGAGCTTGAGAGATCAGCTGAGCATATTCTTCCTTATAAGCAGCAATGCTCTTCTCCAACTGTGCGATCAAAGCCTTTGTTTCCTCGCCTTTGCCTTTGTTTTCTGCTGCTTGTCTTTCCAAAGAATGCAACTCCTCTCGCAATGGCTCTACTTTTTTCAACATGTCTGCATAACTAATCTGAAAGTTATTACACTTGTTAGATAATTTAGAAGTATAAAAAAATTAGACATACTGTGGAATATTTTAACTCACAACCAGAGAATTAAAATGTAACTGGTTGAATGAAAAATATTATAAATATAATTGTTTCAAACCACAGAAAAGTACTGACGTAAATACAACAAAAGTCTTTTTAACTGAAATATGTCGAAGAGACACTCTTCAATTCTTATGTCATACTCTTCAACTCAGTGTGTCCGTTCCGATTACAAAAATTTTCTCTCTTTATTACTTCTAGAGAAACACAAGTGAAAAATATGTATGAAGAGAAAGCAAGCAAGCATGTTGTTAACTTTGTGCTGGCACAGTTTTGACTAATTTGATTTAAACTCTAAGTCATTTAAGATAGAGGTAATAATACATACATTTTACTTAATAAAAATTAAATTTTAATTATCACACAATCATGAAGTTACATTTTTAAATAAAATTTTTTTTAATTAAATTGGTTTAAATGACCCCCCCCCACCATTTTGAAGTTACTGCAATTCTGAAAAACGTAACTGTACTTGAAGCTCATAATTATTTAACAGGCTGTATAGTAAAAAAAGATCTGGGCTGAAGAACAACCAAAATGGATTCATTTGCATAGCCCCACGTTTTGGTATAACTCATTTGTACAAGTTTTGGTAAAACTTCCCCATACTTTTTTGCAGTGAATAAAGCAAATGTAACAGTAACTTTAGAACACCATTTTGAAATAAATGTTTAGTAACTTTTTATCTAATGAACTACAGCTCTTAGAAGTGCACAGAGACATGTGGTTCCAACAAGATGTCTTACTTCACTTAATGTTCCAACACTTAATCACACTTCATGAATTTCAATAGATTTATTAAGAAACATGTTTTGACAACCTTATTTATGCGAACATCAAGGTTCGCTGGACTTAACAATAAATCTCAAACATTATTAGAACCAAAGGACAGTAATAAAGAAGAAATTTCGGCTACTGATGCAACACAATACAGAAAATAATGTATAGTTGCCATATTGGTGAATGCATTAAGAATGGTCGTGTAACCAACATTACATCTTGATTGTTTGGTAATTAAAATTGAATTCTGAAAAAGTAATAAATCTGTATTGCAGCCTATGTAAAACTAGGGATTTTTAACTGTTCAGAAGAGATCAAAACTACAAAAACTATATTGTAAAACACAATTTGGTAAAACATGTTTTTTATACATAAACTTACATTAAAAAAAATATTCTTTTTTTTTAATTTGACCACATACTTTTGAGACAATTTCAGTAAACCCTAAAGATCTCTAATAAACAGTTTTCCAATAAAATTTTTGCATCACTCTTCGTTAATTAGAAGCAGTAAAAAAATAATGTTTTTGATGTTTACCTCAACATGTATATATATATATAAAATAAATTTTTTATTTACCTGTGCAACTGCCCATTTCACCATTGGTCCACAAGCCATACTTGCACGATTCACTTTCTCGTATGTGTAATCAGGGTTGCTAAGATATCTTTGGTGCATTTTTTCACGTACTTCATCCCTAAAAAATATTATATGCTATTATATGATTAGTGAAAATTCTATAGTTAATACTGTCTGAAATGGCCTTTAAGGAACAGACAAAAATTAATTGTTTGCAGTTAACTGGATATCATGAGGTGTGTTTATAAATATAGTAGTAGGTGAGGATAACATTTCAATAATAATAATAATTTTTTTAATTATAAATTTTTTAAATGTTGTATTACTTTAAAAACATTTGGCAACATACTGCAGATAAAATAAAAGGTGATTAAAGTTTTATTGTACACCATTAAATAAAATGGTACACTACAATTTTTAAAGAAAAGAAATGTGTAAAATTGAGTTATCACCAACATTCATTTTAGTTTTAACTGTACTTAACGGTTTTAGGGTAAAATCCATACTGACACCACAGGGGGTGCAAACTAGCTGCATCTACTGAAATAATGTAGATGTCCCTTGCGGTACCTGAGCCTAACACACACTTACAACACTAACACTTTACACTCACACTTCCATTTAGGGAGGCAATAATAGTCTCAATGTGCTTTTCGCCTAAAAAAAAACAAAAAACAAAAAAAAATCCATACCGTTATTTTGTTGTGAATAAACAAGTTATTCAGTTCTCACTTCTTAATTGAATATCAGAATTAGACAAATTCATGCTTCAGTCTTGTGTTTTGCATTAGGCCTGCTATATAGCACATATAATCACTTTAGCTTTTTTCACAAATTATAGATTTTGTGTATAATATTTATTAAAGGTTAATGCACATAAAAAGCATTATTTAAATTTATAAAAACCTTTAAAATTTTAGATCATAACAATTTTGTTGCTATTTGCACATTATCAACAAATTACTTTAACCATGGTGCCCACATTTAAATTAAAATTAAAATTACCACTTCATATTAAGAAATGTGATATTCACAAATCCATGCATAGATAACATGCATTGGGGCAAGTGAAGATATTTACTTACCTTGTGCTCGAAAATCCAGTTTAATTATATTTTTACATTTAACTATTTGAACTTAAATAAACATGATGCATGATTTTACTAAAATAAAAATTAATATTTCATAAATTAATAATAATATGAATGTAAATTATTAATTATTTAAGATATTATATTACACAAACAATAATTATATTTGTACTTTGTAAAACAACGAGATCAATAACCTATTTTACTTAACAAATAAAATGTCTTAAAAGTTAAAAGCAAAAGCAAGATTTTCTTCTAAAAGAACATGCAAATATATTTTTTAATGTTTATTGTTTTGTCATTATAAATTTTATACAAATAAATTACTGCCTGTTAAAATATCTTAAAGGCGTGAAATGTGTTTTTAACACTTTTTAAAACTGTATATATGTTAGAATTCAACATTACTTTTGAAGTATTGAAGTATTTCCTTATGTACAAAACCACACTACTGAAAAAAAAATAATTGCTTACGTAATATTCTCAGTGTTGAAATTAGACACAATAGAGTTGATGAAGTTTTCCCGCATGACTACAGCACGAATGGACTTCCAATCAGTGGCGGTCTCTCCCAGGAGCAGACAGATAGACTCTAAAGCCAGTTTAACTATCGACGGTGGATTAGCCATCGAACGAACTTCTACTAATTGTTGTTTCTTGATCTCTTTCACAGCTGTTTATCACATGCAACACAACATGTAAATAACTACAAGCATAAGCTACTTAACTGAATTGGGTGGACATTTTAAGATGATTTTTTCTAAATTTCCTGCTTCAGTAGGAATTATTTCAGTTTTGATAATAAATTATTACCTTTATCTGTTAAAAAAATAAGGGAAGGAACAGAAAACAATTAAAAAAATAATACTGCAATAACTTGAGTATAATATATTCTCTCAAACAGAGACTTAATTCTGCATTCTTAAGGGCAACTTGCAAAGTCTTGGAATTGGAATAAAATGGAGTTAACATTTTTTTAGTCCTAAAGGGTTGAAAAAATACTTTAAAATGAAGGGCAGAAATGAATACTGTATCAATTAAACATTTGCCAAAAAAAATTGGAAACACAAAAAATGCATATGTATTTTATTACAAATACATAGGTTGAAACTAAAATGTCCACTCAAGAAAGTTCTTTCTTGAATTGCAAATGAAAAAAAATTGTTAGATATATACACAATAATAAAAAGGAATAAAGTACAACAGAGTCAGATAGGTAGAGAAATATGCAAGAGAAGAAAGTTTAAGCCAAAGACTATTATGAAAGTAATGTAGCCAGACTTGCAGGAAGAATAAATTATGAATAATCTGAGCAAATACCATCTCACACAGTCCATATCTGGAGCAAAATAAATGGCCAAATATTACTTTATTATTATTATAACTTTGGTTAATCTAATAATTGTGAGATTTGTATTTAACTTGATTATTCACGGAAATCAAAGCTAAATAAATGTGGAAACTACTTATATTAAATCTTCCTTTCATCCTGATATTATTTAAGTGTTCATTACATACACAAAAATAAAATCTAATGCATTTATTATGCATCCAAAGGAAAGTAACAACATGTTTGTAGTTCTACGGCAAGTATAAAGAAAAAATAATTCTAGCATGGACATAGGGTATATATATAAAAATTAAAAAACACCAAAGCACATAAATATTTTTCTCAGCATTCCAATAACTAATAATGGAACACCAACGTGAGATCATCTGTGTTGAAGTTGACAATTGTTGAGATGAAGTTTTCACGCATAATAACAGAACGGATCGTCTTCCAATCTGCTGGTATAGTTGTTCCTTCATTCAACAGCAAACAGATGGATTCCAAAGTAACTTTGACTATTGATGGGGGATTAGCCATTGAGCGCACTTCAACTAGGTGTTGCTTCTTTATCGATTTCACAGCTAGCTCAGAATTAACATAAATACTTCATTTTTACTGCATGAAAAATTAAGCCCAAGCAACAATGCAGATTTTGTATACTAAAATATTTTTTTTGAATAGTGATTTCACTGATTACTGAATAAGAAGTTGTAAAGAAGTTTAAAACAGAAGCATAAATTTTGTAACACCTTGTTGCATTTGCCCTATACGTATCCTTCATTAAAGTCTAACAATGTGTTTGCCCATATTATCACATATAATCATTCAATGGATCTGAAATATACCAGAATTGATAATAAAGTAAAATTAAAAATTACAAAATATAACAATGTTAGTAGATGTCAAAAAATCAGGAACAATACTTGTATAATGATACAATAATACTTTGTATGTATTGGAATGGTATATATAAAATACCAGCCAATTTGAGGTTTCATGTCAGAGTTAGAACAAAATTTTACAAGATGCAATTTTCTGTTTAGCAATTTATCATATAGTTTTACTGAACAATGATTCTTTCGACGGTTTTTAATATTTTACTTTAAATTTAAAAATAATTATCAGGATTGTCTCACAGTCTAACAGTTTATCCCACACATTTTATGTCTTTATTTTGTGTAGGTTTTTGGATTACACAGTAAATTGACTTTTTTTTGAAAATTTTAAAGAAATAACAATTTTTTGATCTCATTTTCACTTTCTAAAATGAAAAGTGAATAGAGATAAAGATATGCAACAAAGCTTGTGCAGCCTGTCCATCCCGTTACTTGCCTCAGTCCTTATCATTCTCTTGGTGCAAAGGAGAAAACCTGAAAACTAGCTGATCATAACTGTTCTCTATCTTCTAGCACATTTTGAATAGAATCAAACAAGTTGTTGTCACTTAAGTCCAATACAATAATGGACGGGCCAATGCAACAAGTTATTTTAAGGCATTAGATTTCCAAGTTTCATTGCTTTTTTACAATTAAAAATTACTAGATGGCTATTATATAACCATACTATATGGTAAATAGTATATGTAATTAATTATAACTATGCATCAAGACTTACATTTAACAAAATATATTTTGTGATCTGACTCTTGCTGTTTATGGTATACAGTACTAATGGATGGATATTAGCATGACCAATGATATATTTTTCCTAAAAATAAATTTGATGAGTAAGAATGATGCAATTTATTTTGTTTGTGCTTATGTTATATATATATATATATATATATATATATATATATATATATATATATATATATATATATATATATATATATACCTGTATATAGATTAGTTATGCTAATATCCATTTTCACCACGTATTATGTAAAAGTCTAATACGTTTTACAAACTTTATACTTTCATTAAAATATTATTATTGCTGTATTTTTCCAATGATTTATTACTAAATCATAACTTTAAACAAAACTTTAATGGCAATATTTTGATAACTGAACACTAATTTTTTTTTGACTAAATATCTTTTAAGAAGCTGAAATTGAAAAACATTTAGACTGTATTACAATTATTACTCTGTAAGTACAAGACCATCATTCATTATCACTGAAAACTGGTTAAAGTGCCAACAGTGGTAACCTTTAAACTGCATTGTGCAGCAAGAGCAAGCCACCAGCACAGATATGATGTTACTAATGTAGTGGAAGGACATTCCAGATTGATTTAAAGGATGACATTAAAACAATTCACTAAAAATAGCTTTTTATTCTCATTTACCCAACCAATGATGTTAATTTATATTAGATAACTGATATTCTACTGTATATAAAAATTACTTCCATCTATAGTTAAGCATTCTCAAATGTTTTTTTAAATATTTTCACTTTGCAACTTAATCAATAAGAAAAACGGATTTTAGGAAAATGTGTAATTTTGATTACTCATTACACAGCAAAATGCCAGCTATTCAAAATTCAACACCATAGTTAATGTTAAAGTATATGAAAATCTGCATTTTAAATGTTCTAATTTCACTGAAATATGGCAATTTCTCAGGAAAATAAACATTTTCTTTAAAAAAAAAAATAAAATAAAATAGTCTATTGAAATATTTTTTGGTAATATTATTCAAAGTTAATTTATTTTTTAAAATTCGTTTTCATCATGTCACTGGCATGCCACATTTATCATTTTGTATAAATTATAGAAGTTAAAATCAAATTTGAAGTAGTAAGTAAAGCCTGTAACTGTGTTTACCTTGCTGAGCATCAATGACAGCTGGCTCTACCAAGGCCAAGTCAGCCATTACATCTTCTCGTTTCTCTGCGATTTGAATTGTCTGTTGTTCTATTTCAGACTGGATTTCTTGACTTTGAACTTTCTTTTGTTCCGCTTCTTGCTGGTCTTTTACCATCTGACGCAATTTTGCATTAGCAGCTTCATTTTTCGCTTGTAATTCCTGTAAAAAATAAAGTTATTATAATGTAAAAATAAAGGAATTAAATGAAATTCCATGGTCTTTCCAGATTTACATAGTAAAGTGTGTTTTGTTACAGATCAATGAAGTGGATCTACATAAACAGTACAAAAATTCATTTTATACATTGAGACAATTAATTTTGTTATCACTAGAATTTGCTACATACAAGAGAGGTTTTGAAAATTAAACCAATACTTACCTTTACTGATACCAAGTCATAATATCAAGATAATATACAATACTATACCAAGTTTTAAAGTTTGATCCAAAATTATGTATTCCAAATTGCAGTTACATCAACATAAACCCTATCAAAACAAATTTAACCTGTCAAATAATTTAAAGAATTTGTAACCACAGACGAGCTGCTTACGATCAATTTGTATGCTACTTATTTTTGTATCTACAAAAATACATAAATTTAAATCTACAACCAAATCTGATCATATTACAAATCTTCGGAACACTCTGACTCAATTGGTATAGATTTGAGCTTCAAGTGTCAAATATTTCTATTTAAAAAGATATGTACACAAAACTATAAATAAAAAGAACTTAATGAATGCTTGTACCCTAGTGATTTATGTTTCACTGTAGTTTATTAATTCTTGACACCAGATTAGGTAAGATCACAGCAGATATGTAAGCACAAAGAGATTTCTGTAGATTATTACTCACTGATTAGTACTTATACAAGTGTAACAGATATGAAACAGAAAGTTATAGACACCAGCATCTAGAAGCCTTGACAGATGTCCATACTGTAGACTTAACTGACATACAAGATTTAATTCATTACCTACCAGTGATTTGACAGCGAGGGACTTTTGCATTTCTTCAACTTGTTCTACAGTCTCAGCAATCTTGCTCAAACCCACATTGAGATGCAGCTGTTGCTCCTCTAGTTCAGAACATTTCTCTCGATGCAGTTTAACAAAGTGGTTGATAAAGTCCAAATAATGTCTGAAACAAAAATTAATTATGCATAAGGAATTATATTAAACATATCATTTATCACATGACAAATGTGTTTACAATTTGTTGACTTATTTTATTAAATTTTACTGTTTAATAATTTTAATATTCAATGATTTTTAAAATATGTAATGAAATGTGTGGCTAGCAATGAACACGTTTTGCAAATAAGCTTGGAAAATTTTGTGTTAAGTGGATTCATTATTTTCATAAAGAGGATACCTTCACCTACATAGTTTCAATCAATGTTCAAAAACAAATGATATAGTGATTGAGCAAATCCTTCCTCAAAGAACGATCCTGCAAACGATGACAGCCATAACTATACAGTGTTTCCCATCATCAGTTTGTAAGAGCTTACCACCAAGTTCACACTTCATGTGCATGAACAGGTGGTTGTCGGATGGTGCCAGGTCTGGGCTGTATAGTAGATGTTGAAACTGCTCCCAATGTAACTGTCAAATAAGAACTTCAGAGAATCACCAGCAACAAGAGGCCGAGCATTGTCACGAAACAACATAATTTCTTGGTTGAACATCCCTCTCCTTTTGTTTTGAATTATGTGCCAAATATTTCTCAAGATCTCACAATATCATGCCACACTGATGTCTTGAATTCTTGCTTTATCAGAGATTACGTGTTTTCATTACACTAACAGGTTTTTTTCATTCTGGGGTGACATGATGAATCTAAATTTCTACTGTTACAATTTAGTTTAAAAAGTTCACTCCCTCATCACTGTACTGAATACGGAATGTCAAAACACTGCCAAGTTGCTGGGATTTGTGGACATCAGTAAGCATTTTTTGGAACCCAGTGGGAACATAGCTTGTGATAACCTAAGCAATCTGAAACAATATCACACAAAAGAGATTGTGAAACTTGCAGAAAACCATTAGAAAGTGTCATTGTGAACTGTCTGTTCTCATGAATTTTCTTATCAAGTTTCTCTATCAAATCATCATTGACAACAGAATGCCACCCACCCCTCATCATGAACACCCGTCCATCCTTAAAAACTACCTAAAAAACTATCCTACAAACTTTCTCACCGTTCCACCAATCATTGCATTTTCACTATAAACATTTTGAATTGACGATTAAATCATTGCATTCAAAAACCAAATGACAGAACAAACCTCACAGTCGGTGGGTTCATGAATAGTCTTAAGCATTTTAAAGAACACAGAAAACTGGAAACAATACACAAACAAAACATAAATGGAAGTGAAAAGGCAATTAACCAATAAGACTAGCTTGCATGTGCGAAGCGCCAATAGCAGTGCTGAAGTGGCAGTAGAACAAAGCGGTACTTACTTTCTGGACATGCCTCGTATTTAAAAACATAGTTAAAAAGCAATTACGATTATAAAAACACTTAGATGTTTCATAAAGTTAATAAACTCTGCATTGCTTCAAGTCATCATGTATGGTCAAAGATTATAGGTAACCATTTCTTATGCGCAGAGTATCTGAGTGTCTGAGACAGAAGTATTTTCATCCAACGCTGACAGTTCTTCACTTGTATTGTTTACACTGACCTTTTAATATGTATTAAGAACTAACACGTGGAAAGGCGGATATATTCAGAATTCAGATGGGTGTTACCAATATATCAAGCTATATATACAAGTAATAGGGTTTTCTCTAGTTACTCACCTAGGTGTGATAGCCATAGTACGACCACCTCGCTTTGCAAGCCTTGCATTTGCTTTGTGCAATGTTTGATGTACATATACACAGGCATTAATAACAGCATCTCTGTGTGAAGGTGTGGCAGACAGACTACTGTAAGCAGATGGGAAGAAATCAGGTGCCTTCCAGTTCTGAGGTCCATCCAGGTCGAGACGGTTTGTGAATTCCCTAGCAACCTATAAAATATAAGGTCCATTTTAAACTTGGGACTTTTTTAGTGGGTTCATTTTTTGTTTTATAAATAAAACTGCAATTTACATTATAATTTCATCTAAGTGAAAATTCCATTTGAAAGTTCACAGTTCAAATTTAACATTTCAAGTTCTTTTACAAACTTTTAAAATGTTAAAAAAACTGAAATTAAATTTTTTTGGTACTTGCATGTTTTGTATAAGTTTGGGTTTTTGACAGACTTGTGACTCGTACCAATAGCTCACTCTGGTCTGTCTTTTTTCAGGACACCAATCCAAAAATATCTTTGGGTTATTAGAAAAATATGTCTAAAAAGTTTATCGACAGCGAGTGCTTACAATTTTTTCAAAATGCCCATAGCTACACAGAATGATCAGATTCATTGAAAATTGTTTTTATATTCTCTCAAATTAAATTACAAATTTTAATTTATGTTGAAATATATAGTCAAAAAATTAAATTTGTAAAGAATGTTTACTGCTCGTCCCCTCACAGAGACAAGGCGGTTTTGCAATGATTTTTCATGTAGATTGTATTTAAGAAAAAAAAAATTAACTGTATATCCCAATGAAAATTTAAAAAAAACCGTTTTTAAGATGATGGCACAAATAAAGTTAAAAAATTCTGCACAACTTTTTAATAAACTACACATTTTTATCAATTAAATATTTTAATGAATACAAAAGTAATAATTACTTCTATTTTGTTGTTGTTGTTATTTGAAGGCTAAAAGCACATTGAGGCTATTATTGCCTCTCTAAATGTAAGTGTGAGTCTAAAGTGTTAAAGACGTAAGTGTAGTGTTGTAAGTGTAAATATGTGTTAAACTCAGGGAGGGAATTACTTTTAAATCCTAATGTGTATGTAATGTGACAATATTTTAACTACAGACATCATGTGTTTGTTGTGCAACTACAAGATGTTTACTGAATTTTTATGATTATCATTATAATATTTTCTTTTTTCTGTTCATAAACATTTGTTTTCAAATTCCACCTTTTAGAAAAATGTTAAATTTACCAATCAATAATTTTAAAAATAATCTATTTTACACTATTAAAATTATAATGTACTTAAAGGACAAAACATACTTGATACAAGGCTCCATCTGACCAATCGCCGAACCAGTTGAGTACACATCTGTTGAAGAGAGCAGGGGAGGTAGCAGCACGATCTTTGAGGCCTTCCGATGAAGGATTCATTGTAAACACCACATGCAAGTTCTTCATTACTTGACCTGTGAACCACTTGTACAGTTCCTCGTTCGAGTCCAACATCAGGCCTTCTCGTTGAGCCCCTTCCTTACACTGTGTCATCAACGTAGTGTATTCATCACCTTAGAATGTAAACAAGACAAAAATAGTTTCAGTTCAATGAAAACCATCCTCCCAAAACTGTATTTGGTTTTTTCTCTAATAATTATTCATGATATACAAACTATCACTACTCTTAAACTACCATTAGATTAATAATTGTAAGAATGATTATTTTAGGTTCCAAAAAAGCACAAGATTAGTTTTTAATTCATTATACATATTTAAATATACTTCCATCTGCTGAAGTCTGAATTTGACTTTAGATATTTTAGACATTATGAAGTACCTTTTGAAGTGCTTTTGTTTAGTGATTTTTCGAATTTGGTACACGTCTTTTTAGAGTAGCGTTAAGTTGTTAAATTTTAATATATAATATAATAATGCAATAACAATTTCTTTATTATTGTCTCTTATACAGTAAAAAAAAAACTGATAATTTTATGGTACAGAGAAGATATTTTTAAAACAAAATTTTTCTGTTAGAAAAATAGAAAGTTAATTTAAATAATTATAAGTTTTCAAACTGACTGTACCTTCAAAAAGACCAGGTACTTCGCCATTGGCAAGTAATGTGTTCATTCTTTCAAGGAACCCTGATTCTAAAACATTTGATTCGTCCAAAATAAAAGCAATCTTTTCATTCTTGCAGCCAGATCTACGGAGTACTGAACGCAGATCTTCATCAAAATCTTCGCTCGTATATTTGTTGTGTACCTGAATAATTAAAAATCCAAAGTGTAATTGTAGTTAAAGTTTAGAAAAAGTTACTTTTAAATTAAAAACAAATCAATTGGAACATGTTTACATGACTGTTAATCAAAATCAGGTAACAACACATTATTATTATTATTTTATTTACTTACTACCTAATACAATATAAATATCCAGTAACAAATGTCATCCATTTTACCTATCTACAGTATATAATATAAACTAACAATTATTCAAATAAATCTTTTCTTTCAAATAGCTTCCTTAACACGTACAAAAAAACATTTTCAGCAGAAAAAACAAAAACTTAATGTGTACATGTCCTCAAATATATACACTTAAAAACAAACACACATAAACGAAAAACTAATATCAAAAGCAAGCTATTTAAACTCAAAGGTACAAAAAGAAAAAAACTAATACAAAATAGAGTTTTTTGTATTTGTTTTTTTTTGTTTTGTATTGTTAAAGGTAAGAATAGATTATTAACTCAATAACAAAGTGACAACAATAAAATCTTATTTATGAGATCAAAAATAAGAGCTTTTAAAAAAATTATAATGAACTAAAGATCTTTATTACTTTAAAAGAAACAAGAACAACAAATTGTACTATTGCCTGTACATTCAAACTGAATCTAATTGTCTATGCACATATTTAACTACAAGAGAATGTACAGGAGATTGTGTCAATATCTAACAACATAGCAATTATTTAAATGTACTGTTTAACATTGTTACATTTTTTAATGGCAATTTTGGGGAATGAAGTACACCACAATCCCTATGTGTACACCACTAGCTCCAATTAAAATAATAACTCGGATAAAAGATTTCATTTCATTTCACAAAAATATATTTTTATTCTTAAAATAATTATAGCAAGATTTAGTTTCTCTCCAATTTTCATGTAAACCATTTTGTATTATCATAATTTTAATTTTCTATTTACCTGTTTCTGAAGCAATTCATTTTATCCAGAGATATGAGTTTAAGAAAGCCAATTTAACTAAATTCTATTGCAATTAGTTTAAAATTTAGAAAATTTGCCTTTAATTTTAAATTGTCCAAGCATTTATTATTGAAGAAGTAAAAACTGTGGAAAAATTAGCTAAAACATTAACTCATAATTTACTCATAACTCATTAACTCATAATTTGTTTACAAAATAACTTAGTGTAGTGTTGCATCAAATATTGATTTTGTAATTAAGACTGTTCAAATAAAGAGACTATAGAAATATAAATTTACAAATAATTTTAATGAAACTGTACAAAAAAACCAACACTTTAAATTATGGTATATCATATTAAATTAGATAATAAACTGGCTTTTTACATAAATTTTACTTCTTATTATACACAAATACTCACTCTAATCTGGAAGACAGATAGGCCATTCATAAAAGCCACAAATCGTGACTGGGTTGTTTTACCGGCACCAGAAACTCCAATCAATAACAGATGACCCTGAGGTTGTCTGAAAATCCGATCGATTCTCAATACCTGGTCAAGCACTTCATCAAATAAAACTAGTGGCACATCCAATTCTTCATCATAGAACACCTGTAAATAAAGTAATGCCAATTATATCACTTAATTCACATAAACTGTTCTCCAAATTATATTAAATCCACAACATGTTACTAATGGCCAAGTAAAATGTATTTCATTCAATAATTAAAAATACAAATTGCTCTGTAGCTAAAACAATTTATTTAATTTTAACTTTTCAGCATTAATACGAAATTGTCTTAACTTTGAATTAGTTTCTTATGCAAAAAAAAATCTTTGTTCTGATGTCACAAAGCCAATATGCACAATAGTTCAAGGATATTCTAGAAATATCTAATTAGCAGATAAGACAATTTCTAAAAATCTCATAAGGGTATATACATATGGGTATGTATATTCTAATTTCAACGCAACATGTTGATAGGACAAAATGAATTCAAGATATGATTTGTTTTCATATATCTATTAATGATAATTAAAAAAGATAAACATTTCATTTATAAAAAAAAGATTCTTTTATCCATGGCATCATGTATTAAAATAAAATTGTAAAAATCTAAAAACAGGATTTTTTTCTTGAAGTGTGTGTTCACTTTTATTTTTCCTTTAAAATATCACTGAAGATTTTGTCATTGTTTTTTTGTGCAGAAATTTTCCACACTCTTGTTCTATTAAAAACTTTAAAAAGTATTATGAGAAAACACTGGAAAGAAGCGGTTTTGAAGTAGCTACCTATAAATTTTGAATCTTTACATACTTTTTTACTAATCATTTTTTGATTGTTACCAAGAGGTGGATTATTCTATATGAGTGATGTCATAAAATTATCTGCTGACCTTGAGCCTGGCTTTCACGTAGTCTCTAAGTTCATTTCTGCCTACAGGAACATAATCCTTATTCAACCAATTACTGTACAGAATAGGCCTAGCTAAAGCTGCATCCTTGTCTACATTGGGGAAGTGTTTCAATGCTACGACATCAATGTTATCATTAGTCCAACGCCGTTCCGAATCTTCTACTAATCTATCTTGGAAGAGTCGCAGAGCTTCGTGAGCCCACAGACGAACCAGGCCTTCTACAGAGAGGGTATCCAAAGGTCTGTCAACAAGATATTTTCCATTTCAGTAATCTATGTTAAAAATACTACTGATAAATTAATCTTAATTTAAGGAAACCATTACATTTTTAAATTCAAAATAAAACCTAAACTGTTCTTTTTCATGCTTTCATGGCCTTGCTGACATGACTTGTTAAATAAAATTGTTTCCAAACAAGAATGCTTATTAAAACACAAGGTCAATCCTATGTTTTCAATTATCTTACCTCTTACTTATTATTATTATTATTATTAACTATAAAAAATATGATGATTGTTAAAAAAATATCAATCCTGAAATTTGATACAAGCAATAAGGACCATTGTTTCATATCTTCTGAATTCAAAAGAAGTGGTTTTTACTTAGATGTCTGCACCTGTGATCACTGGAAACCAAATAAATTGAGCAATTTGATTAAATTTAGCACATTCTGTATCTTGAGACAATTTCTTAATTTTTGGAAAAGTCCTTTGCTTAAAAACCCTAAAAAGTAATTCTTAAATATCCAAATAAGGCATACAAATATTATTTAAAACATTTAGTTTGAGAATTATCAACAAATTAGCTTTATTCCTCTAAAAACAATTAATTATACTTTGCTCAAATTTTGGTTTATAAGTGAAGATTTTTAATTCAAATCAGTGAACCAAATTTGAAAAACAAGAAATTAATTGTTAAGAAGCAAATGAAACATTGGCTCTTTCGAGTTTTTTAAAAATTTATATCCATCAACAAACTTTTAATTCGCTTTCTTTTAATTCGTATTTGGCAAAATGAATAGATATTTTTGTAACTGAAATTTTATGATCTGACTTTGAAAAATATGCCCACTTTTTTATTGTAGTTTCTGACCAGATTTTTTAAGAAAGAATTTAATGTGTTTTACAAACTCTGCACACTATTTATAATAAGAATATAAAGCAAACAATTACATAATTTTAAAAACATTACCAACCTGATAGCTTCACAGATACCACGCACCCATCTTGTCATTTCACGAGGCGAGTATACATAGTGAGGCTGCATGTCCTGTGTGAAGCGTTCTTGTGATGCAAGATAGAATTCCACCATTGCATTGGTTAAGGATTCTGCATAGCCACGTAGAGGAGGGAACATTCTCAGCATAGCTCGGCTGAATGTACCATAGATCTAATACAGAAAAATATTGGCTTAAAATTTGTAGATTATTCAATAATTCACACAATATAATATTTCATCTAACTTTATACTAAATAGAATAATTTCTATAGTACTTCCTATTTTTATTAAACAAATGCTTAACATAATAAATTAACCTTATAGAAAATGAATACTTTTTGATATATTGTATTTATTATCAGCCTACAATATAATTGTGTAAATGTTTTCATTATTCATTTTGTTATTAATCAATTTTTACAAAATCGTAAAACTATATTTTGTTTAAAAATGTGTATTTTTCAGCACTGGTAAATATAAATTTTATCAAAAAAAAAGATATTTTACTCTTAATATTTTTACTCTTGATGACGTCAAAAATATAAAGCTTTTTAAATTTTTCAATCTGGCAACTGTACTTTTATAACTAATATGTTGTGAAAAATTTTAGCAATGTTTTACAAGATTTCATGAAAAATCTAAAGTGATGGGAGTAAAGACAACATGACTACATAAAAAATAAAAATAATCGAAGTAATAAATATATATTAAACATTTTGTATTCATAACATTTAATTATTTATTTAAAATGGCAAAAATCACCTGTTTCAGTGAAGTCTCTCCTGGATAATCTACATAAATAACAGGAACATGTCGCAAGAAACGATGTGACAAAGGTTTCCTTCCAGGATCGGTAGGTGGATTACAAGCTCCTACAAACTGTATTCGCTCAAGACTGACCCATGCTTGATCTGATGCTCTATAGAAACCTCGATGTTCTACCAGTTGGCGCAAGAAAGAGATGACTCGCTGTGTTCCATACTGGTCCATGTCAGGCAAGTTTATTTCATCACAGAACAGAACAAGCCATTTGCCCAACTAAACAGATGCAAATTGCATTAGAACAATAATTTGTTAAATGAAATTCTGAACGATTTTACAAATATTAATATGAACAAGTTTACTACCATCATTATTACTTTTTACTAATTCTTAATAATTTTTGAAAGATTATCTGAATATTTCATTCAAATAAAAACATATTCTAAGAAACTCAATAAAAAACATACAAGAAAACAACGAAAAGGTACTGTAAATCGTTTTTGATTCGGTACAACACATCCAATAGCTCATGTATTAGCGGCATAAACTCACATCATATTATGAAGGCATATGTCAAATAAATAATGAAATGTTTGATTCAATTTGGTATTTGCAGCTGTTCAAGAATATTAAAGGAATATTTGCATGTACTTTATTGAATATTTTTTTCAATATTCTCTCTGAGTTCAAATGTGTACTGGTAGTTTTTAACACACACAAAGAATTAATCTAAAACTTAAATGAACTTAGCTATATAAAATATTGAATTTGAAATTTGTACACACTAATGATGTGTAAATGTAATATGTTGTTAAATGTAAATTTTAAAATTTATGCTATACAATCTGTTTGTTTTATATACCAACAGCTGATCTGTATCATAAGAAAAGAGTATAACATCCTGTCCCCAGCAGGATACTGTATGTACGTATGTACGTACGTACGTACGTATGTATGTATATATGTATATATATATTATATATATACCTTATTTATATAAATCTACTTATTTATTTTAAAAATTGTAAAAAATTTGAATGGAAATATTATAGCGTACTTGGACAGGTGCTAGAACAACTCCATTAGGTGTTTTCCTATATTCACAGTAATGATCGAAGGTCTTGAGCAACAGTTCTGGAGTAGTAGCAGAAGAGAAGTTCAGCCCTACAACTTCCATGTCTGGTAAAGCTCTAAGCGCAGAGAACAAGGTCATTGTTTTGCCTGAGCCAGGTGGTCCACACAGCACTATAAACGCAAAATAACACTCTTACTACACTGATACATTGAAAAAGATAAACCTGATTTAATAAAATAGAACATACTGCTATTCTTGCATTTAATTAAAACTATTTATCTCAAGTTTTAAAGCTGGAAGATTTCTTTTTTTGTTAGTGTATTAAGGGATGTATATTTTTTTTAATTTAATCTTTAATACAGTCGAATTAGTTGTAAATAATTTGGATGTTACATCTTCTTGATTGCAAAATTGTTTAATTCAAAAGTCAAGCTAAATTACTATTTTCAACAGGAAACCCCCCCTAGTTTTAGTGATATTAAGTATTGTAGTAATCAATTATAGTCCCAAAATTTGTACGTACATTTTACAATATAGTAGGATCTCTTTTGTCCAAGTTAAAATCCAAGGCAGACTTTTAAATTGTCTAAGTGTGGTCTTTTTGCAGAAAATGCATATTTTCCTTATCACTGATACAGTTCCCATCTTGAATTAATGCACTGGACTATCGCACGTAACTTATATACAATGTATAAACAATCAGCAGATATCTGCTGGAACGCATAGTTGCTGAAGGAAGAGCTAAATGCTTGTATGTCTTTCTCACTTCACATAGGCCCAGAGAATATTGTGATTGTACATTACAGATATTACCACTTCTTTTTAAAACTACATTATTTTTCATGTTTTTATGCACAAACATTGGCATTCATAAAAATTTAACATTCAAATAAAAATATAGTAATAAAAATAATGCAACAATGCAATTGTAATTATTTTACTTATATCTTACTGAAATTCTAAATGAAATTTGTATTGGAAAGAAAATAAAACTAGATTTTGCGTGTTTTTACAAGATGGTGGCACACATGCGCCTAGGCCAAAAACTTGGATTTTATAACAGGAGACCAATTTCTATAACATACTAAAAAGCTGAAACTACCAGAATAATTACCATAGCAGGTTGTCAATTGCACTAGCCTATATCTTTTAAATAGATTTTTTAATGTCATTTGGATGCAACATTATTGCTTGGTCCTTTTACTGACATATTCTACTGTATATGCTTTCTAAATTAAAATTAACTGAATTGTTATTTATTCATTATCCACTTTCACTTGTTTATTTTAAACTGTAACAAAACTACAATAACATTACATGACAGAATAAAACTGTGGCAAAAAATTTCCAATTTTAATTGTAAAAATTTTAATTTTCCAATGAAACTTATATTAAATAATGCACTTATTTTGATACTAATGTAAATTTAAAATACTGCAACTTTGTTCCATTGAAACAATCTATTAAATACATAATTAAAAAAAATCACTGAAACAACTCATCACTGCGTACACTAAATATCGAAATTTTACCTAAAGGTTTGTGTTCAGCCAACCAAGTGTACAAGAGCGCTTCATGCCGGACTGTGTCCAGTGTCGGTACTACAATATCTGGGGCAGCAACTTTGTGGGTTTCAACTTCAATCTGTGGCACTTTGTTTGACCACAAGCACCATTCTCCATTTATACTAACCTGTTTCAATAAATACAAAATTATTTCAAAATACAGCTTTTATCCCTTACAAATGGCTTTAATTAAATAATAATAATAATTTTAAGAGGCAATACCCTTTCGTTAGAACTAACCATTTATGTATCAACAACACTTGATATTCCAACAAAACTCACTTTAAATAATGTACTAAGCTGTATTTATTTTCTCACATACTTTTATATTATTTCAGAACAAAATATTTTTAAATTGCCTGTAAATATGTTACACATTTGTAAAATTTATTAACAACCTTTATGGCATGCGCTATAAATTCATTGCCCCAAATAATAACTGATATAATATTTTAAATTGATCATAACATTGAATACTTTTCATTTAAAGCAATAACTGCCAATAATTGGCAATCAGACTTTCAATCATGATACCTTATGCAGTCAGTTAAGCTGGTTAGATAGAAGACAATTTGCTGGACCTAAGACCAAGACCAATGTTGTGTTTTTCTGTGTGTTACATCAATCCCTTGTCTTTGTTAGTTAAATTAGCATACATCCATTAAAAAGTAAATAAAAAAACACTACTAGTTCAAAGAACAGTAAACCCCACACTATATTCTTAAATAATTGGCTGGTCACTATTCTATAACCGCGTTCTGATTGTCGCATAATCTGTACCAACTTTACTAGAAATTTTATGCTATTTCTCCAGGAAGCGGTCAAAATTATGAAAGGTTTTGCCATTCAGCCATTACTATAAGAAATATCCAACAACTGCACTAGCCATTATTAAATGAGAGGCCACCATCTTCAAACAGAAGTGAATGGAAAAAATCTTATACATACATTGTTTGTGCTTTATACTACATTTTAAACAACTGGTTAATGCATTTGGCCAAAACTGTGTATACTTGTAATTCTTAAACAGAAGTTGCCATCTTGAAATGGAAATGAATGGAAAAAATCTTACAAATATATTGTTTGACTAAAAGTGTATAAATAAACAAACGAAATGTCGAACGATTAAGCTAAATCATAGATCTCGTTTCACTTGGTTAATTACCTACCTCGTAATCAATAATTGGCATGTTGGACATAGCAGCAGGGATAGGTATTGTTGTTACAGAGCGAATGAAATCTCCCAAATCAGATCGGACTTTCAGTTTGCCATCACCAGCAAAACTCCATAGAAGTGAATATATCAATACTTTGGGAATGTATTTCTCAAGCTGCTCAGGTGGCAGTGGGAAGTCTGAATGAGAATTATTGTATTGTACAACATTTCTAAAAATTAAAAGAAATAAAAATTAATATCATTATACTTTTAATCATCAGTTTATTTAAAGCATAATAAAGTGCTGTAATGAGTAATGTATATGAGCATAAAATATGAACAAATTAAAATATGGAACTTAGAATTTATTTAGTTTTTTGAATTAATCAAAGAAAAACATGTAGTTTAATGTTTAAAAAATCGAGAATGGTTGAGGGGAATAACATAAAAAAAAAATCAATTTTATCATTTTATATAATTTTGTTAATACAATTAAATAAAGACCATTACTTGTAGTCACTGAGCTGTGTGGACTCTCAGAGTTTTTGTATAGTGAAAACATCACTTCAGTAAAATACCAAAACATAAAAAAGGTCTCTTTATTCAATAAATGATTGCAAAGTTAATGGTTTGATGTTAACATGAACTATATTACATATGAAAAGAACCTAGAAATATAAATATAGTTCTATTAATCTTTATATATTTATTCTTGAAAAGAAATGTTCACAATAAAATTTCCATTTGATTAATTTTTACAATTACTAAAATAAACAAACTGCAATCAGGTTAAAATGTTAACAAGAAATGAATATGTATAAAAAAGAAATCCTTGTTTACATTTCCATATTTTCAAATAATTTCAGAATGATAATAATAATAATTCATGTGAATGATAATCTAACAGCATAACTTGTTTCTTACCTAACTCCTTGATTCAGCATGGAAAAGAGGGAACTGAGAGCTCGTAAACGTGTAAAATCCATTATGTGTTCTTGTTTAATGGCATACTCTAAACAGCGAACGACTAACCCATCTGGAGAGAAGTGTGACTGAAGAATACTAGCAACATCAAGTTGAACCTAAGAAAAAATAAACCTGTTATTTAAAACATATCAGGCCTAGACAGTGACATAAACATGAAAATATGGCATTTCACAATAAATAACATACAATAAAACATACATTTCTTGAAACATACAGTAAAACTATAAATTCAAAAAACCCACAAATATAACCAAAATTTTTAATTTGAGCTAAAGCAATCATAAATGCTGGGAAGAAGAGCAATCATAAATGTCTTTACATTTACATAACATGGTTCACAGGATGTGAGTGGCAGCCAACTGTCAGTTTTGAAAAGAAAAATCACAAAGTTTACAGCTAAGCCTTACAATAGTAATTCAGACAGCACTTATCTACTGTCTATTAATTTACTTTTATGGTGCATTGCATAAGTTATAGTATGCAATAAACAGTCAGTGTAGTATTTCAAGAGAACTGTATTAGCGATAAAAAAATTATGTATTCGGCACGCGCACGCGCACACACACACACACACACACACACAAATGAATTAGAAGCCTTTGCATTGGTCAAAATTATCTCTGACAAATTCAATGTATAACTTTGAATAAAATGTACTTGACAAATTTTTTACACTATAACCGAGTGCTTTTGTACAATAATACAATATTTGGTATCTCTAAAACGGACACTAAATATTGTTACCTTGTAAAATATTGGACTTACCACAAAAAAAAACAATTTTTTTCAGTAAAAATAAAAACACAATTTGTTTAATATATTATCACGTCATATCAAAGTTCAAGGAATTTAAAATTGTTCTCAACATTCATAAAACAATCATGTAATTTTGTATAAAACAAAATCTTATTTTTGTAAATATAACAAATATTTTAAAAAAACAATCATGTAAATTAATGTTATATAAAACAAAATATGATTTTAAAATCTTTAAAACAGTAATGTAATCAACAATATATAAAACAAAATCTGACCTGCATTGCTGGTGATATTTCTTCTTCTTTGGTACTTTCTGCTTGTGTTTTTTTAGGAGCAAAGCCCAAAGAATCGTCATCAGCTTCTTCCAAGGGTATGTTCCTTAGACGAGAAAGATAATTTTCGAAGATCATTTCTGTAGAAAGCACGTCTTCACTGAACCACACCATTCCACAACGAGACACGGTGGCCAGTGTAGCATACTTCAGGTCTTGTACCTGGTAACAATTTAAATGATCAATGAATTAAAATTTATTGCATATTCACATAGAGGTTTGAAAAAGCAACATATATTTTCACAATTTTTTAACAAAAATTAAATATCATGAAACATGTTATACCACTCACTTAAATTGTTCCTATCTATCCGTGAATAAAATTAAAAAATAAATAAAATGTTGCACCCTTTCCACTGCTTTTAGATGATGTGAAAATTTTACCTTTACAATCATTGGTTTGTTTAAACATGGCTGTTTAACAAGTCTTAAACATTGTTTTACAATAAAAGTGGGAACACCAGTCAAAAACAAAATTATTATAAATCAAGGAGCCGAACATAGCTCAAAGTTATAGAAAGCCAGAAGGAAACATAGCTATTCCAAAAATCATTTTTATTACTCGGTCAAAACGTTTATAATCAGTTACATATTGGCAATTACCTACTTTTGTTAATTGTGTTAAAGTTTGGCTATTTGCACAAGAGAAAATGGAAGAGTTGCTAAGGATAGTAGTATGAAGGAAGTGATATTTTTTAATTATAATTCAATTTAAAATTCAATAATAACCGCAGTAAATGTCACATTTAATTGTCTTTTAATATATGCTTAAGTCTTATTAGTTTTTATAATATCTAATATGTGCATTATTTGCTGTTTTCTTTTAGTTGTTTCTTATGCAACTAAATAAACAATTTTGAAGATGGTCAGGTTAATTCCCTAATTAGCTACAAATTGTTTAAAGTGTATTTTTTGATAATACATTATTATTATTACATTTTAATATTTAAAGGAAAAAATTAAAAAGTCAATGAAATCTACAAAAACTTTTTTTAAATTTTTCTCTGTAGTAGTTTGCTTTGTTTCTAAGTTGTATTTTTTAAAATTTATTTGCATTTACTTAAGAAGACTGTTACTATTACTAGTATAGCTGATAACAATTCAAAGTTAATTATAAAAATTACAAACACTTTGGATTTGAATCCATATGTAGTGCATCATTTTGTGTTGTATTTACATTTGGGCAAGTATATATATCCAGCCATCACTGCATTCACTAACACTTCTATAAAAATTGTTAATACCTCATATAACTTTCTTATGTATTGTAAAAAAAGAGTAAAAGTTAACTCACTTCAAACATAACTCTGACATTAGGTGGCAATGACAAACGTTCACCATTTGGCAGAGTTAGCAGTTTGTTGTCATCGAGGACAGAGTTGAGATTCTCAACCCATTCTGGATCTACATCACCATCAAAGATGATCCACTGCCTCTTGTTGATTTCACCTCTAAGATTGTCAATGATTTTCCTATAAACATTCAAAAATGAATTACAGATTATTAAAACTATGTATGCTTCTCATTATACAATCAAAATTTATTTATAAAATACAGCTGATCAATACTGTTAAACATATTTACAGATCCACAGTTACTCTTTGACTTACCTATTAACATACTATTATGTTATAACTTAATTACAAAATGTTATGAGAAGGTTATTCAAATTATTAAAGTTCAAATAAAATAGCAAAATTTTATACTTCCTAGAATGCAAGTCCACTTTTATTGTATCATTTAATCTCATTTTCTTTGCCTACAGTTTTAAATTGGTTTTTCTTCCTTAATTTTGAATTATATTGTTTTTAACCAATTAAGCCCTTTAACACACACATGAACTGAGATATTAAATTACAAATTGTAGTATTTTATCGAGGCAGCCTTGAATAACAAAGATAACTACAATGAAATAAAAATGTCCTTTTGCAAATTCATATTTCAAGTAACCTGAGTATGTGAGTGAAGAGTCCATCAGTCCATTCTCTTGTGTTAGGATCTAAGACACCGTACAATGCTTCTTTAGAAATTGCTTTCGGATCTATCACATGAGCAACCCCTTCTATGCCTTCATAATGTTCCAGTGCCTTTAGTAATACTCTCCAAGCTGTACTCTTGCCTGATCCGCTGGGCCCCACCATCATCAATCCATGGTTCAAGTTACAAATTTGGTACAACTGCAATACCTATAATAAAAACACAAATACGGATATAATTTAATTTTATATTTATTTCGCTAAAAAAAAATTATATAAAATATCTTTGATTTCAGTAGGGTCAGTGTAAACAAATTTTGGCATAGCTCAAATCTGACCTCAAACTGTCAACTAGTTATTGTGAGTATAATTCTGAAATTTCTCATGTATAAACTTTGACTAATTAGCTTTAAAACCATATGCATTTTTATTATGAAAAATTAATTTTTACTGTCAAAAAATTTTTTATTTTGAGGTTACACTTGCCCTGGAATCTTATTTTTGCATCTGAGAAAAAACACTTCTGTATTTCCTACGTCATTAATTCTGGTAACATGATCAACAAAATGATCTTTTTTAGTTTTGTTTCAAAAGCTACTAGAACATAGTTTCCAACTGTAATTTTATCTTAGGCTTCAAAACAGTATGCATCTTTTTTTCTTTTCCTCATACTGCTTTCCTGAAATCTTCTAAATTATCTTCATCATTACTATTTGAATACAGATCTTCAATGCCTTCACTTGCTGATTCATCTTTTTTTTTTTCTTACCCACTTAAACAATCGAGATCATAAAAAAAAAAAAATTTTTAGACACTCATAGATTTTTTAAAGGTTAGGCCTACGCATTTTTAATTAAATTAGATTTCTAAACAAAATAAACAGAAATAACAGCAAAAACATGGTTAAATAATTCTGTTTTGCTAACCCCCCTGGTTACACTTATTCCATGGAAAAATTTTGTGGTAAGTGTAACCATGAATGTATATCAAATATTTTATCCGTACAGTAAAATGAACCACATATTTGAAATCTTAAAACAAACATTAGTTTGTCAACAAAAAATTACAATTGTCTTTAAAAATACATGACAGACCAATTCTGACCATCTCAGACCAAGATTCTGAGCATGTCACTGGCTCACAGAGTGAAGATGTAACTTCATTTTTAACCATAAAAATTAATTACTATTTTATGTCACATTTAACTATTTATGGCCAATTATAACAAAGAAACAGATAAATAAATACATGTGGTGGACCTTATATGAAGTATGTAAGCCGTAGAATTTATTTTTTACTGCATTGCATTCATAAACTTTAGTAATATTTACATTACAAATTCAACACTAGTTAAAAATACATTGTACTTTTGTTTTATGACAGATATAAACAAGAGACATTACCTTTTCAATCCAAGTTTCTCCCATGAAACACTAAAATGTGTGCAATAAACAAACAAAAGTGAAACATAAGTGCTCTTGTACATATAGCAAGTGTTTTATTACAAACTTATAAACAAACAAACAAACAAAAAATGTTTCTCTTACCTTTTCCATCCACGGACTTCCTTGTTCATCACCTTCTCCACAAACCAAATATTCTTCTTGACAAACTTTACGGATCTGATCTTTCAAACCTAAAACATTTTTATGCATAGCATAATTTGTAATAAAGGAATGTAGTTATTTAACAGATTTCCTTATTTTTGATCTGATCTAAAACTTTAATATATGAATTATTGTTATTATTACTATTATTATATCAAATAATTTAATTACTTAAAAAACCTGTATTTTCATTACTTAAATTTTCCCTTAAAAATGTGTTTGTTAAGTAAAGTAAATTCCTCTTCAGTTCTACATTTTAAAGGAACTGTTAACAAAAATTTTAAGGGTGTGTGTGTACTTTGTTATGTAACACATTCTGTTTAAACGTTTCAAAATTGCAGTGCCATTCAAAACTTTAAAAAGTACTTTATCTCATTTTTTGAAGGTCTGTTTTCATTATCATGATCAATATTTAAACCTGCATAGTTAGTACTTATGTCAGTCATTATTTATTTTCTTTTTTTATTGTAATTTGAAAATTTTAAATGCTAATGTATGGAGATTTTAAAGTTGATTACAATGGTGAAATAAGATTAATGCAAAAATATTACCACATTATAATTATAATGTTCCTCTATATGATGCAGTATTGTTGCTTTTAAAAAAATTGCTTCCATTATGTTAGTGACACAGCTATGTACTACGATTATTTAACTCTTTCAGAAGTGTTTACAGCATTATAGATTGATATCAAATGATGTAATATGAATGTGCTATAAATTAACCATTTTGTCTGACAATGTCGTTCAATTTATGAATTAACATTGTACTGATGCGCCTTCACTTGCACCTGACAACTCTTTTGTTAATAAAAACGTAAGTTATAAACAAACCACAATTAAGTTAGTGGCTAACTCTCTCATTGCTTAGACATCATGTTCAATAATTTTATAGGTTTTAAATATTTAGCATTTATTGGAAAGCTGCAATTGTCACCAAATTCTTATTTTTATTATTAGATTGCAAAGCAGGTTAAAAAAATAATAATTTGTTTATTTTTATTTTTTTCCATTACGAAACTAGCTGTTAACATAAAATATTGTACTGTTACCAAGAACACAAATCATTTTCAATTCAATTTAAAAAAAAATTGCCCTTAGAAGGCTTTAAAACTAGCCATTTTGCGCCAAGTTTGGGAAGTTTCCAGTGAAGGACCCCCGGTACTGGTAATCCTCCCCAATTTGACCATTCTAGATACACCAATGTCCCCCTTTTGTCCTAATTTTTGAATTTTTGGAAAGTAATACAGAAACTTAACTGCTGGTCACCACCATTGAAAATGTTGGCTTCGATCAGACTTAACAGAACTAAGTCATGCGTCAGGTTAAACAGAAGTAAACTGAGAGTGATAACTAACTTGATTACTGGACTGTCTCATTTATAAATGTCCTGACATAGTTAAGCAAGAGCCTGGCACAGATAGCAATAGATGCAGGAAACTGGACACTTTTAACCACTTGCTTCATATGTGAATTTGCTGGAAGATACTTGGCACAGAGGAATTGTCCAAATAGATGTCTGAGGTGTGTGGATTCAGAACTATATCAGGTTTGCTAAAGTTCCAAGCAAGTTGGGATAAGACAAGCACTTTTATTTAAATAGGTGGAATGGACCACTTGTATTTTATTTGTGGAGATCTTCCCTGCTTTTCTTTTAAATAAGAGTTAGTATTATTATATATTATTACTAGGGTTGGTAAAACAAGGTTCCCAATAATTTTTCACAATGAAAAACATGTTTATTTGCATTGAATAATACATTTTTGGAAAGCTTACACTTTTTTATATTTTAAAATGCTGCTAACTATGAAAACTAAAAATACTGCTATATGGATTAGAAGTATTTATTACCTAACTGAAAAGCTGTCTACCAGGCCAAGATGTTATACTAAGTTATAAGAAAAAGTGATATGTATAAACTCAATATTTAATTAAGGCAGATTATAAAAAGAATTGATCTAAAACAAATATTACCTGTCATTTCTGCTCTTGTGTATTGGACATTAGGGAAGACGTCATTCAGCAGGGAAAAGAGCAGAGGAATATCCTCAGCAACAAGTTTGGGCACCATTGTTTCACAAACAGACTGAATTAAAATCTGTGACAAAAAACACAGTTTAAAATTTTAAAAAATGTCCAGCTAGAACTATATTAACACTTAATTTCATTAGACATAATTTTACAAATTTCACAGAAAATATATTTTTAATTTTTAAATTAAATTAAAATTTGTTCAAATCATCCTTTAACCCCTTAACTTGCAGTACTTATCAACACTGACTGTCAACAAACATGATTTAGCCTAAAGGATCTCACAAAGATTTTTTAATTTTATTATAACCTAAATTATAAATTTCATTACATTTCACTAAAACAAAGGCCTACTTCAGATAATGATCAACTGATCATATCTTAAAATTTATAGCTGAGCTAACAATAAATAATAAATGTACTTGTAATCTTTGACTACTAGTGCATATGTTGTATTTGTTCAAAACATAAGTAAGTTGATTAATCTAGAAAACCCTCTAAAGTTGTATATGATTGGTGATTGTACACATACCAATTGAACTGCATAATCACCAAACTGTCTTGCTGAATAAACATTTAATTAACTAATATTTTTGGGGTCTAATTAATCCTAGGCTAGTTGTTTAAAACAGTGAATTTTAGAAGTCTTATCTGTAAGAAATTAGGGCAAAGAAAGCTCTGCAACAATTAGAGTTGGTAATCAAGTTTAGGATTCTCAAAAAATGTGAAATTTATTTATTACTGCAAAGTTGTCAATTAGACAGTGCAATTTAATTGTCAGACATAATTTCCTCCAAAAATTTTATTTCAATATTCTTTTGGTACACAGTAATATTGTATCTCTGCTGTATCACACTATCTAATTTAGGAATTTCAGTTAAAATATAAATAGGACAATGTAATTGTCTGGCAAGTAATTTATTTCAAAGCTAATCTAACTTGGATTTTGTAATAATGGAAGTTACAGTGTATAGTAATTATATATTTTACATAACCTTCAATTACTAGTTACATTTCAGACCTTTATTCTAATTTATAGTTAAAATTATTTTAAATAATCAGCCTTCAGCATTATAACATTTTATACTTTTCAATCAAACTTTGTGTAATATACAGTTGGACCTTTTGTTACATGTTGATCATTATATTTGCACACTATATTGCAGTTCTGCATAAATATTAATACACACATTTCAATCTTCATAAGTAAATAAATAAATAAATATATAAATAAATATATATATATATATATATATATATATATATATATATTTGAATATATATAGATTATATATCTGAAGCACCTCAATATTATAAACTTAATTTTAAAACATGAAAAGCCTCATAAATTTCTACAGTTGGCCTAACTCTGATGTGTATACTACAATACTAACACAGACTAACATCAGGGGTGAATCTCAGAGACTTCTAATCACCACGGAATCAATGTCCCAGGAGAAGTTTTTTTAAATAAAAATTTCAAATCATCATTTTTATATTATTTAAAAAATTGTTTTGTCATTACATGTGTAACAGTTTAGTGCAAATTTTGTTGAGGTAAAATCAATGAAAAAATATTACTGATCTGCTTGTATATAAGTTAAAAAAGATCACAAAAAAAAAACAAATATTATTTTTTTTTTGTAAAATTTATGCAAAGTTTGTTTGTTTACAGTATAATTAAAATAGCTAAACTACTTAATGGGCTAAATTTGATGAGGTATGCAGACTTTATTATCAGTTAGTTAATAAACTGTCCTCATTGTTTAATAGACATTGATTACAAGTGCCTATGGTTTGAAAACTTGAGATGTCTACATGTCATCTGTTGCTTTGCTGGAAATCAGGCATAATCTATTTTAACCGAACATCAAGCTTACGCTGAAACTCTTTTATTAGAGTGTACAGTTTATGTTTTTTAATTAAATGTGAAATAAAATTATCCATCATTGCATCTATCTAATGTGAGAATATTATAAAATTGATAGCGATGAACATTATGCAAAGTGTTTTAGTTTTGCATCAGGTGAAAACACAGAACAGGCTTAATCCTGCCTATTTATAAGTATACGTCTTCAAAATATTTTTTATAGATAAGACAAGTGAGAATATTAATTACTGACACTTTAAAAGTTATTATCTTTTTCTTCCTTTTTTTATCAAGCACTACTTGATTGTAAAAATCATTTGAAACAATGTTGTGTATTAAGTTACCTGTAATGATAACAAACATAAATCATTGTAGCTTTCCGAGACATTTTTTTGTCAGATTTCATTTTATTTCAGTATTACTTTTATCACTTAAACATAAGTGCTGAGACTAATACAATACAATACTCTATATTTTTCATTTTTTTATTAAATTTTGATGTCAGTTTTGAAGATTTCTGGTTTCTACCAACTTTGAGGAACCTGGTATCAGGAATTACAAGAAGCAGAATCGATCCACCACTAATTAAATGCTATATAATCATTAATGTTTATATAACACATTTTTAACAAAAGTTCAATTTAAATATGGTAAAATTAATTCAGTGTAGCCTATTACCAAAGGTAAAGAAAAGTGACAATATATAAAATCAATTCAAAACCATTTTCATACCAATAAATATTAAAACTACCTCTTGTTCTGGAAGGTTTTCAGCAATGGAAGCTTCATCAATAACTGATTCTCCGCTGTTCTTCTTGAGTTCTTTGATTCGTTGAATTCTGTCTCGTTTTACGTTGCCTGCAGACACCAATACTGATTTCAAAGCTCGAAGTCCAAAGTCATAATGTGATTGGTTTGACAATTGTTCATCGCACAACCTAAAAATTAGTACTAGAAATTAAAATATGTTGTTTAAATAATATGCTCTCTACTCTACCATTCAGAAAGTATTGAGTGTGAAGAACCCATGCACAACTTCACAAACTCTGTAGTTGCTGTAAATAAAAAATTGTGTAACTACAATTCATCAGTTCATGGTTCACAGTGAAGTCAATATATACACCACAAGTGTATGGAGTTTCACAAGTATATGGAGTAACTCCCTGAAAACAGTAAATTTAGTATTCACTATTTTTGATAGCACACCAGAAAATATAATAGCTGGTGCAAGTTAATATATAATAATTTTTGACTCTATAACTGGAAATCACACTTCAAATAATGGCAAATGAAATTTTACTAAAATTATAAAAATATCAGGACAACTTCAAATTTAATTTTAACTTTTTATACACCATTTTTTTATTATTTGTAGTTCGTAGCTGTACTAACACAAAGAAAAAAATAGCTACATAAATTTTATGGAACATCCCTTGTATATTTTGTTTAAACAGCTATTAAAATGAAAATTTTACCAACTAAAGTAAAATTAAGAATCATATTTAAGAAGTGAAACAGCCATTTTGTTCACAATTTTATGCTGAATTTCTAAAAGTAAGTATATATGTAATAATATACTTTATGTGACATTTACTCGTTTCAATATAATATAGGAGTGACATTTACTCGTTTCAAATTATGTTCAGTGTTACCCGCAATTACTGAATAGTTATATTAAAAAGATGAAACAAAATTACATCTAGTGTATATAATTAAATAAAGCAGTACTTTATCTATCTATTAGAAGTATTTAGTATACGAAAAAATATTTAAATCAATGAAGCCTAATAGTTATTTTAACACTTTCTTGAAACAAGAACAAAACTTAATATTTTCATAAATACTACTAATTAACAGTGTTTATTTTGGGGTGTTTGCAAATATAGTGATTGCAAATAACATGTACACTGACAGGGAGGGAAAGGGAGCGCCAACCTTGAATCATCCTCGGGATTTATTCTTAGTATTAAGAGTAAATAAAAAAATGATTTTGTTTGTTTAACGTCCAACTATTGTGCACACTTGGGCTAATGCAGACGATGGGATGATTTATAGCATATGAAAATGCCAAGCCATGGCCAGGAATCGAACCCGGGTCCTCGGGGTGAAAGCCTAGTACGCTATCAACTAGGCCACCGAGGTGGCAAATAATGAATTTGTTAATGTTAAATGAGGACAATAAAAAAAATAATTTGTTTATGCAATATTTTTAAATTTAAAACATTAAAATTATTATTTTTTAATTTTAAAATAACTATACAATAGTTTGCTTCTATTATTATTTATTTTGTGTTGGTTTATAATTTTTTTAAAATTAGTATTTCTTTTTTTTAGAATGTAAACTATTATTATCTACAAGTATTAATATTTTTTATTTTAGTTGTCTTTTATGTAATTTCTATATAAGTCATTATATGCATATTATTTTGTTAACCTTACTAAGAAAAACAGTACCTTAATTCATTTGATGCAAAAATATTAAAAAAATGTTAATGACATTCATTTTATAAACATGCGTATTTCACAAAGTTTTGTATTTCACTTACTTAAAGAAAGGTACAATTTTGCAAGCTAACTTCTCAGCTGATCTGAAACCTTGTGAAAATAACATGACTTCAGCAATTAGCTGTCGATCAGGTTTGGTCATTGCAAGGGATCGGAATAACTTCTTCAGGTTATCTGGAAGGTTGGAACGACCAGCATATCCAGGATTCATCGTGATGAAAATGGCCATGTCTGTAGACACTCGTACTTGTTTTCCAACTAATTCTACACTTATTGCTAAAAAAAGAAAAAAATATTAAGCAAGATTAAATCATTTTTTAACATTCAAACACATACACCTGCACACGCACGCACACACACAAAGTAGTCACCAATTATTGTGATTACATTGGGAATTGCATGTTTTGAACGTAGTAATCAGCAGATCGGGAAACATGACACATGGGGGTAAACCCTAATCTGCAAAACAAATATTCCTATATGCTTTATTTATAAAATATGTTAGATGTGGTTTGAAGTTTTTTTTTATACAATAAGTAAATTTGTTTACATACTACATTACTGTATTTATTATTAGAAACAGTAGTATATATAAAAGCTAGCCTATCAAAAATTTACATTTACAGTCAATTCAATTATCAATGACAATATACAAGATGGACATAGTGGATAAAAATTAAATAATATAAAATTGCAGTTATTTAAATTTAAATTGTTCAATTGAAAAAGAAAATCCAAAATTTAAATCATTTCTCTTATGAACAGTTTTCAAGCAGGGATAAAAAAGTAAACATTCTCTGAAACTCATACAAAAATTAACATGCAAAATGAATGGTCAGCAATAAAACACCTGTACTGTTTGTTCGCATTACTCATCTTTTCTGAATCAATACACACACCCTTATCTTGTTTACCTACTTCATTAAAATGTAGTCAGTTACTGCAATTCTATTCAAATATAATTATGCAATAAAACCTCGATTAACTGGAGTCAGATTTTTGTTAATTCTCCAAGCATGTCACAGAGCCAATAATTTAAATATTTCAACTATAAGGTTAACAAAAAGAAACATGTTTAACCTGTGAAAGTCAGATGTTAGTTTTTGTTGACTTAAAGAAGTTATGTCAGTCAGATTTCTTTGTACAAATGACAGTACAGTATTGTGAAAACAAGGTTAAAGTATATGGAGGCATAAGAAAGGTAATACATTAGAAACAAGGTAAAATTACAGTTCCCTTCTCTCTACTCTTCCGGTTGATATTAACACACCTAAGAAATCCTCTATAATATGCTGAAGAAACAAGTAACTGTATTCAGTAATTTTAGTTTACCCATGCTTTTTTTTTAATACGAGAAGCATATTGAGGCTATTATTGCTTCCTTAAATGTAAGTGTGAGTGTAAAGTGTTAAAGTAGTATGTGTGTGTTAGACTCGGGTACCGTGATGGATGTCTAAATCCTCTCAATAGGTGCAGCTAGTCTGCACCCCCCAGCGGGTGCATTACCAATGCAAGGAGATAATGGAGAGCATTTAAGCATCAGCAACATTAGTCTCTTAAAGCCGATTTTTTTAAATTTGGAAGTTGAATAAGATTTGGAAACAATCAACAATTAATTATTTTTGAAAGAAGGGTAATGAGAAAGCAGTCTTATCAATACTGTAGTTGTTAAGATTTAGCAATGATTTTAAACAATCAATACTAATAATTTATCGGTGACTCTAAATAAAACTAGGAATGTGTATGTCAATGTAAGTAGAAACGTAAGAGAAAAAACAGCAATGATGGACTATTTTAATCATATGTAGAACCAATTTTTTAACAAAACTTATGTATGAGTATTTCTTTTTTAATTAAATACATTATATTTTATTTTGTTAATGTTATTCTTTAATTTAATAATTTATTATTTTGATTTATTTTTTGAGAACAAATGTTCAATACAGTGCATATTTTATAAATGTAAATACATACTATAAAGTACAGTATAAATATAAATATATATTGTATGAAAGTCATACATGAAAAATACATTACATATATAATAAAAAACATTACTCATTATTGTAGTTATGATATTTTTAGCCTTACTGCCAACAACTTAATTCTGATCGAAGTTCTACTGTACATACAAAAAATACTTATATCTTGATGTATAAAGGTGGACTTTAGATAAAATACCTAATAATGTTTTGAACACATTAAGTGGTGAAACACACTAATAAATCACCATAAAAATAATGTTAATTTACAAATGGAATCCTCCTTTTATGATTTGATCAGTATAAGTGGCTGTTCCGATTAACCAGTAAATGCAATAACCAGCGACTACTGCACATAAAATAATAAAATTTACAACAAATTAGTTTTGTCACAAGAACTATTTTGTTTCTATTCATCAAATACTTTAATGCAAACGTTAAGTTAACATTGATCAGCAAATGAGAAATGCTTCTATGTGCCAGATGCTACTCTGGCCCTGAATGCTGAACTATTGGCAATAAAACTTAAAATTTAGGGTGGAAAACAAATAGTATGTGTCCTCTGTCTGAAACTATAAGCATCATTATAAATGACCATCTTGAATGAACCAAAACTGGGCACATATTCATACTGCTTAAAAAATGTGAAAAAAGACAACATAGCAAAGGAGGTGTGATGAGTTCTATGCAGGAATTAAAATACTTCTTCACTAACTGCAAATTAGTAGCAGCCTAAGAAATGAATTAATGGTTGAAGTGATGGAAAACAGGGGTAGAAAACAGCTTGGTACTCAGCTGTTTTCCAATTCCAAAAACTAAATATTTTTACTACTCTCTCTCTCTCTCTCTCTCTCTCTCTCTCTCTCTCGATATAACCAGTTTTGTTCCTCAAGCAAAATTTTCACTCTCATATAAATGTGACTATCTATATAGATTTCACTTAACTGAATTACCAAACTACTGTTTTTTTTAACAGTAATCAAAAACTGCTTAGAAAAGGAAAAAAAACTGCTGAAAAAACTGGTGAAAAGGTTGAGAATCAGAGGATGTTGGTGGCACAAGGCACATGTTGGTGAGACAACAATTTTGAGAAACGGACAACTTTGACGACTTGTAACAGGTGTGTATCAAACATAGAACCATTTGTATAATTTAATACTGGAAGTTAGTTCTTGGAAGTATCTAAAAAATACAGGAATATAATAAAATCCTAACCATTCTAAACATTTAAAAAACTCATGAAATAAGTAAGAGAAAAAGAAGGTATATTATAATTATTTATTAATTACATTATACCTTAAGAGCATTATAAAGAAAATATGGCTACATATTATATTTTAAACAAATTATATTTTAAACATGCCGTTTTTGCTTCAAGAATATGTTCAATTTTGCTAATGTCTACTTAAATGAAATAGAATTAATTAAAGTTGTTGTAAATAGGAATGTTTGTGTTGTTCTTAATGGTTAGGCAAACAGTATGGACACACCACATGCCCAGATGTTACGAAGCACTTCTGAACAAATAACGTCAACATAATTATATCAAGTTGGAACTTTTGATATTTTTGCTATCAGGTGTTATGCTGTCCAATATGTCTCAACACGCCTTCCATTTAGTTTTTTTGTAGTCAAACATCAGACAGTATAAATGTTGATTAGCAAACTAGTGCATTATAATACCAAAATAAATACATGTATTTGATCATATCAAATTATCTACTTCAATTTTTTAAAATGTTTTTTACTCACTGCCTTCTTTCTTTGCATCTGTTTGGGATTTCAGCGCTTCTTGAATTGTCTGGACTTGTTGTGAGACAGCAGACAACATTCGTTCTTCCAAGCGGTTGAATTCATCAAAACAACCCCAAGCACCAACCTAGTAAAATAGCTATACTTAAAATACAAGCAACTGTATAAACTATCACTAATACCATTTAACCCTAAACACATTTAAGGCTATGTCTTAAATTACAATTTTCTTTTAAGAAAAACTTTTTTTTTTTTTTTAATTTTAGTATGACATGTCTATATAGAAAGTAATTAAAAAATGTAAAACTATTGGGAAAATAACTTTATATTAGTCTAATAAAAACAGTCAAAATATATATAAGAAGGCATTGTCTTAAATGGGTGCATCTAATCATTCAGAAGCGAAATGAAGTGGGGTTGTTTTAGCATCAAATTCATCCATTTGAATAATAAAAAAATAATAGCAACAAAAAAAGGGTTCAGAACCAAGCTATATAACATGCATACTCATGTAAGACTACATAACTTCTAGTATTATGTGCACACACACGCGCAGTGCGCTCGCACACACACACACATGGAATAGTTTCATCATTTACATTCATTTCAATTCATTTATAATTAATGAATGTTAAAGAAATTTATATATTTAGATTTTACTCCATTTAACTTAATGCAACATGTCTCTGTTCATTTATTGACATTGTTCATGGCATTTTGAAGTTTAGTAGTGACTTCAACTGTTTCCCTTCTGCTATAATGGGAGTATTGTCTGCAAAACATTGCAATTTTAGCTTCTTTTACGATAATTATATCACTTGTGCAAAAGATACATACATCCCAAAATACATTGCAAGCTACATAAAAAGGCATAATTTTTCAAAACCAATTCATAAGATTTTGCTCATATTTCGGTTATATGTGAAGCTTTACAACTTAAATTTTTTAACTGCCTACATTAAAAATTTTTAATGTATATACTAATTACATTAGTCTGGTATTTTAAACACTTTGTCACTTCAAATTGCTTTTTAATTCTATTTTTTTAACTGTTTGAAAATCCGAAGTTATCACACAACCTACTTAAAACAATGACAGTTTTAAAATATGATAAGGCATAACCCTTAAACCACAAATGAGAAGTACTGTACCTTGATGTACATTTCAATATTATTACATTGAAGTAAAGTATGTTACCGTTTTGTATTTAAAAAAAAAATTAATTTATATTTATTTTATGGTTTTCAATTATTTTCCTTCATAAATCTGTCAACTGTGTCACAATGCTCCTTGCATATTCATAATAATAATTGTCCAAATTTATAATAAAACTTACTTACAGCGCTAATATTAAAAAACATACCTGACAGAGACCCACAAATATTCGGCCCATGGCTTGGAAGTCAAACGTCTCATCACAATTGAACACCAACACAAAGCGACCAAGTTGGTGTCCCAAAGCTTTGACAGATTCTGTTTTACCTGTACCAGCAGGCCCTATGAACAGCAAACGAATTGGTGAAATTCAGAATAAAAGTTACATGCTAACTGAAAAGCTTGAAACACTTAGTCACAGTAATAATAATTAGATTTGATTAAATTTGTATTTATAAAAAAAAAAGATTATTATTATAGTATGGTTTTAGTACATAATACACACATAATAATAATAATAATAATGCATACATAATACATCAATGGTAAATCAAGTTTTACCATAATTATGATCAAACAGTGCAAGTATAAAGACAAATTCTTTTAGATAAAATCAAAGACAAATATTATTTTAAAATAATATTTAATAATAAATAATATTATTATTTTAAATAATTACTGTATTCTGCTAATTCCAATTAATTTTTACAATTCTAAAAGTAATATATATATATATATATATATATATACAGAGTCAAGCACTTCAAATATATGGGAGAAATTCTTGAACCCACAGGTGGCGAGAAGGCTGCGCAAAAGGTTCAGCTACTGAGAATGAAGAGGGCTCTTGGTATAACATGTGATATCTACAATAAGAGATGTATGTCAACGCACACAAAAATCAGACACTACAACACAAGTCATAAAACCGGAGGTATTATATGCAAGCAAGACGCTAGCACTCCACACAAAAGCTACCATGGAGGGTAATTTGAAGGAAGAACACAAAATCTTGAGGAAGATCCTTGGCCCGAGATTAACAGAAGATGGATACAGGTTGCACTTCCGGAAGACCACAGAGAAGATATCGAACCTGGCAGCAGATATCAGAAGAAGGAGGCTTCGGTTCTATGGACACCTCAGTAGACTCCCAACGAGACTTGCCAACAGAATCCTTAAATATATACAAGAAGTCAAATCAACAATGTCGTGGATCGCACAAGTCAGAATAGACCTACATGACGCAGAAATAGACTCAACAGACGTTGAAGACAGGCACGCATACAGGAGAAAGACGCTCGGTTGGAAGGTCCCAGAGAATGAAATCCCAAAGAGAGCAGGGGTAAAATGGATGGAGGAGCAGATGAGGATCCATGGGGACAGGATGAGGGAGGTGTGGAGGATTAGAAGGAACAAGACATGAGTCCGAGTGCTTTGCGTGTTCCAACAGGGTCTATACGCAAATAATAATAATAATATATATATATATATATATATATATATATATATATATATATGTGTGTGTGTGTGTGTGTGTGTGTGTGTGTGTGTGTGTGTGTATGTTAGTTCTATTTGCATAACTCATAATAATTGAGATATATCTCATATAAATGCTCATAAAATAATGGAAAGACAATCCAAATATATTGTAATAGTGTAGCAACTCAATGAAGAATTAAATATTTTTGATATGTTGATAGAATAAAGCATGTTTGATGGTTTTACTAGCACTTTAAGACAATGATGACCAGTTTATAGACAATCTGTCTAGAACAGTATTCTTAAAACTAGTATAAACCTTACATACTTTTCGAAGAAGACTGTGTACTTGGTGTAACTCCTGTTTTTACTCTTGAAACGTTTGTTAATCTTTTAATCAGACCGAATGCATATTGATCACCATGAAAGGTCATATATTTACGACCACGAATGGTACCACCATATATTTATATTTTAGATTTCCTTGTTATTTAGTAAAATCGTTTATTTACATTTGTTAGACCTATAGCCTTGTGGCATATGTGTAATGAATTATAAGAAAACTAAATAAAATAACTGGGTTTGGCCTTGAGATTTATAGACTGTACACAATTTATAGATTTATCCCATCTACACTAATATGAATCTAAGAGAGATCAATACTTATCGCTGACATATTATATACACAAATGATAAGTATACTGCCAAGTTGATTTATTAATTATTTTGTTTTGTGTTATTTAGTATGTTTTTCCATGGATGGAATTCAGAAATTTGTTACAACTGAAGAATCAGTTAGGCCTAATTAAGATTGTGACAGTAAGGATGAAAATAACAAAGGCTTAAATTTATTGTGAAGCAGTAATATTTGACATTGATAATTCAAATTTTGGAATTTCCCCTAATTTACTATTGACTACTGCATCACCAAGAGCTGCTACTATCATACACAGCTAACTTTTAATTATTAGGACTTTTTTATGTAAGAACTTATTGTAATGGGAAAATACTGAATTATTTGTGAAGAATCTATTTATTTTTCTTATAAATAATTAATAAAATCATAGAAAATGTTTAATTTTTGTTGTTGTTTATTTTTACCCTTAGAAATAAAAATAAAGCATTTGTATTTAAAAAATATATTGTCATTTTTTTAAAACTATAGCAGCAGCAAACAATTATTGCCTTGAGTCATACTAACAAAATGTTTAAATGCTGAAAATAATTTACAGCTTTGGATTAAATAAATCTTAACATTTAAACATAATATTTCATTAAATATTTATCTGCCTTTGGCAACATCAATATTTATCTCAACTTTTTACAACAAAATCATCAAAAGGAAACAAATCACTTCAATATGTAAATTAAGAGAGTAGACTATATTTCTAAATTTTCACAAATAATAAAACATTTTCATTTTATCAGTTTTATAACTTTTTAGGATTTCAATCTCACTGAGTAGTAATATGAGTTTTACTAAATTAATATATTTCAATATTACAAACCGAATGGAGATCCACCAAGCCGTGCTTCAAGTGCTTGAGTCATTGTAAGGTAGCATCTATCTGTCAAAGGTGTCTGGACAAGACGATCTTGTACACCGAGGTATTCAAATCCATACAGAAATTTTGCATTGGACATGTGAATAGTCAGTTGCTGCAGTACTTCGCTTTGTCGTGGATCAAAATAGAACCTCATTTCGCACAACCATTCAAAAGCTTTGGGACTGCTTATACCATTGGCAATCAGACGACGAGTCACTGTTCGCTTATGAACAAATTCATTGATCTAAAAAAAGACAATGTTTGAATTATTTCAAAATTTGAGGCTATAACTATGTGAAGTCAAACACATTCTGGTTTATAAATGAAAAAAAAATACTATAACGGATTAAAACTGTTTATACTCATAAATCTAACAGTTTATTTTTAAAACTGATTTAAAACAAAATTTATTTTAAATTGGTTTTAAAAAAATACAGAATTAAAGCATTGCATTCTTCATCCTGGTTGATAGAATTTGAAAAAACCATTATCAATGAAAAATAATCAATACTAGCTACATCAAGGGAGGAGCTAACTGAAGGCAGAGAGGAGTGTGAAGCAATCCCTCTCCAGCAATGAAGGTGGGAAATTTAGTAAATTACTCAAAAACAAAAACTTGAAATATATGTTATAATACATCAATACCATGATTATAAATGTAGTAATTTGAAAAAAGTAAAAAAACTGCAGCAGCTAGTATTTTTTTTATAAATAAGTGGACAGTACAAAAATATTTTTAAACTAGGAAAGTTATATCTATGATCGTTTTCCATGCCTGGCTTACAGATGTTATAGACATGCTTATAACAAAACCAATCTGAGCTGTTATTTACAGTTAACAATTTTAATAATTTTGTCCTCATTTTCATCTAGCTTCTTGGATGGCATTTGCCAGCTTTGTTGATTATTTAGCACTACCCAGGGAACACTTACAGCTAAAACTATGCTGCGAACGCGATAAACATTATACCTCCTGTGATGACTTGGCGAAGAGAGGAATAAAAATTATCCAAAAACCAGAAGGTGTCCTGTCTTTGCAGGCAATTATACAAAAATTTAAAACAATCTCAAACTAAAAATTTGTTGATGAGATGAAGGATAAATTGCAGAGTAAAATTTATGTTTGAACTTTTTAAAGAAAACAGGTTGCTTCTACATAATATATCTACAGCTAATTTCCGACTAGCTACTAGTCACCAAAGTCTTGCCAAGTACAAAATATAGGTACTAAACTTTGACAAGTGCGTAATTTGTTCACAGAATTGGTGTGTTATGGACAAGAATCATCTACTGATCTGCACGGGTATAGATAAAGAGAAGCAAAAATGAAGGGACTTTCCTGGACTTTATTAGGAGGCAAGATCCAAGATGGTGTGAGCCAAAAGGAGCCATTGGAAGAAGAAGAATAAGTTTTAATAATTTTGAATATACATCTGTCTCTTTTTATTTTATTATTATTATAATTTTTGCTGAATGTCATACTTTATGTCAGTTAGACTAATGAGGACAAGGGATCAGTATTAAAAAAAAGGAACTATAGTAACTGTGGCTCAAATTATGATTTTTTTTTTAACGTCCGACTATTGTGAAACGCTCAAATTAAGAACCTTTAGGTGTACAGTTCCGTGACACTGTAGACTGACAGTGCTATACCACATCAACTACCACATCCCCTTTTTTGTATTATAAGCAAACATTATTTTATATGTTAATTGCTTCTAATGTTCTTTATGATTTACTAGACCTAAAACAGATTGCCTTTTGCTCACCAAATGTTCCAGTTTCTTGCGCCTAAGAGGTGGTTGCTCCTGAAGAACAGAGTCAGCTAGAACATTGAGAGTTGATTCTACTTGAGTCAATACTCTTTCTAGAGGTGCCATTTTATTTCCTCCACTACCATTATTTCCAATTTGATGCAGAGCGGCTTCTACGTCTTCACTCCATAAGATCTGTGCAGCTAGGACTACGATTTGTGCCTGAAAAACAATAATTACTTTATTCGGTGTATAACTTTTACAGTGGCAATACTTTAAGGTAGTGTAATTCAACATTCGTGATCTGTACACTATTACAAAAAATAGTTTTTTTTAAAAAACTATTTTTATTTGGCCTACTTTAGCATTTTCATTAAACATTATTTTATTACTGGCAATTAATCCTGTTTTTGTTAATCTGCGTCTTTCTTCCACCATAGATATTCATGGTTGTATTGTATATTAAAGTTATTCACTTAAAACAGATTTGTGCTAGCTCACACAGATAAGTCAACTAACCTGATATTTGTCACACCACTGCATGTATGCTGCTGGATCAATGCTTCCTTCTTTGAACTGTTTGATATCTTGTACAGCTTGAGCCAAGCACGAAGCGAGGGTCACTCGCATTTCTTTTTCCACAAGAGTCAGCCATTCATTGATTTTTGGATGGTCTATTGTTGAAACGGGTTGTGAGAATTTGACCTGAATATAAATAAATGTTAACATTTTTATTGTTTATAAGTTAAATAAATCTGCAATAAACAGAATAAAGAGCTAAGGTACTCTTTAAAAAAGAGAAAAATGTTCTCAAAAATTGATTTCAGAATGACTAAATAACTGTTTCATACATTAACTAATTTTCATAAATATATAGTTTCATAAATATAGTACTTTTCAGTCAACATGTATTTTTAGTACACGAAAATATGTACTTAATGCAAAATTGTTGTAAAATATAAATTTATACAAAACTACAGTTCTACTTGATATACATTCCATTAAATTTTTTTTTCTTTTTTATATAAAATAATCATGGCACATAACTGTCTTGCTGACGTAATAGAACCAAATTACCAAAAGTATTTTCCTTTATCTCACCTTTTTTGAAATTTTGATTTCACCATTATAATCAGCATTAAAATATGCAAGTATCAGCATTTTTAAACTTTCAAATTACATTGAAAATACAAAAATAAACCCTGACCACTTTAAAAATATTTCTTAATTTTAATAGATTTTGAAAAATCAAAATTAGGTGAAATCGGATTTTAAAAAATGTCAGAAAGTTATGAATTTTTAAAGATTTGAAATGGCTGCCATTTTGAAGATGCTGAACGAATTTTGCTCAAGTATGATAATAATTCAGACAAGTATGTTAACATACTTGTCTGAATTATTACCATACTTGATTTTTATGCCAAGTCTGGGTGGGTTTTGTTGATGGCCGCTTCAATAGCTTATTTTCAAATAGAAATTCGCTAAAAAAATATTTTCTTTAATTTAATTCACACTATATAGAAAATAAACACCTACTTCTTCTCCCTCTCGAGATGCGATGCCAGTAATAACAGTGTTGTCATCATTCAACAACACAGCTGCAACTCCAGCAAACATTTTCTTAAAGTGTTTCTGCAGACGGGCAATGTTTTTGCTGTTACCAATAATCTCAAGCAAGTCTTCATCACCAACAAAATAAAATCTCGGGAAAGATGTCCGCTCTCTTTCTAGGTATTCACCTAAAGCTTTCTGAATTTTGCCAAGCAGGTCAGCCAATCTTTCCAGGGCACGTTGTACTCCTTGGATGTTTAGCACATCCATTACCATTGGTGATTTGGAAACTTTTTTCATCAAGCCCAAGAAATCAGAGCTGGATAAAACAAAACCAGTAACAATTAGTTAAACTCACAGTAATTGAGTAATATTATATAACATTAAAATCATATATATATATATAAATATATATATATATATATATATATATATATATATATATATATATATATATATATATATATATATATATATATATATATAATTATTTACAATACATAACATGAATTTTGAATATATAAGTTAATTTGAAGCACTTTTTATTACTAAAATGTAATTTAGTCCATTTAACATATTTTTCTATATGCAGTTTCATATTACAATACTGATTAACCAAAAAGTAATTGTTTTTCATAATAAATTCAAGACAGGTACAAACCAAAGGGATGCCATTTATTGTGATCACAAAGGGACAAAGCAGAACTGATAACAATAACTAATACCGTAACCGTATATGGCACACACTGTAAAGTACATTACAATGTGTTTGTAAAAATACTATTAAGAAACTACATAAAATGATTATTAGTAATTAAATAATAATTAGTACTCTTAAACAATTAAAAAAAATATTTTAAAACAATTACTGTTATAAATTAATTTTGGGTTCACAAATAAATACAATTATCCGCATAATTTGGTGGTAAGGAACCACACATAATCTGCAAAATAACCGAAAAAGGACACAATTCAGTATAAAATTGTAAGATAATAAAAGTTCCGAATTGTATCTAAGCACACAAAAAGCAAACTTGTCAATGGTTTGCATCATGTTTCCCTCCAGGTTCTAAAACCAACTTTTCAAAGATAGGGTCGATTTTTGATTATTCGTCAAAACAACCTTTTTTTTCTTTTCATAAATACATAAATTACAATACTGCAGCATATGAATACAATACCCAACTGTGACACACTATGAAATAAACAAAAACAAAGAAATGAATAATGCCTTGTGACTGATAGTAACAACTGAACATTCCAAAGTGTTGGTCAAATTGTCAATGAAGGTTTTATTGTGAAGTTTTGATGCAGCTACAGGACAGCATTAGGCTCAAATGTTCAGAGAAGAGTTGGGTTCTCCACCATAACAGCCTGTGCACACATTGATAGTTGTTTAGAATTTTTTGGGTTCCAGAAACACAACAGTGATTCCCTATTCACCCTATTCGCCTGACCTCTTACCATGCAACTTTTTTTTGTTTACCAAAAAAAGTTGAAACTGAAAGGCCATCGTTTTGATATTGAAGAGATATAGGGAGAATCGCAGGATGTGCTTCAAACTCTTATACTTGAAGACCTCCAGAAATGAATGTAATCATGGAGAAAAATGGTGGGATTACTGTATGTGAACCCAAGGGGATTATTTTGAAGGAGACGGTGGAAGCTAATAGTTATGGTAAACAATTTTATTTTTATGAAAAATTACCTGTTTTGGAAAATGCCTCGTACTTCGTAACTGCATTTACAGTTTCAAATCATCTCACTGATCAATAATTTTCGTTTATCTATCCATTATTATTAATCAACAATTATTTGTTTTACCCCTCCCCTATATGTATAATGTCTACTAGTCCTACATCAATACAGATTGCATTTCAAACAAAAGTTAAGTTTTACCTTTGAGAATATCATTTTGTTGCTAAAACTCCAAAGCCACTTTGTTTATTATTACAAAAATAGTAACTCTAATGAAATAGTCTCTGGTTTAAAACTTACAATGTTAAATAAATTATAATCTAACCTGATATTGTGGAACCGTGAAGTTTCGACTGGCAACAGGGTTTTGATGTCAGCACTGCCAGAGAATATGCCTTCCAGATACACCCAACGACGTTGCACATCGATCCAAACATCAAAGAGAGCATTTATGCGATTTAGTTTCTCTTCCCAAGTCAATGCTTCTTCTTCAAACACCTGGCCACCATAATGTAATTGTTAAATATAGAAAAAATTGAAAATTTTGGAGGGTAGCAAGAAAAGCAATAGGCTTTATGAAATATGTATGAAGCTTTTTTAAAACAAACTGTAATGAAATAATAAAAGTGCATTAATTTCTAAAACCAAATTGCTATTATAATGTAGGTTAAACATTATAATTATTTTACATTACAGTTATTTTAATAACTGTAGCAATAATCATGATAAATGTGATACAATACTTCACGCCTACTTTAGGAAACTGCAGAAGTTACTTTTACAAATAAGTCATAATTAAACATTGAGAAAAATTATGTTATTACTATTTGAAATATAGTTATGTAAGTTATACCCTAAACTTACAAAAAAAACCCGGTTAGAAAATACTAATACAAAACTTGACTCTTTATTTTATAGATATATTATAATCAATCAAATAAGTATATTTTCATATCTTATAAATAAACTAAAAACCAATAGACCATTATTAACTTATAATGAAACAGACTGAAAACAATCGTGCACGATGTTATATTACACAGTTACAGACGATGAGCAAAATTCTTGACTTAATTTCCCAAAATATATACTGTTCTTAGCGAAGGATTGTTTTAAAGCAATATTTACTAAGAAGCAGCTCATGCTAAAGAAGTTAAAAAAGTATTCACAGACTGAAAGACATAGCAGGCAAAATAAACAGAACATCGCTGCTAAGAAACAGTTAGCATAAATTTCAACTTTGTCAGACTATGGCCAACATGCGAGGGGAAAGGGTTAAAAACCAATACTAAAAGTAATTATTATTTGTTCTCATTAAGTGATAAGAGCTCATAAGCCTAGAATCCAAATTAGTAAAAAAAGTATACTATTCCCAAAATGAAAACCTAACTTAATCAGTAATAGATGCTGAATAATTATTTTTTTAAATATTTATGTACTAAATTATAAGAATTACCTTATAGTAAGGTGAAAGTTTCATTGCAGCTACAGAATTTATGTGTTCCTTGACTTTGTTGAACAAATCATCCCAACCTCGGATAAGTTTACATTTGTTCTGGTAGTTTATCAAATCTAATTCATAACTCTGCCAAGATTCTCGTACCTAATTATGCATGTAAAACATAAGTTAAATTAACCAAGAAGTTCATTAGGAAGTATAACTTTAAATAATTTAAAACATAATTTAAATTAACATGATATGAAAAAATTATTAAAATAAATTTAATATACTAATTAATTTATAATTAAATCACATTACTTACAAATCATTCAATGTTTTTACAAAAACATAATTGAAACTCAAATTTGTAACAAGGATTATTTATTATTCAGTTTTCTTTATGGTGGATGTGGAAGACTTTGAAAAGTATAATGATAATGATGAGTTTAGTTTTTGGCCAAGAAGCAATGAACATGCTAATGCCAACAAATGATGAAGTTGGAACTGTTCTACAAAAGCAGCCTTCTAAGCTGGTAAAAACACCCCATGGTTTGTATATAGAGAGTATGAATAATTCCAAGAGTTAAACTCATCCTTGTTATATTCAGGCCAAAAACTGCTTATTCTTATTGAAGCAGATCTTGTGATTTGGATTTAGATAAGGAGCCTATTAACTCAAATAATATTTGCTGTGCTTACCAACATTCTGTCTTCACTTGTATTTATATCACTTCAGAAATGACAGATCATTAAATAACACAACACTTTTAAAATTATGATATTAAAACCTAGTTGTTAACACTCCAAGTGCTGTCTATATCACTATATTACTATGTTAGTGCTGACTACAGTGTTACATGTGTTTGGGGGGTTGCATCAACATGTTTTTTTTTTAAAATTAGTTCTAAAGCATTACAAATGCCTAAAATACATTATATATTTTTTTCACAGAATAATTAAATATATCATAAAGAAACTTATCGTTACTTTGTCAGTTAGATAGAAAATGTAAAAAAATTGAATTTTTTAATAATTTTTATACACTATATGAATTAAATAAATTGATGTTTGCAAATTATTCCATAAGTGCAGAATTTATTATGATGCAAAAATAACGATAATAATAGTAAATTATTTTTGAATAAATCAATAATTAAGATAATCGTTAACATATATTACATAAAACTACAAACTTTGAAAATGTTATAGCATAATTATTTGACATTTTCTGTTACTAGAATTACCAAGTTTACCCACTTTTAACAGAACTAATATAATAATTATAAAACAATAATGATTTCAAGAAAGTACAATTTAGTAACTGAAGTAATTTAACAATTAGCAAAGAGGTTAAAAAAGCTTTTTATTTAAATGTTTATCAAGTATGTAAGTAGTTGGACACTGGGGAGGGGGTTGGTGGCCACTCTTAGTTTTTTATAATAAAAACTTTAATAATACAGAAAGGAAAATATAAGCAAGATATTTTGTAAATTAATAACATTAACACACATATTAATATTATTTAAATTTATGTAGATAGTTTTGGTGATTTTATTTTACGTGGTGTGTTCAGAAAGTAATGATAATTTTAAAATTTCGCGGGCTTGGAGAGTCCGACTGTCAAACATTTTTTTTATTATGTTGGTATACATGCCCTTGAAGTATGATAAAACTCTAATTGTTGACTTTGTCTGTGACAGCCACTACGGTTGGACGTGTTTTTATGAGCTCGGCGGTGTTTGTTAAACGAAATAGATCAAAGAATTTGTATCAAATTTTGTGTAAAAAATGGAAAAAAGTGTAACAAAGTGTGTGAAATGTTAATAAAGGCCTATGGTGAGTCTGCTATGAGTAAAGCAAGAGTATACGAATGTATAAGTGTTTCCATGAAGGCCATGAAGAAGTTGAAGATGACAAACGCCCTGGATACCCCAGCACATCAACAACCTATGAAAACGTGGAAAAAGTGAAAGAAATGGTTATGAAAAATCGCTGAATCACAATTAGTGAGGTCGCTAATGATGCTGGCATATTGATTGGATCATGTCATGACATTGTTTCCAATGTTTTGTGTATGAAACGCGTGGCAGCAAAATTCGTTCCAAAATTGTTGAATTTTGAACAAAAACAGCGGCGAATGGAAGTTGTTCAGGAGTCACTAAATGAAGTCAACGACGATGCAGAATTATTGGAACGTATTATAACAGGTGACGAAACATGGGTTTATGGATATGATGTGAAAACTAAGGCTCAATCATCCCAATGGAGGCATTCTGGCTCGCCAAGACTGAAAAAGGCTCGACAAGTGCGGTTGCGGTTGGTCAACGTGAAGGTTGACCAACCTTCAATATGCCAACCTAATATGCTCACTGTGTTCTTCAATATTAATGGCATAGTGTATCATGAATTCCTGCCACCAGGTGAAACGGTCAATAAGGAGTACTCTACAAGTTCAACGCTGTTTGCGTGAAGCAATCCGAAAAAAACGCCCGGATCTGTGGAAAAACAATTCTTGGCTTTTGCACTACGATAATGCACCAGCTCACACTTTATTGCTTGTTCTTGAATTTTTTTCCAAAAACAGTACCATAACGATGCCCCAGCCTCCATATTCACCAGACATGACTCCGTGTGACTTTTTCCTTTTTCCAAAAATAAAGAGAACCTTAAAGGGCCGTAGTTTTACAGCTGTAGATGACATTAAAAGCGCTTCATTGAAAGAACTATCTCAAAGATCAAGTTTAAGAAGTGTTTCGAGGATTGGAAGAAGCGCTAGCACAAGTGCATAATCTCCAATAGGGACTATTTTGAAGGCGACAACATCAATGTACAAGAATAAATATTTTGTTCAAAAAATTAAAATTCTCGTTACTTTCTGAACACACCTTGTATATCCAAATATAGATAAACAGTAAATATAAAATGTAAAAATAAAATAGAATATAAACAATGTACCTGTCTAAGGAACTCTTCCAATGCCATTTCTCCTTGTGCTGTTAAGATTATTTCTTTAACAATGGACTCATTCATCTGCAGATCAACATCCCACACTTGACCTAAAGTTAGGTCTGACAGCAGCCAATTCACTCGAAGTTTCCTCATCAACTGTTTCCAGTGACGTTCTTTTAAGGCATCTGATTTCAACTCCACGATCATCATATTTACCTGTAAATAAAGAAAGTATAAATATATCTTGCTCATATCCTTCACCATCTGGGAAATTTAAAACAATTTTTTATATATAATTGTTTTTTTTGTTTTTATAATTGTTTATATAATTGTTTTTATATATAATAATAACATACTAGAAATGTTTCATAAATACGAAACTGTAATGAAATTATATTAAAAAAAAATATTAAATAAAAATTAAGTAAAAAATCCAAAGCAATGAACCTTAGTGTATCCTTGTAACAGTTTCTTGACGTATTCATAAGAAGAGTACTGCCTCAGTCGTGCAGGTAAGTCTTTAAGCTGTGTAGATAACGTATCGAGTTGTTGGCGCAGTTTCCTTGGCTGTACTGACAACCATTGTTTTTCTCTTATTTCATCAATCTGTGACCATATTCGGCTTAATTCAGACCAAACGCCTCGCAGATCTTGTAATTCTTCAAACACTACTAACATTCTGTCTTCACTCGTACTTATGCCACCTGAGAAATGACAGATCATTAAATAACACACTTAACAATTTGAAAATTATGATTTTATTTATAAATCTAAAATTTATAATTAATAATTTAACTAATTATTTACCAGGATCTTGGAGCTCAAGTGCTTCTTTGGCTTTTGCCACATTATCACGCTCTTCTTTAAGTCGAGCAAATTTACTCTCAAATAGTTGCAACTGTTGTAACGCTTCATCTGGGCGGATCTTACCCTCGACAGGTTTACTCTTTTCCCAATCAACTAGGAAATCATTAGTTCGGCTTTCTACTGCCTTATCCTCTGCTACTATTTTTTGTTGAAGGCTTTGAACCTTTAAGAAATTAAAAGAAAATGTACAAATTAATCACATATTAGTAGGGGTCTGCGAATTTTACGGGTAGGGTCAGGCCAACAGTACACAATCAGTTTAGAGAATCTGCAGATATCCTTTTTTCAGAATATATCTCATTTCATGATTATGTAACTAAATTAAAAGATGTAATTTTTTCAAAGACAAAAAGTCAAGAAAATATTCAACACTATGACTATAAATGAGAAATTCGATTTTACCACCATTATTATTTGTATACTATTGGACACGCTGGAGACTATTTATTTATCCATATTTATAAGCGTGGTTTTAATTAACCAGAAACACACAGACGTCTTTGTGTCTAACAAAATAAGTTCAACCAACAAAACTTCACTCTTAATCCCTCCTGAAAGCCTTACACTATTAATTTTAACTATAGCTGTAAAACTCTGTAAATGTCTGACAAAATAAACTAAGTATTTAATTAAACATTTAAATTCCGTAAGTTCATCCTATGCTGAAAAATTGCTCTAAATTATATCAAAAGTAAAATATTAATTTTTATTTCGTTATGCAGCAGTTTTGCAACGGTTATGCAACATTTTAGCTGTGCATGTATGGATGGTTAAACCTGTTTGTTTTGAAAACTATTATAGCTCAGTGTTGCTGGTTGCTACTAACCGCAAGGAAATTGTATACTACAAATTTTGAAAGAATATCGTGTTCCTATTAAAGAAAACTGTACAAAATATGCATTGTTAAAACTAAAAAAACACAATACAGTAGTTTCGTGTTTAGGTTTTCGTACGGTAATTTCAAATTAAATACATTATTTTAGTTCACTAAAATAGTCTTGTACTGTATACATTCAGAAATTTTTGTTTTTATAAGCAGTTTAACCCTACAAGTGTAAAAAAATATTTTGCAATCAATCTTTATATACAAATTTTTAGCAATTATGTAAGAATGAAATCCTGAAAATTTTATTAAGAAATATTAACATTTGACAGATAAATAAATTTATTTTCCGAACAACAGAAAAACTGTATTTTTAAGAATAAGTGATTTCAATGGCGGTATTCACACAAAATTTGCGCGCTGATATAATCGGCCCGTGGCGGTATTCAGTCAGACCAACAGAGCCCGTATTACATCGACCTGTGGCGGTATTCACAAAACTTTTGTGTGCCAATATAATCCACTGTGGTGGTATTCACACTACTTTTGTAATCGGCCTGTGGTGGTTTCAAAAAGCGTTTAAAAGCCGATTATTAAGTTGCGGTCAAAGATTAAATATGAAATGAAGAAAATTTTAATTTTTTTTAACTCAGGCCTAACTAAAAATGAAATGGGTTCCCCATTTAATCGTTTGGCCCAACCCGACCCGGCCCGACACCTAAAAACTCAGCCTGCAGACACCTACATAATAGTATTGTTTTATATTTCATTGTCAAATTTTGATCCTTTATATGTAACAGATAAGTTACAGGAAAAAACTATAGATAAGGCAGCGTGCAAATACAGAAAAATAACAAATTTTATATCGTAGATGGGATTTGTACTATTTATCAGAATATGGGAAACATAAATTTCTCAATAAGGATTAATCATGGTTAACAAAATCATGATCAGAAATAAGTCCTTTGCCTTTAAATAAAGTGGTTAATTTTAATCAAAGGTCTCCAAAAAAGCATGCAGAAATTGTAGTTATTCAAGTTTATATAGAAAAAGGAAAAAGTTAGAAGTATGGTCGCTTATATTGATAATCTGATTGTATAAAACTTACTTGTGTTTGAATCGATGAATCTTTTCTCTTGATTATTTCATTGAAAGCATCCCATTCCCCTTCAATATTGTCAACATGCAGCCAAGAATTAGGAAACTGAAATCTTTGCCTTTCAAGGATACGTTGTCCTCCTCTGTATACTTCAACCTATGAATTTAAAATAATGTTAATGTAAAATAAATAAATTTTCAAGTATGTCACTTCATTCACTAAATAACAGTTATCTAGAAAGTAAAAAAAACATTTGTAATTTTGGTACAGCACACGATCTCCTCTCCACAACGAAGCAGTAATTTGGTCAATTAAATGGTGAAGAAATAGGTTAGGTAGAGAGTGACAAACAGTTTTATATGCACGTTCTCCTTATTTTCTGTACCTGTTATAAAAAAAATGAATGGTAAATGTGACTGATTATTCCTCAATATCTGTAAATCACAAATTAAGCAGTTATGTAAAAAACCTATTAATTATTTAACACTATAGCTCTCGTTCAGTTTTCCAAAAAACAAATGAATACTAAGGCAAGTTTGTGCGGCAGCTTACTCATTCACAATGATTATATTTTTAATTTTTCCCAATACCAAATATGATTTACTGATGTTCCACATTTTTGTACTAAAATTTTCAATACTCAACAGTACTACGATTGTTACGAATGCAGGTTTAAGCAGAGTACTTACTTGTTTTTCCCAAGCTTTGATGTTACGTTTCAATGACTGGACATAAGTTATAAAAGACACAGCATCTGAAGTGCTTGCTGCTTCGATCGACTGTTGTTCTAACTCACTTCGGCACTAGAGAAACAATTTTAAATATGTACACTTTAGAATATAGCAAGTAAATTCATTAAATCATTTAAAATATAATTAATTTCTCGAGAAAAACAAATTAATCTGGTAATCAGCTATCTTGCTGACATAAAAAAAACAAATTTCTCAAAATATTTGTTTATCTTTTTGAAATTCTGATTTAAACATTTAATCAGCATGAAAATCTTCATATATCAGCATTTAAAACTATATTGAACATAAAAAAATGAACAATGACAATCATTAAATTTAATTTTTAATTTCAACAATTTTGACGATTAAAAATGCTAATTTATACAATAAACCTATAGTAAACATGTAACACAAATAAAAGTACTAAAGTCTTTAAGATATTTTATTTTTAAAATAATTAATTGACTCAATCAATAAACATTTAGGATGTGAATAGTGCTTACAAAATACTTCAGTATATTTATTTAAAATGTATATGTTTTTTACACATAATAAAATATGAAGGTATGTTTTCTATCAAAGTTAAACAATAATCAAATTTAGTTATCCTCAGTTTTCAAGTATTAAAATACCAATACAATTAAAAAAAAATTATAAATCAAGAATTTCTACCTTTGATACTTGAGTATGGAATGCAGCCATTTCATTCCCCAACAGAGCTCCAAACTTGGCCAGAATTTCCTTATGCCAAGAATCATACTTCAACATAACTTTGCTCTGTACTTTAGCATAGTCTATCACCAAAGGTCCAAACTCCCTCTTTGTATCAGGTGTGTCGAATGTCATACGGGATTTCCTATTAAAGAGAAAGGTTTTGAATAAGATATAAATGACTAAAAACTTTGAAACTATCAACAAAAAACCAAGGAAAATAACAATAACCACTGACAGACTCGGTGTATAGTATGTAGCATGCTTACAAATAATATATCCATAATCAATAAACAACTAAAAACATATTATATAAACTCTCAAATTCGATTATTAACTGTTCCTAAATTTGATTAATTCATAAAAACTACTTTGTTATACTTCTTCCAAAAAAATTTCGAATATAAGGATTCATTACTCAAATCAGTAAATCAAATTTTAAATGAAAGAAAGTTATAGTAAATAAATAAATAAAATAAACCTTGACAGTCATCAGGATTTGTTTTATTTTTGGTCTATTTACTCCAGAATTATAAATTTCTTTTAATTGCAATATGGTAAAATTTGAGTTCAGAATTTTCATATATATGCAGTAAATTTTAGCAAAATTTAAGAAACCAATTTCGATAAATTCACCATTTTCTGTTTTATTTCTTTTACAAGTTTATACAGATCAAACCATAAAGTGTTCCTTATCAGTAAATTCCACCGACTACAGGGTTTAGAGAGAAGTTTGAATTAAATCTGATAGGTAGTGCTGTTACTTTGACAGATTTAATTACATCCTGACTTTTATAAGTAAGGGCAAGGGAAATAATTTCTGCATAAACTACTAACACCAAAGATAGGTTCAAATGATATTTTTTTACAAAAAAACTTGCTTTGGTAGTTGCCTATTCAATGAAAAATGGTGTGTGTGTATATGTATATATATATATATATATATATATATATATATATATATATATATATATATATATATATGTGTGTGTGTATTCCATAATTTGATGACTGAAAATTTTAAAAAAAGAATAACATATTTACTTATAATACTTACTTGACATCATTTAGACACTGCATCCATTTGTCTATACTATCTCCTAACCTTCCGTACAATGTGTCTGCTTGCAGATCCCACAACGCTTGGTAGCAGAGCCACTCATCAGCATAATCTCTAACCTAAAAATATGCAAGAGTTGAATTATTATTGTGGTTATTGCGCTGTGCAACATTTTTGATAACATCATTCACTCTGAATGGCCATTGCTGTTCTCTAAAGCGATTGCTAACATATTATTACAATAATCTAATAGTAGAGTTTACTAACAGTTCTAGAGTAATTTATTTGTGCAACTATAAGTTTTATTAAATCAAAGTAAAAGAACTGACAGTCAAATGATTTATATTACTTATTAAAAAAAAGAAATATAAATATATTCAGGGCAAGATTCATTCCTGTAATTCAATATTTAATAGCACAACAACCAAAACACATTCATATATATATATATATATATATATATATATAATAGTATACCTGCAAATATTTGCCGTAATATATGACAGAAAGCCAAGCTCGAATTGGCAGTCAGATTATAGAGAGGTAAATAATAAAGCACATCCTGTAATGTCCAAGACATTGTTTCGGCCCCGAATGGCACCCATAATATTATTTTAAAATATACTGTTTGTATTACACTGTGATATATTACTATATTTCTTACATAACCATAATAAATAGAAAAAAGATTCAGTACAGTGTACTTAAAAACAAGAAGAACTTTGTGTAAATTACAAAATAAGGCATTCTATATTTATAGAATATAAATATATATTCTATAGCCTTTTATAGAAGAATAGAAATGAAAATCACTTTCTATTCACTTGAAAGCACCATATTTGCATACTTAGTGCCTCCTACACAAACCCTTTACATACGTTCTTGAACCATTTTTTATAAAGTATGCGAAAAATTCAATATTCTTGAATATAAAGTAACTGAAATATTTTACAGTTGAATTTAATTAAATCAGCTCTCTTAAAATCATATTTCCCGACACCCAATTTCAGAACCACTTAAAAATATGCAGTGTTAAAATATTTTCAAAATTACAATATGAATTTTTTAAATGAAAAATGTATTATGTTAAGAGTTTCTACTTTAATTTAGAGCACACAAACAAAAATTGCAATTGTTTTTTGTTTGTTAGAACTGTATATAATTTGATGAGTGTATACAGCGACAAGATGAATAAGCTGCAGTCTGTTTACAAAAACTTCATTCTATAATACTTGAGACAGTGTAAACACAGGGAGGGTAACTGTCACATTTCGTTTCTGAAATATTTGAGGCTATATACTACGCTTATGAAAAAACTGTTATTGGTTTTATTAATTATCAGTTTCTAGAAAAAATAGTTACACTTTATATATTATTTACTAATGAAGCACAAAAAATATAATTTAATACATACAATATTAGAATGTACACATTACAATATTAGAATGTACACATTAGAATATAGAATACAGGATGAATTAATATTAAATTTAAATAACGTTTGCGCTAAATTTACATGCCTAGTAACAGTTGATTTGTTATGTCACAATACCAATGAAATGTGATCACACTGCAATATGGAATAAACCTTTTTTTTGTAGTAAGACACATAGGTGTACTGAATTAAAACATTCAACTAGAGTGTCTTATTTTCACTTTAACTGTATACCCCATTATATTTTATTTTTATTCTGTACAGTGCATATCATTTTCCATTTCCATATGCTGCCATTGTTTAAACTAGGTTACTAGCAAAACTCTTCATTTCAGCTTAAAATATTTTCCAACATCTTCCAATTCCTAGCTTCCATTTTTTCCTGTCATTCCACAGATCTTGATCCAATCTTCTCTCTCTTACTTCCTTATCAATTCCCTCTCTTCAACTACTAAGACTTCTTGGCCAGTCTTTTTTTTTGGGACCATGTGGTTTCCATTTTAAAATCTGTTTGGGAAGTTGATTTTCGTCCATCCTTTGGACATGACCAAACCATTAAAGTTTTTACTATTAAATAATAATAAAAAAAATCAGTTTCTAAAATGTACACTGAATGCCTTCCTTTACCTGCTTTGATTTCTATATTATCCAAACAATCACTAGCCCTAATACAAAGTAACTGAATTCCAAATTCACTAGTTTACAATGCTTGTGAAGAAACAAGGTCACCGTGTTATTCAAATTGCAAATGGTTACGCTATAAATTTATATTGGTCATAAATCCAATTGGTAACTTGGTGTTAAAATTTAAAATAACATGTTGTACTTACTTCTTTTATCCTTTTCTCTATAGCAGAATGTGCTGCTAAGACTACAGCCCCTCCTAGAGGAAGTTTAGTTAGAAGGTTGCGGTATGTTTCTGATGTCGGTCTATCCAGGCCAACCTATGAATATAATGAAAAACTTATTAAAAACTACTACTATATTAACAAGTGTTTACATTATACATATATTATGTTGTTTACATAACTTTTTGGAATATTAATGGTTTTTACCAATTCTGTGTGAACAAAAATTAACAAATATAAACAAGTTATTAAAATACATACATACATTGTAAAATGTGAAATTATGAACAAATGCATTATTATCAAATCAAATTATCAAATTACATACTAATGAATTATGAAAATATATAATGAAAATTACTGTTTCCTTAACCATTTAAGTGCCACCTGTCACAAGTTACAATATGTAAATGCAATGCCAGCAATGTATTTGTGTTGTTTTGTATATTGGTAATACTTTATATAGCACGTAGTTGTATCGGCTAAAATTCCAGTCTGTGGTAGTCCAATCGTGATATAAAATTTATACAGAACTGATAAATAGCCATTAATTTAAATCAGCTTTGTCCTCTTTGTTGTGTCAAGTTCATTTATTTCTTTGTGATCAATATGTTGACCTCATCTGTAACAGCAACTATTGTTGAATATTCAGATGCTGTAATATTTTTACAGACACAGTACAAAAACATGTTATATATGATTTGGTTTAGTTTTTCAAGCTTTTTGACTTTGTATAACTAAAAAAATATTTTTTTAAGTATTTTTTTTTGCCTCAAAAATAGTTTAACTTTGTTTTTAGTTCTACTTTTTTTACAGTACTTTTTTTAATGTGTAAAATTTTTATAAAACACCATTTCTATAATTTCTTTTTTGCCAAAACAACAAAACAAAAATTATAAAAATTGGTTTAATAACTACTGATTGCAACTTTTTTTGAAAATGTTCACAAGTGAAGGCAAAACCAACTGACAAGTGATGCATATGACTTATCAAAATTGCTGTAGCACTCAAAAGGGTTAACATACAATTCTGTCTAATCCACTAATGAATTAAAAATGAAATTTAAGTAGTAATTTGTGATATATTACAATTATAACAATAGGATTAGTATTATTATTATTATTAAGCAATATTGTAAATAGCTAAATAGGTGATAATTTTTTGCTAAACACTATTAACCCTTTCAGTGTTGTGAACTTTTTTTAAGCTAAATGAACATATTTCCTGCAAGTTATATTTTCAAGTGGACAGGCACAGTATATTATAAGAAAAAAGTAACAAACTCTTGGTCATGTATGCAACTCACAAAGAATTCACCCGTCCCGGTCAGCTTTACCTGAACTGTCCACTATTTATTTATGGTGGACCTAGCCTCTTGTTTTATCATAAAACAAGCAAACTCTAAATGAGCTGCACAGAAAAATCAACGGCCAATGCATAATTCAAATTCGCTCATACCTAACGCACTACACTGGCTATACTAATTTAACAGAAGTTTCATAAGCCACTATCTACCTATAATTCGGTCTACAACGTTCTACGCCGTCTTCCGATCTCCAACCTCCACCGATCGTGGTCCCACCACAGGTCTTCTGGTAGATCCCTTTTTTTTATTTCCTTTTCGACTCCCTCTCTCCAGCTCAGTCTCGGCCTTCCTCGTTTTCTTCTTCCAGGTGTCCACCATTGCATGATTTTTTTGGGAATTTGCTCATCCGGCATTCTTTGTACATACCCGTACCAAACCAGTTGTTTTGTTCTTATATCTTCGACAATTGTATGCCTTACGTCATAACCCACTGGTTATTGTATTATTACTATTTTGTTGTTAAACAAGTTATTGTTTACCACTTGATATTTTCAAAAAAAATTATTTTTGTAAAAACACTGTCTAAAAAAAAAAATGCTGGGATTGGATTTATATAGAACAGACGTCTGTAAAATCGGATGGAAAAAAATTATAATGATTTAGTTAGCTGAATTAGAACTACCAGTGAGTAGGCAGTCCTATAAAATCAGGGGCATACAATATGTGATAAAGGTTACCTGATATCTAGAACTTTGAAGTCGTGTCTGAGAAGTAACAATAGCTTCCCACTGATTAAGATGATTCAATATCTTGGATCTTGCTTCTTCTATACTCGGATACAAATACATAATCTGGTTGGTAATTCTTACTTCATGTAATAATATTTGTATCTGAAAATAAAGAGATTATTATTAAAATACTGCATACCATAAATAATTAATGTACAGTAGATTCTTGATTATTGAACCTGTGTGGTCCTCATCCTTTTTTGGATACGAAGAATTGACTGTAAGGAAAGAGTAAAATGAAAAAAATGAGAAAGAAGCTTTGTTTAAACACAAGCATATCACAATCAGCAAACAATGAAAAAAGCCACTTCAGTTACTTATAAGTGTAAACCATCATGACATTCACTTTTTAAAGTAATTTTATAATTAGGGATCTACTTTACGTAAATGTTAGTACATATACATTTACCTCAAATAAAAAAAAATGTGGTACACAATAAAGTAACAGATTTTAAAAAGTTTTTATATTGTAATTTTTTTTAATATATATATATATATATATATATATATATATATACAATAATCCCTCGCCAACCTTGATGGCTTGGTTCCACAGGAATGCCACTATTGATGAAATTGCAAATGGCGAAGGAATTACACATTATTTAACACATTATGTAGGCCTACTGTATTTGATATAATACAGCTGACCCCCTTATTTAGCGGAGTAACAAGTAGTTACCGAATTCCAGCACTACAAATAATTTGTTCCGTAAAACTGTTAATTGGTTTAGTACATAAATATTTAGCACTTAATTTATATTAACAGGAATAATGCAATTGGGAAAGTGGTTTATCAAATTTATTTTACATTACATTAAATTAAAGGGAAAAACATTACTACGAATTTACAAAATCCATGGTTGGTGAATCTGCGATTGACAATGGATTATACTGTAGGTACTTTAAAATAAATTATATTTAATAAAATCTTTAACTTCTTAACAGAATTTTATTCACTAATCACTGTCCTTTCAAATAACAAACTTTTCAATTTCTGAACAGCACTACAAACATGGATTTTTTTTCTCATAGTTGGAATTTCCGATAATAAGGTGTCTGTTAACCAAAAGCTTACTGTACCTAATAATTTAGAAAAAAGTTTATTTTGCAAATACAGTAGAACTTGGTTTTAATACGATTCAAGGAACCAACCAAATGTTTGTTAAAATTAAGTGCTCACTACTAGTGGTGGGGCAGAAAACACCAAACTGTTAAAAAAACTGATATTCTAGCAACAACAAACAAACTGCTTTTTCAAACGGAAACAAGCAGTTGGATTTGGACTGGTTTATGATTTGTTAAACAAGGAACGGTTTTTCCCCACTACCACACCCACGTTCTATTCCAACGTTGCTGCAAGCGCTAAAACTGTTTTCCTGCTAACTGCTTTTCTTTTACCTGCTTTTATGCTTTTTCCCTTTATTTCAAAGTAGCTTGTTGCTTGTATTGAAGTAAGAACTGTTTGGTCAATGTCAACGTTTATCTCTATTTTCTTGCGAGTTGTAGTAACAACCTCTCATATTTTGTAGATACAGAGCCTAATTTTATTTAAACATATTTTCTATATTTATTATCAACCATCAATATTTTTTAATCAACTAAAAATAATCTAAATCGTTTGCATTTTGGTAAATATGCAAAGGACTATTTAATTTTTAAGTAAAAAAAAGAATGCTTCTATTAGAAATTCATTGCATTTTGTAAATATAAAATGACATACATAATTATTAATTTTTAAGAATGTAATTTAATTATTACTACACTTATAAGGATTATTTTTATCCTTTCTAAATGCTTTATACCCAAAAACAATTTAAGGTAATGGAATGAAAAGTAGTCTTAGAAAACTGAATGTATGTGCTTTTTGTTTTAGCTGCTTTGACAACTTTGAGTTTCAGTTTTCCAAACCTGTTTTTTCCAACTGTTTTAAAAAACAGCTTTTTTCCTCAACAAACAGTTTGTTGACGTTTTGTAAAAATAGCAGAAACGTGTACCTCTACTCACTACTTCCAAGTTGCCAACTCTGGACATTTGTATGTCATCGTATTAAATAAATTAAATAAATTAGATATTTTATCGTATTAAATAAATTACAAAAAAAATCCCCAAAAAGCTTTTTCAAAACACTATAAAATATGAATTGGATTATAAGCCAAAACGTAAAGTTTAAATGTAATATAATTTTTTAACATTCATAAATTTTGCTTTCAAAAAAAAAAAAATGTTGGCATATAAGAAATAAAACTGTTGAATGATTTTTTTTTCCAAAATTGCTCATAATTTTCTCATAATTCTTTCATACTGTTCATATTGTTGATGAAGTAAGCCCATAACTTTTTACAAAGATCTAATTTTGATATATCTTATTTCAGTTCTTGGACAATATTGACTTCATCACTGACTTACAGTTGTCTTCTTTGAACACGATTTACTAAAAAAAGTACACTGCTTTGTAAAAACATAGTTTCGTAGAACAAAACGCTAAAATCAAAATTTAGTCAAGTGACAGTTTAAAGATGGAAAGTTACGACTAATGAATTTTCCTGCTGGGGTGGGTATATAGATGAATAATGAACTGTTAAGACAGGTTTGATGGATCATCGTTTTTTGGGTTGAATCATTATTGGAAATTTGCAAACAAAAACCTCCTGAGGACCTACATTAATAACTGCACCAACCTTTGTAATAATGAAACGGCACTTTTAGTTCACACTTCAACTGAACATGTGAAAAAGCCTAAGAAAAAATTTACTAATTGTTTGTTATATTCTACATAAAAAATGTATGTTTTTAAATTCACAAATGAAAATGGAATTTCCACAACGTAAAATATTATATATGTACCGCATTTAAAAAAAAAAATTAATGTGTGTATTTTGCACAATTACTTAAGAAAATTATGTTACTTGTTATAACCAAATCTAAGCAAAAAGCTAGTTATTTTTATGGAGATAGAAAACCAAACAAAAACTGGTATTTCCCTCATTTCTACAGAGTTCTTGTTACAAGTAAACTCGTAAATAAATCATATTTTGAGAAAAAAATTGTAATATTTAAGTACAAAAGAAATTTAGACTAAATAATTTTAAAATACTGAAGTAAACTGCAGACTTTTGTTTTAATTTTTTTAAGTACCAGAAAGTGAACTGCAATAACTCAATAAAAAATTTAAACTTTTAATGTAGGTTCATGAAAGTAAAACAATTTTGTTTCACACTATATGAATGGTATCACATATAAATAATTCATTTTTAGCACTACAGTAATTAAAACTACCAATTAATACAAAGATTTTAAATTGAAAATACTGTCTATATTTTTGGAACAAACTATTTTAAAAAAGTTTGTATTAAAACAAAATGTTGAGGTTTCTAAATAAAAAAATCCACTATAGTGGGTTAAAACTGTTTTTATTTATAAATCTCAATACGTTTGACTACAAAATAGCTAAAGCCTCAAATTTCAAAATAATTAAAACAAATATTCTAAATAGTGTTTAAGGTAAAACTGTACCTGAGGATCACCTCCAGGCTTGTGTGTAGGCCGAGCAGGTGCATCCGTGTCCATACTAAGATCAATCTCTTTCTTTTTCCCTTCCAGGAAATCAGTCCATGCCTGAATACCAGCTTGGAGACGTGCAGCTAAGTTTTTCTCAACCTTTCCACGATAAATATTTTATTAATATTATATAAATATAATAACTGGTAAATGAATGTACAGATCACAGTAGCAAGTTTTAATACGTAAATAATATTTTTGATTTATTTTATTTAGGTTAGAAAGGTTAATTACCAAATTTATCTGTTAATATAACTCTAATTTATAATATATGTTTCTTAAACATGCAGACAGTCAGAAAATTAAACATCAAGAATATATCTACAAGGGAACTTTTTTTTTAGTTTTGCTTATATAATTATATTCTGATTTGTTTAAACAATCTGCAGTATGTGTGTGTGTCAGACCTTACAATTAAATTTTATGTTTAATGCCAAGAATATACCTAATGCATTACTAACCTCCTGATCCAAACGGTTAACCCAAATGTGTAGATTAGAGTACTGCCGTAAAGACAGATCATCAACAGCATGTTGTATTTTGCTCAAGATATCTGCCAGAGTATTTGCAGAGTAAGGACATGTTTCTAGAGATCTGACATCAACATCCAACTGCTCCTCTACTACAAGAAGATCTTCAACTTTCTCTTGAAAACACAACACTACATCTGCAAAGCGCTGAACGTATTGGTCAAGCTTGTAGCTTTCCCAGACCAACTGAACACCCTGTGAAATAGCAAAATCTTAAGTTAAAAATGTGTCACTACTAGTAATTGTTTTATTTATATGTATGATTATTAAAAAGTAAATTTTCATAATCAATACTTATATTTTTAGCAAAATTACGAAGAATCATAATTTTATTTCATTTTATTATTATGAGTCATTAGTACTGCAATAATTAACTAGTCTTTAGTCTATTATTGTATAATAAAAAGTATGAATTTTTAGCACTTTTTTCTCAACAATAGTTTATTAAAATATAAGAGAAACTATATTTCTACAGGTTTTCAGATCTAATTGGTAAATTTAGCAGTCACACAGATTTATAATTTGTCATACAAGAAAAGCCAATTATACAAAATCTATTATTTTGCTACCACTTGTCTTATAAATGCAAGAGACAAAATGAAACATGTTTGATAAATTATTATTTTTTTAAACAAAGAAGATATGCACTATAAAAATAAAGTGAGTACATTTAAACTTCAAATGTAAACATGCACTTAACATTAAAACAACCCTATTAACTATGACATACAACTTTCATTAGATATATCGATGAAATTATGCAGTCTACATTCAGATCATTTCGTATATCTTGTAACAAGAAACTAGCACTGCTTATGGGTATTGTGATACTTGTCTACACCATTGTTCAGTTAATCTTGAACTAAGAAAAAAATATATTTGTAAAATATACACAATGAGTCTGACATTTTTAAATTACTTTTATAAAAACATATTAAACTTCAGTAATTTAGTATTAAAAATTTTCCAAGTTATTTTTTCATAGTAACTTATTTACCATTTAGTACTGACTAGATATAGATTATATGATCAAAAATATATTATCTGACCAGTTTCTGCTATATTTTCATTAGTCAGTAAACTAATCAACCTTCAATGATGATTATTAATCTAGTACTAGTTCTGCACTACACTCATTTGACCAGTAATCATCTTTTTTTAATGGCTGTAACTGGCTGCAACAATTAATTACTGTATTCACCATTAAAACTTTAAAACTGTTACTTCAATCCTCATTTCTCATTCATTTATTAAAATATCTAACTTATATTGGATTTAAAATATCTATTTTCTTGCTATATCTGAAATATGTATTCCCTGTACTACAAATACTCTACATTCAATTCCAATAAAAGTGTTAATGAAATTTTCTTACATCAAAACTAAAACAACCTACAACCAACTTTACTATTGTAAATAATTTAAATTTTAAACTGGAAATATATTTTAGTGTAAATGTTTAAAAAAAAAAAAATATTCAGCAGTAATCAGTACATAATAGAGAAATTACAGAAGTGTTTAGAAGACTAAAAATTATAGTAGGCATAATAAACAAAATAATATAAGAAAAAGCAATAAAAAAATAAAATAATAAACAAAACATAGTTTTTAAGCAAATAAACAAAACAATATAAGCAAAAAGCAATAAACAAAAAAATAAACAAAACATTATTTATATATAAATTATAATCAATGTCTGATTGAGTCAGACGTTCGACTACTAGCATAGTTTTCCAATGTCAGATTATGTACAACTTGCAAAGAGAAGTTACACAATTGAATTTAATATTACGTTTCATACATATTTACGGGGCAACATCTATTTTTATTATACTGCAGATACTATTAAGTTTAATGTAAATAAAAATATTACCTCAGAAATCAGACTTTGCACTTCCTTCCTAATCCCAGCAACCAGAGGGATGATGCTGGGTTTGTCATCCATCTAGAAAACATAATAAAACAATAAGACTATACAGCAGATACATATAGCTAGAATCTGAAAGCACATAATAAAAATTAATTTAGGAATTAAGTCTACTTTATGACATTATTTTACTTTTTTTTCAAGACATTTTCATTGTTGCAAGCAATAACACTAAAACACTTTAAAATACACTTTACACAAAAGTGTCTTTTGTTGATACAATTTTCATTTCCTAATTACGTGTAATCATTTACATCATATGTAATAAATTATATTTAATTCTTAAAATGATTTCTTGAATATTGACAAAGTCAATAGTCCGATCTTAAGTAAAACTTCTCAATGCTGGACAAAGCTACATTACTTTCTCAGCAACTCTTCCAGAAATTATTTTGGAGTGATTGACAAAAAATGTAATGTCGCTTGAAGAAGAAATGATGAGCAGAGTTTATTTATTTTCAATCATTAACATTTTATCATTTTTGATTTGATTGAGGACTATCTTTTCATATTATAGTTGCTGATCTAACACAAAAAAGGATATGAGCAAGCCCTTATGTAATTTATATTAAAATTTATTAGAAGCTCTTTTTCTTTTTAACATTCTTCTTGTAAGTTTTAAAATTTGGAAAAAACATTAAATCAGAAGCTTCAATGCAGCCCCTTATTAACTTGGCATTTTTATAAATAAATATTTTTATGTAATGCTCAAATGTTTTAAGGTAAGTTTCCCTAGACCTGACTACAGTCGCCCAGTGATCATCATTAACACAAAACACTGATATGTTTTACTCCACATTATGCGCTATCAGTAACCACTTAATTTTAATAGATATTACTGATCGGCAGTTTTGTGGATTTAATTATGACTTTGAAGAAAACACTACTTACTAGAATATACACTAATAGAAGAAAAAATGAGCAAATAACGAGTTTTTCCAGAAAAGGAGAGCAACAATAATTTAAAACAAGAAAGAGCCAGATACTGTCTGTCACTCATTTATCATGATAAAATAGATTTTAGATATTATACAACACTGGATGTTTTTGCACTGAATGGATGTTTCCTGTTGGGTTTTTATCCTTTGCAGCAAAAAAATGAAGTTTTACATTTTGAGAAAACATTTTAAAAGTACTGAAATGCTATAATTAACATTTCAGAACTTACAATTACAATTCAGGTAGCAATTACAATTACTACTGCTACTGAAAGCAGATGCCTACAGTTGTCCAACGATCAACACTAACCTCTCTAATGATTATCGTGGGTAGGAAAATGGTAATGTGTAAACTTAGAACAGTCCTCCATGATTGTTTAAGAGCTATTATCACTGTAGTCATGTCTAGGAAAATTAATTGAAAAGCTTGTATTATGGATCTCATTTTAAATGTGAAACTCATTTTATGCACTTTTAAACCTTATGAATACTTTTTCATAATTTACGTACATCAACAAAAACAACTTAAAACCCAACAATGTACATAAACAAAAAGGCAACAAATTTTGTTCTGAAATGAACTAGTTCGTTATTGGAATACATGACTTGTAAACTGGCAGTACAAAATATATTTTTAATTCATTAACACACTTTAATGTTTTAACATTTATTTATTCAAAACAAAATAAATTAAAAATATATGTATTTCACATTACAGTGTTGAAAATAATAATATGAACAGGCAAACAAAAAAGCAACAAGAATAACAATGCACAAATTTAAGCAAAGGAATATTTATAAAATGCAGTAAATATTTAATTGAATTATGCATCATTGATTGATATTACAAGCAACTTTAATTAAACTGAAATATTTTTTATTAGAAATCCTGGATAACTGGACATTTTCAGATAAAACACCCCTACATAATTAACACAAATATTGTAAAAAAAATACTAATAATTTGATTTTATTAGAATTAAAATGGAAATTTTAAAATCTAGGTATTCTAAAATTTTTAAAGAATATGCAACATCTGTCCTTCATTAAGAATATTTATGGACTTAATAGATGCTGAAGAATTTTATTGTACTGAACCTAAAATGCCTGCCTCCACCTACTTCACATCTTTGTGTTTTGCAGTCTCAGGAATGTAAATCATTGTATCATGATTTTTTTACAAAAAATCAACTCTACACAAGACATTCTGTTTACTGTTAGAAACAAACAGGGTAAAAGACATTAACAAGATGGCTATTGAGTCGTCTATAGTTGACACAAGTGTATTTTCAACAGACCGACCTGACAATCCTGTCACTACATACCAAGCATACCTGACCTTTGGTACCAAAATAAAAATCTTACAACACTAAACAAACAAGAAAATCATTAAGTAATAAATTAAATATATTGTATTTGTTTTGAATTTTTTCGGCCAACTGAAACTATAGATATTACAATTCTAATAATATTAATTCTACATATTAAAAAAAGTATGTTTTCTCTTTTCACTATCAAAAGCAAAAACACCAAATATTCACCTATAATACACATTTAGTGAATGTTTTACGAGCAGTACTTACAGATTTCAAATCATTCAGCACAGAAAATTATTCTAATTAACCCTTTGACAGCCACCAACCTATTTAATACACCTTTAAAGATTGTTCAAATACTGTGAAGGGTCGACTAGATTGGCTAGCAAAATTGTTTGAATACCACCACAGATCTACAATTGGCCTCAGAATACCTACTTTTTCCTATTTAACTTTAAATTTTATATACTTTTGGAATTGTTCTACCCATTTTTACACTTTGTGTGTTTTACACTTTTATACAGATGGAAATTAATGTCACTAGTGAATTCTGGTTTGCTATAACGTGATAGCACTTGATGCTGTTTTCTCTTTTTGAAACACATCTGAAAGTATTGCCTACTGGCTAAGAATGGTACCATATCATAAGCACATTCTAGCTTATTATAAACACAGTGAGCCAGCATTTTTTAGTATCATGCTATGCCAAGTTTTTACTTTTGTTAAAATATCAATATATAAATAAATGTAAAGCAAATTTATAATCAGCTGTTGTGACATTTGTGTTTTAATAGGTAAGGTACTAAATGCAACATTACATACGACATTAAAAAAAAAGGTAAGATTTAGTTTTTCACGTACTTATTGAGTTTTAAAACAAAATTGCTTATAAAAACAACAATTTTATATTTCACTTAAAACACTATTAGAAACAAAATAAATCAACATTATGTAAACATCAATTGCAGTTTAATTTATTATGAAAAATAAAATCAAAACCATTATTATGTGATGTAACAAAATTATGACTGTTTATGAATGCTTGTATAAAAACAACCTTACAGACTGTGATGGTATTGGGAAGTGCTGTGCAATGATGACTTGGTGCATGAGGCAATGTCTCATGCACACATAACCTTGACAGCATCCGACATGATTTTTCATATATGGCTTGGCGGTCAAAGGGTTAAAAACTTTACTTGTTTACAAACAATGTTATAATACATTTTTCTTCTATGCAAACAGTTTTATAGTCACTTGAATTAATAATATATCCCAATCAAACAAAGAGACAGCTGTTTTAAGTTAAGCTATTAAAGTATTGATATTTATATTGTTAAAATGTATTGCTGATTGTCATTCAAAGTAAGCTTCAAGCTAAGCAACACTGATCATTGACAATAAATGTTGTTTCAACTGTTTAGCCATTATTGACATTGTTCTTGTTAAAATATATTTTTTGTCAGATGAAAATAAAACAAAAATTGAAGCTAAGCAAAACTGAGCAAACATTTATTTTATTACAGAATCGATAAAATCTTACTGCATTTTATAAAGTTAATAAAAGTATCAATCTTAAGATTTATTAACCTATTATAATAAACATATAGTTAACTAATATAATTCTAAAACTATTAAGAGTTCTGTACACATTTCTTTATACTTTAAATGCATGCAATGCATACGTAAAACATTAAATGTGATATTAGATTGCACATCCATATGTACGAGTACTATGCATCCACTTGTTATTGTAACAAATATTTTTTTAAGGACAGAAACACAAAGATATTGTGGTAATGTTGCCCAAAAACATGTAGTAGTTATTAATTAGTTTCTGATAGTCAAGAAATATTGAATTTGTTAGTTAAACATTTCATATCTAGTTTGTTGGAATATTCCTACAATTATAATAGTGAGTATTATTTACGGTAGTATTCTTAGCTTAATAATTTTCAATTATACTGATAAATTTTGGCACATTAGCAGAAAGCTTGGCTCATGAAGAGTTTAAAGGTATCAAAAAACCAGAGCAGTCTGAGGTCAAAGATCTATTTAGTTTCAACAAATAGAGACAGTTGTGACTAATAGTCTGTGCATGGTTAGCCAGGGTATTTTCAATAAGAAATAAGGAATCAAAGGAATGGTATGGTATTCAATATCCTTTAGACCAACTGATCTGACCAATAAATTTGGTCTGGACATAATAGTTCTCCAGCGATTTGAAAAACAGGGCGTAACGAAAATTCAGTTTTAATCGTTATCATCTAAGGATCCAAAGAATCATATCGGCATAAAAGCCTGCACTTTGTTCGATTCACTCACTCTGCTTCCAATGACAAATTTCAGGAATTTTGAGAAATAATTAAACTTAGCTAAGTAATTTAAAAAAAAAACACTTTCCCACCAGAAAACCTGAATATAAAATACAAAATTTTACATATGTAACAAGAAATAGTTGAAGAAACACTTCAAACATTAAAAAAAAAAACAAAAAATTAAAAATTCATTTATCTTATAATTTAAATCCCATCATTTTACATTTTCAAAACAATTGGCCTGTTGAAAACCAAATTATAATATGTAGCAGATAACACAAACTAGCGTACATTTTCACAATACAAGCGTTTAAATTGAAAATAGATTAAGCACAGCTGTATCCGTAACATATGAGTACCTGTGTGGTAACCTTTGAAACCTGCAAGGTCTAGCATTAAACACAAAAATATAAAGTCACAATATTAACAAAGCTAGGGTTAGAGAAGCGAGTGTAAGGATTGTGTATTGTGCAAGGGGGTCAGTGATAAATCTACCTTGATCGACGGACTATTAGGTGAACTCCTGTTGGTCAGCTGATAAAAACATACAGGTCAAATTAATATCACTCAAAAATAACTATCACTACAAATGCAAACTATTATTTGCTTTAAAAAAACACATTTACAAACTATTTGTTTTCAACTACTCAATGCACTGAGGAAACACTTGAAATTGCAAATTTTACTGTTAAAGCAAAACACTGTTACATTTATTACTGTAAAACTTTTGTGAAGAATAAACTCAATTAAAAAAAAAGTTAAAATACAGTAAAACTAGAACTGTGATGTCTTTCTCTTAAGCAAACAATCAATTTAAAAAAAAGCAAGAACAGTTTTCACTATACAAACACATTTATACCAAACTACAATTTTGAGTTTCTGTTTAAAATAATTACTCATTTTGATAGGCTATAATAAAAATGTTTTTTGGAAGTCAAACATACGAATTTGTGATAAATTTGTAATTCTGAACAATACTTCCAAATGATTTTACAGTGACTTCGATGTTATTAAATAAAAGAATTCTATAAACATAATTTATTACGAAAAGCTTCTTAGAACTTACATTTTTTTTTACTAATTACTCATAATTAACTAATAATTAATTGTTGTTACATATGAAATAAACTAAAAACATCCAATATAATATTGAAAATACAAATAGTTTGCAAATGTTACAAAAAATACAGCAACCTTGTGGGTAGCAGTGTTATTATATTGTGTTAGATTTTCGAACATATGTTACTGAAATAATAAAACAACCCAAAGGTGCATAATATAACAACTAAGTACATTTTAATATCAATTTATTGTGACTAATTTTTCTAATTATAAATAACAAAATATAATGTAGCTCTTGATAAACAATCTCCTAATAACAATTTTTCTGATATATCATCAATAAACATGATATTGTATTTATAAATTATTTTTTAATCTTATTCCACTGGATTTTTATTTAAAAGGAAATATAAGTATACTTTACAAGTGAATTGACCACAGTTATACTGATTTACTTTGTTAGTGCCCGCAATTTTATTGTTGATAAAATAAAACAAGATGATGAAGTTTTGAAAATCAGAATTTTATAAAGCCTTTACTATTAATTAGTACAACACATGAGCAACTGAATTTTTCAAAATTTCAGTGTGGATGTCCTAATTTAGAGTAAAATTAACCAAAATCAATTTACTTATAATATTAAAACAATCCATATAAAACCCCTTGTCAAATCCTTTATGTGTGAAACTATTTAAATTCTTAGATATACTTATTGAAAATATTCTTTGACAATTTCCTAAATTGTGCGTACTTTAAAAAAAAGTTGAGACAATATAGCTTCAAAAGATGCGACTCAATCTTAACAAGACTATAGAGGGAGACGTGCATACACTGCCTCAGTACAACTTGTATACTGTCTTTGCCATACAAAAACAGGCCTTCATTATAATAGCTTAATAATTTCCATTAATTTTTTTCTGAAGTGCCACACTCTGTTCTCAAAGGTATGTTTAGGCAATATTGCAGCATGAATTTTACTTCGTTTCACTTCAAATTAATCGCAAAAATCGAATGACAATTTCATTATATTGTACATATAAAATTTTATAAGATTCTTCTGTATAAGCTCAAATTATCTATAAATTTTTATAAATGAACAGTAGTTACGTGGTAAAGCAGATAATAAATGCATTTCAAAGCAATATCTAGTATACTATATACTGTTTAAACATTTACAGCATAGGTGTTACATTAGGACCATATAAACCACCGGATAATGTAAAAAAATATAAATGGTGTATAACTGAAGTTTCACTGTATAAACAGTTTACTGTATACTTTAAGCAATGTATATTTTTTATAATTTTTTGTTTGTTTCTTGGCAGTAAATAGTCTAAATACAAATTAAAACGAAGTAATTTCAATTTCACTATTCACTTATAAATGCAATATTATTTTTTTTGTCTCAATCATTAAATCCAACTATTGTATTTAATACACAAAAATTTATGTGTGCCTAGTCCAAATCTGTTCTACACTTGTAAAGGTAATTCCATGATTGTATTACTTTGTATTATTATTTCTCTTAGCATAGATTCGATTCATCTCTGCTATTAAATGATGCCTCCGAGGTCTTCAGACACAAATAAAATGAATAAATTAAGGAGATATTGCATGTATATACTATTTAGCCTGACTATGAATGAACATAAGTAACTGTTCTACTATATTTTACTCAAAGAATATTTTGATTAGTTAAAAAATGTTACTTTTATTATATTAAGTTAATGTTAATACCTACTAAAATGAAACACAACTAAAATTATATTAAAACAAATGAACAGAGCAAACTAAAAATCATTACGCTTACTCTAATTTTTATTATTCCTCTATAGGTGCAATAGTGCTTCTATTCCAAACATTTATTAGTACACTCGGTCCAATATAGCTTACCTTTTCCAAAGTCCGCTCATAAGTACGCACACTTTCAATAAGAGATATAGCGAAGGGATACAGCTGGTTAGCTTGGTGGGCCTTGTTAACTATTGCCAATGGTACTCGGAAACCAAGACTCTTTAAGTTACGAACTTCTTTTGAAAGTGTGATGATCTCTGGCAAAAAGTTCACCTGCAACAAAATATTTGAGGTTAACACTACAAGAGTCTCAGAACTCTTTCAAGTACTAAGGGTGTACTATAAGTGTAATAGCAGCTCTTTATTTTATTCTTTTAACTGCAAGTGCCTGTAGATAAATTACATTTTTATCATCAAAAAATTTTAAAGTAATTTACTTAAATATTTTCAAAAAATTTCTGTGCAAATAACAATTTATTTAATCATTGTTAAATTATGTTTTCCCCAGAAAAATTTCAATTTAAAACTAAAAATTTAGGATTAGCTGAGATTTGATTGTAATGTTTTCTTTATTAATCTCAGAAACATGTAGTACATATAAATACACTAAATGTTTTAATGACTAATAAAAAAACTTCGACTAATTTCCATTTACCTTCAGTCGTAGAATATTTCCTCGCCCTAATCGTGATCGAGAGCTTTCGATAGCAAAGATTCTACCAGAGACTCCAAGATTCCTTTGCTGTACTTTACGAGCCCAATCATCAAATATTTCTTGAGTGTTCAGTTTCAGGCGAAAACTATCTCCATCAGCTTTCAATTTTTGTCCTTCTAAGTGATCCTCCCAACCTTTGCCTAATTAAAGTTAAAAGCCAAGAAAAATCAGAATTCATTGTATTATTATTGTTAAAAATACTGCCAAATCATGTTTTTCGTCTAAAACCAAATATTTTTGTGGTACAAAAATCACCATAACATATTTAGAAAAATATTTATATATTAAAATATGATGTATCTGAAATTACAGAAATTATTACTAAATTATATAATTTACGGGTGTATTATCTTCATCCATAACAGACCTGTATACATTGTGAGTAAGTACACTTTGCTAGCTGACAAATATCCCCTTCCAGCCAGATCGTTCAGTTATTACTTATCTTAACTAGTGGTTCCTTGTGGTTTAAAGGGATATTAGTGAAGGTAACAACATGGTGTAGTAGAAATCTCTACTACACTTTTACGTTTCACGCCCCTCTCCACTGAGTTGACATCAGACATCAGCAGTAACAAACTGGAGGATTGTTACACAAATGACATATGTGTAATATTTCATTCATTTTCATTTCAACATGGCCGACCACTGATTTATGAGGATGAGTGTATTTAGCCAAACACACTGATTGGTTGTTTTGAAATTTAGTACAAGGTACTTTTTATAAAGCTGAAACGACGTTTAAGATTTCTTCCCATTCGTTTCAGTTTCAATACGGTGGTCTCTGATTTAACGAAGATCAGGTTTGACCAAACACACTGGCCAATTGTTTTGAAATTCGATAAGAAAATATCTGAAACAACATGTATATAGATTTCTTTTCAATTCAATTTCTTTTCAAAATGGTGGCCTCTGATTTAACAATGAGCAAGTGCAGCTGCAGCCTGTTTCCTGTGATAGTGGTAGAATGTCAAAATCTATTATAACTTTGACCACTTCATGGAAAAAGAAAACAAAACTTCTTAATAAAGCTGATCCAGTAACATTTTTTCTAAACATTTCGGTTTCCACTTAAGCTGATGGAAAATTTTACGAGCAAGAAAGAGCGCTGTTAAAGAGTGATTGGCCAGGTAATTCATTAAGCATATACTGCAAAGCCTGCTGTTCTTCGAATTACTAATATATCAGAAACGTTTTTGAAACTTCACGTAGCCCAAGTGAAGATTTATATCTTGAAAATTTTCGAATATATATCAGCTGTTATTTATGACTGAATACCAGCTGAGGACATTTTTATAAAAATATGGTATGTTCATAACTCACTTCTAGCAGCCAGTTACTGAACTCCTTGTGTACATGAAATTTAAGTTTTTATTTGATTAATTACTCTGATTGAAGATACAAGTTAATTTATATTTTTTAACTGCTACAAATACATAAATATTCTTATGTTCCGCTTTACATCTACAACAAATACTATTGATATTTAAAGTTTAATGTTTCTCTAAAAGATCGGGATGGTCTAACAATCATTTATACGAAAGGTATTTTTTTTCAACTTTAGAAACTGTTACAAAGCATTCGATACCTTCTAGATACTGAAACAATATCACACAGAGAGCAATCAATAAAATATAGTTTAGTATTTTAGAGTAGACCTTAATTCACAAATAACATTGAAAAAATGCATTTTGACAATGCAGACGTCAATCCTCTCACCAACTGGTATCAACAATGCTTTATCTAACATAATCAATATTACTGGTAATTTTTTCACTAAAAATTTGTGCAGTGCAATAGCTGTCTGCATCAAGCAGGATGATATGTTGTTTCATGGTTCCATTCGGTTATTTCTGGGTTTTGCCTTCACATAGATAATCGTTACAAATACACAAAGAGCACTGTAGCATGATTTACAAATACAAATACATAAAAAAAAAAAAAAAAAAAAAAAAAACATTAAACACAAAGTGATTAATTTAACAGAACAAAATAGACCTCTCATGCCTCATAGTTTTCCATTTTAAGGCTTTAAAATAAAATAAAACCAATTAAAAAAATATCTGTGAACAAAATTCAAGGAGCAGTTTAAAGTACGAGGTTTGTCCAATAAATACACGTACTGATCGAATATGGTGGCCATTACGGAGAGTTAAGCCACGCCCACTGGCCTCACGTGTTGTCTGGGACCCAATGAGCCGTCAGTGCTTGGCAGAACGTTATGCCTGTGCGGATCTTGCGAGTAGAGTTATTTTTAGTTTTGCATTATTTTTTTGTTCGTCGATATGGAAATTGACCAATTAACTGAACAACGAATTAACATCAAGTTTTTGGTAAAGCTTGGTAAAAATTTCCAAGAAATTGCTGAAATGTTGAGAGTTTTTTATGGTGATAATCCTATGAAGAAAACAGCCATTTTCAAGTGGATTAAGCGCTTTAAAGAAGGTCGAGAAGACGCCACGGATGATGCAAGAATTGGACGACCTTCAACCTCTTGTGTGCATGAAAACATTGATCGTGTGTCTTGATCTTGTCCTTACTGATCGCCGAAAAACTGTCCGAATGATAGCTGAAGAACTAAATTTAGGAAAATCAACAGTGCACACAATCTTAACCGAGCATTTGGGCTTAAGAAAGGTTTGTGCGAAAATCGTGCCAAAACTGCTGACTCCGCATCAAAAGTTGAGAAGAGTCGAATGTGTTACTGACTGGAAAAATTCTATGGAAAATGATGTTGGATTCTTAAATAGGGTTATCACTGGTGATGAATCGTGGTTTTTCGAGTATGACCCCGAATCGAAATCGCAAAGCATGGAGTGGAAAGCAACAGGTGAAGCTCGAACAAAAAAATCAAGGAAAAGCCGATCAAAAATCAAAGTCATGCTCCTGGTTTTCTTTGATATCAAAGGTGTTGTTCATCATGAATTCCTTCCTGAGGAAAAACGGTAAATTCTGAGTTCTACCTTAACGTTCTCAAGCGTTTGAGAGATCGAGTGCGTCGTGTGCGACCACATTTGACTCAAAACGATGGATGGATTCTTCATCAAGACAATGCACCCGCACATTCGGCTTTGATTGTTCGCCAGTTTCTGGCTAAAAATTCAATCACTATCCTTGATCATCCCCCTTATTCACCGGACCTCGCCCCCTGCGACTTTTTTCTATCCCCTAAATGCAAAAATGTGATGAGGGGACAGCATTGGGAAGATGTGGACACAATAAAACAAGAAACGACGAGGAGACTGAAAAGCCTGACTTCCGAGGACTTCCAAGGGTGCTTTGAAGAGTGGAAAAGAAGATGGGATAAGTGCATAGCAGCGAATGGAGAGTATTTTGAAGGGGACAAAATCAATGTAGATGAAATTTTGTAAAATAAAGTTTTTATGACCTTAGTTCGCGTATTTATTGGACAAACCTCGTATTCCTGTGAAAGTGCAGCACAATTCAAGCATAGGTGACAAATAACTCTGTAAACCAAAACAGCTCATTGCTAAAAAACAATGTTGAGAGTAACATTTAAATTATTACTGTATCCAAAACAGATCACTTTTGAAAAGTAGAATCAGTAAGACAATATAAGTCAGTTCTAATACGTAAATGTTATTAAATAAAAGACTCTGCTTTAACAAACTGTAAATGCTATAGTCTAATTTAAGTATGCAATGTAAAATCCAGTTATTATAGTAAGTTTCACTTGTAAATATTTTTGTAAGGTACAATATTAGAACTCAAGTCATTAATTTTACAGGTTATAGTTTTAAATACAAAAGTAGAACAAAGTAAGGCCTATTGTACTACAATAACTTAAATATAATGAATGACATTGCTTTATAAACAGGTCCTACTAGTATTAAATATAACTATAACTTTTTTTTTAACAGAAGTTCATATTGATAAGAAATAGATGGCCTATAAGGACTTGCAACGATTTTACTTATTAGGAAATTATGTACAGTAATCTTAAAATACAAAATACTGAATTAAAGATTAGTGTAGTATAGTAAGAAAATACCAGTCATTGTCACTATTTGAATTACTTTATTTACACACTTTATAAAAAGATGCTGCAACACCATTCAACTTTTTGCTGTATATTGTTGTAAACTATTCGTTTATTTTCGCCATAAACTGTGAAAGGTCACACGGGCCCACTAGTGACCATTTTGGTTTTTAATTACTCGTCTAGTGAAACGAAACACATGATTAAGAATGGTTGAAGAAACACACACACTCTCTCTCTCTCTTAACAAATAAATCTACAATTTTGCAGTGCAACAGTAACCCTAAAGTTTCATTCTTTCATTCATTCATCTTTCCTCTTGTTGATTGTTTGGATTGTATAAATCTAGGGTAGTTCTCATATTTCCCAATGGCAAAGAGAGAAATACATCACGTTTTTCCCAAGGATTCTACAATATATGGTCAAAATCATCAATCATGTCGCTCTATATTAGCTTTCCTGGAGTGCAGCATGAAATTGATGGAATATTTCTGAAAAGCCTTTATTCTCGCTCATATACACGGCCAATATTACTAACAATGCCTCCTTCACTTCCTAGCATTTAACTCTGAAACACTGAAAATGTGGATTTCTTTCAATAACCTATCAATATCAACTACCAATCCATTTTATTGGTCAATATTATTTTTAATGTGATAAGGTATTGTCAATATTTTTGATTGTGCAAGGTTCACTTGAAATACAGTGTAACAAACATTTAGAAACTAAACATTAATTATTCATCAAAAATCTATTTTTAGACACATTGTTGGAATAATTAGGTTATCGTTACTAAGCAATTTCATTCATTTAAAAACAATCTTGAAAGCAACACCGTTTTATTTATAATCAACTGCAACTATGATTTTATAATTTTGTACAACATATCTTTGAGTTGTTTTTGCACAAACAAACGTCAAAGTAATATTGTAAAAACTTTTACTGATTTGTAAGCTACATCATTTTTGTTTATAATTGAATGCAACATATAATTTTGTACAACATATCTTTGAGTTTTTTCTGCACAAACATCTAAGTAATACTATGAAAAAAATGCACAGTGTAAAGTACAAAAATCCTTTGTTTAAGAGAAGAGTAGACTTGTTGAAAAATTGTGCTCTTGCATTAGGTAAATATTTTTAAAACAATACAATATTATTTCAATACACTAAAAAAATACAAATATGTTTCAATTTTTAAAAATAATAGTTTCAGAGAGAAGCGAGAAACCAGATGATGATAACATGTGCGATAAGTGTGAAACTATAATAGAAACAAAAACAGCCACACTCAACACCAATAAACAGAAAATGATCAATGCAAGTGTACAAATGTTCTTTGAATTAGTTAAAGCCACCATTTGTATCTTTAAGTGTCTAGAATTTCTGTGTATTTTCCTAATCAGCATGGTAAAATACCTTTATGTGTGCCATGAAGTAATTCGTAGCAAAGAAAAGAAAGCACAAAAGTATTTCGAGGTAAGCTTGTAAATTGTAACAGATTGATAGCGGTTAATTGATTGTTGCAAGAGATGTACACAAATATTTTAAATAAACAACTGAAACTGATGAATAAATTTCCCAAAACGGTTCAATAACAAACATTGACTCATTACTTTTCACACACACACACACACACACAAAATTAATTTTCAATCTTTAAAATTTGCCACAATAGGGCAAACATTCCACATTAAAAATTTTGTATTTGTATCTTTAATTTGTACGTTTAATATTTGTTTCAGATTACTATAATGCTGCTGCAAATCGCTGTATTCTCTACTGTTGCTATAACTATGTGGCTGATGTTGGTGTCTCCTTTGTGGACAATTTTTAGTCCACTTTTAAAATACTGCTTCTTTTTACTAATTAATACTATTTTCTATTAAGAACAGCAACTTTTAGACTCTACTAAACACAATTATATTACTTTTGTAAACACAATTATATTACTTTTGTTAAATTTATTGTTTAAATAAATTTATAGTTTATATTAATACCATGTAAAACACAAAAAAACTAATAAAATATTTGAAAAATATAGATTAAATTTATTTAACTTTCTTGATAATAAAACCAAAAATATTCTTCAATATTTTTACTGGATAATGGTTAAGAGGACACTGATTGTAGAACATTTTTGAGTGTACAATGCATCAAATTCAAGTATATTTCACACACATACACACACACACACACACACACACACACACACACACACACACACACACACACACACACACACACCGGCTTAGTGTTCATGTATTGTCTCAATTACAATATTCACATTAAAAAAACTCCCAGTTGGTATATTGGTTTTTGTGTTTTATTCAGTTGAGAATAATTTATCGCTGTATAATGTGTTATTTTCAATAAAATACGGCACCAAACATCACCCACTGCATCTGACAGTGTAGCATTTTCACTGGAGAGAAGAAAAAATTACAAACAAGATGTTTCATCTGTGCAAATACACAGACAAAAAAATAAGAGAGAACATTTGAGTAATGTGAATCTAAAGCATTTAACTTTACATAAAAAGTTATCTTGTAAAGTTAAAAAAAAATTATCTTGTCTTTCTTTATGCTGTCAAGTTTTTTTTACTTCATTCTTTCATTTTCATTTTTATGAATAATAAACATAAATAGTTTGATTTCAAAAACGTAAAGAAATTTTTTTGTCTTACTCCTTTTAGTGTCACCAATGCTTACTAATTTGGACACTGCATATCCAAATATTCGGAAACAGCAGTACTCCTTACACAGTTACGTAACACACAAATTATCTTCTACTTAATTTGTTTAGTACAACAAAAATAAGACTATATATTTGATAAGACATTAACAAATAATGAACTCCTCAGGCATTTTCTCAAGCTTAGCAGACCATTATGAACTCCTTCTAGCTCAAAGGATTTTTAGCATTCACTGTACTTATTCAACTATAATATAAAAAAATGTTCCTACTGTAAACACAAAATTTTAATTTCTATTTATTTACCTAAAACATCTTCAACTCTTCGAAGATATGCAGATAATTGACGGTCAATCTGCTTTGCCCATATTATGGAGCCTGACACAGGTGGTATATCATTGACAGTACTCATTCGAAACGCTTTGCTTTGGGGATATTGCACCTGTTAAAATTTAAAAGATAAGCATAAACAAAACTGCATATCTTTGGTATCTAACAAAAAACTAGATTAGTGTTATAAGAACTATTATAGGACTATTTCAAGAACGATTATAGGAATTATTTATTTGAAGTTATCAAATTTTGAAAATTAACTTCAAATATCTTGCTCTCAATTATTTATTAAAATTACCTGTTCTGTGCTTGCATCTACATTTAAAAATTTTCTTTAGGTTATTAAATATTACAATTCAATATAGTTTAGTTATATAACTTAGTCTGTCACATGTTCTTAGCTGTTACAAGCAATATTTCAGATTCATTCTTAGGAATATCTAAGCACTACGAAAAGATCACCAGTACACACAATACACTACAAAGTATTTTCACATATTACATTACAGTAATTTATACAATGATTTAGGTAAAATATATGATATATATAATATAATAATACTAGTTTTATATAATCCATATTATAAACCTTAACATGGACAATTAAGGATGTACCAGAAACATTGTATTACAACTGAGTCAAATAACAAACCAAATAAAGTACAGTTATTAAGATATTAATTATTTTAATTGTGACTAATACCAAAAATTCACAACAAATTATAGAAACAGGCTATCTGCTTAAGACAAATTGAGTACAATCAACTGTCATTATGTTCAGTATAATGATCTGCCTTCCCTAGCTTCGTCAATTAATGAAAGTAGAATTGACAAAGCTAGGAAAGGCAGGTCATTATACTGAACATAGTGACAATAATCCTAGCAGAAAAGAAGAAGAATATAAAAAGAATTTCAACTGTCATTTTTTACCCTAACTGCTAAACAAAACAGGAAAACACTGGATTAGTTAATAAGACTAAAACAAACGTTCAAAATAAAAAAAAAAACAGCTGACAATTTAAATGCAGTATTCAATAAATAAATGATCTTATCACTAAATAGCCTAAATCTATTGCTATTGAAAATAAAGTAATATTATTAAAATGACTCTTCATTTAATTCACTTTGAATAACAACATCTCTTTAACCTTTTGGCAGGCATGGTGATTTAGACTGTGCATGCAAAACTGGGCAAGACATTTCTAACAAAATGACAACTTTACATAACGTCATAAATTTAATTATGCACTGAATAAAATGAAAAAAAATACCACTTATATTGGTAGAATCTGACGATTGGTACAATTTTTTCATTTATAATAAATATGATTTTAAAAAAATATATTTTAGTAAAAATTTTTTAAATCACTTGCAAAACCTAAGTTTGAATTCAATGTATTTATATGACCTAAAAGGTCAATTGATTCTCAATAATAATAATAAAAAAATATTCAAAGTTTTATTGATATTTTTATTTTTATGGTATTGCGATTTTTGTGTCTATAATGCAGCCTACGAGAGACTAAAACAAAACTATTTAGTAAATACACAAATTGAAAGAACTGACTATTAACATTAAGACTGTTCTTGTAAGAAAATAAATAGCAACTTGAAATATTAATTGACACAAAATATACAAACTCACACACAATAAACATAGCAAGAAACTAACCTCTGCGACCGAATGCGATAATCTTGAGAGTTCATAATTCGATTAGAACTTTAATATATATAACGAACTTTATATATATTGATTTATAAATGTTTCTTTACTTAATAGGAATTATATATCGGAAAACTGACACAATCTAGAAGAGGAAACAATAACTACACAGTTAAATAGGTTAAGGACAGATAACGGGGACAGATAAATAGATTTGACCAATAAAGGGTTACAATGGGTTCATACTACTTTGTTCCTCTATAATTTTTTACATTGAAAAATAGTCATCTGTGTCTCCAAATACAACTGGCAACTAAAAACCGTTTCTGATTAGGAAAACAGTGATAATTCATAATAATTCACTACTGATTTTAATAAGTTCTTTGAAGATAATAAAAAAAATAAGGTAATAAATTTAATGTAATTAATTTATTTTCCAAAATAAACCTGTCTGTCGCCTACAAACATTAACAGGCTATATGCCCTATTATTAAACTCTAGCCTAAACTTAAGCAGTAGTATTTGAGAGAACCATAGCTCACTCAATAAGACAGGGGGCAGTTCATTATTACTAACCTGTACGCAGGATCAAACCTAGTTACTAATGTTGGCTTTATTCACGTGTTAAGTCAATAATCTATCTCAGTATAACAATATAATTAGTATAACAGACACAAAGATGTTAGAAGCAGACCCATTATATCACCTTTGTGTATTTATTTTGACTGCTAACACCAGAAACTTCAATAGTAAAATTACCTTGAACTTTTCATGTAATGCTTCAATATCGTCTTTAACACGCTGAATGAGTTGAGTTTGAAATTCACGTACAGCACCACGAATATGTGGACGAACAAATAACGCATTGAATCTGGAAAATATTCTGAACATTTCATTGGCATTCTTAGCAGTACCAAGTTGATCTCTCAGATGTGCAGTGATCCTTGTTTCTACACGATCGATTCTTTCTTCATAGCGTGACACGCCTGCTTCCCATGCTTCAACACCCTCACGACTCATATCCAAACAGTCTACTTCTTTTACATTCTCATATGCAAGGTTTACTTCCTGTAAAAAATCTTGAAGCTATTTTTAAACTGTAACAACTTACTTAAAAAAAATGTTCTGTTTTTTAAAATTAGTTTGTATATTTTAAAATATTGTATGAAAAAAGTTTAAGACAGTAATTTAAAAAAAAAAGAAAATATAATTCAACAACCAATTGAATCATATTCATAATAGAAGATTACCAAATTTTTTAACATTTAATATAACTGTGAAATAAACTATAAAAAATATCTGAAATATCTATCAAATTAAATACTTTATTATTTGTATTAAAGAAAACATGTTCACATTTTTTGAATTTTGGACATTACAGAGAGCAACTTAATATAAACTAGGATTTAAAATACCTACACATCCTCGTTTTATACTTTAGTTAAAAAAATTAAACATTTATTACCCCTCTTCAAGTCACCAAGATAAGCAATGAAATCCCCAAGATCTGATGTGACATATAATTAGTATATAAATAGAACCCACCTCAATAGCACTAGCATCAGCAGCTTCTAATGATAACAGATCAGTAGATTTAATGTCTTCAGGTACAGTTTCCCCTCCAACCTGTGCAAGTATTAGACTAGGTCTTAGTACTCTGACAATAACTGTGCGTAACTGTTCATGTTGATGGCGGAATCGTTTCATGTGTTCCATGCGTACTTGTAATCGCTTGTGGGCTGGTGAAACACGCCACACCATTTTTAACTGTTCTTCTCGCTTCTTCTTCACAATGTCTCTACAAATACAAAAACACAGTTTAGAGTTAATATCACAGATATTTACTTAATATTAAATTATGAATAAAAACTAGTTTCAAAGGAAAACTATTGTGTTACACTTGTTTTACATTATAAGCCTTCAATCCGAAGATGTTGGAGAAGATTAGAGTAAATGAGTTGTTTGTTTCTTGTCCTCTTAAGAATGAAAAAATGCCCTCTATTTTCCTCAATATAAAAAAAATCTATTTTAGTTTTAAAACAGTAATTGAACTAGACACAAAATAATTTTATATTAGCCTATACATAAATTAGAATAGTAAATTAAACCAAACTGGATCCAAATAGCATCGAAATATAATTTTAATGAATTATTTAGTAACTCTTTGTTACTTCCTCATTTTACTGCTAGTACTTTAGCACTGCTAAAACAGCATAATAATTCCAGTTGTAGGATAGCACTAAAAGGATTACTGTTTTGAACTAGTTGAGTTGTTAGTTGATTAATTAAGTGCTAAATAATCAAGATTCTACAGTACTTAAGTATAACTATAAAATAACTTTAAATTACGAAACAACTAACCGCAAGAGTGACTGAAGTTTATCATATTCATCATCCCAACAAGTAAACACACTGAAACACTGATTCATCACTTTTTCAAATTCATCAAATGGAATATTCATTAAACGACGAGTACCCAACACCTGAAATTAAGAATATATTATCAGTATTATTAATCAACAAATATTCACTACAGACAATTTTATAGGACTATTGTACCAAATCTTATTCTTAGAAACAAAAAAACATCATATAAAATACACCTCAATGAAATGTTATCCTTTTGAATGAATTGAACATTTATTCCAAACACTAGACAATGATTCCCCAAAATACACATCCTAAGAGATTGTGCAGTATACCATTCAAAAATCATCCTCAAAATGTAGGCAAACGTAAGTTTGTTGAATTTTAAGACTGATACGTAAAAGCCCTCAAATTCGGCACCTTCGGGACTTTGACAGTGCCGGACTATCGGAAATGCCAGGTTATTGAGGGTGATGAACAAAAAGCGAGGCGGAAGTTAAAAAACATTTTACTCAGAAAATAACAAAAAAAAAATTTTATTGCTTACATTCTGTAAATAGAATTCTAAGGTTATATTTTAACTTTGGAATTTACTGTGTTGGCTTAAAATTAGACCTAATGTCCTTTTGTTTTTTGAATCATGTTTTTTCTTTAAAAATTCATTTCTTAAAACACACAAGTTTAAAAGTTCTGCAGAGTTGTAAGATTTGCTGCATTCAGCAAACCTTATAAATAAAAGTACCAATAGCAGTGGTGCTACATTTAATAGGTAGTGGTATTGAATTTGTGGCATCAGCCTCTTCTTCATCATCGGATTCAGTATCTAGTGGTTGATCTGGTGGTGCATCATCACTAATAATGGCGCCTGAACTCTATCAATCACAACCGATTTCTTCCTCTTCTTCATCATCGGATTCAGTATCTAGTGGTTGATCTGGTGGTGCATCATCACTAATAATGGCGCCTGAACTCTATCATTTCTTCCTCTTCTTCATCATCGGATTCAGTATCTAGTGGTTGATCTGGTGGTGCATCATCACTAATAATGGCGCCTGAACTCTATCAATCACAACCGATTTCTTCATACTTTGTCAATCATTTCACAAGTGTATAGTACAGTACATATACTAATCTTAAATTTTTTTTAAAAAAACCTATGAGTGATGTCGGATTATTGAACGTTCCAGACTACAGGATACCGGATTAGAGGGCTTTTACTGTAATAAGATTTATATTTACTATTAGTTCGAAGATCTATAGACCTCTCAGTACATTTTTAATTGACTGAATGGCTGCCACTCCATGACAGCGGTCTGATGCACTCACAAACTTTTCTGGTCAATTGAACCCATTACCATATTTACAAAAAATGTTACTGAACCAAGTTTATTGGAAATTTTATACTCTTTCTCCATGAAATACAAAGGTAAGTCAATAAGTAAAAATCAAAAAAAATCTATATATTTATTGTACTTACATAAATGATACTAGCACTACTTTTCAACATAATCCCCTCCTACTTCAAAACACTTAGTCTATCTTTTAACAAGTGTTTGAATTACTTCCTGGAAAAAGGAATTCAGTCTGTTGCTCAGAAAATTTTGCACCGCTTATATGACATCTTTGATCATATTGATAATGATTCCGTCACAACTGTTCTTTTAAGTCGAAAAGATGAAAATCGCTTTAGTAAGGTCTGGTCTATAAGGAGATTGGTCCGGTAGCTGAAAATCGGGATTTTGAAGGCATAGAACTTTTTAGCTGTATGAGGTCAAGCATTATCCTGAAGCAAAATCACGCCTTTTGGATTTGATTTTTTATTGATGACCCATGTCTCACCAGATGGACTTATGTCTCACCAACAGTTATTATTCTCTTAAGAAATGAATCTTCTTCACAACGTTCCAAATGCTTCTGGGAAATTTTGTCTTTGTAAATACTGCTCATCTGACATGGAACACAGCGAAAAACTTTTTGGAAGTTCAAAGAATTATGGATGATTGAATATGCTGAGCCATGGCTTATATTCAACTCACTTGCAATATTATCAACTGTAATTCACCGACCATCGAGAATCATCTGTTTAAACACTTATTGCCATTAGCATTTGAAATGGAAGGCCTACCAGGCCGCTGTTCATCATACAGAGAAATCCTACCACTTCTAAAGCGATCAATCCATTCATAGATCTTGCTTCCACTCAAACAACTCTTTGTACATTGCTGCTGCATTCGACAAATAATCTCTGCTGGTTTCGCACCTTCTGAACTGAGGAAATGTATCACTCCTCACATTTCTTCCTTGGTGCAATCAGACAAAGGAGAACTCATTTTATACTTTTAAACACAATAACGATTAGCTAACAATAAAACAATACTTTTAATGATCTGCTGATAGACATTATGAGTTATAGCAGGACAATCAGTGCTGACATACATGTGATTCGGAAGGAAATTTAAATTTCCCTTTACTTTCTGACTTGCCCTTGTGGTTAAAATTGTGACAAGACAAGCTGTTCAACCACTATTACAGGAAATAGCCAGTACCTGACATTGTTAAATCAAAAGCCACTATCTTGAAATAGATGAAAAAAATAGAAAAAAGAGAATGAAAAAAATTGTATACCTATTTCTTTGGGCTTATATAACATACTTTCATACCAAATTTCAAAACAATTGGTCAAACCAAATACTGAATAATTGAGAGGAATCAGAGACTTAGCTTCACTGAATCATTCTTTCAAAATTTGTCTTCAGCTGTCTATAGATACCAAACTTGTATTTACCTGAATTTGTGTTAAGGATGATTTCTACTACTTAATTTGATAAAACGTGCATTTTCATAAATGCCAATTGTGTTTGGAGCAATGTTGCACTTTGTATGAATACAATACAAATTCAATAATTCTCATCTTTCATTAACTCAATTTACAGCATTTAATTAACATGAAGTTATATAATTCTAATTAATTATTACTTTATGTTAGAAGTTCTTTAAGTTTAATTTAAATTATCTTCTAAGTTCTTGCATTACCTTTAACAACTGTGATCCTAGATCTCGTGAAATAGCTTCAACTAATCTTAGAGCCCTTTGCATTGGATATTTTGTGCTCCGTATCTTGCGTAAATGTGAGAAGATAAGTTGCACCGCTGTCCGAATACGATCAAGTTCGGTGGCAGAAAGTAAGTCATTGATTGGAAAATCTTTCATCAGAGGATTATAATCATTTACAGTTGCCAAGGCCTGTTTCAAACCTAAAATTGCAAAACAACTTCTTCAATAAATCTGTTAAATATACATATTTAAAACATTAATAGTTACTATACCTTTAACTCTATAAATAATACAATTTATATTAATTAATAAAATAAATAATTTAAATATTAATTAAATATAATTAAATGTTTAATTATATTTATATTTACTTATTTGTTATAATACTTATTATTTATTTATTATATGTCTCACTATAATTAAATTATATTGTTTTAAATTTAATAATTAAATATATTTTTCCAAAATTTGAGTTGGAACACTTCCTCTCTCTTTAGGATATATGTAACTCCTTATGGAGAAATATGTATATATAAAGCCAATAAATAAATAATAATAATTTATTTTATTTAATACATAAATTATTAAAGTAAAGAAGTTTATGGTGGTATGAAATGGGCTATTTAAAGCACAGAAATATTGTGACACATTCATTAAAATACGACCCTTTTGAACAACAAAATACTGTATATATTCGAGTCATAAAAGAGTTAGGGTACATTTTATTATTATTATTTTAGCAATATGTATGTTACAAACAAAATACATCTGAATTTTAAATACAATGTAAAAAAGGAATATTCATGAAACTAGCTAACAGTATTACATATCTTAAAAATATAACAAAACAGCCCTAAATATCTAAATAAAACTAAGAACAAAGTAAAAATGCAGAAACCAAATAATGAACTATGTAAGCTGGTAATGATAAGAACAAGATTCAACAAATTTATTACTACCTACTTTAATAGCAGTAGTAGTTTAAACCAACTAGAATTAAAACAAATTTTGCAAAACACAATTTTAAACAAAATGTTAAACATTAAAAACACTAAAAACAATTAATCCAAACCATAGTTTGAGTCCAAATATTTACTGAAAATTATTTTATACTTTGTTTATTTATAGCAATTATTTCTTAGTTTCGTTTCAAATACCATTTTCTTTTTTTACAGAAACTTGCAAGACAGTGTTTGTAATAATAGTGTTGTAAAACATAGCCATGGCAGACTACTGACTTAGATTTTATGTCTGCTCACGATCTGTCAATCAACCCTTCCTACAGAAAAATTCTTTGTTTTTTCAATGGCTGCTGGTAAGTTTTTTTGTGTTGCTCCTCATGTCATTTAATCCATTTACATTCATTGCATATTAAGTCTTTTTGAAGATTTTACCTGTATCTGTATCAAAGCTAACAGTAGCGTGGAACCTTTTGCCATGCTTTAAAATGTCCAAAGTTAAAGCTACTTCTAAACTTTCTCTTTTCTCTTGTATTCGATGAAGAGCTCTTTCCAAATTTAACCAGAAACTGATTTCTTGCAATGCTGTGCCTGAAGAAGGATCACGGTCTAATTTAGTTACCTAAGAATAAAGTATAAAATTACAAAACTTTGCAACATTTTACACATTACTTACAAAATACATAAGCTAAAGAGATGAATGTGTGTCTGTAAGTACAATAATTATTTAAATATTTATCTAATAGTTTAAAACGACTGTGTGTAAATCATTATAAATGGTACATGTGTTATTATGCAGGCTAACCTATGACTCTTTAATACAATTTATTTTATTTCTAAATTAATGTGATTTAAAATATATACTGTACAGTTATACATTGTATTTTCATTTCATGTACCTGTGTTATCTGATATAGTTTATAGGTATAAATTGGAATGTCTGTGTATTCATTATACAAACTTATATGCAACCATTAAACAATCTTGAATTTTCCTCACTGTCAGGTCCTCGATTAAGTTATTGGTGCAAGTACAATAATCGAGGCTTTGGCCCCACAAAGAAATTTTAAACAACAAATATATCCTGCATAATAGCACCAGTACGCTTTTTAAAAAGTAGGGAAGTGAGGAAAGATTTGTTAACATTTGCAAGCTCTATTGTTAAGTCAGAAGAGTACATACAATAATGAGAATCAATGTGAGTTAGTAAATGGAACGATGTTTGTGTACTTTGTCAGCTGATAAGCATCTATTTACAATTCACGCAACTGTTTACAACGTGCATCGTGTATCGGTGGACATGCTGTAAACTTTGATTACAATTTATCCACTGTATAGCAAGTCCAGCTGGCACGTGTTAATATTGTCAATGTATTATTACCATACAGTTTTTACCCTTTTCCCTTATGTTAGTGATTAGGTTAAGGCTTTTGGCTACTGGTATATATTTTTCGATGATCAATCTACAAGTTACGTTAAAGTATCAAGTTTCTTTTTCTACAATTGCATGTTTATTTATTTATAAGTATGTAAGAGATTATTACTCACTTGTTACAAATGAGTTATTAGTTATACACTACCAATGTACTGTTAAAAATTCAAAACATTATAAACCAACTTAGAAAGGCTTATTTATTTCCACAGACAAAACCTGGCCAAAGTAATTAATTTATTAGTCATAGGAAAATTTAATTTTCTTGCTTCTCTATGATTTTGTGAAATTATGTTCTTGTGACCTAACTGTGTTGTTGTTTTGACTTTTGTATTTTTCTAATATAAAAACCTTTTTTCTCAAAAACCGATTTAGGACTCATCAGTTGACAACAGTCCTTTTATATGCATCAATACACATTTATGTATGGTAGGAATTAAAAAAAAAAAAAATTTAACTAATGCAATTTTTACAAAGCTCCTTTTTCAATCTGAATTATTCAATTTTATTATATATTTTTTTAAATAATTATTTTCTATTATTGTTCAACATAATATAGTTGAAAATTACCAAACAATTTTCTCCAGTACACAGTGCTGAGGATATCAAAATAAAAAAAAACATATCCACCCTATCATCTGTCTACTTAATAGTTTTTTTACACTACTAAAAATATTTTTTTTTTTTTGGTGTTTTAACGTTTGACTATTGTGCACACTTGGGCTAATGCAGACGATGGGATGATTTATAGCGTATGAAAATGGCAAGCCCTCGCTGGGAATCGAACCCGGGTCCTCAGGGTGAAAGCCCAGTACGCTATCCACGCCACCGAGGCGGCTACTACTACTAAAAACAGACATACAAACCAATTCTAAACAGGAAAAATTTTAATTTTATGAAAACATTCTTCATTCCATTTGTACTGTGTTCTAGACCTTTTTACTTAGCATTATTCACTAATTTTTAAAACAACTACAAATATTCCTTTCTTATAGAAACAGAAATTAAATTAAAATAAATTAATTTTACTAGTTTGTTTTAAATTTACTGATAATAAAGCTAGAGTTATAATTTTTTCATGAAATAAGAACGTTCTTTGGTAACGTCCTTGATTTAATTTTTTTTTTTTAGTTTTAAAATTTACCTTTTGTATTTCTTTGATCCACCGGTTAACTCCATTTTGAAGTTGGTTAAGAAAAGAAGAATCTTCAACTTTTTCTCCGAAATCAGCTACTTTAGGTTTGCGTCCTTCATCAAAACAATGTTTTATAACACTCGCTACAGTAGGGTGTACAACTAAAGATATTTCGGGAATGTCGATGTTCTGTTGTAAATGTAATAAACCCATTTCAAGTTCAGCCATCTTTTTCTCAACTGATGGTGCCATTTTATCACCATCCCTAAAATCAAATACTCAAATGTTATATACAATTGTGTGTTTATCAGAATAATTTCTATTCTGATAAATTATTAAATTAAATGTTTAATTATTAAATATAAATAACTTAATTAATAAAATAAATAATTTAAACATTAATTAAATATAAATGTAATTAAATGTTTAATTATATTATTTTATTAAATATTTATTTTAATACATAAATTATTAAATTAAAGAAGTTTATGGTGGTATGATGTGGGCTACTTAAAACAGAAATATTGTGAACACATTCGTTAAAGTGAGACTGTAAAGTCATACAAGAGTTATGGCACATTTTATTATTATTATTTTGGCAATATGTATACCTTGACTTAGAATCTAACGTTATTCTATATGTAAGTAAATAACATTTAACAAACTTTAAACCCTTCTTGTAATGTAATATATCTAAAACCTCAATTATCTGGCAAACGACTAACTGGAAGGCACACAAACTGGGGTAAAAAAACTAAAAGATACTAGTCATTGTGCAATGGAGGTAAAGAAAAGAGGTACAAAAATAATGATCAAAGAAGTTATGATATAATCTATTGAAAGATAGATAAATTTTAATTTTAAACTGACCATGGTCACTATAAAAAAACAAACACCTAAGAGGTACAGTTGGATTATTTTGTCATGAACAAATGGGCAAGTTGAGTAAAAGACAAATTGAGATATGTGCATGTGCTACCTTTCTTCAATCATTTTTGTTTTGCAATCTGATAAAATGATCTAGTGCTATTCAGGTACTTTAAAAATATTTAAAAAAAAAAAAAAAAAAAAAAAAATAGTCATTGTGGAAGTAATTAACTAATGATATCAATCTTAATTTATATTTTTATTGTTTTGCATTAAAAATCTGATAAAATGATTTCAAGAAGTAATTAATTGATAGATACCTTCCTATTCCGACTTTCTAAAAACCTTCGGCCACTTTAAAAATATTGCTAAAATAGTCATTTCAAGAAGTAATTAACTAATGATATCAATACCTTAATTTATATTTTTATTGAGTTTTATTTAATTTTAACCTTTTTAAAAGCACCAAAGTTATTCAAATCAGATACCTGGAGTTCTACACCAAAAAAACAATAAAAAATCAGAGCACTTCACAGACAAAAAAAGTTAAACATTAAAGTGGCAAAAGCTTGTGGCCTTTCTTACAACAATGCTGTCATGTCAAGTGCAGGATAGTTTTAAGGATCAATATTCTATGTTGCAGTATATTATCAACATTATGTATTTCAGCTTCAATAAGTATGTCATCTAAGATTATTGCATAAATATTTGTGAGTGTGTTCGCCCAACAGAGGTTAGAAAAATTAAAATTTGAAAAAATTACTGTGTATCCATTTGAAAGATGTTAAATTTTTAATAATTACATAGACATATTATCCGTCCCCAAAAATTGTTCATTCACTAAAGGGGTTCATTTATCAGAAGTGTCCAGTGTGTCAGAAAGTTTGTAAAAAAATTTCACTTTTTTTTCAACACAGCTGTTAGGCTATAATTTTATCAAATACAGGAAATAAAATATTAAATGTTGAGTTATAACAATTTTATCAATCCAAATACATGATCAAAAATAAAAACTGTAAAAAGCCAGTAAAACATATTTAATAAAAAAAACCCTTAATATCACATATTCTCATAATATTGAATATATATATATTATTCACATACCTGTCAGCACGTCCTGATTCTTTAATATAGCTCTTGAAGTATGGTGCCATAGTTTTACTAATGAAGGCATGAAGTGTTTCAAATGGTAACCCTTCGCTGAGTGTAATGATGCGTAACTGAACAGGAATTGGCTTGTCAGCTTCCACAACAGTTCCTCTCTTAACCACCACAAGGCTAAAACAAAACATTATTTCATAGATTTTTTTAATGTAAAATTTAAAATAAAATTATATTACATTGCAAAACAAGAATCTAGCAAATTAAAACGATCACAAAGGAATTACATTGTGATTTAATTATTTATTCATACAATGATTTTCTATGCATTTTCTTAAGCTATTTGATTTAGAACAGACTAGACATTCAGGCTATTGATCTGTGAATTCAAAATAAAACACTCACAGATTCCAAATATCAAAATACTCAGAATTTTCCGTTTATTGAGTTCATCTCCTCATAGTGATATTGTATATAGGTATGGAATCAGAAGGAGGAATTCCAAACAAATATACCATGTAAAGTTCATTTATTTATTTCAACATCATCATCATATTGGCACTATCACATTATAAATGATGACAATGTTCAGATACCGTAACGAGCTCAACATTATAGCTTATTTAAATATTTAAAATCTATTATTAATAGTTTATATTTTTGTTACTTGAAAAATTAATAATATCATTTAATATAGGCACCAGCAACAATGAACAATAAAAAAATACTTTTTTAAATAGTATTTAAGTGGTTGAAATAATTATGTACATGCGCGGAGTGTTCATAATTAGAATAACATTCAGATCTTATGCCTGGATTTGGTGATGTCCGAATATGCAAAACAATTCTGCTTATCTTAATTCTGACTTCAAATTATTATTCTGAATATCTAAGTTATTTGATTCCAAGTATAACTTCATCAGCAATAGCAAGTGGTAGGTTATCCTTGAGCCTACTTTTACTGCTCGTAAAGCAATAAGGTATGGACATAAAGTATGAACAAATCAATATGAAGAGTTTATAAATTATAAAACACAATAAGTGTCTAAATATTTTGTTAAGAAAAACGTCTACAAGCATCAAACTAAAAACGTTTTTACCATTTACTCACCAATATTTATTATTAAAGCACAAATTGTATCAAAAATATGAAGAAACTTATTGCAAATACGGAAAGCTGAAGATTGCACTCTCAAAGAGGATGAATCAAATATGTTGGTCAGAGCTCAACAGCTGGAAATACCAACACGATTGTACAGTGGTGGCAGACATGTTTATTCCTCCTAAGATACAGTATATATATGAAATGGCTGCCCAGATTATAAAGTTTTACGCTTATATATGTGTGCATGTTAAATCAGACACTATAACACAGTCATAAAACCGGAGTTATTATATGCAAGCGAGACGCTAGCACTCCACACAAAAGCTACCATGGAGGGTATTTTGAAAGAAGAACGCAAAATCTTGAGGAAAATCCTTGGCCCAAGATTAACAGTAGATGGATACAGGTTGCACTCCCGGAAGACCACAGAGAAGATATCGAACCTGGCAGCAGATATCAGAAGAAGGAGGCTACGGTTTTATGGGCACATCAGTAGACTCCCAACAACGAGACTTGCCAACAGAATTTTCAAGTATATACAAGGAGTCAAATCAACAACGTCGTGGATCGCACAAGTCAGAATAGACCTATATAACGCAGAAATAGACTCAACAGACGTTGAAGACAGGCACGCATACAGGAGAAAGATGCTCGGTTGGAAGGTCCCAGAGAATGAAATCCCAAAGAGAGCAGGGGTAAAATGGACGGAGGAGTCGGAAGAGGATCCATGGGGACAGGATGAGGGAAGTGTGGATTGGAAGGAACAAGACATGAGTCGGAGTGCTTTGTGTGATCCAAAAGGGTCTATACGCAAATAATAAATAATAAATAATAATAATAATAATATATATATATGACTTAAAAAACACTAGCCTATATTAAATTTATTGGCCTAAAGCTATTAGGTTGTATCACAACTTAAAATTAGAATTTAGTTTATAAATACCTAGCCATTTTAGAATTGGTGAAATGAACATCATTGGAGATGTAGAAATAGTTTGTTTCTTTTTCTTCATCTCCATCTTGGCCTTGATCCGCTTCATCTTCTAAAACAAGAAAAATATGGATTTAAGACATTACTGAGATTTGCTTATTCACACTGCAATGCATTCTAGTGAACTATATTGTTTTTCTAATAGAAATTTGATCTTTGAATATGTGTCTGTTCAAAGATCACATCAAAATTAGAAAATAAAATCTGATAAACACTACGCTGGAGTGAAGACATAGGCATGTCACTATAACATTTACTACCAAGTAATGGCACAGTATTTGAGCAAATAAAGCATAGTTAGAAGTAGAATAACCACAGGACAACGAAAGCAAAAGGTATAAAATACTGAATATAATTGTTATTATTAAAATAGCAATATACTTGGTTAAAATATTTAACTTAGAAAATCAATGCTAGCAAAAAAATAGACCAAATGAAGCTACAATTTCGTCAGTTGTATTGGTTGACTGGGAGAAATCGTAATTAAATTTTACAACAAAGGCTATTGTACCACTATGTCATTACCTATTTGCAAGTAAGAGTTCAATTGGCACTGAATTGCAATTGTATAAGTTGTTAGCTTATAACAACTTACAATGCTGTTAGCCACTTAATGTTCAGGTTATCATGTACTTGAACTTATTGTTTAATATTGTAATATACAATAAAATAAACATGATAAAAAAAAATAACAGCAATATCATTTTATGTACAATATTAAACAATGAAAATAAACTTGTAACAGTAACAGAAATAGACAGGCATGCCATGAAAGAATCAGAGTATCCACAATCATGTCCTCGTAGGCATGAGCTAAGTAGTAACAGGTATTTACAAAAAAAAAAAAAAACTGATGTAATATAGATTTTATTCTCTTATTCCCATGACAGGATGGGCGCTTTCCCAAGTAGCATTCTATGGAAGCAGGGTTGCACAATACTTTTTCGTAGAAATAATTTCAACATTGTCTCTGAATGGAATTTTTTAGCAACAGCACATTTGAAAGGGTTGTGTGATGGTTTTGTAGAATTGTGAAAATGTAGAAGTGAGCTTGCAAATTTCTTATGAGAATCAAATACAGATATCTTTTTATTTACGAATGGGCAGCTAAGAACATTTTTGTGGCAAATTTTTATGTTTGTAAGTTAAGAAGAATTAGAATTTTTTTTAAAACATCGACTGAAGAAGTCTCAAACATTACAACATACAGAAAATTCATTTTTATTCTGATCCTATTGAGTAATTAAAAAATAAAAATAAAGATCTCAGAATAAAATAAGTCAAATATCAAATCAGTAACACCATTACAAGATTGATTATAGATAAAAATTAGTGGTTACATAAACATAACCTATGAAAACTGTTAGCTAGAATACTTTCTGGCAAAAGAAGAGACAAGAATGTAGTTTCAACATCCAGGTAGTCCATCAACATACTTCTCCTGCCTTAGAAGATAACACACACTGTGGCTCCCAGTAAGTTATCTCTGTAAGATAAGTGAGTGTAACAGTTAACCTCTCTAAGTTAAGTGTTGAAGAGTAGTTTTGTGTATGTATGTCAAATTTTCAATAGTCCAGAAAAAGATTTATGCACTTAGAGTTGGAAGATCAGCGATTATTCAACAGAAGTAATAATTAGGCTATGAAACACTTAATGACATAAAATCTGATTTATGTCAACAAATTAGATTGTTATATAGTTCCTAATAAACGATTAAATAAACAATGCTGTTTGACTGGATGACTTGTAAAGTGGGCATAATATGTATAATGTATAATATGGAATGTAAATATAACACTGTCTACACATTAACATCAAATTCTGGCAAATGCATGCTGTCAGTATATTATTGTTGCATACATTTCCCATAAGTTACAAATTTTGTTTTAAAGTTTAACAGTTTTATAAGACTTTAAATATTTTTCCATAAATAAATTACTCCTACAACTGCGACTTTAGCAACTGAACTTGGCAATGCAATATTATAAATTAATTTTAATGTAATTATGTGATATCTCTCAACAAAATAATATAACAAATAATTAAAGGAAAAAAAATCATAACTTTTGCAAACGCCTCAAAAAGTAAGAAATACCTTCATTATTTTAGGAAAACATAAAAACAATTCTTGAATAAAGGTGGTCATGTTAATATTCAAATTTCCTTATTGGCTTAAGTTAATTATTTATAAAGCCTAGGCTAACGAGTCTGGTGGTAATTTTAGTTTTAATTTTGAAAATACTGATTTCAACTGATATTTCAAACGGTAAATTGCAGTTGTAGGTTTTTTCCGATTTATCGGTAATTTGTTCACTAAAATGCTTTATTACATGCCCAAAACCAATGATCCAAAATATAAAAGTATGAAGCACAAGAAGTATGATAAAAATCAAAAATGAAAATGATCTGCATAACTTCAAACTGCTACCACATGAAAGTAGTTAACATGTTTTTGATCATTAAAACGATAAAAAAACCCTCAATAACCTGACATGCTTGTTCGGTGGTAAACATAACTAACATGGTTGTTGAGTGATAAAAAACCTTTATTATACTTTTTTTTAATCGTATAACCTGACACGGTTGTTGGGTGAAAAAGCTATTTAATTAAACTTCTCATACATAAAATGTTTTGGATTGCTAAAGCAATAAAAAAAAACCTTCATTTAAAAAAAGAAATACTGAATGAACTAACTGATGCAGTTGTTGTGTGGTGAATCTAATACAAAAAGAAGAAAATCATACTGTTCACAAATAACACCAATTTAACAATGTTTTCATTATAAGAACGGATCAATGAAAAACGCAGTAAGCTTTAACATGTAGTAATAGCTATCACAATGTGTAACACGCATGAGCATTAAGTAATTTAGTAAATAATAACATGCATGACTGATAAATCCGGTAATGAAATTTAACATGTTTAATGTCAACCACAATGATGTCATAATATATTTCTGTAAAAAATGGCCTAAAATCGTAAGTAATCTTTAAAATATTTTTTCTACACATGAATATGTGTTAATTGGATAATAAAGTAAATATGCAAAATAGATTTTTCCCCTTGAATTTTTCGATATTTTTTTTATTAAAACACTTTATTTACTTAAACATGCCCAAAAGCAATAATCCAAAATATGAAGGCTCAAAAACCATGAGAAGTACGATAAAAAAAAAAAAAAAGTGACCAACATAAAAATACATCTAACATGGTTTTTGGGATGATAAAAAACATTAATATTTCTACAATTATTCTATAACCTAACTGATACGGTTGTTGTGTGGTGAATCTTGACACGGTTGTTAGGCCTAACAAAATGTTAGGTGAAAAAAAACTTTTATTATTTTTTTAAAGAATATTCCATAACCTAACTGACACGGTTGTTATATGATGAACCTAAGTGACATGGTTGTTTCATAGTGAACCTGATATGGATAATGGGTAAAAACCATGTTTAATTAAAGTAGTTACTAACCTTGTAATAAATGTTATTGTGGCGGATATAATGCAGCTGCTGCTTTATAGAATTGGTGAATTCTTTGCTTATACAGTGGTACCCAGACTAATAATGGCTGATATCTTAAAACAGTAATTCATGGAAAGAAAAATGATCCGCATAACAGTTTGGTTTAGGTAAAGGGGTTAAATCCACCCCAAATCTAACTGTTATGCGGGTCATTTTTCAATGAATTTGTAAGATAAGACCATTATGAAGGTTAACTGTAGCCAGGGATATCACTATATAAGCAAAAAATTCACCAATTCTACAAAGCACAGCTGCATTATATCTGCCACAAAAACATTTATTACAAGGTTATTGACTACTTTAATTAAAACAGGGTTTTCACTCATCATCCATGTCAGTTAGGTTCACCACGAAACAATTGTGTCAGTTAGGTTATGGAGTATTTAAAAAAAATAGTAAAGGTTTTTTTATTACCCAACAACTGTGTCAGTTACGTTATGGAGACTTCACCATACATGTATGGTGTATCCTTTAAAAAAAGTACAGGTTTTTTTACCTAATACTGTGTTAGGCCTAACAACCGTTCAGTTAGGTTCACCACACAACTTTGTCAGGTTATGGTGTATTCTTTTAAAAAAACTAAGGTTTTTTATCACCCCAAAACTGTGTTATGACATATTTTTATCGTTTTAATGATTCACAACATGTTACAGACTTTCGCACAGTAGCAATTTTGAGGTTATGTTGGTCACTTTTATTTTCAGTTTTTATATTTCTTGTGGTTTCCACACTTTTATATTTTAGATTATTGCTTTTGGGCATGTAATAAAGCATTTTGGTAAAAAAAACAACAATAGAGAAGAATCCATGACAAGCTACACTACATATTTACAAATAAGGTATAAAATAAAACAAAAAATATTCAAAATTCACTATTTGAAAAAAAAACAACCTACACTGCATATATACCTTTCAAACTAATGCTTGTAACAACTGGGCTAAGTTACAAGAAACTTTAACTTTAGAAAATGTACAGACATGTCAGAGCCCCTAATATGCCTATTCCTAATTAATTACCAACAGGCTTCATAAATGATTTTAGAAACATTTTATGTAATACCTTTAGACAAAGATCTCTGAATAAATAAGGAAGACACCTGAGGATCATTCAAGAATTTTTTTATGTAATCTTGATTATTTCGATCCTCCAACTCGGCTTTCAAAGTCGATAGGGCGACGTCATCATCTTGTAAGTTTAGAGTTGACCAAATTACTCCACGCAAGTACTCGGTAAATTTGGATAAATCAACAACTGCTGCTGTTTGTTCCTCTTCTTGTTGAGGAACATCAACACCATCAAGAGAATCTCCCATTGTTAATATTTACTTGTCTAGATTTAAACTCTAACCATCTTGAATAATATAACAATTACACATTTTCATTTTACGAGTAACTGAACTTCTAACCATTAACTCTGACCAGTGAGTGTGCCCACGCCCACTACAAATTAGTAACAGATCAGAATAGTTATAGAAGTAAGTAAACTGTTGTCTAAAAGACTGATTTGTCAAACGACTTGATCCGAAAAAAACACGAATGTTTACGAAAGGTTTATTTTTTACATAGTATTGTTTTTACTTATTACATTTTTTATAGTAATATTTTTTGTAATGACTTAAACGAATTGTGTTTTTCTTTGGTAATTTTGAAAATTTGTGTTAAAATTGATATTGAATATTTAATTACACTAAATCTCTATATTTTAAATAAAACTAGAGGATTACTACTCACGAACTCATGTTTGTCGGAGTCTTCTGCGTGTGATTTCAGCTTCTCTAACAGTTTGTCAAAGGTGTTACCTGACATACGAAAGAAGTTAAAAGCCATTTTACTGTCCTCTCTAAGCTTGCCTTTAAAACGCCAAATAAAAGCATCTATTCATTAATAGAATGTATTCATAAGGACTATTCCTCTGTTGTCTTGTAAGATTGAGGCGATATAGCAAACGTTACTTTTTTATCCATATTTGTTTCCACAATACGACGTTCACTGAGCGACAACAATAAACAATTAATGATGTGGGCTAAACTTCCTCAAATATATGCTTCGCTCAAAGAGTTTGAGGCTCCAACCATACCCACATACGCATGTAGCTAGGATCGGCGTTTATTACAAATTGAGTCTCTATGACAGGATCTCCATAGCTATGGAAATAATTCTTATTAGACCAGAGATAATATAACAAAAATACATTATACTAAGATTTCTCTACTTGTGACGTTTGTTCTTGTTATACAGGAAACAGCTGTTTAGTTAAAATTGTTTCTTTTTCTTTAATATTTCTAATATGAACTATAGCAACGAAAATAAACAAAGTTTTCTTAACCTGTTAATTTTTTGTGAGCCAGTTTAGATAAAAAAGTAAATGAGACTTACAACTTACAAATAGTGTTATCGTCTAAAATAATAAAGAATGATATTTGTACTGCAGTGTAAATAACAATCCCAGTTATTCCAGAATTAGTTGGCATTTTGCTTGTAAGTTTTGTAATGTATAAATAAATAAGTAATTAGTCCTAATACAAGTGTAGGTATTAATTAGACCCTACAGTACATAAAAATAAAAATCTTTTGATAAAATTCTAGAACAATTTATTCACAAATTTAGCATTTTAATTTTCTCTGAAATAATTCATTTTAGTTAAAAATGATCATATTAAAACAGTAAGACCAAGAAATTAAACTTTTTTCTGAAAGCACTCCTTTTGATAATTTTATGGAATAGCATGACTGATGGTAGCACTTAAAAAAAAATTGAAAAAAGGAACTCACTTTCTAAATAAAATAAAATTGTTAAATTTTGTATGATACTCAAAAACTGATACTGATTCTTGAAAATGTTCATTTGAATGATAAATAGATTATGTAACAAAAATGTTTGTTTATAGCAAAACAGTTGTTTTATTCTTGTAAAATCTAGTTTTAGCAACTCAGATTAATTTTTAATACACACTCTAATTACAGTCAAATTGTGATAACCCAGATGTTTGAAAATCTGAATCCAATATAACCAAGGCAATAATAATATTTACAACACTAATGGACAATTTTACACTAGATGTAAAATTTGTTACACTAAGTGGTGCTTCATTGTTGCATTGGAAGTACAGTCATTCTAAAATGTCTGAATGATCAGCATTTAAAAAAGTTAATACTTTATTATATGACAAAGTAGTAAAATAATTTCTAAGTGTTATAAATTAATGAGTTATGTTTATTATTCATAGGAATGACACTAGGCAAAAAAAGCTTAGAAATAAAATTTACTGAAACAAAACATTTTTCTTCAATGATACTCTTAAATGAAGATTAAATACAAAGTTCCACTTTACATTCTCAATGCTCAAATATATCTTTTTCCAAAACAGAGTAGTGCACTGGTGCTGTGCTGTATGACTTGAGACAGGGGGGGTGAGTGTAAAGTGTTGTTACTCTAGAACAGTATTCCAAGCAGAGATATTGGCCATCATCAAGAACTGTGTTGAGAATTTGAGATGGGCCTTTAATAACCAGTGTGACTTAAGGCAGTAATAATGTACTACTGTAGTTCATTAAAAAAATATATTTTTTATGTAAATGCTTTTTAATTTACTTCTAAAGGTATAAATAAAACAAACACTAAATTTAATGAACACTTGAAATTATTTTAGTGATATTTTTATAAAAAACTAGATCTTTTGCGAATAAGGAAGAAAAAAAAATTTTTCAGTTAGTCTACAAAAAGACATTAAATAAAAAAGAACAAAAAAATATTAAATAATTAAATAAATACCAATTAATTAAGAACTATAAATACTGCAGCACACAATTTTTTGTTTTATATAATATATAGTGATAAGTATTGGCTTATATTAGACTGACAATACAAGATTGAGGGTGTATGGTCTATAATAAATTTCAATCTGAGCCAAATCCACAGTAATTTCATTTACTTTCCTTATAATCTAGTTGCTCATATGTCCCATAAACTGTAAATCTATCAAATGCGAGGAAAACCTAAATGTATGGTGGTATCTAAATGTAAATGTATGGCAGTATCATTCATGCCAAAATCTTCCATTGTTGTAAATATATGGCTGTATTGAAAAGTTTAAGCAAGCTTGAATTTATTATTATACTAATAGTCAGGCAGCAATTATAGCACTTGTGGGTCCCATAATTCAGTCTAAACTGGTCTGGGAGTATCAGGAGAACCTCCATTCTCTCTGTCCCTGGAAAACTTAGTTCCAGGGACTCACTATTCACTAACTTCCTTGGTACAAGGGGGATGAAAGCAATAATGAGGCAGACAGATTGATTGGACTGGGATCTGCATCTGAGTTCATTGGACTTGAGCTGACGGTGGTGGATAAATAAGCAATACTAGACAAGATGGACTAACCTTTAAGAGCATTCCCATAGTAAATGGCTTTCAGGAAAAGGTCCTTAAGGAAGACTGGGAGGGGAAGTAGGCATCTTGGGGCAGAGCACAGTTCAAGAAAGCCATGGGGCTAATTACTGGGCACTGTGGCTTAAGCATGCACATGAAGAACAGGATAGGAATGTACTTTGAAGAAACGATGTGTAGGTTATAGGAGGAAGAAGATGAAACTGCAGGCCACATAATCTGCAACAGCAGTAGACTAAGGATGTTTGGTCTTCAGGACACTGAGGATCTCCAGATGAATGAGGTAGTCAGGGACTGCTAAAACTTACTAAGGGCTCCAGTCTGCTGAAGTAGAACTGAAGAGGTTTTGTTGCATAATTGGTCCTTTGATTAAAATGCCTAGGGTTACATAATTCCTTCCTCTAGGATTTATCTAAATGTCTTTTTTGCTTTGTATGTGTACGTGCACATAAGAACACATTTTTTTGTAGTTTTCTTTTTCTTTCCATCTGGTACCTAAGTTGGTCACGTGTCACATATGAAATACCATTATGTTAAGACACAGTGAGTGTTATTTGACACTGCTTTCTACTGAAAAGGGTAGTTTCATAATCTTATTGTTTTCTTTCAATGATACATAATGCAATACAAAGATTTTTTTAATCAGCCTTAATCTAAAACCTAAGTGGTGTTTTCATGGAAATATTGAAAGCAAGACATTTAGTGAATACTGCCACCTTGATTCATTCTGTTTAATCATTAAATCATACCTACTTCAAACTTACCCTTCTAAGAATTGAACACTGTTAATTATACTCTGTTCCTTTTTTAATGGTACTTGAGGGATTAGGCGACCCTTACTCTAACATGCACACTTATGAGTGTCTGAGCCAACACTTTTGACGTGCATGATGCAGATATATACTATGTATAACAGAATATGAAATATTAAAGTTGAATCCCAATTAACTTATTACTTTTCAGGAAAGCAAAGCAGAGGAGTAGAAACCAGGTGCCTGAGGAGTATGTTGTGTGAAATGGGATACCTCTAGCTAAATACTTTTAATGCAGCATAAATATTTCCAGGAATATTATTCTGTACTTGTTTCAATGTAAAATATTTATTATAAATATAATGATTATATAACATAAGAACAGAATGACATTTTTAGGCGACCCATAAGGTTGTGCTCATAATCAGTTTGTATCATAATATTTTTTTTATTTCACTACTTCAGCTGTGAAATTTTTATATTTATAAATTACAAAAAATATAGGAAGGCTAACAACTTAAAATGCTTGTGTCCTAGGCTATCTACAGACAATACCTTTATTTTTATTAGTTTTATTTGTAGGTAGGGATTTGTTTTTTTTACCACTTGGGTATTGTTTAGGATATATTTTCATCAGTCTGTTAAAAAAATCAGAACATCCAAATTCTGAGTACATTTTGAATGGCCCTGTTTGTGCTGGTTTTCAAAATTATTTATTTTTATGTTTTATTTCTACAGACTCATAGTATAAATAAACAAGTGGCACACCAAAATGAAACGTTTGCTTTTAACATTGTACACTGAATGGCACTGAATATTTGATTTCATAAATCATTACAGTTACACCAGAAGTTATTTTAATAATTGATTCCTCAAGTAGCTGACCAAATGTTATCATTAGTGGGGACAAAAAAGAAATTTTCAATATTATTTGACATCTGTAGTGGTTTCATTGCATTTAAATATGTTAATTTACTGTGAATATAAAAAAATTCCAAAACTATGCTGCCCCAAAAATTTTGTCATGAGAGTAAAAAATAGAATATGGACTTTAAACGAAATTTGACACATTTGTGTAGTATATTACTAAATACAAAAATAGCTATAACTTCTTATTTTTCTATTACAATAGTAATTCAATTAAGTTAAAGAAATTTAATTTAATTTTTATTAAATGTTATTTTAGGGCAACATGGACAGAGAACATCTTAAAAGAAACAATGCTGAGAGGGGAAGATCCATAAAGCAATTTTGTGGAGGCAGAACTAATGACAAAATTAGAAAAATTAATGTAAATGATAGATTGCTTGTGCCTCATGCACTGTTTACACTTCCACAATCTGTTACTCGTAATCCTCGTGAGATTATGAAACAAAGGCCTGGCCAAAGTAGTAAAAGAGCAGCTCAAGTGAAAGCAAGAGAAGCTGCGGTTGGTAACGAATTTATAAAATCATTATTTATAATACTAAAATAGTATTTTAGAAATTTTTCATAATTATTTGTAATTTTATATTATTTTATCTGAAAATTTCCTAAATATAAATGCAAAAATAGAACATACTAAAATGACTACTTTATATATTAATATAATTATTTCTGAGTAAATAGGTTACTCCAGAGGGAAACCTGTATTTTTATACAGAAACAGTGACTGACAGACAAAACAAGACAAATTAACTAGTATATAACAAAATCAATAAATATAGTTTGACAGAACTAATACATTACAAAATCAACAACTTCACTAAAATAAATCCTTATTATCATCTATAGTCATTTCTCCAAAAACAAAACAAAACAAAAATATATTTATAAAAAAACAACGAAAATTGGTAAAATATGTACAAAACATTATTTTAACTAACTAAATGTTTAAAAATAGTGGTTTTAAATCATGAGTGTTTAACATATAATAATTTACATGTTAAAGTTCTGTTTAACAGCACCTGAGATTTTAATTAATTTTAAATTTATTAAATGTACAAATTTAAGATATTTTATTTGATAGATTATTGCATAGTTTAGACGTTATATACAAACATCCTGATACCATGAAGTGTATCAGTACAATGAAATATATGTATGTTTTGGTTTTAGTACAATGAGATTTTCCTTTCACCTCAGTTTTAAATTTTGTGTATTGAAAACTTTTGTATTCATATTCATTTTTTTAATAAAAAGTATTCATAAAATATGTAAGCAGTTCTGGTTTTTACATAATTGGTCTTTTTTTAAGGTCCAAATTTGTTGTTGATTTTCTGGGTTATTTATAACTAGAATGGTGTATTAACCAGGTGGTTTGGCAGGCTAGAATTGTTTCAGAGGTGTGAGGAGATGGGAAGGTATTAGGAATTAAAATTATAATTTTAACTATTAGTTCTGAATATTGTAAAGGGTCCAGTCAGAGAGTAAACACTACGACAGCTCAGAAAAATTATGAAACTGCTGATATACTGCCTGTTGTTATAAACAATAAGCAGTGTGAATAAATGCTTAGTAAGAAAGTAGAATCTAAAAGAAACAGTATAGTATAGGAATACAAGGGGAAGAATTTTCTGCAAGAGAAGTTACTGGGCAGCTGCAAAGATAAAGAGAGTAAGCAGACTACTTTTACATAGAGCCTTTTGAATATTTTGAATAACAAATTTTAATATTTTCGGTAAAACGTTGAAATAATTTGTGAGAAGATAGAGTTCAACCTTTGGTTATGGCCTAGTAAAGGAATAGTTTATTATATAGCCTTGTGAAAATATAGTTTAATAGACTATTAATCGAAAGGAAAATAAATATTTGGAGGAAGCATGACATTATAATTTGTTTGTATACTGAACTACCTATGGGAAATTTATTTGAATTTGTATTACATAATAAAGGAGAACGGAGAATCTGGCTCAGACAGCATATAAAACTATGTATAAAAAATATATTACTATAATTCTATTACACCTTCTAAGCGTAACAAATCATCACAGATGGGAAGGAAAAGGAAAAAGGGTTTTTTAGATATTCATTTGGTATGTGTGATGAATCTCAGTGTGGGCAAAGCCTAGCGTAAAAGCGCTAGCGGGATACTAGACAAATTAAATCTTGAGAAAAATTCTAACGTAAAAGCATTAGCAGAATTTTCGAAGAATCTGAGCATGGGCAGAATTAATATTTTGGTGCTGTACATTAAAAATCACTGTAACTGGCTAAAAGTATTATTCAGATAATATGTAAAATAACTGAAATAATTTAGCAGACTCCATAAAATTAGTTTACTTGGATACAGAAGTGGAATGAGGCAGTGCGGCCAATGATACATATCTGCATTGACAGCGTAAAATGTGTCACCACTAACTCCTGTATAACAGACATGCAATTTTTAAAGCATGTAAAAAGCAAATTCTCGATTTTCTTGGTTAAACTTAGTGAGCATGCCCCAATTTTTACTTATAGCATGCACAGGCATTGCCTTTTTTATGCTCGCTCTCTCTTCTAATATACCTTAAGAAATAATAATTTGTGGGGTGAAATTGAAAAAATGATAAAGTTTTGTCTCTGTGTTATCAAAAATAGAACATTCCAAATTTAAAGGCAATGATTCTAGCAACAGAACTGTTTTGAGTAACTAGGTGGAAGTTTACAATGAAGAAATTACTGTCATAGAATCAGGGAATGCATATATAGAGTGGATTGGTAGTCCCTGTAGGGGGTGCAGGCTAGCTGCACCTATTGAGAAGATTTAGACATCTTTTGTGATACTCGAGGCTTACACACACATACACTTACAACACTACACTTATGATTTAAACACTTGACACTCACATATAGAGATTTTCTGTTCACATCCAATCAAATCAGTGAGTGAGTGGCGAAACTGCTTGGTTTCCTTTGGTGGGGCCAAGTATGTAGAACCTGATGTGTGTCTAGTTTGCCGAAGACCTCTGACTGATATTCTGATCTTGTAATTTATTTGTAAACTGAACCACTGAACAGAAATTTGGAAATGTGATCGAATTTGTCTTACATAACACTATGTAATGGTATGGAATAAAATAAGCATACCTTCTTCTTGTAGAGTCAATCAATTGCGTGTATCCAAGTAATGAATACTCTTTCATAAATGATTTATATTGTTGTAGAAGCGTTCCTAAAACAATATTGCTTATATTATGAATCACCAGTCGGTGTGATTGTGTCAATCAAATCATTTGTGATTATATAAATGGTGGTTTTTGGATTTCATCCATATATGAACTGCTGTCATTCATTGAATTCAGGCTGTACAACTCATACTTGGTTATAGATTTCTGCTGTTGACATGTTCTTTGCTGTCAAAAACTTAATCAGAGACTATATTTTACATACAGTGAGCAGTTCAATTGTCTTAAGCATTTCAATTTTACAGTATAAACCACATCAAGTGATGTTATAACTGTAGACAGTACATGGTCTTGCACATGGTGTGCTGGTAGGTGTTTCATAAAATTTACATAACTAGAGCCAGTTGGATGTTACTTAAAAAAATAACCATTGTACAACTTTCTTCTTTTGACGTTTTCTAGGCTAAACAAAAATCATATACAGTAATGCGTAAGGAAAGAGAAGAATTCAGAAAGCGGTTAGTGCAACTTGTGTTGAAGAAAGATGAAGAAGAAGATACTGATGATTTATTCCCATCTCCTGATGAAATGGAAGTTTTACGCTATTATTGCTATATACACCATGGTATTGATACAGTTCATATTGCTCCTATCGAAGATGCATGGTTGGATCACATTTACGCATTAATTCCAGATAAGTTGCTAGCACAAATTGATCAATTAAATAACCTCACAAGAGAAATTCAGGTAAGTGTGTTCATAACTTGATAAGCATAATCAAGCATATTAATTGAATATTACTAAGATAAGCAGGTTACAGTAACTTACTGTATGTTTTGTACAGGATGAAATAAAAAAGTACGTAGTTTGAAAAAAACTGCATATTTAAAACTTGAATCTATCATTGAAATAATTTCTTATTTTTATAAATTAACTAGGAAGGTGTGCATAACTTTATGAGACATGATTTTATTGTTCAGTTTTTCAAAAAAGGTGAAAAAAGGTTCAAACTGTCTTTTCATTAAAGCATTTGTTATTGTATTTAAAATTGTCAACAAAAACATAAAATATGGTTTTATTGAATTTTACCTGCAGGTTACATTTAATATTACATTAAAGTAAATTAAATTAAAGATAATTAAAGATATTATCTTAATTATAAAGGTTATATTAATGCATTGAAATAAGATACTATAGTTATTTAAATTTAATATGCTCAACACATTCTAAAAACAAATGATAATAATAATAAAAACTAAAAATAAAAAAGTTTTAACCCTTAAGTGGGCGGGCCAGTGGCAAATTGGCCACAATATTTTATTTTCGCATCTTACGGTAGGTATCGATGGTGAAATGTTTTCAGGACTTTGAGTACTTGTCAAGACCACCATTAGGAACACGAACTGTATAAAAAGAATACCACCTTATCTTCATCAATGTGAGATAGTTATGTCTGTGGCCCAGTTACCTCAGCATAATTGCTCTTATAGTGCTATTCTCACTATATTTTTGTATACATAGTCACTTTTACCCTTCAGGTAGTTTTGTATTTAGTGTTTTAGTTTAGTATTTTTTACCGTGTTTCTATTCTATTGACGAAGATTCCTAAAGTCTGTTTTAAATTTGAATTATAACACTACAAAATGTGGCGTTGATACTGTCTATCAAATATGACAGTTACTTGACATCTCGAAGCACAAGATATTGGACAATGGCCCTTTTTTATCGGCATTTATACATTGCCAGAATAAATGCAAATATAATTTAAAAATTCAACAATTTGGATTACACTGAGCGAAGAAGCAACTTTTTGAAAAAAATGGCACTCAGTTTCTTGAGTGAACACTTGAAAGCTAGAGCAACAATCCTAAAATAACTCTTCCAATAGATCTTGAAGTTTTTTTTGGGCAAATAACTTTATTGAAAAATCTATTTGTCATATTTGCGGACCACACAAAAATAACAGAACCAAAATTATCTGCAAAGAATATAATAAGAATATTTTAAGAATGACAGCCAGATGATCGCTGTTTGCACAAAGCTGAAGCAATGAACATTGATTTAGATTAAATTTGTAAATATTAATTTTAAAATTTTTATTTATAAATTTAGTTCTTTGATAAGTGTGACCACTAAGAGTTCTGTAAATTTATCATGTTTCTTGTATAAAATGAAATTGTTTTTCAAGTAAGTGTTTGTATTCATAAACTATTGGTTATGTTTCAAATAGTAAATCTTTTTTAAATAAATATAACTATTAAAACACTGAAGATTAAAATAAATCAATTAAAAACAAAGTATAACAAAAAATAATGCAATGTGTCCACTTAAAATTAGTTTACTTGGGTACAGAAGTGGAATAAGGTATTGCGGCCAAATTGCCGTGTTCAGTGAAGTGTTAAGTAGTTTTAACATTAATCTAATGTCATATTTTTATAACTGTCATTTAAATTAAAAAATATTACAGAAGAAAAAAATCAGCTTGATCTTAGAATTAGAATTACAACAATATACTAATTTCAGTCATTAATGAAGTAAACTTACCTTATATGGATGAATATATAACATTGTCATGAATATATAACCTTATAAACTATAACATTGTCCTCATAACAATAATTATCACTTCTTCTTATTTATGTTGTTTAAAATGGGCTGCGAAAGTATAATCACTGATGATGTGTACACTTGTTAGAAACTGGGAATTTTTTTCTGCAGCAGCAGAACCATCCAATGTTTTAGGATTATTAAACTATTTCTAATTATTTTATACTGACATTTATATATTAATCTATATGATAGCTTAAATGTAGTTTAACCTAAAATACAAAACTTACAGCTTTAGAATCCTCTAAAATAAATTTTGACCTATAATATAAGTATTAGGCATATACAGTCTAAAAGTAGTTGTAAAATTACACCTGTAGGATACTAAAATTTTCCACTTTCATTAATTTTCTGTATTAGTGTGTTTGAGGTTATGATAATATGTTGGTTTATGTAGTTGAATTTGAGTTTACTGATTAGGATATTTTTGAGAAATAGTAAGCAGGCAATTGTTTAACAAAGACCAGTTAGAATGGCATTTGTGAAATTTCACCTTGTTCATAATAAGGCAACTAAATGTTCTTAAATATAGAGATTAGCTAGTGTAAGCAACTTTTATTTTTCTAAGTGAAGCCTATAACTTATTTTTTTATTTATTTTAGGCTCAATCTTTATGATTTTTTTTTGCAAAAAGAAGTTGTTTGAATTTCATTGATTGTTCAGTGTAGTGTCACTTTTAAAATCCTTTAAAATAAAGATGAAGCATAAAACTGAAATTATTTACAAATTTTTGATGTAACATATTTGCAGGAAGACTTTATTATGAGTTTGAAAAAAGCAACTGTTGACTTCGTTCTTAAAGATCCTAATGACAGTGATCTGAATACTGGAGAACAGCTAACACCATTGCGTACCGAGTTGCCACAGTTGACAATGTTATGGAAGCCTGCATATGATATTGCTCGACGTAGGATTCTTTGTAACCTGCACACTGTTAACCCACTGCTTGCACAAATCCTTGATTTATGGCATAAAAACTATAGGTAATTAACTTCATTTTACTATAACAAATAAGAATTCAAGTTTGTAACTCTTTTTCATATAATTTTTAACCTAAATGTACAAGTTAAAAATAAAAATAATAATTTTTAGTTAAATGTTGCAGAAATGTAGTTGAAATAATTATTGTAATTATAACCCAAGACTCTAATGGCTCGATACAACAAAATTCTAAAATATACATACTAATATACTAAATTTGTTTAATTTATTTAAATAATCATCACACTAAATCATGACAGCAAAATATTATCAACATTTAAAATTTGTTTGCCTGTGTGGTGATTTTTATTTTGTTAAACTTCCTTTATCTCTAAAGTGATTTTATCATTGGTGAATAGTCAAGTACATTATTAAGGCCAGATTGTTTGGTAGTAAGGCTGCTGGTAGTCTATCTGCTTATAGTGCTGGGCATTGATGACTTTGAATTTGTTAACTCAAGGTTTTAGGTTTGAGACTATGTTACTGCTGTGAGCATTCATCTTTCTATTAACGCCGATCTCTCATCCTCACTAGTCTAACTGGCATAAAAAAATTCTGCATCATAACAACCATAAGTTTTCATCTAAAATTATGTTGAAACATGAATTTTTGATTTGAAAAAAAAAGAAAAATAATAACTAAGCTTTCTGTTGGGAAACAGAATTAGATAGACAGTCAATAAGATAAACTGCCTCTTTTCTTTATTTTAAGACCAGAACCAATTAAATATGAAACATTAATTTAATAAAATATGGTAATTATTTTTTTATGACTCTTTGCTGAAAATAGAATTGTAAACTGGCCTTGGTTAAATATCAGTCACACATTTTCTAATACAGTATCATGTCTTTTCTAGATATGTTAAATATTTGTATCATAAACTAGTCACATCGATTTATGTCATATCAATTTCTTAACATCTAAGATCCACAATGTCAATCAGTCATTATCCTCTAAAGGAAACTTAACAATTCAGTATATTTTATTTTTATATGAAAGCTCTGAATTTGTAGATGTGTTATTAATTCTTTTTTAATGACTTTTTAATAAAACTAATTTAAAAAAATAATGTTTCAATTTTTTAACCCTTTTAAATACCCAGCCTTAAGACAAACACACTCTTTTTCAACAATCCATCAGCAGATTTTATTGAGGTGTTTTCAGTGATTTTTTAAAATGAGAGCTCTATCCATTAATGTGTCAAAAAGTTTTTTTTTTCAAATTTTAATTGATAGTTTTTAATGAACGAAATGTTACTAGTTTTGTCATTTTCTATATAATTCCACTAATGATTCTTTGTACAATAACCAGAATATAGTTCAACATGTTTGTTAGTAGAAAACGTAAAATATAGCTTATGCGTACATTGATGTTTTTAAAAAAAATGTAGGCTTATAGTGAGTGATTCTGCACATGATCAACTTTTAATCATTGCCTTTTTTGCACAATCAATCTAATTATTAAAAAAAAATTGTCTGATATAAAAGTTGTTTAGTTAACAAAAAGTTAATGTAAACATCTAAAAACAGTAAGAACTACCTTAATCCATGAAATGTTACTTTTAAGCTTTTGAAAAAGCACAAAGAAAGATAATTTATACAATTATTACTTAAGATACAGTACTAGGATCTTAGTAAGTTTTGTATTTTGCCTAGTGACCTACGCCTTGTGAATATTAACTTATTTTCTATGCCAAAACATACACAAGCATTAGAGTTGATACCATTTGGAAAAGAAGTAACCCATGAGATAGACTCTGTACGGAAGATTTTAATTACGCAGTGGATTCCATCAATTCAAGCAATATTTACTCATGTGAGTTTTCATATTATTGGTGTCAGAATATTAATAGGCATTATTAATGAATTTCATTTGTAAAATGAACTATTGGGAGAGACATTGCTGTAAGATGTAGATCCAGCGCTGTGGAGTGAGCAATGATCATGGCTTCTAGAACTAATTTTGAGGGGATTATTAAACTTTTTATCTACATATACATGTGTGTATATGTTGGGAATATGGTTTTTCAATTTTTATCCAATATGTCTCTTACTCAGTACAAACAATTAATTGTGTATTACCTTTACAAAATAATTAAGTACTTATCCAGCAAAATATGTTAATCACTTTAAAAGTAATGACCATTCAAAAATTAAAATATTCACACTTTTTTATCATAATAATCATTATCAAAATCTGTATAAGTTAGCATTTTAAATTTGAATATGAAGTCAAGGGGTGCTGATTATAATGGTGAAATAAAATTTTGTTTCTTGCTATTTGCTTCTCAAAATATGTGTTTATGTAATATTAACTTTAAACTTCATTAGTTTTTGGATATTTCTTTCTTTCATGTTTGAGACATATGAATAGTAGTTCAAAAAAGCTGTATACCTCACAGTTATCTAATTCATATTATATTTCTGAAAGTTTGTGTTTGTTTGTTTGTTTGTTATTCAATAACACTTTAACCACTAGACCAATTGAGATAAAATTTGGTACGTATATGGTTTAAGTATCAGAGATACATATAGGCCTATTCCCGTTTTACAAAACGTCATTATACGTTTTGTATAACGTATAATGGGTATTTGGGTATTTTTTATATACCCAGCCCAAAATAATTATCAGTTTTTAGTTTTGTAACATCTGTTAACTATAGTTAGGTTTAATTACTGTTTACTGAACATGAGATTTAGGCACCTGAGATGGACATAGATCTAATCCCATTTTACAAATCTTAATCTATGTTTTATTTATTGCAAAATTATTGTTTTTAATGTTACATTTTCATCTAATAATCACAATATGGTATTTTTCATTTAAGACTATTCAATATTTTTAAAGCAGAGTGCAGAATATATATATATATATATATAATATTATTAGGATACTTTTATTAGGATACTTTAATTGTAAGGTAGTATATATATTTGTGTAATTACATTATATGAAAAAATGGTAAATATGCAGTGCAGCATCTATTGGAGTTTTCGATATTTTTCTTACTAAAATGCTTTATTATGTGCCCAAAAGCAAAAATCCAAAATATGAAAACAGGATAAAAATCGAAAATAAAAGTGACCAACATAACCTCAAAATAGCTACCGGCGAAAATCGATACTGTGTTGTACTGATTTTAGACGTATTTTTATTGTTTTACTTATCTACAGATCAGTAAAACAATAAAAATACGTCTAACACGGGTTTGGGTGATAGGAAACCCATTTTTTAAAGAATAGTGCATAACCTAAGTGACATGGTTGTTAGGCCTAAAACGGTGATGCGTGAAAAAACCTTTATATTTTTTTAAAGATTATTTGGCTACATATCCTAACTGTCACGGTTGTTAGGCCAAACACGGTGATGCGTAAAAAAACCTTTATATTTTTTTAAGGAATACTGTATATCCTAACTGACACGGTTGTTAGGCCTATCATGGTGATGTGTGAAAAAACCTTTAAAATTTTTAAAAGAATACTAAGTATATTAACTGACACGGTTATTAGGCCTAACACGGTGATGTGTAAAAAAACTTTTATATTTTTTTAAAGAATACTACATATCCTAACTGATATGATTGTTGGGCCTATCATTGTGATGTGTGAAAAAAACCTTTATTTTTTTAAAGAGTATCCAAACCTTAACTGACACGGTTGTCAGGCCTAACTAAATGATGGGTGTTAAAAAAATCTTTATATTTTTTTAAAGAATACTCCATAAGCTAACTAACATAGTTGTTAGGCCTAACACAGTGATGCATTAAAAGAATCTTTATTTATTTTTTTCAAAAGAGTACTCCATAACCTAACTGACACGGTTGTTGGGCCTAATACTGTTATGCATGGAAAAAACTTTTATATTTTTTTTTAAAGAGTACTCCATAACTTAACTAACACAGTGATGCGTGAAAAAACATTTATATTTTTTTAAAGAGTACTACATATCCTGACACGATTGTTGGACCTATCATGGTGATGCGTCAAAAAACCTTTATATTTTTTTAAAAAATACTAGGCTACATATCCTGACATGGTTGTTAGGCCTAACATAGTGATGCGTGAAAAATCTTTATATTTTTTACAGAATACTTCATTAGCAAACTAATATGGTTGTTAGGCCTAACACGGTGAAGCATTAAAAAAACCTTTATTTATTTTTTTAAAAAGAGTACTCCAAACCTAACTGACATGGTTGTTGGATTAAACGGTGCTGAAGGAAAAAAACCTTAATTTTTTTTAAAGAATACTCCAAAATTTAACTAACACGGTTGTTGGTCCTAACACGGTAATGCATGATCTTTAATGTATATTATGATTGTGGGTAAAGCCGTGACGGGTAACAGCTAATCATATTATATTTCTGAAAGTTTGTTTTTGTTTATTTGTTTGTTATTCAAATACACTTTAACTACTGGACCAAATGAGATTACATTTGGTGTGAACACGTTTAAGGTATCTTAGATAAACACAATACTATTCCTGTTTAATTGTATAATAATGACTTTTTAATAATACTGTATTTTATTAAAATATGACATGACCATAAATCATATAATATTGTATATAGCAATATATTAAAATGAAATGACCTATTCTGATTTTGAAAATTGACTATAAATTTTATTGCTTACATTATAATTGCAGGCAAAGCCGCAACAGGTAACAGCTAGTTCTTAATTAAATGTTTGGTAGTGAAATCACAAGGTTTAGCCAGTGCATTATATTATAAATAAATCATTGTTGACTGAGTGAAGCTAGGTCTTGATTCAAGTCAGCTGTTCAACATTCGGTTTGTATGTTTGTACACAGTTTTGGTTTTAATATATGGACTGATTGTTTTGGAATTTGGTGCAAAGATACCTTGTATGAAGCCCAAATGACATGAAATTTTTATTATTAATATTTATTTTGCTCAAGATTAAATTTTTTTATGCCATTGTTACTATATTGCGAATTGGTGTCCAAACAGATTTAACGGTTACGAACTGCATGCTAGTTTATCTGTTCACTCACCTGTTGTGTGGTTTTTAAATGTCTCCATGTCACATATCCATGCATTAGGTCCTACAGGTATTGCATGTTTTCCATAGATACATAATTTTAATTGTTCAAACCAAATTGAAAGAAAATATTTTTCGAGTCAGAAGATATTGTGTCCAATCAACCAAGGTTGTATTAAGTTTCTAAACCCAGTGACTTAGATTTCAAAAATTCTAAAATAAAGTGTAAATTTACACCGTAAATTTGTGTTTTCTTAACAGGATAGTAGAAAGAAACTAATACCTCCAGATCACTTGAAGAACAAGCTGAAACGGTTTTATGATTGTGTCGCTGCCATAATGACTTTCCAGTTACAGTCTCTCTGCCTTAACTCCATCTTGGACTTCACACATTTCATACTGGACATTGGTGTAAGTTAACTAGTGTTAGTATTTGTTAAAACCAGCTCAGGTTTTAAAATACACAATTTTATATTGTTTTTCATTGATGTGGATTTATTTTTTTCAAAATTTTAAAGTGTGAAAAAATATTATTGAATTTCTCAAAGAAAATTTTGTTTAGATTTGATTGAGGGACATTTTAATATTGTGGAATATTATTTTTTAGTATATCAAGAATAGTGTATTTTTTACTAAAAAATTGTGAATACAAACCCTATCATTGTCATATTTGCATAACATTAATAATCTTTTAATATTGTAGATGACAAATCCAGGGTTTGAAATTAGCATATTACAGCGTAATAAAATTATTCAGTTTGAACCGACATTTAATAAATTTAAAGAAGTGATGCTAAACGTGTATGATCACATGATATCTGCAGTGAGCAGCCTACCAAAGTTGGAAACAAAACTGTATATTGATTTGGCAGATTCTAATGATCAGCTTAAGGTATGTGTTCATGTCTCAGATTCTCACAATAAAATTGTTTATTCAGTTAAAACCAATATTTAACTTTTAAAACACTAATGTAAAATATGGGCTACTGCTCATTTAGTTAGAAAAATAAATTTTAAATTTTACCAAAGTTATTTTTGATTTGAGATTACTAGGGACAATTTAAAAAGTGTATTACTGAAATATTATTATGTATTTTCTAATATTTTTTTAAACAGCATGAATACTTATTTTTCATTTTATTTCAATACATATGAACAGAAAAAATCTTCTATTTTTTCAAATTAGGAAAATCACTTAAAACCAAAATATTTATAAACTTATCATAATTGAAATCATTGGGGTAAGTTGTTATTGTTATAAAAAAATAACACAAATATTCCCTAAAATAACTTTTTTTTTTTTCTAATATAAAATCAGAGCAAAGAAATAAACACTATGGGTTAAACAAACTATGTACATATACCATCAATAAACAATAAACAAATAAAGCAAATTGAATTTAAAACCTGATTGCACAATACCTACACGAACACTGCTGACCTAAGTAATTGCCATGTCTACAAGCAGATATAGCAAAGAGTGTTGCTACCAGAAACTGTTTAGGCTGATATTTGATTTGTAAATAATTCGATAAACCATCCTGACCTATTTTTAGTGCTTTGTTTCTATAAAAACCTCTAGAAACATTCCCCTGCATATTATCAGGTGTTTTGTAAACTACAGGACTATTATTTTGTTCGCTTGCATCTATACGTGTAGCATAATCCACTTTTTAAAGATTAATAAGTTTAAAAAGTGATGCAATATATGTATAATTATATGATATCTGTAGTAAGCAGACTATCAAAGTTGGAAACCAAACTGTATATTGATTTGGCAGATTCTGAGAAGCAGCATTCTTTTTGTCCAAAATTTTTATTTTTGCACTCAAGTATTTTACCATACCACATTTTTGCTAACACTGTCCTGTTTCAATGTTTTGAAAAACTATGACTAGAATCTCAGATCCTTACAATAAACATGCATTTTATATTGGCTCTAGTTTCAAATACCTTAAAGTTTCTTACTTAGTGCCTCAATCTAAATGCAAAACACCTTTACATTATTTATTAAATTCTACTGTATAGTGTATACTCATTTAGCTTTACAGACAACAATTATTATTAAATTTGGTTTTAATAAGGAACACACTACTTTAGAAGTAATTCTTAGTATTTATTAAAAAAAAAACATAAATGTATAGTAAATACTTAAAACTTAAATGTTAAGAAAGTGCATGTATTTTTTATGAGGAAATATTTTATCAACTATTAATATTTGGATTAAAAGTTCAGCTGATTTTTGTGTTCATATGTAAAAGTGATATTAAGAAAGCACTCATTAAGTGATTAAAGCACTCATTAAAGGACATTAATTTTTTTTATTTATTAATTATTTTTACAGCCTGTTATTTTGGATGAAATTGTTGATGAATGCAGGACAAAGGTCGATGAGACTTTACAAGAGCAACGAATTGGACCAGAACTACGAGTTCAGGATTTTGATGATTATATTCACTTAGTGAATGGAGAGGTACAACAAAACATAATACTTATAAAGTACATTAGTAAGTTTAAGTAAATATTATTGCAAAATTAATTCAGATGCATTAACTAAATTTGGTAGGTACAATTTTTATTAATGTAGAGTAAATTAAATTCATATTGTATAATTTATTGCTAGAATTTTTGTATTCAAAATTATATACAAGTATCTTCTATAAAATTAGTAATTTTTAGTAAAAATTAGTGCAATTTTGTTTTATAGTAATATTATTAATTTTTATAAGATTGTCAGCAATACTTAATCATACTTATATTACTAAGTGATGCCTATGTTCTTTGCTGACATACCTGCTTTGCTGCAGTTGCTTTTAGCCTGTGAGCTCATTCTTTTTTGTGTTATTTGTCATTCAAAACAATCTTTTAAAGTATTACTTTTTTTAAACAATAATTTAGAACTGATAACAGTATCATAGAATTTATGTGTACTCATTAATTTAACCAATTTAGGAAGTAGCTAGTTGGTCACTGCAATTAGCAACATTTTGTGTGTGTGTGTGTGTGTGTGTGTGTGTGTGTGTGTGTGTGTGTGTGTGTGTGTGTGTGTGTGTATGTGACATTAACCATAAATTTTGAAAATAAGTTTTTGTAAAAACATTATGCAAATTAATAAAAAAATTAATCAATATAAGTTTCTAAATTAAATATTCTCAAAAATTAACTTATTTTATGTTTCTGGTCCTGTTGCACAGAGCTAGGCAGAATGAAGTGAATGGTAAACAGGAGTGGTGTTCAATCAGTTTTGTATCAATGGAGATATCAGGTGTTTCTAAACACAGTTGTACTTTGCTGTACATTGGTTCATTATTTGCATCTTAGAACACTTCGCTACAGTTTGTTAGAAGTTGTTTGCCTGTTTTCCCCACTGCAGCTCAGTAGAAGGTGCTGCCTGTCTGTTTGTGATGCATTTCTCCCATTTTATCTCTGCCAAAGCAAAATCCTTTAGTTGACCTTGACAGACTGCTGTTTGAGAGATTGAGTTTGTAGCGTGAGTTTTCAAGTTTAGTTGTAAGGTTTGTTTGTTTTGAATTTTTGTTTTGTTTTAAAATATAAAACAACATATATATATATATATGCCACCTCGGTGGCCTAGTTGATAGTGTACTAGGCTTTCACCCCGAGGACCCGTGTTCGATTCCCAGCCAGAACTTGGCATTTTCATATGCTATAAATCATCCAATCGTCTGCATTAGCTCAAGTGTGCACAATAATCGGACGTTAAACACAAAAAAAAAAAATATATATATAACAAAAACAATTTATATATTTTGTTGTTTTAAAATATAATTTTAAAGTTTTATTTCATTTATTCTTACTTTTCATTTTATATTTTTAAATGTTTTCCATTTTATGTCTTCTGGGGCAAATTTTATTCAATTTACTTTGATAAATATTACTGAACAAATTATTGTCTTTGTTGTGAGTGTTTTCAAATTTTAATTTTGAGTATCTTTTTTTCTATCACATAACCATTTTAAAGTTTTATTTTTTCATTTGTGTTTTATTTTTATGAATTTTTATTTGATCTGCAAAGTGTTTTCTAAATTTCTTAATGAAAAAAGGCATAAACAAATTATACCTCTGATTAAAAAAAAAAAAATGTACTTCTTGATATATTTAAACAGAGGTAAAAGGCATTTACAAATTGCTTTATTGTTAATGAATCAACAGTCCATTACATAAAAAAAAATAAAGAAAACATGAAGGAGAGTAAAAAAAGAAATTTTCAAGCTGCGAAAGTTTCGTCCATTTGCACACAACACAAATATTGAAAAAACTGAAAGTGCATTGAATTTATTAAATGAAGATCAATCTCAAAAAAAAGGTGCTACTCTATAACCATTTTGTTCAAAGTGGAGTGAAAAATAGTGATGAAAAACATCAATATTTTCTGCCAGTAAAGGCTGGTTTGAAATATTAAAAAGAATTTTTTTACATAAGTTTATGATAATAGAAGAGATCAAGTTGCTGATTATGATGCAGCAAGTCTATTTTCTCTGAAATTTTGTAAAATCTTATCTGAAAAAGGCTATTTACAAGAATAACTGGGCGGTTTTAGAAAAAAATGCCTTCTAATGTTCTAATTGAATAAGCAAAAGTTGGCACAATGGTTTACAACAGCAAAGGATCACATTAACAGATTAACTGTCCTGTTTTGTGCAATGTCAGTGAATACATGCTAAAATAGTGGTTGTTTATAATCTTTAAACTCGAGATTATTTAAATAAAGTGAAAGACAAAAGCCATCACAAGGTAAAAGTGTGGATATCTGCAGCTCTAAAATTGTGGTTTTATTTTTTCTTAAAAGAAGTTGATTTTATTTGAAAATAAAGTCCATACCATTTAAAGCTCTACTCATTATAAACAATGAACCTAGACATCAACAGGAAATAAAATCTTTGCATTCTGATGTAAATATTATACTTCTACCACCAAACAAAACTGCTTTGCTGTAGGCTTTCGAACAAGGAATTGATCTGTCTTTCAAAGCCTATCAGTGAGGAACTACCATTAGATTGTTAGAAACAATGGAGAACAATCCTTAACACTAAATCAGTGCTGGAAAAATTATAACATTTCTGAATGCATTGCTAATGTTAAAGAACCAGTTTATGAAATTAAACACTCAACTATCAATTCTTGCTGGCAGAAACTATGGTAAGATGCTGTATTGGAAAACATTGCTATTCTGCTAGTGAAAATGTGAATGATATTGTTTCAATGGCACATGAAATTGAAGGTGAAGGTTTTAACAAAATCAAATGTCAGACATTCAAGAGTGTCTGCAATGTGAAAATGAAGAATTTATAGAAACAGAGATCTAAAATAACTGATAATGAAGTCTGATAATGAAGAAGAAGGATAAAGACAATGAAGAAAAAATTAGATCTGAGTTAAATTTAAAATTAGTAAATAAAATTTAAATTTTATCCTGGTAGCTAGAAAAAAGAGACTAAAATAAGTTTTTTTTACAAAATAAGAAAACTGATTTAAAAATGTTTTTTTAAGTTAGGTTAAAATTTGTTAAATATGTTTTTAAGTTCTTAGGATTAAGAAAATAGGTATTGTGGTAGCGATATGTGACTTTGGATGTTTTTGCAACTTCCATTGCTTAAGAAATTTGAAAATGTAACTTTAAATTTTTCTACAACATTTGAGTTACCAAACAATGATCCTCCTTGAACCTTTAACTACCAGGTAACATGATGAGATTTGAAGTTTTTCAGCCAGCCTTTGCTAGCCTTAAAATCAGGACACTTTTGCCAAGCTTGCTGTTGAATTTGAGCACCTTTTCACATAGCAGAGGATCAGAGATAAGCTTTCCCTTGATTCTTCATTAAAGTTCTTTGTATTTTTGTAGGTTATTTATATTTATTATTCCAATGATTTTTGTTAATTATAAGTGACAACTATATAATTTAATTTCATAAATTTATAAAAAATTATAAGTTTGTTCATCCATTTACTATTCAAAGTCTACAACCTTAAATACACTGTTTTTTTTTACAATTTCTGATCTTTCAGTTTTTTAAAGTTTTTTTTTGATCCATTAATTAAATTAAATCAACCATTTGGTACATTGGTAGAAGTTCAAGTTCAGTATGAGGTTGTGTGTGTAATGTTTTTGCACCATTAATTTTAATAATCTTTGCTATGTGCTGTCAATATAAATACATGATCAATCCTAGGCTCAAGAAACAGTTGATAAGTTTTTATCAGGAGATCATACTTTTGATGAATATAAAGAGCAAGTAGCATTATTTCACAATCTGATGGTTGAAATACCAATACAATTGGCTCATGTAATAACAATGGGATTGTTTGAAATGCATAGAGGAGAACTTATTGCTACAATGGTCACACAAGCGAAATCTCTGCGAGATCAGTTGATTTCAAGACTTACTAAGGATTACCAAACACTTTGTAAACAGTGAGTATATACCTGTCAGAAATTATATTATGTGATAAGTTTAATTCGAGTATGCATCTGATTTGCTGACACAATGGCAGTGAGTTTCCAAAAGTTAAAATATTTCATCACATAATAAATTTTTAATCCTACTCTATATAAAATCTGATTTTACTACAATCATCACCATTAAAATCTGGATAAATTAATATTAAAAATTTTAAATATATTTTGAGCTCATATTTAACAAAATTTTAAGTTTAAAACATGAAACATATTTTAAGATTTGGAATGGCTGCAATTGTGAACAATTGTACAGATTTTGCTGAGTATTGATCTTGTCCCAGCTATTATCAAAATAAATTTTAGTGCCAAGCTAGAATCAAATCGAAACAAAATTGTGAATACTAGTGTGTGTGTGTGTGTGTGCGTGCATGCGCACTCGAGCTCGGTGTACATGTGCACGCATACACACACACACAAACACAAACACAAACACACACACACACACACACACACACACACACACACACACACACACACACACACACACACACACACACACATATATATATATATATATATATATATATATATATATATATATATATATATATATATATATATATATATATATATTCTTAATAATCTCAAGAACTCCTCTAGTCATAAGAATCTGCATTTCTTTCAAAATCCTCTGTCTTGCTTTTACCACAAAGGCCACATTAATAGCTCATTTTCTAGTGGAAATTTGCTAATAAAAAGAAATGTAAAAAAAAACAACTGGAGATTAATGGTATATATTTAAGGAAGTTTCACTTTTGCAATTAGTATAAAAGTCTCTTGTTAATCTAAACTTCCAGATACAAGAAGGACAGGTTTTTAAAAACAATTGTCTGCCTTAATGATGACAATTATACAGTAAATTCCCACTTAAATGGAGATAATTTTTTTAAAAGAAAAAAATAAAGCCTTTTTAGGTCAAAAATTATTAAAAATCAAAAAATGTTATTTTTACAAAATCAACTTTGATTTTGATTAAATTTTTCTGAAATGTAGTTCATAAGCACATAAAAATACATGTATATATTCCCAAAAATCTGGTTTGAGAGCTATTTAAAAAAAGAAAATATAAACTGGCCAAGTTTCTCAAAAGTAGTTAATCAGATTTTACTAAAATTTTGGTAAAATAAGAAGATTCATAACTCAAATCAGAACAGGAAATTTAAAATTAAAGTCATTTTAATTTTTACAGATCATACAAAATTATAAAGAAATAATAAACCCTAACTACTGTCTGTTTTTTTCAATTTATTCTCAAACTGTAACCTTTTTTAATTTTAAATTTGGTATTATTTTATAATGCTATTTAATAAACTTATACTGCAAGGCACAGGTTTATTAGTTAAAATTAATAATAATTTGTTCCTAATCAAAGTAGGATTTTATTCCCCTGTATGAAGAAGGGGTGGTCCGCACTTTCAGTTTTGTAATGAGTGGTCTGCAAGTTAATTTGTGTTGTGTGGGGACACTGCTCTCGGTGTGTGACCCATACTTCATTTTATATTTTTTGTTCATGAGGAATTTTTTTTTGTTCCTTGTATCTCTTTTTATATTACAATTTATTAAAACTTACTTTATCAAGTTAATTTATAACCTGCCAATATGCTTTACAGCACACTGATTGGAAACCTGATGGTTTAACTTTAAAAGCTTTCAGTTTTGGTTACTGGCATTGAATTGGGATGATGATAGTGTTAAGGTTTTAAAACATCAATCGAAATAGTCTAATAATAAGCTGAAAACTGTTTCTTCTGTTGGTTAAATTTGGTGGAGATAATATTATTTTATCTTCACCAAATTACTTATTTTCACAACAGCTCTATGTTAACTTTAAAGTTACAAGACTTTAAAATACCATAACTTATAATCTTTGTATTGTAGACTATGTATATTGGCTTCTGTCTAGTATTTCCTATAAATGTTTCCATTAGATCAGATTAGAGACTAGAGGAAGGGATAGTAGAACCCCAGGCACTGTGATCGACTGACCTATTGTGCAACTTAATCTCTTAAAAATACCTAAGTCAGCAGATTGGTGCACTTAGTAAGTTCCAGAAAACACACTGACTAGTTCACTCTGCTGAAGGGGTCTTGAAAACCAAAAACTCTTAGCCTCTTACTAGCAAGAGCCTCACAATCATGAATTATGTGACCTGCAGTTTTCTCTTCTTCCTGTACAAATTACACACGGTTTCTCTATGGTTGTACCCACGGTGGGTGTGCACAGTAGACTACCGCGCGCGTGACGTCACTGAATCTTCACTGCTACATTCTGTAATTTCCTGTTTAACAATGCGATGTTCTGTAAATGTAGTTCGAGATTCGGTGTGTTTATGTGAGTGTTTTTTTTTTTTAAAGTAAAAGGTCTTTTTTATGTAAATAAAAGGTGATAATTGTGTTTTGTGGTCGAGGTTTAATAAGTGTAAGAAAATATTTAATTAGCCTATGTTTTGAATAATAAAAATACATAATTTGTTTTGTTTGCTGTTGTATAATTGTGTATGCATAACAATGCCTAATTGCGCTATTGCCAATTGCTATAATAGTGATAAGAATTGTAAAGGGAATGGAATTACATTTCACAGAATTCCAAAAGACGAAGGCCTGAGAAAAGTGTGGGTTCATGCGTGTAAATGAACAGATCATTTTAATTTTGATAATGTCTGTTCACTTCATTTTAATGACGGTGATTTTGAAAGGGATTTTAAATCCGAATTACTAAATACGAAACCTAAAAAACAGCTGAAATCCGGTGTCATTCCACGTTTTAAAATTCCCACCGTTGAAAATAAATGTATCAATTCTGAACGAGCTGCAAGGATTAAAAAACGTGAAAACCAAGAAACATTAAAAAAACTTATTGACGAGTCCGATGGAAATCTACCAGGTAAATCACCTGTAAATGGAAATGATGTTGGTGCAATTGTAACGTGTAATTCTGTAAATGAAACCCACCCTTCCGTAGTCAGTAATTTTAATACAAATATCGTTGTAAATAATGCCTCTGTAGAGGAAATGCAGTGTTTAAGAAATGAAAATTTACTTTTGAAGGAACAAATTCAACTTGCATTACAAGAACTGGCCTCAGTTAAAAATAAAAACAGTTTACAAAGCAATGTTACTAAGTTTAAGAATATTTTTTCTGATAATATGTGTTGAAACATAAGTTCTAAGAAATACGTATGTTTTATTTTACTGTTTGCATAATAGGCATACGCCTATTTGCTATTTAATTTGTTGTTAATTTTTTATTTGAGATGTGCGTTTTCACAGTCAACCACATAATTATCACAGAAAATCCGCAGATATGTAATTCATAGTGTGATGTGCTTTTAACTTTCAAACAAAAATTAACCTGGAATTTTTCAAGCTATGGACCTATAATTTACTTTACTTTAATATTATGTAATATTGTATAAAATAAAAAGTTTCTGTTTTGACAATGAGCGAATTCAATAAGTAAAGTAATTAACAGCGTTATTAATATTAGATATAAGGAATTATTATTGTAATTACTATAATACAGTTACTAACACTAACATTATAAACTGTTTTTTATTGAACACTACATCTGAGCTAGATTCGATCAGGGATTCGATGACGTACTTCAGCCGGCAAGTAGTGGAGGGGACATATGCGTGGCCCCTACCGTGTATCTATGTACCGTGGTTGTACCTATATTGTTCATATGCACCCTCAGACCACAGTGCCCTGTAATGAGCCCCATGATCATCCTGAGTTGTGCTCTGCCCAGGACATCTGCTGCCCCTTTGAGTCCTCCAAAAGGAACTTTGCTTAACAGATGTTTACTTTGGGAATACCCATGAATGTTATCCCATCTTACCTGGTATTGATTAGTAATCCACCTATTAATAGTAGACCTGGCCAATGATAGAGAAATCCCTCAAAATGTTTCAATAATTATATGTATTTCTCAATTCTACATAAAACTTTAAATAATTTCACTTTTCAGATTGGGAGAGGAGTATCAGATGATATCAGACAAAGCCCTTACTGTTCCTGAGAACACAGCTGAGTTGATGAGTTTGATTCAATATGTGCGCAAAGTGGAGTTTGAAACTGTGTTTGAGATGGAAGACAGACTCAAAGAAGTAATGGGGTACATATTATTCCTGACTGATTATACTATTATATCTGCAATAGAGATGAAACAAAATTCTCTGACATTTCAATGGTACAATAAAATGGCAAATGTGTTTGAAGAAAATAGGCGAATTGTTGAGCAAAAAACATTGGAATATCAGAATTCACTTAAGGTAAGATAGACTGTGATAATAATGCAATTAAGTTACATACAGTTGACACATAAATATGTAATGCTCAAAGGAAAGTTATAGTAAAAGAAATTTAAATTTCTTAAATATTCTTATAAATAATTAAAAAAAGGTTTTACATAGTTCATTTGATATTGAGTAACACAATACTATAATTCCTGAAATTTTAACAAACTGTATTATTTTTTTTTTAATAAAAAAAGTGCTCAATTTTCATTGTAGGCCATACATATTCATAAAATTCAAGCTTGAAAATTTGTTTTTGTCATCACTTTCACTGGGACTAAATCCACTACAACTATCCAATAATAATTTATTTATTTTAGAACTTCATAAATTTCACTTCATGTTGCACTTAACATGACCGACACTGACAAGATGAGCCATTTGCACAAAAACATGGATTATGAAAATAAACCATATTGACATTTTTTTAAATGTTACGCTTACAATTTATGGTATTTTACATCATGAAATCAACCTTTTTTGATTTATAATGAAAGTTTGACAGACCACTTATATAACAACAATAAAGAGGTATTTAGCAATAAAAACACTCAGCTAACAATAATAAAATTGTGACTAAAGTACTTCCTGTGATAAAACTGTTTATCTAGTGTATGATGTAGCTAACATTAAGTACATGACAATAAATATTTAGGCTGCAACCTTCACTGAAACTAAATCATGCCTGAAGACATTGCTACTCAAAGTGCCACATGCTCAGTGGGACAATCCACAGTTGGTCAAGAAGTATTTTCTTAACAGCCTAAATGGTATTTCAAAAATCTTAATTTCAGAAAGAAAAAGTCATTTTCATAAAAACTTTCATGTTATTTCATATATGTCTAGGAACTTACTATTTATTGAAGTATTGGAATGTTTTAGTATTACTATTATTTTTGTGTACAGGAAAGAATAGAAAAGTTCAGGAACGATTTGGAACAGTACATGAAACAAGTGGAAGAACTTCAAACTTATGGAGATATTAATGAGTTATCTCGCTACTTGAAGAAGGCACACATGTTAGATAAAAAGTTGGATGAAGCTATGGAGCGCATTGATTCATTTAATGATGAAGAAAGAGCATACAAATGGGAAGAGTCATTCTTCCCTATGCGCAAGCAGGTTAAAATTTTGTTAAACTATCTTAGCTTCAATAGTGTCTTTTGGTTCCCTTACTAAACAAATTCATTGTTTAATCCTTTACATTTGGGTGTTATCTTTAAAATAATTCTTCTGCCAAAGTCATTTTTCATGTCAGGTTACCAGCAGTACTAGCCAATTTCAAATATAATATTGACTATCAAATGTTCCAATAGTTGGTGAGCATAACCAAACAAAATTATCTATTTTTATTTCAGTATCTTGATTTTGTTTATTTTTGAGCTGGGACCTATTGGCCAACTGTTGCAGCTTTTTCGCTACTGTGAGTTCTGTAAAAATGTGTCCTTAATAATTTTTTTCCAGAAGTAAACCAGTTTTACTTTACAGAGATTCTAACCTAATGTATTCTAATGTGCAAATAATTTATTAAAACAAATTTACTTTGTATTGCTGTTATGTTCTTTTTAAACTATTGTGATAAATAATTGTAGTCAAATGTTCTTAAAGATGAATTCGACAAAGTTTCATTTATTTTCATTTAAATATATTGTAAGTTTATTACACCTAAGGTAAAAACTCTAAAATAAGATTTTTTTTTTTTGTTAACAAGAAATTATTATTAAAACTATTTGCTTTGTTAAAAAAATCCCCTGTGGAAACATTTCAAGTTTTAATGAAAAAATAATTCTGAAATAATGACACATAAAGATCAATGTGGTAGCTGAACTGACATATAAGGTAAGAGCCAGTCTGCCTGGCATCTCAGCTGTGATTATGTTAAATACCATAAATATTATTTAATGAACAAAGTATGCAATGATAAGTATGAGAAAATCATTGCATGATTTTCATTACACTTTATCATTGCAATTATAATTATAAGAAAAGTATGTTTATCTAAATACTTCTTTATATATAGGGCCTATAGTAGAAATTATATTATGTGATAAGTTTGTAATGTATATTTCTTCATTGTTGAGTATTTTTGTTCTCAATAATGAGAATTAAATTGGATTGCATTTAATTTTTTTTATCTGTAAAGGATGACGTTTATATCCATTACATAAAAAGTTATAAAAATCTGTTTGCTTAGTGACAGCTTGGCACTATAATCTGTTTCAGATAGCGGACAAGTTAGCTCCTTACAAACGCCTCTATGATAATGCAACTGAGTTCTTAGAGAAGCATGAAACATGGACTACGAGTCAGGTTGGATCTTTTGATCCAGAAGACATTGAAACTGAGACGCAGACTTACTTCCGAACTATTTACAAATTGGAGAAACAGTTTTCAGACCTTCCTGCACCTGGTGCCTTGGCGAGTAATGTAAGTTTATTTATAAATTGTATTGTAATTTTGAGTTCACTAATTTTCCACAAATCTGGGGCACTTATTTTGTATAAGTGACAGTTATTTTATCTTATTAAGGTAGATTAATCGGTCTCTTTTCTACAGATTGCTGCCTTTGCAAGGTTAGGGGATTGGTTGAATCTATGAGGTGCAAATTTTGGGAAATTTGAATTCTGTTCGAGAAACATTCCGGTAGATTGAGTGAGCAATACTCTTTATGAATTAGTGTGCCAATAGCTGTGTTGGTGAGATACCATGTTTTTGAGTTTCATACATTTTTGTAATGCTGTGTTTCGGTGATGCAGTGATTTTTTAAATGTGTGTAAATAGCAGATTTTAAGGAGCAAAGAACCTGTATCAAATTCTGTTTCAAGGTTAAAAAAAAAAAAACTGATGCAGACATCCATCACATGCTGGGATTGCTATATCCATATCCAAGGATACTATTTTGGAGTCATTTAACACTATACTTTATGGTATCCATATTTTTAAATGGGAAATTCCTCAATTTTTTGTGTAGCACCTTGTTTTTCTCTAACTTTGGAACAGTTTTTCACATTGTATAAAAAAAAGTTGTTAAACAAATGTTTTCTAATAAATTATTACCTTATTTTACTGATATTATACAGCATTTATATACTGAATAAACCCAAACTACACATGACAATAACAACATTAAAATAATTATTTAGTTTTTACTTATAGTGATATTGTTTTTTGTTAACAATTTATAATTCAGTAGTTTTTAATTTTGTTAATGAGCGCATTGAGAAAGTCATCTTATTTATGGAAAGTATAGTTTTAATATACTTCGATTGCTTAACTGATGACTACCTAATTACTTTTAACAGGTTCGTAAGCAAGTAGAAGAGTTCAAGGATCATATGCCAATTATAATGACTCTTGGTAATCCTGGAATGAAGGAAAGACATTGGGAAAAAATATCTGAAATTGTTGGTTTTCCATTAAGACCTGATGCTGATTTAACACTGGCAAAAATTATAGACTTAGGCTTGGAGGAATACATTCCAAGATTTGAAGTGATCAGCGATTCTGCAACAAAAGAAAACAATCTTGAGAAAGCCCTCAATAAGATGATTAATGAATGGAAGGATATAGAGTTTAATGTTCATCCTTATAGGTAAGGCATATATTAAATTTTTTATAATATACATAATTTATGGGAAAAGTCTGCTCATTGGTTTTTATTATTGTTGGTAATGGCGATATTATTATTAAAAACATCACTGGTGCCATAAACAGATTGCATGAATATAAATGGAATTTTTAGTTAAAATACAACCTTCATTTTTGAATACATTCATTTTAAGGGTTAACTTTAAACCTTCACAATTTCTTATATCATCCATATGTATATAGGAAGCTGGTAGACCATTAACAATAGGTCTAGTAAAGGTCCCTGAAGATTAGAAGTTATACATAAAACTATATCCTATGATAGATGTATACCTGTTTGAAACAAAATGGTGGGCACTCAAAAGGCCTGATTTATTTTTGTTATGTTAGAAGACCTAATATGTCTGTTTTTTCACTGGGACATGGCTTGAGATATTTCAATGAAAACGTTTAAAATTCTTAGAAGATTTTGTACTACCCTAAATTGTCATATACTTATTAAATAAAAAAAAAATTGATGACCTCTCAAAATGCATGTATTCATTTTAAAACTTAGATCAATATGTTCACAAGTTTTAGAAGTAAGATGGGTTGTCTGCACACTTCTTAGTTAAATTTTTTTGCATTTCATTAATTTGAAAAACTCAAACTATTGTTGAGTTGTTAAACAATTTTCTGTCTGACTGAATGTCTGTTTGTTATATTAAAATGCCAATTGTGTTCTCTGTCCACTGTGAAATGACAGACTTTATTGAAAACTTTTATATTTCTTAAATATAATAGTTGGTAGGTTTTAGGCTACTTGAAATTTTCATACGAGGGTTGATCAAATATAAACGAGACTGATTTTTTAAAAAATTTATTGCTTACTTACAAATTATTCTTGATACAACTTATTTTTCTACATAGTCTCCCACACGAGTAACACATTTTTCCCACCGGATTGGTAGTTTTTTAATTCCATCTTCGTAAAAAGTTCTCGGGCGTTCATTGAGCCATTGGAGCACGAAGGTCTCCACCACAGAATCGTCTTCAAAACGCTGGCCTCCAAGCGCCTCTTTGAGTGGCCCAAACAGGTGATAGTCGCAGGGTGATAAGTTTGGACTGTATGGGGGATGTTCCATTGGTTCCCAGCCAATTTGATCGAGTTTAAGCCTCGTAGCGTTCGCGAATGTGGTCGGGCATTATCGTGAAGAAGAATGACGTTTCTTAGATTTCCTTTTCCTATGAAAAGACTGTTTTGCGGCCTCTAAAACATCGCAATAATATTGTGCATTTATTGTGCATCGTTGATGGAGGAAATCGACGTGAAAGGCGCCTTGATTGTCGAAAAATACAGTGGCCATTACCTTTCCCGGCGACGATCGTGATTTGGCCTTCAGAGGCGCCCTCTCTCCCCTCTTCCGCCACTCCATACTTGCCTGTTTCGACTCGGGAGTGTAATGGTGAATCCATGTTTCGTCACAGGTGACAATCCGGTTTAATAATGCCTCACCATCTCGTTCAAATTGGGTCAATAGTCGCTGGCAAATCTTCAAACGATTCCGTTTGTGAACGTCGGTCAAAATTCGTGGAACCCACCTTGCAGATACTTTGCTGAGTTCCAGGTTTGATGTAACGATTTTTTGAACACTACCATAGCTCAACTGGAGTTCATCTGCAATAAATCGCAGCGATATACGTCTGTCTTCGTCCAGGAGCTTCCGAACAGCATCAATGTTTTCGTCCGTGACGGAAGTGGTCGGGCGACGATCATGGCTGAGGTTTTCTACTGCTTTCCGTCCTTGGCGAATTCCTTGTGCCAAGCAAAACGCGAGCTCTTGACAGGGTCCTGTCCCGTATTGAGCCGTCAATCTACGAAAGATTTCAGTCGGATTGACCCCCTCCTTGGCCAAAAACTTAATAATAATTCTCTGCTCCACGGAAACGTGCACTTCACTCTCACTCATTGTATAGTTTTATACTGAAGGGTCCGAACGGAAATGTTGCCCATCTACGCCTGTCCCAAACCTCCCAGGCTACCTGAAACCCCACCCTTTAGAGTTCAATGTCCAACGGAAAAGTTTTTAGAAAGTCAGTCTCGTTTATATTTGATCAACCCTCGTACATAAATTTATTTGAAACATAATAGCAGGCACTCAAAATGCCTGATTTACTTTAAAACGGAATAGACAATTCCCATGACCTTGAACACCAAAGCAGTTCAGTCAGGTGACAATGATAATGTATGATTTATTTGTATAAAATATTAGTTGTCTGGTTACAACACCCTAATGTGTGGGAGGTACTTTGGGCTTTGGCTCAATTTTGACTGTTATATTCAGATTATTATTATATTATATCAATAACAGTAACTTGATTTTTAATAATAAAATATTCCCAAACATAAAAACTTACTGTAGTTTACATGAAACACAATTTTCAAGTCCACAATCAAATTAGTAAAGTGTAATTTTTATTTCCTGAAAAATATGTAGCGAAACACTGGTACACAGCTAGTTATATTATACATGCTTGGCTTTGTAAAGAAAAAAAAAATGTTGATTTGTACTAAATACAAGTTTGACCTAGGACTGCCTAAACTGAGCTAAAACAATCAGCTGTTTATAAACATTTAGTTTTGTTTTACTGAAAAATAAAATTTAAAAAAATGTTAAAATAGAATATAGAAACATTTAATTTTAAAACATTTTAATTTTAAACATTTTATTTTAAGTACAAATCGGTTTAAAAATGAAATCAGGATTAAATTATTTTATGTTGAAAAGTTTATAAATTTCTTAACATGATTTTTTAATACTAACAAATTTTATACCATATTTCTAAAGTAAAAAATAAATAAGTAAAAAAGTAGTGGTAATGGTGTTTATATTGTTTGAAAGGAGTTAATACCTAGGTACTGAAGAAACAGGAGAGACAAAAAATGTTCTGTACAAATACTGTTTTGGTTAATCTGCCAGCTGTTTCATAAACTAATTTTTGTTATGTTAAGAGCCTAACAGTATTTCAATTTGCTCAGGCTTAACATTTTCTTCACTAAAAACCAACATAATATTGTGGTAATAATTGAACAATCATGAAATGAAAAAATCTATAGGCAAACAAAATTACTGGTGGAAAACTTCTTTTTAGTTATAAAGGAGGTTGTTAATGTGAGTGAAAAACTATTTTTAAATTATAGCGGACAATTTTTCTACCAAACAATTTGTTTTGGTATAAAGATATCTGAAGTTTTATGATTCTTTATGAACAAAGTTTAAAACAGTTAGATCATTTTATTGTTTTTACTAAATAACATGTGTAGATTTATTTATTTCAGTAGTAATGCCAATAAAAATAAAAGTGCGTTCTGATCTGAAATTGACTTACTGGCTATTCAAAGTTCTATGGCTTTTAAATTACCACATTCATTTCACATTACTACTCTGCAGCTTGTTTTTATTTTGTTTATAGAGACAGTGGGACTTACATATTATCCAGTGTGGATGATATTCAGCTTCTACTAGATGATCACATTGTCAAAACTCAGACAATGAAGAATTCACCTTATATAAAACCGTTTGAAGAAATCATTATGTAAGTTGAAAGGATACATAAATATTTTTATTTTGTACATTTTTGCTACTTACTAAACAAGCAAAAACATTTTTAAGTAAAAAAAAAAATGTTTATTCACATAAAATTCTGGTATGATAGAATGAAAGACATCTTGTAGCCTGTTACACGTATTGTTGACGTAGATGGTCTCATCTCAGGAAGTCCTATGTACTGTGTCGTAAGATCTGTCATACAAAATTTTAGGATTTTTATTTTTTAGGAACTCTTTTATGTCAAATCATCTGATGAGCTTAGCAAAGATGCCTGCCAGACCATGTTCACACATACTCAAGTGATGACAGTTATCTATCATAGTTTCAACAACAGAATAATTAATTGCTTCTATAATTTTTTTAATTAGTCTAGAAATAACTCCTCTTTTCTTCTTTGCCATTACTTCTTGTATCTATATACAATTTATATAGGTGTAGTATTTGTAATATTGTAGTATGGGTGTAGTCAAATTTTATCTGCATCATCAAATTTTATCTGTAAATGGTTCACCTGAGCTTTAAGTTGCTGGTTTTCAAAAGTTATCTCTTCCATTTTCTTTAAGTACTCTTCTGCCTTCACTGTATTATTATCAGTCATCTTCTTATTGTCATTAATCTTTTTTGGGTGAGATCTGAAGTTTCACAGAGGTTAGCCATCATTACTTTCTGTTCTGCTTGGTCTCATTAATGGTCCCTATTATGTCATATAGTGTACATTTTTTGCTTCGTTAAGAGAAGAATCAACCTGCCTGTTACTTTTTTGTCTGTTATTGGAACAAGGCTCTCAATATTATATTTTCTGCCATTATAGTATCAGTATCTGACTTACTCATATTTTGGCAAGTAGGCGTGAAAAACTTTGATTCATTCCTTAAGTTCTTTTAATTAGTTACAGGTAGTAAAACTGCAAACATATGACATGTTGAAATGTGTAATAAAAAACCAATGTGTGTTAAAAAAAAACATACAAAAACAAGAATAATTTTAGGTTTTACTACTAAAATTTTAAATAAAGAAAAATAAGAAATTTAACTTAAATGGAACCCATTTATATAACAAAAATTCATACCATTGTACCAATATTTTATTGGATCACATTTTGTGCGGATAACATTTTCATGGTTTATTTACTTGAAAATGTTTTTCCTAGTTTATCATCTTAATATTTAAAATTATTTTGTTTTAAAATTAAGTAGTACTCTCTTTTGCATATGAAACACAAGTCAGATAATCAGTGGAGCAAAAAAAAACCTAGTCACAGTATTAAAAATAGTTTGTATAGTTAGAAAATTCTCATTACACTACTTTTACAGCTATAGAATAAAATGCAGTGTATGTTATTTTACAAGCCGCCTCGGTGGTCTACTAGGCTTTTTCACCCGAGGATCGGGTTCGATTCGGCGTGGGCTTGGCATTTTCATACGCTATAAATCATCCCACCGTCTGCATTAGCCCAAGTGTGCACAATAGTCGGACATTAAAAAAAAAAAAAAAAAAAAAAAAAAAAAAATGTTATTTTACAATGTACATGATAGGTGGTATCATTTTAAAATTTATTACAGTATCAAATATAGCTTAGTAAGTGCTTCATGAACTAAAAGAGCATGTATTCCATGTAGTTGTATAAGTCACATATCAGCTCCAGCATGGGAGTGAATTTTTGCGCTATGTTGACCCATGTGATAAGACAGTTAAAAAAATTGTTTTTAAATGTACTGTACTGAAAAAAGTCAATTTGTCAAATAATTGTACAGTATTTTATAAGTGTTTTTAACTTATAATTAAAAATAAATGAACTTCCAAAAAAAAAAAAATAAACGAAACAAAATATTTTAAACAAAAACAGTTTATTAGATGGCAGCTATACAGGGACCTATTATGTAGGTGCAACGAAGACAACCAATAGCAGGTTAAGGAAAAATTTTGATAATATTTTTATTTTGTTTATTACTTAAAACAAAACACTGCACTGGTTTTAATTTCTCACAATTAGAACGGAACTGCCAAACTGGCAGTTTCTGATAAGAGAACAAATGTTAGTTCTTATGGCTTTATATATGTAGCTGATAAATCTCTTTTGTGCTCAGAAAGAACTCTGAGCTGTACTAAACAGTGGTTATCATAAGGAATCAGTTCTACTTGTTTTTTTACCTTGTGATTTTACAGTATAATTTTATATGAAGTTGGTGTTTTCTAGTGGCTGGGAAGCAAAGTTAACTCTTCTTCAAGAAATCTTGGATGAATGGCTTAAAGTACAGATAACCTGGATGTATTTGGAACCTATTTTCTCTTCTCCTGATATACAACAGCAAATGCCTGAAGAAGGCAGAAGATTCAGTGCAGTAGACAAGGTTAGTAATTTTTTTTCTCCTGATATATTTTTCATCTTCTGATATACAACAGCAAAATCCTGAGAAGAAGTTAGAAAATCCAGTGCAGTTGACAAGGTTATTTAGTTTTATCTTCTTCTGATATTTTTTTCTGTCCTCTTGATATACAACAACAAATAACTGAAGGAGGTAGAAGAAAATTCAATGCATTTGACAAGAAGCCTGTTTCGTAAAACTTTATAAGTTCAACAAGTATGACAAGACAAATTTTTCAAAAATTTCTACCATTTTTGGTTTTTCAGTCATTAACAAGTGTGACAACTGTGACTGGAGAAAAAAAATATAATTCCGCAAGTTGAAAATAGTGTTTCATAATTGTCAAAAAAACCTTTCACTTTCAAAAGGAAAATTTTAAAATCATATAAGTTTATAAATAAAATTCACTCTAATTTAAAAAAATGGCTGTTAATGTACAGTAATAATTAAGCAATATTTAACTCAAACCTCACTCAAAATCTATAATGAACCATATCTCTCCTCTCTCTGTCTCTCTCTCTCTCTCTCTCTCTCTCTCTCTCTCTCTCTCTCTCTCTCTATATATATATATATATATATATATATATATCCTAGCATTCCCCCCGTGGCTTCGCCCATGAAACTTGAACTATTTTAGTAATGTAATAATTTAGAAACATAAAAAAATATATTAATAAAAGCATGATTATCTAAACTCATGATTATTTTACATTGAATATGAAAAATATTATAACTTGAATATGTTGTTTTATTGTCTTCAAACGTAAATTCCATTCGAATTTAAGAAAATCTGATAAAAAATAGTTTTCTCCACTACACACATTTATATCTCTTTTATATTATTGTCCTTTTAGGGGATAAATTCAGGGGGAAAATGTTGAATTGCTTGTATCATAATATGTGTTTTAGAATATTTTGTTTACTTTTAAGAAAATCCAATAAAAATATTTTTCTCCTATGAAAACATCTTTTTTCTCCAATGATACCTCTTTTTTACATTTTTATTCTTTTAGGGAATGAATTCGGAAAAATGTTGAAATATGTGTTTCATTATTTGTGTTTCATACCATATTTCTGGAATATATGATTGAAACAAATTTTTTTGGAAAATGGTGAAATATATATTTCATTACTTATATTTAAGAGTGATTATGTTAAGTTGTAAGGTCAGAGAAAAACATATTTTTTCCAATAAAAATTGTTGTACCTAATTTTTACCTCTTTAGGGGTTGAATACTGGAAAATTGTTATTCAGTGCATCCCTATATGTGGTGTTAAACCTGAAAATTTTAAATCTTTAACTATTATAGTCTCGGCTATACGTTGATTATTAAAGTAAGATGGGTATGTAGTTCAATGGCGTTAAAATCAAATTTTTGCAAAAGCCTTTCTTAGTGCACCTCGACATTGTTATAAGAAGGTACCCTGAAAATTTAAAATCTTTAGCTATTATAGTCTTGGCTGTACATGGATTATTAAATTTGGACTGGGTAAGTAGTTCAGTGACTTTAAATAAAATGTTTGCCAAATCCTTTCTTATTGCACCTCTACATTGTTTTAAGAACGTACCCTGAAAATTTCAAGTCTGTAGCTATAATAGTCTCAGCTGTACGTTGGTTGTTAAAGTTGGACTTGGTAAGTAGTTTAATGGAGTTAAAATCAAATTTTTACAAAATCCTTTCTAAGTGAACCCCTATATGGTAATATAAATGTACCCTGAAAATTTCAAGTCGCTAGCTAAAATAGTTTTGGCTCTGCATTGATTATGAATCAGTCAATCAGTCAAGACTTCTTTTATATATATTAATATATTATATATATATATATATATATATATATGTATATATATATATATATATATATATATATATATATATATATATATATATATATATATATATATATATATATATATATATATATATATATATATATAACATTAAACATTTATTTGTTTAAACTTATGTATATAAATAAGTTGAATAATAAATATTTAAGTTATAATTAACATTATTATACTACATACTAGACTTATGTGGCACAAAATTGTTTAGTACATTTACAGTTAAAATATATTTGCATAATATATTTATGTTAATATTTTAATACAGTGATAATGTAAATATTTTTATGTAGTGTATATAAATTAGTTTAATAATACATATTTAAATTATAATAAACATCTTTACACTACATACCAGCCCAGGAAGATTTTTGTTTGAAATAAATTTATTTCTAATGTTTTATATTATTAAGCCTTTCAATAAACATGTATGCCTAGGAGAATACAGGTTTATACCACAAATGTGTGCAATGATATAAACACATGATTGTGGAAGTTATATGACACATATTATATTCCCAAATTTAATTAATGATTTTAAATAAAAAAATAAATGTTTCCAGGTCTGGCGAGATGTAATGAAAACAGTTTATGCTGACACAAAGGTCATGTCTGTTGTTGACATAGACAAGATGTTGGAGAGGCTTAAAAAGTGTAATAATTTACTTGAGATGATTCAACGGGGCCTCAATGAGTATTTAGAAAAAAAGCGACTTTATTTTCCAAGGTTCTTCTTTCTTTCTAATGATGAACTTCTGGAAATTCTGTCTGAAACAAAGGATCCTACACGGTTAGTATCACTGAAAAAAAAACAATATATAACACATGTAAATTCCTGCCGTGGACATAAATATGTCTGCTGTGAACTCCTGATTATCCACGGGCAGTTTATTTGAATTGTGGATTGTCCAAGGGGTACCAGGAAAATAATTTTTTTTAAATAATATTTTTGGAGAAAATCTTATGAATCAAACTCACTGTATTTATTTTGTGTTTTTCACAATAATCTCATCTAATTAGTTCATGTAGGCCTACTACACACAGACTGTGTCCAGAAATTAAGTACCATTTTGAAAAAAATTCTAAATTTTGTAAAAAAAAATATTTTAATATAAAAGAGGATACCTTTAACTACTTTCCTACATAGTTTCCACCAATGTTCAGATACTTGTCATAGCATTCGTCCAACTTATTCAGTCTTTCCTTAAAGAACAATCCCACCAATGATGGGTGCCATAGCTGTACAGAGTGTTTCACATCCTTGTATTAAATTGTGAACATAAAATAACATTTTTTAAATTTTGTAAATATAAAATATTTATTGATAGTATTTTTTCAAAATAGTTTTTTATGAGCAATTTACATATGGGTTTTATTTTATTGGACCTTTTTTGTTGGTATAATGGTACTCTGCTTTGGTCTCTTGTGTAAGATATCACTGATTCCAGGAGGAATCAATCCTCTAAAAATATTTTTTATATGATAAAGTCAAGATTAGTTCTCTATTATCAGTAGCTATCTGCCAAATGTAACAATTAGTATAATACTTTTTTAATCCTCTGTTGAACATTATTGAAAAAAATTATAAAAGTGCTCATTTTTCTAATGTAATTTTGTAGTTAGCCCCCTCAGGCATATGTTTTGTAAAACACCTCCTTCTTCACTTTAGTAGTGGCTTTTAAAACATTTTTTTAATAATTGTGTATTGCAGCAGATTAAATTTTTTTTATTTTACTATATTTAAACTATTTCTATTGGAAAGAATAAAAAACTTATACAATTCTTTTCATAGTTGTAGCTCAGTGGCTTACCCATATAGATTTGCGTTGAAAAAAATAAGTACTGCATTATCAGTGCCAAAAGTTAGCACAGAATTTTTTTTCAGAGTTCAGCCTCATTTGAAAAAGTGTTTTGAAGGAATAGCAAAACTAAATTTCACAGAAGAACTAGAAGTAACAACAATGAAGTCGAGTGAAGGGGAGGAAGTTGTATTGGTAGATATCATAGCAACTGCGCTAGCTAGAGGCCAGGTAGAAAAATGGCTCCTTTTGTTAGAAAAAGATATGAAGAAAAGTGTTCATAAGGTAATATTGTAAGATTCACTTAGATATGTTTTTTTTTAAAATTTTTTGTTAAAGATATTTAATAGTAAGGTCTCTGGCTGTTCAGTAATATGTTTTTTATAGAAAATTGTACTAGAATCCTTTGGACAGAAAAGAAATATGTTTATAAAGTACAGTATTATTTCTAAAAATTCATCACAGATTCTCCTACCTTGTTAATCTAAAGAAGAACCCAAAAGTAAAAGAAATTATTTTCAATTAAAAAGTTTGTTGTTGTAAAAAGTTTAACATTATAACAAAAATATCAGCTTTTTCAGATTCATGTTGAAGCAACTTACCTTTGTTATTTCTTAAGTGGTTTATTTTTCTCAGTTTTATCTTCTGTTTGCTTTAAATCTCTTCCAGACAGTACTTGGTGGATTTGGCTCACATTTTACTGAAGAACACTTTCTCTTAAATTGAGTTGCCATGTTCTGCAATATATCTCACTTGAATCAGGAAGTTTATTGATTTGTCTGCAGTAACCTTCCATGATTAGTTTCTAAAGTAAAGCGATGTCTTCATCAGTTTCATATTGAGAGTTACTCAGGGTGAGACAGGTTGTCAGTTAATTGTCATTTCATTTTTAAATGATTTTGGTTTTCTTATGCCCACTTTATTACAAGTCTCCTTTATTAACACATGACATATCGTGTGACCATACACATTTTTTAGAGGTAGGGGAACCTGGTTAGAAAAATATGTAGGAAAATATAAGTAACCTGCAAAAGGATGGATTTTAATGTGTTGATTTTTTAAAAAAAAATAAATTGTAATTTACTTTGTAAAGTATTTTATCTTCTGAAACATATTTTAATTACCGTATTAAGCGTTTTTTTCAGATGGTTGAAGAAGCAATGAAAGCATATGCTGAAACAGCAAGAGAAGCCTGGGTTATGGCATGGCCAGGACAAACAGTGTTGGCTGTGTCCAGCACTTACTGGACTACAGAAGTACACGAAGCCATCTCCAAGATGCCTGAAGGTCTTCCAAACTATTTGGACAAGTGTAACAAGCAAATTGAGAAAATTATAGAACTAGTACGAGGGAAATTAGCAATGCAAACACGAATCACATTAGGTATATATATATATATATATATATATATATATATATATATATAAAACAGAAAATTTATAATTATTACAAACAATTCTCCATTACATTAAAACTGTTTACACTTGAATACAACTTATCTACTTACAGTTCTAATCAAATGATATGTATTGTTATTGCAGTTTGGTGTCGGGTCTCAGACTGATGCAGAAACATCTTTATGCTAACATTTTCGTTAGTTTGCATTATTATGATTACTGTTTCTGTTCTTTCAAACATTTGGTCAAAGAACGGGAAGATTTAACCTATTATGTGCAATAACACTGTATACAATGGGAGAGTTGACTTAAAACACATATAACTAGAGTGACGAAATAACCCAGTTTAATATAAATTTACTCGTTGTTACTGACAAATAGTTATAAGACTTTCTTAGTTATAAAAAGTTAAACATTACCATCTCTTAATTTATTAATGGTAATTAATTAATTTATTAACAAAAAAATTTAGTTTCGTACATCATGTTTGCCTTAAGCAAGTTACCTTTTTCAAAACCGTACCATTTTCAAAATATTTAGTTTATATATTGAAATATGTAAAGGGATGAATTGTAAATTTTCAACCACTAAAATATCATATTTCCAAAATAATGTTTATATTTGTAGACATTATATACTGTATTATACCTGGTTTATATAACACAGAAAATAAATAACAATTTTAAAAGTTTATTGTTTTTTAAAGTAATAAAATTTTTTTTAATTTGTTTAAATTATTTTTTTTTAATTAAAAGAATCTTTTTATTTATACTTAGGTTATCATGAGAGTCTAATTTCATGTACAGTAGTAAACCCCTATTGGTTTAATGGACCTTGTAGGTAGTCAGTTAAATGAGGGCAGAATCTGTAAGTGGCTGATTATTTCAAGTAATTGTTTTACCGGCTTTGTGTAGTATTTTTGTTCAGGTGTATGCATATTTTTTTTGTTAAACAGCTTCGGGTTTCTTACCTAGAACTGTATGTTTGGGCTTTTAGAATGGATTTATACTACAGCAAGTTCAGGCAATGCACTGAATTTCTATTCCAAGAATAAGTTTAATTCTGTTATTGGATATTTTTTAAACTGTCTTCCATGGTAAATAATAAAAGTGACCTTCTAGACAGAACAAAACACTGTACATGAACATGACTTATATATAGCATAGGAGATGGCAGCTGACACCAACTTCTACCCTAAGCAAATACTGATAATAGAAAAGTAAACAGTCTTATTATATAGTGGATTGAGATAGAAACAGTCAAATAATGTCAGTAAATTTGGAAATATTGCATGAATGTTCCTAATGAAAGATAAACACTCACACTATTTATGATTATACCATTCAGCGTATGAGTCTACCACATAACAGTCACATGAGTACTCAGTTATGTGAATACTTGTCAAAAAGTTAAGTACATATAATTTACCGTATTAAAGACCTATGTATGTAAAACTTTTATAAAACATAATTAGATTATTATAGAAAATTTAAGTTTGACTACATTTACTAAAACAATAACAATAAAACATTCTGTGCTATAAACTGAATATACGAGTTATCAATCACTGAAAGTACGGTTGGTCTACTTCTGACATTTGTTACCCCAACAGTTCCAGTCAAGACTCCACATTAAAAAAAAATTATATGCATCAGACATTTTGTATCATCTATTTTCAAAATTTAAAATGAAATAATTTTGGTTTTTGTTGATAAATCTGAAGTCCATAAAATCAAGATCTGTGAAACTGAGAATTATAGTATGCACTGTAGTTTAACATTACCAGTTTAACCCCCTTTGAATTCATTAGTAGTTTTACCAAACATGTTTAATTTCCTATTTAAGCTATTGTTACAAGTTTTATTTATTATGTTATGCGATTTTCCTTTTCACTACAGGAGCTTTAGTTGTAATAGATGTTCATGCACGTGATGTTGTTGACATGTTGGTAAGCAAAACAGTTACAAAGGAAGATGACTTTTTATGGTTGAGTCAACTTCGCTACTATTGGGAAGTAAGTTCTTTTTAAACTTCATTAGGTTAGTTTAATGAAATATATTACTTTTATTTCAACCTTTAATGACTAATGCTAAATACTAGTATAGGAGTACTTCTGTTAGGGAATATTCCTACACTAAAGTGAATAAAAGAGTACTGGAGTTGCAGAATATTCCATGTATATATTAAAAAAAATGCTTTCTAAACTTTTTTTTTGTTTTCAGGAGTTGTAAAAAATATAGTAATGTAATACTAGGAAATTTTTGTAAGATTAGCAAAGTGTACAATTAACATTGGGGGAAGAAATAAGTTTATAAAGTACACAGAATTTATATTTACTTTAGACAACATTTTTGTCATGGAACATTGATAAAGTTCTGTAACAAAAACTTTTTTTTATACCTCTGTACTTTTTTGTCGTTTACTTTTGTAGGTTTTAAATAATTGTAAAGCAGTTGTTCAATTCAGATTGAATAAAAACAGTTGTTCAATGCAAATTAAAAGTAATTAAATTAACATAAAATTAAAGAGGAATTTTTTGGATCCTAAATAATTACTTTATAAGTGCATACCATTTGATTGGTGTTACTATTAATTGTCTCTAAAATAATTAATTTTTAACCTTATTTTCAGTGGTTTTTAAAACAAATAATTACTTTTTTAGTTTGTTTTAAAATAAAATTTGTATCAAAACAGTGGAATAGCCCCAAAACCTTAAAAGGCCCATAGGCAAAAGATTGAATTGGGGCTCAGCTACTTTTACTATAGTGTAAAGAAATTTGTAAACTTGTTGAACTCTTCTAATAACCTCTCCTTCCCTTACTGAACTGACAAGGTAAATAAGTCCTAAATTTATAGGTTTCTCAATACCTACAACCAGACATAATTCAACAAAGAAAAAAAAGCTTTATAAATAAAAGTTTAATTGTGATAAAAAAACAGCAGTTTTTTCTTATTTACAAGACCAGTTAGAGAAGTGCGTGACTTGGGCGTTTACTCATGACACAAATGGGAGGCATGAAAAATTTACCCTTTAGAGACAAACTTCCAATAAATCAGAAAAATTTACCTAAATATGAAATTTATGGTTTTACAGAATGGTTATAGATATTTAGGTAACTGAAGAATCATGAATATATGATCAAATCAAAAATACCACATATAGTTCAGATATTTTCATGTATTTCATTACTTCCTTCAGTTTAGGATAGAAATTAGCCAAGTGTGTGAAATGTAGGCCGATGGTAGCAGTTGTCTGAGCATTGCACAATCTGTAAATCTAGTTGACTGTGTTTATTTTATTTTTCTGTAGTATTAAGCTTTATTAGTTTGATATAAAATGAGCACACATTTTTTAAATTAGGAAGAGGCACATGAAAATCTTGGTTTATTCTGAAATTTATTTTACATTTTGATAGTGAAAAAGAGGAAATATTGGTATAAGATTTCTCCTTTTGTTCACTGTAAGAGATATGGAAAACTTTAGAATATTTATGTAGTGACCACTTTTATTCTGCTCTAACAGCCATCTAATAATTGCTTGTTTTTATTTTATACTTATACTTTTTTCCTCAACATTTTTTTAACCCCCTTCCCAAAATCCTAATGATACAGTCTGTATCCATGACCCCCTCCCCTTATGGGCACTCTTGTTTGAAAGACATATACACTACTTAAAGGCATAAATCAGTATAAGCCAATATAGTTAAGTAAGTGTTGTAGTTATGTAAGTTGAAGTTTAGTCTCCTCTTTTTGCACAAGTGTTTTGCATGAAGTATGGTCTACACCAGGGGTTCTCAATCTTGTTTCTGCTTCGACCCGCTAAATATTTTTTTTTAATTCTATACCCCATATGTTTACAATGTGTTGCACAAATATGTATATTTTTTGCATACATATTTATGTATGATGCAAATGAAGCTTTTATTAGAAGTAATTCAGTAATACCATTTTTTAAAAATAATTTGTAATTTGTATTATTAGATATACATTAAGGAAATAATTATATTTATAGAAGCAGAAATTTAAATAAAGTATAGATCAGATAAATCACATAAATACATAAAATTGTAATGAGTTGGTGTTCTTCGATTATCTTACTTCTAACTGGGGAAATATTTGTTAATATTAATCGTAAATCACCACTTTCTGATATTTTAAAGGTTTAAAAAGGGAATATATTTCATTGCCTCCAATAGACACCTCTGAATTCAATCTACCCCCTTCAAAGTTCAATAGACCCCTAAGGGGTCCACCTAGACCCCGTTGAGAACCTCTGGTCTAGACTATAGAAGAGCACCATGATGATGAAACAAATATGACATTTATTTTTACTAGATTATAATAAGCAGCTGTGCTATTTCACTGTGTAGGTTTGAACAATAAAAAAAGAGTTTTTGTTAACAGGAAAACAATATGGTAACCCGAATGATAAACTCTCAGCTAAAATATGGCTATGAATACCTTGGCAATTCTCCTCGTCTTGTTATCACTCCGCTTACTGACAGGTGTTACAGAACACTGTTTGGCGCCTTACATTTACATTTAGGTGAATCATTAAATTCTTTTACTTCAAATTGTATGTGTCCTTTTTAAAGTTATGTTTATACATTTGCTGATCTACATTTAAAACTTCAGTTCATGTGCAAAAATATCACACAAAGATGTCCTCAATATCAGAAATTTTGTTATTGTCTTTACCTATAAGCTTATTTAAAAATAAAATAAATTAATCTTTATCACATTTTTTTGTTTTATGTGAAATGCCATTTTGTATATTTTGAGAAATAACAAATTTTTTTACTGATTAGTGTAAATGGTTTTTATAAGTTTTTTAACTTACCGCTTAACATTGATTTTGTTTTACGAATATTTACATATTAAATTTAATTATTTTTACTTTTAATTATTCAAGTGAAGTCAGTTTTAATAAGATTATAATGTAGTTACAAGTAACACAGATGAATCAATATTAGTTTAATCTACTCTGTTAGGTGGAGCTCCAGAAGGTCCTGCTGGAACCGGCAAGACTGAAACCACCAAGGACTTGGCTAAAGCTGTTGCTAAACAATGTGTTGTTTTCAACTGTTCTGATGGCATGGACTATATTGGACTTGGAAAATTCTTTAAGGTATTAATTTGTATTGATATTAACAAAAACCGCTAAGTGATAAAAGTTTTTTGCCAAGTCTACAGATAAAAATGTTGTTGAATCACCTTTGAATTCTACCAAGAACCAATCACCTGCTTTCACAGTTTACTGAACAATATCAATCTTTGCACTTGGCAGTGGGCCTGCCTTTTTCTTCAAAATAGCTCTCTGATTTCAGTCACTGATACATTTGATAAATAGGTATGTAAAATATTTAAATGTCTTTGGATAAACAATTACTTTGTGTAAAATTTTTAAGTGAAGTTATATAGGTCCATGTGGAATTTATTTTATATGAATTATTGAAAGACGGATAGATCTTCACTATGTAAGTGACCTCCTTAAATGATATGGGTTTGGTTTCAGTGTGACTTTTATGGTTTGAATTCAAATAAGTGTGTGGTGTAAGATTAATAAATTGATGATTTTGTATCTGCTCTATGATTTCACATTGACATTTGCTAATATGGTGACTATAGTGTACAACATGGAACACTCTTGTCATTACAGAGAGTAATGAGGGCAGTATGAAGGCACACTGCTGTCAAGCGTGAACAGTGACATTTTTCAGTAAACCATGTAAGTTGGTGACTGGTTCTTAATGGCATTCATAGGTAATTTAAAAGTGTTTTTAATTGTAGACTTGGTGAGGAATTTATTTGTTTTTGTTCAAATTTGGATAATTTTCGTAGGAGTGTTATTGGAACAAAATATTTCGGAAAATGATTGTGATAAATTAATTATCTATTAACTGGTGAAGAAAAGTAAAATGTTTATTCAGAGGAATTACTTTTAGTGCTTACGTTTCATTGTGTACATTCTGTATTACATGTATTATGTACGTTCATTAATACAAAACTGTAATAGTTGATTTTTTTAAGATTGTAGAAAACTTAAAAGGAATTTTTTTAATTTTTCAAAACTTTTCATCATTGATGAAAATTGGTTTGGTAGTTCAGGCTGTAGGAACACCAATGTTTAAGTTTTAATATTTTTTAAAATTTTCTGACTGTTTTAGCAGTTTAATAAATTTTAATGTATTTTATTTTTATGCAAAAAGCACATACTATAACCATGATGAATAAAATGAAACATCATTGATCAAAATCAGTTACGTAGTGTAAACTGTAGACATGTAAATGTTGAAACAGGAGAAAATATTTATAAGTGTTATTTTCAAATCATTTAAGTTTTCACTCTTAAAAATTTGTTTTTTATTCTTACCACTGCATCATACCCCCATTCACATTCATTTGCACAAATGCATGCACACACACACACACACACACACACACACACACACACACACACACACACACACACACACACACACACACACACACACACACACACACACACACACTGTAGCAGTTTGATTGACTTGGTAGAATAGAATCCAGCCACTTCTTGATAGATATTTTTTTGTAAGTGCTGTAGATGCATTTTAAGTAGTACAGTACATACTACTTAAAATATATATCCACAGCCACAGATATATTACATATAGTAGCCACTATTACCTTATTAATCACATATAAAAAAAAACTTAAACAATTTTCTCTTATCTCAAATTACAACTTGTTAATTAGTTATAATGAATAATCACTCTCTTAACCATTATAAAGTGTTTTCTATTAAAGTTATAATTTATAGGGATTAGCTTCTTGTGGTGCGTGGGCATGTTTTGATGAGTTTAACCGAATTGACTTGGAAGTGTTGTCAGTAGTCGCCCAGCAGATCTTGACCATACAAAGAGCCATTAACTCTGGAGCTGTAAAACTTGTGTTTGAAGGGACTGAACTGACCTTGGATCCTACTTGTTCTGTATTTATTACTATGAATCCTGGCTACGCTGGTCGTTCAGAACTGCCAGACAATCTCAAGGTTATGAATTTTCAATTTTAAATTATTATGGTAAAATTTATGAACATGGATGTTTATAAATAGAAACATCCACATTTAAATAGAAACATTTGTTTGAATAGTAAAAATATTCTTAAAACAAAAAAGACAAAAAAGTTAAAATTAATTAAAAAAAATTAATTAATTAAAAAAGAAAAATTAAATAACATTCAAATTCTGTTTGCATGGTATTTAAAAAATGAGTTTATTCTATGAAAAATGAGTCTACTGATGTAGACTACACACTTTTTTTGCATTGAAGTGTGTTTTCTACAATTGTTAAAGTATATTTATGAAATATTAATGAACATGCATTATTTGTTCATGTTATGTAAAGTTTTTAATGTTTTGTATATTTACTATTTATTTTGTGTTATAAAATCGTAATTTAAAATTATTAGCACATGGCAAAAAAAGAACAAATAATCATTTTTAAATTTAACTTGATGCCAAATAATAATTGTGGAAGAAATATTTTTTAGATAATTATGTAGTTTTTTGTAAACAATTTTTGAACAGCCTACCACTGTAATGATAAAATTATTATCATTATTATTATTGAATTTTCGTAAGTATGTAAAATTTAATTTGAACATAAAAAAGTTAAAATATGCTAGCAGTAGTTTTCAGTGAATAAAGCTTTTTGTCAATCATCATGCAAATTTTTATTATATTTCAGGCTTTATTCCGATCAGTTGCCATGATGGTTCCTGATTATGCACTTATTTCAGAAATTGTCCTCTACTCTTATGGTTTTATCAGCGCTCGTCCGCTTGCAGTTAAGATTGTAGCTACGTACAAACTTTGCTCAGAACAGCTCTCTTCTCAACACCATTATGATTATGGTAAGTTACAGTATCATCCAATTACTCATATACCATCATCCTCAATTCTTAAAGTAAAATTCAAGACTAAAATGCAATGTCCTAACCTATAACAATTTAGTATATAATATTTATTATTACGCTGTTTTCATAAATACTTTTTTGCAAATAAATTAATGCAAGCAACTTTTATAGACAAACTATTGACAGCACACATACGAAAAATCATTTACGGTTATTAAATATTTTGATGTGAAATATTGTAAATATGAACTCTTGTACTAATAAAGTTGGGGCATGCTTGCCCATAATGAATTTAGTTTTTCTGGCATTTTTTTCAGTTGGACAATATTTACTGCAAAGCACAACTGCAGGACAAATATTACAATATCACACCATTTACAATATCCACCATATACAATATGACACCATTTTTGTGAGCTTAAGAAAGTTCAATTGAGTTTAACATTTCTCTTTACTTTTAACATTAGTAATTATTTATTAAGAAATAAGGTAATTTATAATTTGTTTTGTTATTCTATTTTTATATTGTAACACTATGATTTAAATAACTTGGGATAAAGAGATCTATTTTAAAACACAGTCAAACTGTAATTTGTTATTTAATTAAATTCTCAATTATGCTTTAAAATATATCCTGCTCGCACATACACAAGATTTTTCGTGGATAAATTAATTAAAATATCTAGGTTAAAACATCCCAAGTGCTAAAGTTTGATATGTGTATAGATAAACAATATTATAATATCATAATACGTATGTTTAACTTAAAGCTGGGTTGTCCAATTCCATCCACTCCCAGTTATTTATTTTTCCTCTATGTATCTTTAACCATCTTTCTGTCATGTTTTTAACAACTGCTTTTCCAGGCTATGTTCCACATGCCATTCATTACTGGTTGAAGTTCAGAATATTGTGTTTACCCAAATTTGTGCTCATCAGCCTTTTTTTTATTCTCTTATGTCAAATAATTTTTATACAAAAGTTAATTGCAATAAAATGTATTCTCTACCCTGATACTAAACACCGTTATGTCGTTTAACAAGAATAATAAAAACATTTTCTTTAGTCTAATTTTAGTTGTCAATTTTTCAAATGAAAATTGTAATTAGTTACATAAAAGAGAAAAATAATACATTTGGCATACATTATTAAACAATGTTTTATTAATAAACAAAACACTTTCTTATGTTTTTGTTAGTAACGTTTTACATATTTTATAAGTTTAGATGGCAGAAATGAAAAGCTAGAAATAAATTACAAAATACAAACTAAAAGTACTTTTACCTTTGTTTTTGGTTCTGTCTCTCTCTCTCTCTCTCTCTCTCTCTCTCTCTCTCTCTCTCTCTCTCTCTCTCTCTCTCACACACACACACACACACACACACACGCTGAAAATTATTTATTCATATTAATATAAAATGTTCAACAGATACTATAACAAATATATTATGTTTTAGGTATGAGAGCAGTGAAATCGGTTTTAACAGCTGCGGGTAATCTCAAATTAAAATATCCAGATGAAGTTGAAGATATCATCATGTTACGTTCTATCAAAGATGTCAATTTGCCTAAATTCCTTACACATGACTTGCCTCTCTTTGAAGTAAGTATGTATATTTTTATTATATAATACAAAATTGGTAGTTGAGACACATCGTTGTTGGCCAAACATGTTTTTTTGTTTTATATATTTTATAGTGTATGATTAGATCAAATTTCCTGTAAGACTTAGCAAGGTCAAAGTGAAATGTAGCAAATGTAAGTGCAGGTGCACAGTGAAAATTGCTTGAAGAAACAATAATGTACAATTATTTTAAATGGTTTTATGAGATGATGTAACAAGTGACTAATTAAAAGTGATCAGAGTGGCCAGTAGAAAGGTGAATGGAGAGGAAAATATTGTTGAAATTCATCAAATTTTGCTTGTAAATCAGTAACTGACTTTGAAATCTACAACAAACCTAAACCTAAGTGAACAGGTAACATTGGTACTGAGCAGAAAATTTTAACTGAAGTACTTTGCATTCACAGAGAGCTCCAAAAGGACCTCAATAATAAAAATGCAAAAGAAAGTTAAACTGTGTACATACCTTTTGGATAAGTATGGTGATGTGTTCAGTTGATTATATTATTTGTCAAACCACTATGTGCATACTACTAACTAATGAAATTCTAGTAGAAATGTTATACAACCTCTGTTAGTGACCAGGACATTCTTTTTTCTTCCGTCAAACACTAAACCAATCAGAAGAACTAATGTTTCAAAAATGCATAACTTGAGGTGTGCATGTTACATGCATACTATATGCTATTATTAGTAGCATATTGCATTAACAAATATTGCATTACTATTATTAAATAGTAAAAATCATGTAATATTAGTAAATATTGCATTGTTAAATGCTATTATTATGGGTGTCAAGTTGCATAGTAATTTTCAAAAGAATTGGTATTTCATTCTGTACAATATGATTTTTTGGCTCACAACAACACACCTGCATACTTAAGTGCAGTTATAGGAATTTTGTGATCACAAAAAAACCAATTTGGTGGTCAGCTGTTGTACCACATAATCTTGCCCCAATTTTTTCCAAAGCTCAAAGAAGTTTTAAAGGATGCTATTTTGATGACATGAAGGCATTAAGATTAATGTGACACCAGTTGTGTTGATAATTACAGAAGGAGTTTGAAATTTTCTAACTTTATAAGTTTATTTATATTTTAAGAAGTCTATAATTGTCAAATAATAGATAAACTATTTAAATATTTTTAGGTTATCTTAATTTGTACAGGGTATTGCATCAGACTTATTCCCAGGAGTAGAATTACCTGAGCCTGACTACACGTTATTAAACCAAGCTGTACACGATGCTTGTGAAGCTGCCAATATACAATGCACATCATTCTTCTTGGAGAAGATTCAACAGATTTATGAAATGATGATTGTCAGGCATGGTTTTATGATAGTTGGCCTTCCTTTTGGAGGCAAGACATCAGCTTATCGAATGTTGGCAGATGCATTGGCCTTAATTGAGGAAAGGGTAAGATTGTAACAAGAGTATTGTTTTTTAAAAACTCAGTTTAAAGTAAACACAACCTAAAATATATAATGATTAAATCAATTTTTGAGAAAAATAAAAAATTAAGTTGAATTTGTTTTTAACAGCCTGAGATGTTACAACAACTCGGATGTGACCTCATTTTCTCATAAGTCCGGCCAGAGTTTATATTAATCGTAAAATACAACATGCTTAACAACACAAAATATTTTACTAGGGGATTATGATAGTGTAAGCATTCTTATATTCATTTTATTATAAATTTTACAGTTCAATAGGACCTCTTTTACCCAAGTCAATATGGACTCTTCAAGACATTTAATTCATCTGCATATGATATTTTTTCGAAATATAGTTCTTTCTCATTCATCAGTTCCCCTTGTTGATTTACTGCATTGATTAATCGCAGACAATAACTTATATAATGCAGTAAGTTAAGTACATGGACATGGAACTCTGCAAATCATGCGTCATTAAAAGGAAAAGTCCTGAAGTTTTCCTGTACTGTATCCGCTAAGTTTTTGTGCTCCAATAACATGAATGTTATTGTTAATGAATGTTATTGTTGTGTTCGTGTTTGATTTGTTTCAGGGACAAATGGATGAACACAAGGTACAAATTATTGTAATCAATCCTAAAAGTATCACTATGGGACAGCTATATGGTCAGTTTGATGCAGTTTCCCATGAATGGTCAGATGGTATACTGGCTGTGAGCTACCGACAGTTCGCCATGTCTACAAATGATGACAGGCTAGTAATTATTCTTCATTTACAGAAAACATTTATTTACATAAATTCTGCAATTTTAACTCATTGGTTTATAAAATACTTTTATTTTTGTAAAGTTATTCTGGAATTCTGGTTATAAAATATAATCAATAACTATTTATTACGGTTACAAATTAAATTTTTGAAAAGTATTAACACACTATGAAAACTTATTTGTATATTATCAATAATTGTAACATATTGTACAAGTTTGTAATATTATGAAATGAAAATGTTTGAGTGTTTATTCAATAGTTTGATATAATACCAGAAATTAGTATATATATTTGGATAATGTCTGAAATTTTGGAAAGTTCAAAATGATTAAGAACCAGAGTATTATAAGAATCTTGTATACATGATTATATAGCTACTGACTGACTGAGGCTACAATTATTTCATATTTTACATACATGCTAAAAGGCTGACATTTGACTTTTTAAATTAGGTTTTATGGTAATAGTACTACTAAAATTACGATATTTTAGAATTAAATTTTCTTATATCAGATCAACCTTAGTTAACGTTTTTGGAACTACTAGGTTATTCAGACTAGGTTATTTTACAAGTATTATTCACCTTTATTTAGTCATCATTTTACAGTTCTTAGAATTAAATAATTTTATTGATTTTTGATTACATATTTTTTATTTTTATTTTATTTGTTAACTAAAATTTCAATACAATTTTAAAAACAACGAAAATACTAGAACTGTCTTCATTCACAGACATGTCCATATGTTCATCATTGGAAGATTTACTTTCACATTTTTTATCAGATTCTTCATTTAACAATATTTCATTTACTTCACTCTACACAAATTCTGTTTTTTTCCACATATTGAGAAGAAATAAATCTGAGAGACGACTGCAACAAACATACTGTGTAGTCTGTGTGGACATTTTACCGCTGTCATGTAAGAGCGACACTAGTTCCCAAAAGATTAAATTAATTAATCTTATTATTATGTATGAACGAAATCCAAAAACAATTGAAATTAATCATAAAAGCGTTCTCTTGAGTCATAGGTGGCTTCTACTAGGTGTGTGTTTTACCTTGCCATGCCAATTTACCAGTAGTCATCTCCGAGTACAGTTATGTTGCTTCAACATAAAGTCCATTGACTTCACTGCTGGTTGATTGTATTCGTAGTACCAAGTTTTATCATCAGTAATTTTAATTTTGAAAAAATATGTCATTTTTGAACTGCTCTTTACATTCATTGCACACATTCACATCTCACTCAAGGCCTTTGCTGGTTGTTCATGTTTATATTTTTAAAATTATTTTTTAGATTTACAATGTCTTTGAAAAGTATGTTAAAAATTTAAGAATGACTACTTTTTAAAAAGTTGTTTTAAAATTTGTGTACAAAAGTGAATGGTATGTGAAATTAAGCCTGTGAAAAGTATTTGAATGAATTATATTTTTTTACGGTCTGATAATTTGTATTCTTTCTTTGTAATAAATTTTTTTTTGTAAACAAAACTGTTTCACTATTTTATTTCTGATTTTGAGTTAACCATAATTTTAACTACAAAGTTAACAAACATTGTTATTGCTTAAATTCAGGAAGTGGTTAATTTTTGATGGTCCTGTTGATGCAATTTGGATAGAAAACATGAACACAGTATTGGATGACAACAAGAAACTGTGTCTAATGTCTGGAGAGATTATACAACTAGCCCCAACGACAAATCTCATTTTTGAACCAATGGATCTGGAAGTAGCATCTCCTGCAACTGTACGTTTATTTTTATATTTATAAAAGTGTATTAATAATGTTGTACTACTCATATGTATTTAATAAGAATATCTTACCATCAATCTAAATACCAGTGAATGGTTTATCTCAGAACATATGACGATGCAATTTGGGAATAAGACAATGCTTTATTAGTAATCCAGTCTGAAGACCAAAAAATATTATGTAAACTTATAATTTAACAAATATAATTTGTTAAATAATGTGTGTATTTAATTATGTTTTATATGCAAAGTTCATTTAAAGCAACTGGAGAAGAAAATTTATTTTAAAAACTACAAATACAGTCAAAATATGAAATGTGAGTGAACATATATAGTCCTTAGTGTCCATAAAAATGTTGTGAATGACTGTCCAAAGTCTGCTATGTTAATACTTAACTGTGCAGTCAGTATTACACATATATGGATACACAAAGTTTATTGTCACTAATAGTCACTTAACTAGATTTTAATTGTTAGACATGATATCACACTTATTCACAATTAAAAATGCGGCATGTCCAAGTTTGTATTCAGATATAATCCAGCGAGTAATATTAAAATTATAGTTTGACTGTTAAGTAACATCTATGGTGGTCTCTCTATTGGATAAACCATACAGGATTTGTAGTTATTCCAATTCCTCTCGTACATATGATGATCAGAAATGAGAAATGATGACTTAATTCCCAGGATATTGACACAGTTCACTTGGGAAGTGCATGGCTCTCGAACTAAAATGGGGAAGCATGGAACTTTTTGTATGGTTATGTCCTAATGTCCCTCTGTGGAGAGAAATTTGGACAGAAAGTAGACAAGACAAAACCATGTCTTAATGTGGCCTTGGTCAGTTTACTGACTATTCCCAGGAGGTATACTGTGCAAGTGTGTGACTTGGAGTATGTCTGGAAGCAAAGTGACACCGAGGTTCTGGTTGGTATCATATCAGGGCATGTCATTGTGGTGGGTTGCCTCAGAACCAACCCTGATCATAAGTACTGGTATTAATTCTTTTTCAGGGGGCATCGAAATGTGGCTCTGTCTGGTTGCCTGTAAAATTATCCTGAGCCGTCTTGTTGGGTAATTTCATTGGCGATTGAGACCCTTAGATATTTGAATTTAATTTTAAGTTAAGAGTTGGTACTTTATCAAACACTTGCAATAATCTAAACTTGAAGTAACCAGACCCTTACAACGAGAAAAAGTGCAGAAATGCACATGAAACTAATTTTAATTTATTGTTACATAGTTGTAAAAAATGAACAACTTTTAACTTAAAAAATGTTTAAATTTATGTTTCATACATTCAAATAAGACTTGTTCAAGAACCAAGCTGTTTTGTTAAACTGGTTTGAAAAATTGCTACATACATATTGGTAGTTCTGAAAAGTGGTTTTATATGCATTGTCTCTTTTTACTGAATTTTTTAAATAATTTTTATGACATATTACAACTCAGTTTAGCTCATTTTTCATAATTCACTTGCATTGTTCACTTCCTTTATTGACTATTGTACTTTATAATATATGTTTAAGATAAGTTATTTCTATTTAATTTTATTTATATTAATTGTGTTAATATAAGTTATGTCTATTTTTTAAATAGGCTTCATTAATTAGTTGGATTATAACAGAATATCTAGTCCCTGTTTCTTTTTGATTTCCCACTAGATGTTCTGAGTTAGGCTGTGTTTTATCAGTAAGACTGGACCACTTCTCTTTTAGCTTTCAGTCCCCCCTCATTAGTATACCATGTGAACTACATAATGATACTACACAAAGTAATGGTAGTGGTGTAGACAACTTGAGAACATCTGATATGAGTGCAAATCGTACTACACCTACTGAAGATAATTCATCATGCATGATGATCATATAATTTTCAAGTACAGTCCCCAAATAATATTTCAGTACTATATTTCGCAGTGATTTGTCCAAGAAACTAAATGGCTTTGGTGAGATGTCAGCAGCAAACTGTCTGACGCTTAAACAGATGGTCTGAGTTAGGAGTAGGAAAAGATAGCAACTACTGCTATTTTGAGCATTTAAGTGTACTTCACAACACATTTTATGAATGGTCACAGAGGTGCCTTTGCTAATAAGTTATACTTACAGTCTTTTTAAACACAAAGTTATCATATATTAATTATTCTTTTGTTAATGTGTGACAACGTCTGTTTCAAGCTGACTGAGAGTGCATGTTCAGTCTTCCCCAAAGTTGGGCTATTATGTGCTTGTATTTGCATCATCAAAAGTTTTAAAATCAATTAAATTTCCTAAGTTAACATAACTAGATTTAAACTCATTTTGTAATAATTTCAACTAAATACAGTGTTTTGTAACTGAATAAATTATTACAGGTATCAAGATGTGGTATGATCTATATGGAGCCTTCTTCTCTTGGTTGGCAATGTTTACTACAATCATGGCTCAACACTTTGCCTCCTTGCCTTCATGCACAAAACAAGGCTGTTATTAACCATCTATTTAATCGATTCTGTCCAGTTCTGATTTACTTTTTGAGAAGGTGTCATGCAACAGTACGTCTTTATTATGTTTTAAGTCTCTAAGATTATATGAAACATGAAGCTGTCTTAAACCTGAAAGCAACAGTTGACCAGTTCAGCTGGAACTAAAAGTTTGCAAGCAGAATAATTAAGTACTGGGTTTGAGCATTTCTGCTTATTAGTGGTGGTAAGAAAGGAAATAGTCTCCCATGCTGTCACACTTCAAATACCAAAATTTTTTTCAGTCACTGAACATATGTATCACTATAGAATGTCAAACAGCAGAAGAATTTTGAGTGCCACCATGTATATTTGTGCAAAACTATGAAGAATTGTATATGCGACTGTGTATGGAGAGAAGTTTTCAACTCCAAGCATAGAAACTACCCAGTGGGGGATGTTTTCTGACTAACTGTTCAGAGACATTACCACTTCAGTGACATTATCAGACAAATTATAAAAAAACTAAAATTAGGCTAGACAGAAATTAAATAAAAAAAACTTACAGTTTAAAAAAATTAACCAGAAAAATAAAAAAACTCTTTAAAAAAATAAAGTAAGTAATATTCAACAAAAGTAGAAAATAGTCACTTTTATTACTTGTATCTTTTAAAACTTAGACAGCAGAAACTTTTCTAATTCAAAAGTTGAATAAAGATAAAATGTAACCTTTAAAAGAACAAAACTGTACTAAACAAAAACTCATTAAGAACACAGAAAAACTATTGAATAGTTACTTTAAACAGAGTGAGACACAATGACTGATCTTAAAAATAATAGTTATAGGAAATAACAGAAATAAGGAAATAGGAAAAATATTAGAATGCTTAATATTATTTTTAATACATTATTGAAAATATTTGTAAATATATATTTATTGTTCTAGTTAATCAAAATGTTTGGTAAACAAATCTAATGTTTCTGACAATGTTTTTATAACCTGTTACTGTATACCAATAACCTTTTTTTATTTAAATTTTATGAAAATAAATTTTAAAATTTACCAATTCTTTTAAACCATAATTTATCATAGTGATCAGTATTTGAAACAATTATTCTCATCAACTGACTTTAGATAATCATAAGGAGGGAAATTGTTAGATATATATGTATATGAATAAAGAGCTGCTATCCTTTTCACCCTCTAAGGATGACTTCTAAGGTTAACCTGAGTTTCATATTTTTTTAGATGTTATCAACCATCTTACACGTATCCATTTACATCTTAGAGATGTAAATTTTTGTCATTTATAATGAGAGGAAATGATAGAATTAGGTAATGTAGCAACCTATTGAGGGTTGCAACTTTAAGCAATACTTTTAGAGACAATTAGGAAGGCTTTTTCAACAAGCTTATTTTTCATATTCATACTGAGTTTTAGTGATTTACATTGGGGGAAATAGTAAAATGAGGTTGGAGGGTTGTGATTCCATTTCAACCTCTTATAGATTAATATCCTTTACTAATATTATTATTATCTTGTAATTACTTACTTTGATATAAATAACTTGCACGTAAAATTTCTTTCGTACAAAGCGATGATCACGTCTTTGGAAAATATTGATTCCAAAGCAATATTACAGCTGATAACACACGATGCCTTTCTCTGTTCAATTCTTGTAATATAAACACAAAGTCACTCTGTTATCTAACTTAGTATTTAAACATGTCAAATTGCATTATGAACTATTTGAGGAGAGTAGAGATAAAGAAATAAACTGTAGTAAGTGTGTGGCTAACAAGTTTTAGTTTACCCTCATTGCACTAAAAGCTTATCTATAGAATTTTTCTTTATTCAGTATGCTGCAATAAATACTGTAACATGTCTCTGCTTTGTCTGGGAGAATGCACGTTATAACTGGTGATAACTGTACTTTATGCATGTTGAGTTCTAACAAATAAAAACATCAGTTTTTAATTTCAGTAAACAAATAACATTAGCAGTTGCTAAAATCAGCTCTAAAATCAGTTGCTAATTGGAAAAGCAATGTAGTCAATATGATTGTTGACCTAGTGCAGAGGCCAAGCTGATCAAACAGGTCAAGGCACCTATATAAACTCTGACTCAACATGCAAAAGATTGTTGACCTAGTGCAGAGGCCAAGCTGATCAAACAGGTCAAGGCACCTATATAAACTCTGACTCAACATGCAAAAGATTGTTGACCTAGTGCAGAGGCCAAGCTGATCAAACAGGACAAGGCACCTGTATAAACTCGGACTCAACATGCAAAAGATTGTTGACCTAGTGTAGAGGCCAAGCTGATCAAACAGGACAAGGCACCTGTATAAACTCGGACTCAACATGCAAAAGATTGTTGACCTAGTGCAGAGGCCAAGCTGATCAAACAGGTCAAGGCACCTGACCAGAGGCCAAGCTGATCAAACAGGACAAGGCACCTATATAAACTCCGACTCAACATGCAAAAGATTGTTGACCTAGTGTAGAGGCCAAGCTGATCAAACAGGACAAGGCACCTATATAAACTCCGACTCAACATGCAAAAGATTGTTGACCTAGTGTAGAGGCCAAGCTGATCAAACAGGACAACTGACTCAACATGCAAAAGATTGTTGACCTAGTGTAGAGGCCAAGCTGATCAAACAGGACAAGGCACCTGTATAAACTCTGACTCAACATGCAAAAGATTGTTGACCTAGTGTAGAGGCCAAGCTGATCAAACAGGACAATATAAACTCGACTCAACATGCAAAAGATTGTTGACCTAGTGCAGAGGCCAAGCTGACCTAGTCAGAGGCCAAGCTGATCAAACAGGTCAAGGCACCTATATAAACTCCGACTCAACATGCAAAAGATTGTTGACCTAGTGTAGAGGCCAAGCTGATCAAACAGGACAAGGCACCTGTATAAACTCGGACTCAACATGCAAAAGATTGTTGACCTAGTGTAGAGGCCAAGTTGATCAATTGTAAGAGTAATACTTATGTATATATATCTGTGTGTGTGTGTGTGTGTGTGTGTTTGTGTGTGATTTCAGTTACATATAACTCTAACAGTCCAATCAAATATGAAGAATTATGATGTAATAAAATTTTATTTGTTTTAAGGAAATATTTCCTTCAACTGATTCAAACATTTTACGCTCTTTGATGAACTTCTACGATTGCTTCATGGATGATTTCAGAGATGAAAAGTTTACAGAAAATATATCAGATCTTGACACACGTGCACAACTAGAGGTACTAATCACAATGACAATAATTAATTTCCCTTTCATTTTTAAATTTCTTTAGTAATAATTAATTTAAAAAAAACAATATTACATTTGTTTCAGTATTAGGTAAACTTGTTTTTGAAAGAAAGGCGAGTTTAAATCCATATGTGGTTAATTTATGATGTTATAAATAATTAGAGTTAAATATTTATTTAAAGGTTAAAAATATATAGGCCTTTAGGCCTTAAAACTGGGTCTTGTAATAATATCATAGATGACTGATGCTGAAAAATTATATTGTGTTTGTGATAATGCATCAGATGATATGCTGTTAAAATAAAAATTTACTGTGCAATATAAAAGTAAAAAAGTTGTCTCTTAAAAGTTGTTAAAGAAATATTTTAAGTAAGGCATATATTTAACCTGATTTTTTAGTGCTTTCTAAATGTTTATAGTAAAATGATACTTTGTTGCAGGGAGTGTTTTTCTTCTCTTGTATTTGGTCGCTAGGTGGAACACTGAACTATCAAAGTCGAGAACAGTTCAGTATTTTGTTCCATGGACTACTACAAAAGGAATTTCCACAGAAATTGAAAAATGATTTTGGTATTCCTGATAGTTTGCTTCATCCTCCTTTAAAACCATATATTTATACGATTCCTGATCAGGCTACAGTTTTTGATTATCGTTTTATTAAAGAGGTTTGTTTGTTTAAAATTAACTTTAATGTTTAGTCTATGCAATTTTGTATTTGATTACAATATAGAAACAACGTTACAATTAACGAATTGATTAATATCGTTTGCAATAGACAGTAAAATTTAAGGTGATTAACACGTGTTTTGATAACAGTTCAAGTAAATTACTTTGTTTTTTGTCTATAATTTTTCTTTTGTAAATATATATAAGAGAGAAATTTTTTTGAGAGAGAAAGAAATAAAAGAAGAAAATAGGAAAGGGGAGAGAGAAGAGAGGGGGAAGAAGTATATATATATATATATATATATATATATATATATATATATATATATATATATATATACTAACTTCTAGGTCAAATCTTCATACAGTAAGCTCTGTGAAATTTCAGGGATCTCAATCAAGAGCTGAAATGAAAAACCATTAAACGATTTTCACAAATTTTATTAATTTTCTTCTTCAGTTCAGCTGTCAAAATGCTTGGTTGGCTACTATGGTCTTCATTGTTTACATTTTCATAGCCATTTTTAAACATTATGCACCAGTGCATTACTCACTCTGCTTTCAGTCATAATATCTTTAACATATATTTAACAGAGATGATGACAAATGTCAGTCAGTTTACTGTTTTTGCCAACAAAAATCATATGATTTGATTGCATTTCACAAGTAGTTGGGTTCTGAAGTGCAACACAAATTTTAAAAACTTATTGTGAATAAATAAAACACATCATTAACCTCTAACTACAATGTGGTCACTATAACTGTGATAGTTTGATGTTAGTGTTGAGTTTTAGTTAGTCAAGGCCCATGAAAATAGACTTTGTCAAAAAATGAACACTATGTTTTAATCCAGAAACATTGACTTTGGCATTTTTGTTGTGCAAAAATGCAAGACTTCTTTGTATTTCTTTCTTAACAGATATAATTTCAGACATAAATTTAAAATTATAAAGATACTCTTACTTATATTTTTTCAAAGTTTTTGAAAACTCGACTGTCAACATAAGAAGAGAAAGAAGTTTTGCAGGTCAGGAACATAGTGACAATAACGCATTCATCCAAGGTGGCTGCTGTCACAACACTTGGCAAAGTCAGATACATAACAATAATAGTAGGCCAGTCCCTGTAGATGTGTAATGAGCAGGAGAATCTGGCTGGTCAGAATGGCTTCACATGCCACATCCTTAGTAAAGCCCTTTCAAAACATGAGTTACTTTGTGAATAGGTCTTATGTATTATAAAGCCATGATCTTGTGTAGAATACAATTTCTAGCCATGAACTTGAATAATTTTTTTTTCAAGGGTAAAGGTAAATGGAAATTATGGTCTGAAGAATTGCAATCATGTCCACCAATTCCTCGAGATATACCAGTCAATCAGATTATAGTGCCTACAGTGGAAACAGTTCGTAACATGGCACTAATGGCATTGTTGATATCTCATGAAAAACCTCTCATGTTTGTTGGTTTTACTGGTACAGGCAAATCTGCCTACACCACTGTAAGTATACACTAGCTCTTAAATAAAATTACTGGTATACTGTATATATATATATATATATATATATATATATATATATATATATATATATATATATATATATATATATATATATATAAGAAACTTTGCCTTTTAATCAACAAAACATAAATAATTTGTATTTTTTAAAGAAATCTTTGTAGAAGTTTTGGTAACATTTTTTTTTTGAATACTGTACTTTGATAATAAATATTTGATTGCTTTTTATTAAAAATTGTATATTGAAACTTTAAAAAGTTTAATTAATTATATAAAGCTGAGTGAAATTCAGTAAGTCTGGGTGGCCACAAAATGTGGAGCGAAGTTGCACTAAGCCGAGTGGAGTATGCATTCAAAACCTAACCTATTGTTTTTACTGTAAGTGCAGCAACTGAAAGCGTAACAAAGCTAAGCAGAGTCAAGCAGTGATTCTGGGCTCTGCTGCATGTAGCTTCAGCTCTGTATAGTTCAGTTTTGAGGCTGACTCTGCTTCCCATATTGACCACACTTTCAAACTTATTATTTCTCATTATCTATGTTACCGGTGCCTAGGTTATGGTTTTTAAATGTAGTAGTTTCCTAAAATATGTTACAATAGGCTTAAATATTTAGATTTAAAAGATAGAAACATTTTATGATTGAACCCCGTTTTCAGTTGTCTTCATTCCACTCAGCTCTGCTCTGCTTGGCTTAGTTCAGTGCAGCTCCATTCCTCATTTGGTGGCCGCTGGGCCTGAAGATATTTGAAGTTGGTGATTGGGTGATAGAAGAGTTACTAATATTTATCTGTAATCGAAAGTTTACCAATGAAATTATAAATTCATCTTCTGAAATAAATAGGCCTCTTCAATTTTTCACTAAAAAAATTTTTTTTATAGGAATACCTTTTGAAAAAAGTGGATGGAAATGTATACAAACCTTTGTTCATCAACTTCTCTGCACAGACATCGGCTAACCAGACACAAGATATTATTATGAGTAAATTAGATAAGCGTAGAAAAGGTAATTAAAATGTGGATATGTAGATAAATGTTGATGATGGGAGTATAGATATAGTTTTTAAAGATGGAGGTTCTCTGAAACGCGTCAACAAAAGTAGAATTGACGAAGCTAGGGAAGGTAGATCATTATACTGAACACAGTGATAATAATCTTAGCAGAAAAGAAGAATATAAAAAGAATAAATGTTGATGTGCAATTTGAATTGATTTACTGTCTTTTCTCTTTACTTTATAAGTAAAATTATTTAAATTTTAGCTAAATTAATAGAATGTAATCATAAATAATAATAACAACCATAATAATAATAATACATCATCATATAATAATTTCTGACTTGCGTTTTTAGCACAGCTGAGGAAGATGACTTTTGAATCATGCAGTGATTGGGGAATATGCATGGATGTCCCACGTAAATCCTGATGTCAAATGACAGACAAATTAATATAAGCATTTCTCCACTAAAAACAAAGGAATAAATATTAACAGACTAAAAAAATATCCACAAAACAATCAATGAAAATTCCTATTGTAACATTCAGCAAACTTTGTTGAATAACAGAGGATATTAGGATTGTTTAGCTGTGGTATTTTTACGGTTACTTTGCTTCACAACAGTGCTCACTTGCATAATACATACACAAATCAACAGTTTATAGAAGGGCTTTGGTTGGGAACAGTTTGACAGCTTGAATGTTTCACCTACTGAGTGCTATTTTCTTGCATTTGTAAATATTCATGGATATCATAACAAGTCATGTTATGCTATGGTTGGCATCAGTGGTGAGATTTTTTAAGTGAATAATTTTTGGCGCTCAACTAGAATTTTAATGGAGAACAAACTTTGAATTTATTTCAAGTAAAAATTGTTACTCTGACAACGTGGCACTGTTGACATACCAACTCCATTTGACATACCACAGTGACTCTCCATTGACATACCAACTGAACTACACTTTTTCCGGGAAATAGAAGAAGTAAATCCAGATTGTAGGACATGGAGCAAATCAAAGTAATCATAAAAGTGGGATTAAAGAGACTATAAACACATACATATTTTTGTTTTTTTATGTTGTAAGATGAATTGAATTTGTGATTATAGGTGTATATGGGCCTCCTCTAGGAAAAAAATGTGTGATATTTGTGGATGATGTAAGCATGCCAATGAAAGAAACATATGGAGCACAGCCTCCAATAGAATTACTTAGGCAGTGGCTTGATCATTACATTTGGTATGATAGAAAAGAAGTGATACCGATGAAACTTATTGACATACAGGTATATCTTGTATAAATATAAAATAAGATACATTTTTAAAATTTTTAAAAATTTACAGATGAACTGGTGAACATTTTGTCAAAGAAAGGGTGACATTTATTTTTTGTTCAGGCTTATATTTGTCAAAAAGGGATAATCCTAAATTAAACAAAAACCTGACTTGTTTGTTTTTAGATGTAGATTTTTTCCATGATTTTTTAAAGGAAATTATGATTAATTTTAAATGAAATTGTAATTGAATACTTATGCTCTTTCTTTCTATCTTTGAATTTACTGTGAAATGACCTCTCAAGTGATAAGAGGCAGAGCTGCACACTGGATGATATCACATCTCTTCTGCTATAACACTTCCACTTCCAACTTTATAACATCATTTTGAGCTGAGTTGAAGACTCACAATATGGCAACCTCTACTGATTGTCTTGCCAAGTGTGAATTATGAAGTATTATTAGTTTCCTTTGGGCAGAAGGGAATAACCCAACAGAAACATCACAGAATAAGTCGAGTGTATAAAAATTACTTTGATCAAGATCTGGACTTGACTTTAGAGTTGATGGTGAAAAACCTACAAAAGTGCTTCAGAAGCTGTTGGGTTAGGACAGCAGTATGTCATAGTGTGTTGTCATGTAACAAAAGAACTCCAAAAACCACAGATCTTTTCTTTTATTCTATATCGCTGGTAGTTGACGTAATGTCTGATACACATTTGCCCCGCAGGGGGGTGCAGATTAGTTGCACCTATTGAGACGATTTAGACGTCCCTCGCAGTACCCGAGTCTAACACACACTTACACTTATAACACTACACTTATGACTTTAACACTTTACACTCACACTTACATTTAGAGAGACGATAATAGCCACAATGTGCTTTTGCCTTAAAATAACAAAACATGATACACCTTTGCATTGATCATTAGTCTCTTGTTCCATGAATATGCACCAGCAATACAACTGACTTTATGTTATTGCAGTAGCTATGATTTTTCTGTTGTTAAATGTATTTTTGAATTTTTGTATGTTTGGAGAGTTTTTGTACACTATTTGTGCACAACACTGTCACTCATGAAGTTTTCACTGTTTATAAGACTTGTTCTGTAATGAATTTCTGCTGTGATATTTTCTTCTGCCTGAAGAAAATTAATGACAGTTCAAAAGTCATACTTTATGGGAGAATCAAGACATGGTTAAGTTTATGAGTCTGCAGTCAGCTCAAAATGGTGTTACGAAGTTGCACTTGGCAGTGGTTATAGTAAGAGAGATGCACTATCGCCAAGTGTAAAGCTCGGTCTCCTACAACCAGACAGCCCAATTGATGGTAAATTCACAGGTTAAAAAAAAATAACCTTCATAAATATCTCACATTTTGAACACTTAGAAATGAAGACATTTTCAGTTTTTGTTAAAGTTAAAATTTGTATTCCTGGTAGAAAGTGGAATTTGGAAACTTGACTATAGCTAGTGCTGTTTTGATTTCACAAAAACTATTTTTTTCATAACATTTCGAATTCAAGGTTATTAGTAAGTTGTTATTTTAACCGTTCTTTCATAGATTTATTGGCATTCATTTTGCATTTGACCAACATTTTGTTTACTCATTTAACTAATAATAAATCCTGAACTATCAATAAAATTCTTGTGTTATGTTTAATGAAACATCTTTATCTTTATCTTTGAAACAGTTAACAAAAGTCAAGAATATTGTTCAAGTTGATAAGTGTTTTTTAAAATTTCTTGTACATGGACAGAAATAAAATTTAGAAAATTAAGTTCTGTATATTGATATTCCAATGTCTTTGCAATTAATTAAAGTCTGTGACTCATTTCAAAATCCTTTTTAAAAGTTTATGATCATGTTAATTTCTATAGAGTACTAATGTTGTAAGAGATCTAAATAAAGATGAAAACAGTTTTTCTCTAGTTCTATTTATGGTTTAAATGATTTCAAAATTTAATTTGTGAATTGCCAACAATTGATTGTTGATTAGAGAAGCAATCTGGCAATTTACCTTCCCATCTAAGTAATATTTTGGTTTTATTGAATGTAATAGTTACTTGAACAAAAAATTTGAACCATGTAGGCATTTTGCTTAAACCATTTAGGTTGGATGCACACTGAGGGAGCATTTTGTTGCAATCAAGGATTCCTTCATTTTCCTGAGAGCATTTTGTGCTCCATATGGTGTGTATATTTATTTATACATATATATAACAGTTATTTCTGCTTGCAGTTTGTGTGTGCTATGGGCCCACCGAGTTCAGGCAATACAGTGACTCCAAGGTTTAGCAGACACTTTAACACTATTGTCATAAATGAATTTGAAGAAGACACAATGATTACAATATTCAGTAAAATAATGCTATGGCATTTGGACACGAGGTAAATGAAAATTGGAATTTTTAAAATACATGTTGTTTCTGTAGTTGGTATTTATATATGACCCATCAGAAATCGCACGTTTTTAGTATGAGTGTGGCAATTCCAAGATGTCCTAGCTAGATATAATTTTACTTCATTTATCTGCTTTTGGGTACAATCCCTTCATCCCAAGTTAAGGTAGAGCAATATATGCTGAAGGCTGCATTACTAAAAGAGAACTTAGCTTACATACGTGAACTCTGGATGCCAAGTGACCTACAGATTTAATCTAGCCTTACCTATAAATCAGCATTCTCTGTATTAGTGGGTATTTTATTTGCCTAGTTTGTATGACTGGAAACAAACCTTTAAAGCCTGTAAAACCCTGGGGAACTGCTAAAGTGGACCTAGGGAGTAAAAAAGCATGGATGGGAGGAAACTGAGGCTGTATAGGGACGCAAAGCTGATTTACCCAATCTGTAGAAGTGTAGAAGAATCTGTAGAAGAAAGAAGTGAGAGAATGAGTTAAACATCTCAAATCAGTAAGGCAACAGGCTACAGCAAATCAAAACAGATGTTTGTAAGGAGCACAAACATTTAGTAGTAGTGCAAACTGAGAAGATAGGAGGTGGTAGCAAAGAGGCTTTTAATGAAACCTAGAAGCAGAAAACCTTTCACCTTTCAGGAATCAGACCTTGGGAGTAAGAAACACAACCTTATAAGTGTGCGATAATGGGCTGATGGGAATCATGCTTTAAGACAGGAAGGTTGTCAGCTAAGGATATTGAGATCCTGGGCAAAGAGCAACTCAGGAAACCCAATGGACTTGTTAAAGGGCACTGTGGCCCTGAGGATGCACAGGAATAGGATAGGAGTGTACAATAGAGAAACCATATGTTGATTATGTGGGGCATATTTTCTGTTTTCTCAAAGAATGTTCCATAATAATCTAAACAAATAAAAAATATTAATTTTTAAAATATTATGAGTTTTTTAAAAGGCTAGACACCAAGTCTGTGAATAGGGAAATTAAAAAAACAGCCAAAAAAATATATTTATATATTTATCAATATTCCTAAAATTTCTTATTTTATGTTTTGAACTTACCATTTTCAAAAAAATTGGTTTTGTATAACATGCGTGTTAGTCAAATGCATGTGTTAGTATAATGTGTTACTGTTAAATTAATGAAAAAAATGTTGCAAGTTTTAATTCTATTTAAGGTTTAATATAAAAGATTGTAACACTAATTTTACTAATGTTGTTCTGAATTTTAATAGAGGGTTTAGCAAGGAGTTTGATCCGTGTATTGACCAACTGGTCTTGGCGACTCTGTCAGTTTACAAAAAGAGTTTGGCAAGTCTGTTACCAACTCCTGCAAAGTCACATTATCTTTTTAACCTCAGGGATTTCTCACGTGTTATACAAGTAAGTATATTTATCTTTATATTTAAATTAAAAAGATGTTAAAGTTATGGTGACTAATAAAAATAGTTATAACTGCTTGTAATATTATGTAATAATATGAGACAGGTAATTAATTATTAAGCATTAATGTTAATATTTGGCTGCATTGTTATTTAGACTAGTAATGTTACAGAAATTAGCCATACACCAAACAATGATTTAGAAGGAAAATCACAGTTGCAGTTTTTTCACTAACATGAAAGTAAATTTCTAAAAAGTGTCAAAACATAATAACATCACATATTAGGCTAAGCGAAAATTTTACCATGCAAACATTATTATAAGACATGTCTATAAAGTAAGTACCATTTTGAAAAAATTGAAATTTAAAAAAAAAATGAATTTTCATATGAAAGAGGATATCTTAACACTTTGGTAGCTATACAACGATCTATTGTCTTATAATTTACTAGCAAGAAATGCGGCACAATATTCTATCATTGCTATACTTTAGTCGGTAATAGTTAAAAATAAATCCAATCGAGAGCATCTAAGTATACATTTTTCAATTAACTGATCATTTTAGTTCACTTTTCTGACACATTCATATTTTTCTGAGCTACAGAAATTAAATTACAAGAACTACAACATAATCTTGTCCTTCGAGTTTTTTTTTTACCTGGTTATTAAAAGGGCTGGCAGTCGTGATGAATCTGTGTTTAGTATTATTGATTCAGTATTTTGTTTAATGTAATTAATGTGTTTAGTATTGACATAATTCAGTTAAATATTGTGATGTGTGAAAATGCTCAGGATTCACTATATAAATGTGATCATATTGAACACTTGCTAATCATATATTTCCATCATAACAACATTCCAAGAATGATATCCAAATAATGTTCTAATGTATCAAATAAAAGAATTTTCTGTAATTTTGTGGCACTTTATGTTATAGGCTTATTATTGTTTCTAGACCCAATTTAAGTATAGTGCTGTACTATTAACCTGTTATTAGCCACATTTATTTTTATGTTTGATAATCTGAATGATTTGGTAATCCAAACTACCTCCGGTCCCAATTAGTTTGTTTATTAAGGTTCTACTGGAGCCACTAATCTTGCAGTTCTTCCTTGCATGAAAAATATGTTTAATTCCTACTACAATGTACTTTTATGTATGTGTAGGGAGTTTTACTGTCAGTACCTGAAGCTATGGAAGACCTACTAGCCATGAAAAGGTTGTGGGTACATGAGGTACTTCGTGTATTCTATGACCGGCTTGTAGACGATGGAGATAGAAACTGGATATTTGATACCTTACATGATGTTGTGCAAGAATATCTAGAGGAAGACTTAGACTTGATGTTTGCTCATTTGGTTAAAGATAGTCCACCAGGGAGCCGAGTAAGTTACCAAGATTTATCTAATGTATATAATACTTCAGTTAGTATTACTACTAGGAAGAGAAAGTACAGTGGTTTTTTTTGAAGTTTTTTTTACTCTTGTATTAAAAAAACAATATAATCCTGCAAATCTATTCACAATGTTCCATAGGTGTAAATATTCAGGAGCAATAAACTATTGTAAATGTATTTCTTAAACGGCTACAGTTTTGGTTACTACGAGATTCTACCAAAAGATGTGTTGCTTACCATAACTCCTAGTTTCCCCATTTCCTTCAAAATACATGTCTCCTTGGGTATGGATATAGGTGATGCCATTGTTTTTTCAATGATTCAGTGTATCCTTGGAAATCTGCAAGTGTAAGTTTTGAAGCACGTCCTGTGGTTATGCCTAGATTCAACTGTGTCAAAATAATGACCACATCTACAGTTTCATGATCATAACCATAAAAACTCTTATGTCTTATCACTGGTTACAACATTGGAGATGAAGTTGGAGTTATCTCTTGTTGCAGTTTTCAATTCAGTGCAGTTTGCTACGCAACAAAAAAAATGTTTTTTTGGTCACTGCTCAGCAGTCTTGGTACAAATTTTGCAGCAATTTATATGTCCAAATTGTGTGACAAGATGTATTGCACAGACCCATATGACATTTATACAATTGTGCAAACTTCTTAGATTGTTCCTCTACGATCTGCAACAATAACTTCTTTCACTTTCGCTATGTTTTCTAGTGTTGTGTTTGTTAATGGCTGTCCTGAACACTCATTGTATCAGCAGACTTTCGTCCATCCTTGAAGTATACGTACTAAAAAAAGTTTTACTTGTCCTCATAGAATTGTCACCAAATGCTTCCATAAGCATGCAATGGGTTTTTGCAGCAGTTTTTTAAGATTAAAGAAAATTTTGATGCAGGTTTTTTGCTCCTTTAAATCTGCCATTTTCCCAAGTTTAAAAATCACAAAAACATTAAAATACGGTACACAAATGCACAAACATCAAGAACTCTGCCTCTTACCATCCCAGCTATTTTCAACTAATTTTCATTCTCAAAGAGTACTGTTACCCCACTGTACTGGCAGCAGGTGTTATAACAAATGATTTGCGCATGGAATTCAAATTCCCTGAATTTTTCGGAGGCACCTCATAACGCAAAAGAGACAGAGATGTAATATAAGCTTGGGACTACTAATCTTCCTTTCGTGCGCAAGATTCGTTGTGTAAGTTCCTGTTAAATAAATCTTACTAAAGTTCTGTTCATCTTATAAAGTTTATACAAGATTGCTATAAGTTTAGGTAGTTTTAATAATGCAAAACAAAAGACAGTTTCATAGATTTTGTTAGTATTGCTACACAATCCTTATTAATGTGGTTTCAAGACATTATTGAAGGATATATTTCCATATCATTTTCACATTAAAAATTTTTAAATTTGCCATTTGAAATTGTGTTAAGAAAATTTGCCAAACAGATTTAATATCACTTCAATGATTTTGATATTTGGCATTCACAGGTGGGTGAAACAGAATTACGTCGCTTATTGTATTGTGACTTTGCTAACCCAAAAGCAGATACAAGAAATTATATAGAAGTAGTAGATATGGAAAATCTCCGTTCGATTGTTGAAGGATATCTTAATGAATTTAATAACATGAGCAAGAAGCCAATGAACCTAGTACTTTTCAGGTAAAGTTTCTCTTTACCATACCTTATAGTAATAATTCTTAGATCATTTTGAGGTTTTACACATTAAATTTAATACAAACATTTTAGGTTTCAGTATTGCCTACAGCGCTAAAAATTAACTTTAACGTATTTAATAATTTTGTGTTTATATACTTTGATTCAATTAGTTTTAATTTAGTAAGTTACTTATACTGGAATACTGTAAAACACAAAATATTGAACTTCAGACACCTTTGAAAATATTGCATCTGGAATATTTTTCCCAACCTGAAAACTGAAAAAATAATATTATATTATCATAATATTTAGTGTTATATGACATTTCACTTGCAATATGGCAACAGGAGATAGTTTAGAGTTAATGTTTGCTAAAATTTGAAATTAATCAATTAAAGTTACAAAATTTGTAATGTAATAAATACTGTTCATAAGATAAGTAAATATTAAGCTAGAGGATTTACCAACAGCAGCTTTTGATTTAATGTTTTTTTTACAAAGTTTATGCAGATTAGAAAACCAAGTTCAATAGATGTATTAATGTCACCGGAGATAATCGAAAAAATATCTGAAGTTATATACAAAAAAAAGACTTTAATTATATTGGTGTTTTGTTTTATATCTCAGTCGATAACAGTCATGTCAAACAGTCTTCATAATTATAAGCCCTGAATAATTTAACACTACTTACAATGATTATGTAGATTAATGAACTAGTTTTTTTGTTATGTGTAAATGTTATTTTTTCTTAAAGGTTTGCGATAGAGCACCTGTCACGAGTTTGTCGCATTTTAAAACAGCCTCGCAGCCATGCCTTGCTGGTAGGAGTAGGTGGTTCTGGTAGACAATCTCTTACTAGACTTGCCGCCCACATATCTGAGTATGATCTATTTCAGGTATAGAAATGTATATAAAATTGTTTTTTGCTTGCATATCCTATTACTTATTTGGTTTATTATATGAGGTTATTTGGAAAGTAAAGGACATTTTGATCAGAGGAGCCATGCTCATATCGCCCACCACTGCCATCATATCATTGACCTTCCCACTCATTCACACCAGTCTGATGCTAACAGCAAGCTATTAAAGTAATTTACTGTTTATGTGTGGGTCTTTGAAATTGTGCCAAAATTAATAAGCCCAACAAGTGTAATACTTTTTTTGAATGGAAATTGTTTTTGAACCGCATTTTTACTGGTGATGAAACGTGGATTTCACACAAAACTCCAGATAAAAAGTGCCAGTTATTGGAATAGTATCATTTCTGATCCCCATTAAAAAAAACAAACAAAAAAACATAAATTCTGAGCACCAAGAAGGTTATGGCTACAGTGTTTTATTTTATAAAAAATCCTCATATGTTACCCATATAACAAACTTTTTACATAACATCTATATCTAATTTTTTAGTTCTTAATAATTTCATGAGTTGAAAAATTAATGTAGATTATAAATTATGATTCATTACAAGATTGATTATTAAAATAAATTTATAAAGAAAATCATAAATTTAATTAGTTAGTTTAAATAAATAATATAATTACTAAATAAATCATAATGATTTACTACTTGAATTTTGACATGTTGGTTAATCATAATGGTTTATATGTGTGATTAATAAAATGTATTGTTATTATTATTTCCCAATAACTCTCATTAGATGTGTTAAACCATGCACATATTATCATCTTTAGGTCTCTGCTTTATTGAAAAAATATGCAACGATTTAAATATGACATTCTTTTGAAAAACGTTGTTTCTGTTAAAGTAACCACTGTATTTTAATGCTATATTTAAAATGCTATAATTTTATTGAACAAAATCTATAATTAGTTCAACTTTTTAATCTGTATGTGAATATAAACATTTTACACAATCTTTATTTTCTGTAATTTAATCTTTAATAATAAAAGTAAGCATAAAAATGTAAAATATAAACTCCCTTGTCACAGGTGGAAATGAGTCGGCTCTATGGAATGTACGAGTGGCATGAAGATATCAAGAATATACTGCGTAAAGCCAGTGCCAGTGACCAACATGTTGTGTTTTTGTTTACAGATTCCCAGGTCAGTGTACAGTTGAAATCTATATTTTCTGGGGGAAAATATACAATTCAGAGTTACTTGATAATTAATTATAAACATAAATAGTCTTGTATTAGTTTCATATTGACATGTTGGTTTCGACATGTGATATTTTTTTACCCATCCTTTTTGAAACATTTAAAATAAATTTTAATATAAAATGTTATTGACATATTTTTAACCCAGTGGTAGATCATGCTTTTAGTATACAAATTTCTACCCAAAAAGTCAGGAAATTTGAACTCTGCACACAAATCGTTTGTGGTATGACCTCCTGCTGGCAGAGTGGGCAAACAGGAAACTCTTTGTATGTTAGTGTGCCAACAGCTGTGATGGTCAGAGGCCGTGTTATTGAGTTTCATGCATTTGTGTAACATTGTGTTCATTTAAGAGTTGCAACAATTTTTTTTAAACTTGTGTAAATGGCAGATCTTAAAGAGCAAAGAACCTGCTTCAAGCTTAAAGCTTGTGAAAGCATTTGGTGATAATTCTATGAGCCAAAGTAAAATATTTTGTAGTACAAATGCTTCAAGGATGGACAAATGTCTGCCGATAACAATAAGTGTTCAGGGTGATCATAGACAAGTTCAACATTGGAAAACATTGTACAAGAGACTATTTCCAAGATATTCGTACGATCATAGGAATGTCATACATGTATATGCAATATATTTTAGACAATTAGAGCCATTTGTACTGAGACTGCTAAACTGTAATCAAAAAGATCATTGCATAGCTTTCTGCACTGAATTACAAAGTACAGCAAAAGATGATCCAGCTTTATCTCCAATGTCATAGCCTTCAATGTCAGTGAAAAGACATGGGTATGGGTTTACGGTTATGACCCTGAAACTAAGCAGCAATCATCACAGTTTAAGTCATCATCTTCACTGCAACCAAAAAAAGCACATCAAGTTTGTAGCAACGTGAATGGTAGTCCATGTTAATTTTTTTCACATCAAAGGCATTATCCACAAGGAATTTATCCCCCTTGGTCAAACTGTCAGTGGAAAGTTTTATTGTGGAGTTTTGAAGCAGCTACTCTTAAAAACTCTGACCACCTACTCTATTCTCCTGACCTTGCCCAGTACAAATTTTTCAGTTCTCCAAAATAAAGTTGTAATTGAAAGGCTGTCATTCTGAAACTGTTGAGAAGATCCAGGCAGAATCAGAGGATTATTACATTTGCAGACTTTCAGGTATGCACAGAATCATGGGAAAAAATTCTGTGGTCACTGCATCCATGCTCAAGGGGACTATTTTGAAGGAGATGATGGAAATTAGGAGTAATGGTAAGCAATTTTTTTTAATGGGAAAATTCCCCAAACTTTCACGTAGCATCTTGTATACTACTTTACTACTGCCCCCATTGTGTTTCTCTACTAAGCTCTACCTCCTTTCTTCTCACTGGTCTCTATTTATAGCTTAGCTGTTTTATAGCTACATGTATATTTTGTCGTTTTTCCTTTCTCCACTCTTAGTTACTTGTTAATATTAAGTTTTGAAATAAAATATACACCAGCTTATTTATTTTTTCATTTATATTTTTTCCATTTAATTTAAATATTTCCTATATTTTCTCTGTATTGAGACTAAAAATATATGTTTTTATTAAAAAACATAAAATTTTGAATGAATTCTATCATTTTTATTAATTCATGATATAAGACATGATTTTGAAAATTTAGCTACTTCAAAATGACTACAACCCTAAATTTTGCAGCAAAATGTATTTGTCTCAACTGTGATTATATTTAATATTAGAAAAATATGTTGTTTCATTACGGGTAGAATATTGAAATAATGTTTATCTTTTCAACATTCTTTTTTTTATCTTTTGACAATTTTCACATTACTTTAGATTAAAGAAGAATCGTTTGTTGAAGACATCAACAACTTGCTGAACTCTGGTGAAGTACCAAATATATTTGCTCTGGATGAGCGTGCTGAACTTTGTGAAAAAATGAGAGTTATTGATAGGCAAAGAGATAAAACACAGCAGGTAAAATTGTAAAAAAATGATTGTTAAGCAGTGTAAACTAGTTTAAAAGAAAAATATAGAAAACAAGATGTGAATTTTTACAAATATAAAATGAATTCATTTTTAGAATTATCAGGATTATATTTACTTAGTAAATGAAGTATATTGAATATATATTTAATATTTTTAAAGTTATGTAGGCAAGTAATTGGCATTTGGGTAGATGGTAAAAATTTTGGTACTGAACAAAATTTTTGGTCAATAATTTTGTGCTGGATAGTAGTGAAATATTTTTAAATTAGAGAGTATTGTAAAAGTTTTGTTGATAAATTACCTTTTATTTTCATGGAGTCTTGGTCAATATAAACATCAAATTCAGTTCTGTGAACTGAATTTAAATTATTCATTGAAATATTTCAATAGCAGATATTGAAAAAAATCTTTATTCCTAAGTATTTAGGAATATACGGTCTAAAAAAAAAATAAATAAAATGCAAAAACTTTCCATTTAGTTTTCCCAATGGCTTGTTCAGGTTAGAAGCTACTGACAAAGATTTTTAAAAATCAGCCTAATTTCTTATTATCAGTTGACCATATTTTGCTCTTATATGAAGAATCGTTATTGAAGTCTGTGTACCAAATTTTAAATAAAAGAAAATACAGTTTAAGTGTAAATAAAAAAACAAAAACAAACAAACACAACAGTAGTCAGGGTTCTTGGTTTTTTTATTTATTCTCAAACTACACAAATTTATGTTATGAATCTTCTTTTATGACTGAAATTTGAGCAACTGATTAATTGTTTTTGAGAAATCAGACTGATTTAAACACTTTTTCAATAACTTCAGAACCAGATTTTTTGGAGACATTTGTTTTCATATTAGACCAAAATTTAAACATAATAGTTTTTAAAGCTGATTTTGATAAAATCAGATTCTTAACAATTATTTCATTAAAAAGGGCTTCAAAAAATGTTTTTGTTAAAAACTAAAAAATTATCACATTGAGGTATAGAAAAAATGGGTGCACACACACACACACACACACACACACACACTTTTCATTGTCTCTACTTCTGCTACCCTTTTTAGCTAAAAACTTAAATCATAAAACATAAAAAATATACTGTTGCATTGTTTATTGTTACTGTAATGATACACTAATTTGTGCATTCCACAGACGGATGGAAGTCCCGTTGCTTTATTCAACTTGTTTTTACAAATCGTAAGAGAACAGCTGCATGTAGTGCTGGCATTCAGTCCAATTGGTGATGGTTTTAGAAGTAGAATCCGCAAGTTTCCTGCACTAGTTAATTGCTGTACTATCAACTGGTTTCAGGTAACCAACATAAAGTTACTAATAAAACTTTTGTGTTAGTTACTGAGTGCTATAGAATATGTACAAAGTATCCTCAAAAAAGGTGATCACTTAAGTAGAAATAATAACTTAGTGATACTTTAGCATTATCATTATAAATGCCACTTCATAATTAAGTATGGATATGTTACCCAGAATTGGTTAATTTTAAAAACTTGTACACAGTTGTCTTGTTAATGTGGCATTATTAAAATTTCAAGAGTTAATATTAATAATAACTAATAATAATAATAATAAATAATAATAAGAGTGATATTAATAATATCACATAAAATCAACACTTCAATATGCAAAAATCAATTTCATGAACAAAAATTGAAAGCTTTCATACAAGTAACTAGACAAAATCTGTTCATCTTTCTGGGCTATCCAGGAAGTCATTTATGTTTTGAAATTAAAATAAATTAAAGTGACGAAAAATATTTTTTATTATCATTTGATAGCGTAACCCTGAAGCTACCCTTAATGCCAAATTGAGGCATTTATCATAGCGGTGCACCAGTTTGTTGATAGAACAACACACTATGACAATTATTGTCATAGAATTCTGCACCTGAGACACCATCATGTCTTTCTGCAGTTCCACATCATCATCAAAGGGCACGGTTGTAAGTCAGGTCTTGTGCGGAAACAAGTGGTAGTCACATGGGGCCAGATCTGGACTATTCATAGAATGGTGGAACACTTGCCAAACAAAAACCTTCCAAGAGCTTCTGAGTGTGACTAGCCAAGTGCTGGCATGCATTGTTATGAAAAAACCAAAACCTTTGAACACAGCATTCTCCAACGCTTTTTATTTAGACGGTTGTTTTACAAAACCGTTCACGGGTTACTATTGAATCATGTTTGAGGAAATCAACAACAAGTATAAGTTTACTGTTCAAAAAAAAGTTGCAATGAAATTTATTGCTGAAAATGTGTGTAAATACTTTATGAGGCAATTTGTGTGCCTTCGTGCCATAAAATATTTTTTAATCACACATTTAACATGTTTTACCCTAGCCTTATCCCTAGTTATGATATAGTCAAAACGTTAATCACCATCTTTGTCACAGCCCTCTAGAAATAACAACAATGCCACCAAGTGCCTTTTTTGTGGTCTTCCAACAAGGATTTTGGGTACCCATCTGATCAAAATTTATGGTATCCCTTACAATTTCATGCAACAAACTTTATGAAGTATGAGGAAATTCAGACAAAAGCTCTAAAAATGTAAAGCATCAGTTTTCACAAACTTTTTAATTCACTTTTGACACCATTCATCAATCATACTTAGTTGGCCACTTCAGTCTTCATTCTGAACATTAGCCATTTTTAAACATAATGATATATTCTCTCATTCCCCCTTCACTCATTATGTTGATTCCGTACACTTTTTAAAGTTTCTGATGAATTTAAATTGGCTTGTTGTTTTCTGCTAACAAAAACACCGAATACGTTTTACAATTGGTGAGATTTTCTATTTCAGCATACATTTTAAATGAACAGTTCACTAATCAGAAGAAACACCTGGATATCCACTGAGTGAGGTAACACACAGACACCAATAAGGCAATGGCAATCTCTCCCCTTGCAACATCAGTCCGTAAAGTAGATTACTTTCTGGATAGCCCTCACATTTCAAAATGGTTTCACTTAGTTTGAAAATTTAAAGGCCAATTTGTGCAGATTGACGTGATCATTACAATTAAGAAATTAGGTTTTTAAAAAGTGTATGATAGAAAAAGTTATGAATTATTAGATTTTTAATGGCTATCTTTTTGAAATATCAATCTAAATCAAACTGATATTTAAAAACTAAAACTAAAAATTTCGAATCAAACTAAAATTGTGAATGACAGAGCGTTAACATAGATATGAACTAAATCTCAGAATGTGTTTTAGAGGCTATGATTGGTGCACATTTGTTTTTTGCAAGTGTGGTTCTTTATATATTTTAATTCATGAAAAATGTATGCATAAAACATTTATTTTCATTACAAACCAAATTTATTTATTTACCAAAATTTTTAAAGAAATGTTAGCTGTTTTAAAACAGTTTTATTTTTGTTCAAGGCATGGCCTTCTGATGCACTTTTAGCGGTGGCAACAAGGTTTTTGTCAGAAGTAGAATTAACAGTTGAAGAAAGAGCAGGTTGCATTGAGATGTGTCAATCTTTTCATGTTTCCACCCAAGAATTATCTGTTGAATTTTATGAAAGAGTACAGAGGAAAACCTATGTCACGCCTACATCATACTTGGAACTGATCAGCACTTTTAAAGATTTACTTGCTAAGAAAAGAGAGTAAGTAGATATTTTGTTGTCTTCCAAGTAAAGTTATTTAATGAGTTATAGTTTTATTTTTACTATTTTATTAGTAAAATAAAAACAAATAAAATATAACCAAGGCCAAATCTTGAAAAATAAAAGATTTTAGTTTGATACATGAAATTTTACTGTCGTTTATTTGGTGAAAATTTTTCTATCCAAGCTTAAAAACATATTTTAATTGAAAAAAATGGTTGGAAATCTCAAATAATTTTAAATAATATTTATGGTATTTGATTTAATTTTTAAAAATTATTTATTTCTATTGAATATGAAAAAAATATTTCACAACAATAAAACATGAAATCATACCTATGTTGACAGTGTACATGCTGTATTAAATCTTTTTAATTTATGTATTTGTGTAAAATCGGTTCATAAAATTTAGATTTGTGTTAAGATTATTAATAGAATTTAATGTACCAAGTTTAAAAAAAATTAAATTTAGGCCAGCGCCCACCAAATACAGAGAAGAGCTGAACAGAATAAAGATGGATGGCAACCGAAAGCAGTTCTGTCAGTTTAAAGGATGCTTTTGTATTTTTTAAATCTAAATATTCAGATGTACTGTAATGGATTCAAGAAAACTACTATGTTTAAAAACTGTAACCTAGTTGTCAAGAAATAATAAATTTGGAGGCGAGAGCAGTGTAGTAGGAGAAGCAAAGTCAACTTCAAAACCGAATGTAGACATGTGTAGTTCACTCCGCTCAGTGAAACTCCTCTCCAAATTTGGTAGCCACCCAGCCTTATTGTTCAATATAAGTAGGTAGGTAGAAAAAACAAAAAAATAACTTTAAAAATCTACTCACAGACTATTTAAAAAAACTTACAATTACTCTAGTTGTTTATTGTACTGTATGACCAAAATCTGATAAATTGTGAAAAATTATTTTTATATTCTGCATTTTTATCAGTAGCTTCAAAATCAGATTTTTGGGAGATAACAACATGTGAAAAAGTTTACGTAATTTTTTGTACATTGTTTACTTCGGAAAAATTGTTTATATGACTAAGAGTTGGTCTGCTTCTTAACTAGCAATAAAGACATCCACAGAGCAGATCATTATTTCAGGTTATGTATAAACCTTTATTATAATATTACAAAATTATGATAAGTATTTTTCTGGACTTTTAGTTTTGTCTAAATTTGAATAATATGATTGTGTTTTAGGGCAGTACTGCTGGCTAAACAGAGGTATGAAGTGGGTTTGGAAAAGCTGTTGACTGCAGCAAGTGAAGTCAGTGTAATGCAAGATGAGCTTGTAGCACTACAGCCGGCATTACAGCAAGCTGCAGGGGATGTCAAGGAGATAATGGCCAAAGTTGAATCAGAGACTGAAGACGTTGCCAAAGTTAGTGGCTTTAGTTCTAGTCTAATTTAAATCACATCACATTACCCTTGTTAAAACCCATGGATAAATTTAGGTGAGGTATTCTTAGGCAATGACTTTAAGGACTGAAGTTTTTCTAAGGATGGTTATATGCAACTAATCCCATTATTCAGGATTTAAGTAATTTTTCATTCATATGAAGACTAAGAAGTTTACTCATTTTAAGTGCAGCTTAACTGCATCTTCTGTTTGAAGAAGATTTGTCAATTGTGCAGAACTGTTTTTTGAATCAGCTTTTAAAAAAGTTATGTACCTCAACTTGTTTAAAGTGATTGCGGATTATGGTTTGTTATATAGATGGTACATATATATTTAATACAAATTTCAAAAATATTATTTTATCCTGATTGTGAACAAAAAAATATCAGGATATTTTTTGTAAATCTTTACTTCCTTCAAATTGGTCAATGATTTTGGATTTCCTCTTTGATGCACTTAACATGTATGTGCTTTTCATATGGCTCTTGTGTTTTATAATTTTCAAGGAACTGATTTAACATTTTTTTTACATGTTCATAATATAGTTTTACATATGTGAAGTGAATATACATTTTTTACTCATATATTTCTTAAAGTAGAGATGCTTAAGTTGGTTTTTCCATCAAAATGTTATGGAGCTGATTAATTGACCAATTTTGATGAAATGTAGATCTGTTTAACTTATACCTCAGGATTTGTTTCACTTTTAACTTATATATCTCTTTATTTGTTTCACCCAACTTTGGGGTACACTAAATCAATCACTTTTTAATGTTCTGTGCCTTCCTCGTAGCCCAGTATTGCTTCATTCGTTGTGATCTTGCTATTCTTTCTTTGTCAGAGATTTGGATTGTTCGCTTGGATTTGACTTTGCCTTGGAACCGTTGCTTCTTGTCCTTGGTTATTGTTTTGGCTATTCTGTCCATGAGCATAGTGTCAGTGATTTGTAGTTCTGTTATGTCCTCTGTTTTTCTAAACCAAAGTGGTTTGGCTCTTCTATTGCAAAAGTAGTCAAATATTTTGTTGGTTAGTCTATTTTTCTCAGGATTATTATTATTTTTTAAATTAAAAAATGGCTTTTTTAGGATTTTCTCAAAATTTTTTATAAAAAAAAACTGAAAATTTAGTCCAATTTCTCAACATCAGTTCGTCAGAATTGGTTTATAGTAAGATTGATGATAAAAGTCAGTGTATAAAATTTCAAATAAAAGGAACTTTTGGTTTAAAAACCCTGACTGCCATTAGTTTTTTATTTGCTCTCAAAACTGTAATTTTCATTTATTTCAAATGTGGTATACTTACTTCCATTTTGATTTTTATACACAATCAAAATCTGATGAATTTTGTGTTCTGAATTTTGAATTCTGTGATCACTTTTTGAGAGGTCATCAAACAATCAGGACTGAAAAAGCTTAGGACTGGCACTCACTTCAAAGTTCCCGTTTTGTGTCATACCATGATGACTCATTTCTCAATAGAAATTCAGTAATAATGTTTTAGTTTTGTTCACAATGTAACTTTTAAGAAATAGTATCAATAGCCATGTTATGAATATTTAATGATAGTGGTTTCTATAATAATAATAATAATAATAAATAATATTATATTTTCGTAGTGTTTTATAAATAATTTTTAATTATTCATAATTTATAATAAATAATGTTAATCTAAATATAATTAATATAATTTATTATATATTATTAATAATTTTTAGAATTATAAATTATTGCAATGAGAAAGTTATTATTATTGTTATTTTTTAAAAAATAACTATCATAAAGTACTTCAACATCATTATTGTTACTATCACGTAAAAGTCACTTTTTGAAACATGTCCAGTTATAGCGATATTAATATTTGAAAACAATATAGCAGCCATTTTCATTGTTTTGCCTCACGTGTAAGTTGGATGGAAACAAAATAAATATTTAAATAACAATCTTTAATTTTTTCATTAAACTATTTTACATGCAACTGGGAGAGAGAGAGGCAATGCCTCTTCTTAAATATGTCTATGTTAAAACCATTAATTCAGTAAAATCCCACTTATCATAGACTCACTTAACCAATTTTTTGTATCAACCATGAATGTCTTGAAATTCTTCATAAGCATATATATAAAAAAGCACCCACATTCAAACAATGGCTGCAGAGGTGTTTTGGCATCTTTTGTAAATCATTGTACAGCATTACTCTTTAGTACTGTTCATTAATATTCACATAATCCAAAAGGACAGTTTGCCTACTTATTCCTGTTAAGTTTAAAATCAAATTTAATTAATTTATTAAGATCCAAGTTTTGGCTAGTCAGGTTGACTTGAAACATATGGGATCTCTCAACACAGTAGTTCAGTCAAATACAAGCAATAAATCTTTTGTTGCTTAGCTATTAACAAGTTTACATTGCATACATAGTTTAAGGATTATTTTTTTAAATGTATGTTTTTTATCTTAATTAAGTGTACAATTTAATTTTAAATAGATTTCCATTGTGTACATACACCGTAATAATTTAATTATAATGGCACAGAAAATATCTGCTGTTTCATCATAACCATAAATTATTTAACAATCCAGCCTAGCTTTAATTAAATCAAAATAATTATGATAGATGGATTATTAAAATGACAAAATAATATGTAAAACAATAAATGTTACTAAAAAGATTGTATATAGACTACTGACATTTTCAGTGTATAATTATTGTAGTAGATAAATCATTATGTGACATTTTGCTTTAGGTACAAGCAGTTGTTATGGCTGATGAAGCTGTAGCTAATGCACAAGCTGAAGCAGCTCAAGCTATTAGAAGTGAATGTGATGCTAAACTTGCAGAAGCTATGCCGATATTAGAGAAAGCACTGGCAGCTCTTAATACCCTAACTCCGGCTGACATCACTGTTGTCAAGTCGATGAAGAATCCTCCAAAGGGTGTCAGATTAGTAATGGAGGCTGTGTGCATCTTAAAAGTAAGTTTATATTCAATTTTGTATATTTTTAATTCATTGCCTTCAACAGTTGAACACATTGTCGATTGTTCTCAACAAGGCTTTTAAAATTCTATCAGTGTGCCAGGTTTTGATTCCAATGTAATACATTTAGTGATTTACAGGTAATTTTATTTTTTAACAATTGCACACCTCAAATACTGGCTTTTAAAAGGTTGAAATTTTGCTTATCTAAATATTTTATAAAGAAGTTTTATAGTAATATGTAATGGTATAATATAGTCTTTACTATAAAAAGCGTAGGATATAATTTAAAATAAATTTAAAGGCTATAATCTTATACAATAGGTGTTTTTTAAGTAAGTTTTGTTTTTTTAATAATAATAAACCACTATAAATATCATAAAAAATATGTTTTATGATTCTGCATACATAGAACTACTTTTCTATGTAATCCATGTTTTTTCTACATAATCCAGAATTTTTGTGCAAGTTTTGTTCCTTTAAATGGCCAGCAGTACTGGCCAAGTTAAAATCCCTCAAACGCGCGGATGGCCAGCGGGACTGGCCAAAAATAAAATGTTTGCTTTTAAAATGTGTTGCTAATAAAATGTTTTACTACAGCCAATGATAGAAGCATAAAATGGAACTGAATATTCACAGGGTTGTTTTATGTAAGTAAAATTTAACTCATTTCTTTGCAAAAAACTTTAAAAACTGAAGGCTGTTTCAGATCACCATGTTCGACCTCCCCTTTCTGACAGCCTTTAGTAATGTTTTACATATATGTCTCATAACTATTTTCATTTTACTGTAATTAATTGCTTCCATATATTATTTGCAATCACTTTAGACTATAACTTTGTTTTTCAAAACTTCCAATTTAGCCAGAATGAGTTTTGAAAATGAAATGTTTAAAGGGTGTTGTAAGAAATGTACATGACTTACATGCTAGATGCACAAAAGATTTAAAGCTGATAATTTTTTTTCAATGGTAATTAATTTTTATTACACTTTTTCAAGAAAGAGAAAAAAAGGGATTTATGCTATGTCCTGATCTATAAGGCAGGGATCATTTAAGTTGAAAAACCAAAACTAAAAGCACATCTGCATAATATGTATGTTTGAGGCTGGTTTTATAGTTTCCAGTTTTGTTAGTGATTTAGTTTGTCCATAAATGCCTTATATTTTCTGTACTCTGTTTGCTGAAACAGGGTTCCTTATAACTCTGAAGTATAATATATTTTAAACTATTAGTAATAAAGTATACATTATATTGTAGAGGCAAATGGAAAATTTAAGATGTTTTTCTGTTGTAAATAAGACTTTGTATATTATAATTATAGAAAAAACCTACAACTTTGGTTTATTGAAAATTGTTTGGATACCATCAGTTTAAGAAACAAGAGTTTTTAGTGTATTTGTAATTTGTAATTATATTGGTAAGTAAATTATAGTTATTTCTTCTTTTTAATAATGTAGGAAAGTTATAAACAATTTATAGTAATAATTATATAAATAAAAAAAATGTTTAAAAAATCATGTTTTTAAAATGGACTAAAAAGTATAAAAATTCTCATAAATCCATCAATCTATCGAGATTTATAAACCTATACAGATTCATAATAACACACAGATTGCCTTAAAAATTTGTGACAGTGAATTTTTATAGACATGAAAATACTTGTATAATTAAAAACAAAAAAACGTGGGGTGCATGAAATAAGATAACTATTATTATCTATTATAAAAGTGATTTTGTTAAAAGTTTATTTTTATTTATAGATTATTTTTTACTTTTTATTCTTGTTAATTATTTTTAAAATAGGCCTACAAAAAACAGACAGAATGTCCTTATCATACTTTTTTTATTTACTATAAACTTTGAATTTCCAAAGGTAAAATTAGAATATTAGCATACTACCAAATCCTTGACAAGTCAATGCAACTATAAATACTTTTTAAAACATACAAGTTTTGAAAAAATATAGGCTTCACAACAAAAACAAATTATGTTTCTATTAAACTTGCCAAAATGCTATAAGAAATCCTAGTCAGGTGTTGGGTTTGGACCCACACTCCCAACTGGGAACCAGAGCTTAAAGCTGACGCCTAAGACCATTCGGCTTGTACTGAACGACGACAGCATTACTACCTATAGTGAGAAAAACAGACGGAATGTCATTATCGTGAATTTGATAATGCCGAAATGGCCAAACAATTTTAGTAATAGTGCCCATAGCACTGTTCAATATTTATAAATAAACCAATATTATTGTATTATCATCTAGTTTAGAACTATATACAAAATTTCAAACCTCTAGCTCATCGGGAAGTTAGTTTAAAATCGATTGAAAAATTCCACCTGGACAAAACCAAAAGTGACCTAATAAAAACTTTCATATTATTAGTTAATATTATGTGTAATTCTTAATGACAAAAAGAATTAAATTAAATTAGTAAATTAGATTTATTATATTTTCCCTTGTAAACATTTTTAGGACATTAAGCCAGACAGAATTCCAGATCCATCGGGTTCAGGAAAGATGATTGAAGATTTTTGGGGACCTTCGAAACGTGTTTTAGGAGATATGAAGTTCCTTGAAAATCTCATTAATTTTGATAAAGACAATATCCCTCCACGGATAATGAAGATAATAAACGATCGGTTCCTGACTAACAATCCAGACTTTGACCCTGAGAAAATCAAGACTGCTTCTAATGCTGCTGAAGGTATGAAGTATATTTTGGATGAGCTACTATTGTACGTACAGAATAAATTTGCTTTAAATATATTTTTAAATGATAAATAAGAAGAATGGCTATAGTTCAGTTGGTATGGCAACAGTCACTTCGCTGAAACTCAAAATTGTTTAGCATTGTATAATTTTGATCCTTCATCTTAATTAAAAATCTATTCCCTAACTGGTATGGTATGCCAGTATGTTAAATTGCAAGAAAAACCTTTGACCATCATTGTTCTTCCTTTATATAATTATTTTTTATTGGGTTTTCTTTATTAATCTTATCTTACTACCCTTCTCTGAACTCTATGTTCTTATTCAAAAGCTTGTGCTGCTTCTTTCTACATTTCTTGTTATTCTTATTTCTTATCCTTCAACCATCTTATTTTCTATTTCATCCATTCCAATAAAATGTATACATATATGATACTTAAATTATAACAACCCTTATATTATATTTATTTATATTATTCTACATTTAACCCTTTAAAATGCTAAGTTAAAATTTGGGTTACTGCTAATCTAGCTAGACAAAATAAATTTTAGATTTTCTAATTTTTTTCAGATTATGGATTAATAGGGCAAATTAGAAAAAAATAAATAAAAATAAAACACATTCTTTAACAAATATTATATACTTTTTAACATTTAAAAAAAACAGACTGAAAACTTATTTTTTGTTTTCAAATGTGTACAGAAAAAAATTGTCTTTTTCAAATTATGAAGTCAAAGTAGTCATTGCTTCATTCATAAACTTATCATAATTGAAAACATTTCATAATAAGAGAAATTATTCTTATGAAAAAATAACACAAAAATTCTAAAAATAACACAAACTTTCCTAAGTAGTGAATACAGTGAAAACAAACATTTAAAGCACTATTGGGTAAATAAACTATGCAGGTGATACCAGCAATAAGCAAATAAAGCAAACTGAATAAATTAACTGCAAGTTGCCAACTTGATTACACTGTTGACTAAAGCAGCTGCCATGTCTACAAGCAGATATAGCAAGGAGTGTTCAGGCTAACATTTGGTCTATAAACAAACTGGTATTGATAAATCATCCTTACCTATTTTCAGTGCTTTATTTCTTTAAACACACTCAAGAAACATCCCCCCTGCATACGATCAGGTGTTTTGTAAACTATGAGACTGTTTACACATTATTTTGTTTATTTGCTTCTGTAAGTGTAAACCGTGGTTTAACATTTGATTATGCCATTCTTAAAGGCACATGCTGCTTTTTAAGGATTATTTTACTGCAAGAAAGCTAACATATTACAGGATATAAAGAGACAATATACAACTGTCGCTGTTTAAATGCACTGTTGAAAGTATTTGCATTTTTTAAGTAAACTTTTTTTGCTAATTTAAATATGTTTTTGCCTCTATGGCTTTTTGGACTTATTGGAAATTTAAGTTACTTTTAAAATTTTTATTACAGTTACTCATTGAAACAAGTCATAATGATAACGCTAACATCACCGAATAAATTTTAAAGGTATAATTATGTGTTTCATCCATTTTTAATTCTGGTCTTCTTTAAAGTAATGAAATTTTCTAAATTATAAATTTCTCTTATTTTAGGTCTTTGCAGGTGGATAAGTGCTATATCTGAGTATGATGTTGTAGCAAAAATAATAGCCCCAAAAAAAGCAGCACTAGCCGCTGCTGAATTGGAATACAATACTGCGATGAGTGCTTTAGAAGTAAAGAGAGAACAATTGCGAGAAGTTCAAAAGAAATTGACCAACTTGGAGGCAGTATTGGAACAAAATAAAGCTCGCTACAAAGAGCTGCAAGACGATGTAGATTTATGTACTAAAAAACTGCAGCGTGCTGAAGAATTGATTGGCGGTCTCGGTGGGGAGAAAGATCGTTGGAGCGAGACTGCTAAACTTCTCGGGGAAAGATATTATTTACTTACAGGTACTATTTCTATAATTTTATAATTTCTATATTTAAGTCTAGAACATGTACAACAGCTAAATTATATTTTACACCTGTAATAATTAACTGTGTCTGCTTGTCAAAAATACCGCTTACTTTTGATTTATCAAAAGTGTTACTACTGAACTGAACACTCATAATCAAAATGATAATATATGTTCATCATTTAGGTTATGTAGGTGATTATACTTTAACAGTAAACAAAGTTTCAGAAAACAGTTTTTGTTTTTTTCTATAGCTGGTATAATAAAAGATTTCAATTTTTAAAATTTTTACATAGTTTTTAAAAAAAATATACTTAAAAATTATAATAATAATAGGTATTACTTTTGTAAATTTAACAATTTGATTTTGAATCTTGCGTTTGCAATAAACATTCAATCTACTTTCTGAAAAATTGGTTGAAATTCATGTACGTAGTTCATTTGTATTATGTGATAATTTGACATAAAAAAAATATGCTTTTTAGAATTATAATTTTGTATAAATTATCTGGTATAGTTGGAATACTCGTTTTTTGCATTTGGGAATAAGCTGCAAAACTTTATTTTTATTCTTTCTACAATTGAAACAGAGCACAAGGATTCTGCACATGTTTGTAGCCTCTATACTAATACTGTAATAGTGCTACTATGCTTTATTGTAGCCTCAAACCCAGGCCCATGCTTAAACTTCAAGTTCCAAGATCAGTTGACCCTACTATTTAGGTATATTGTTAACTTTCTTTCAACTATTACTACGAGTCTGCATCCTCTACATTAATTGATTAGAAAACAACAGAATTTCTAGAAAGTAAAATTCTAATTTAAGTAAACATTTTATTAAAGGATACAAACTTTTTTTTGTCCATAGGTGACGTATTGATAGCATCGGGAGCAGTTGCTTATTTAGGTCCTTTTACAATGCAGTTCCGAGCACAACAACTTATGGAATGGGTGAAACATGTGACCAGGCTAAATATAGTCTGTTCTCAAGATTTTACTTTGATGTCTGTATTGGGAGAGGCTGTAGAAATACGAGCTTGGAACATATTTGGTCTACCAAGTGACTCCTTTTCAGTAGACAATGGAATTATAGTCAAGTTAGTTTTGTTATATTATCGTAACTAATTTATTTTCTATGTGCAACATTCTGTTCACTGCTGCGGCTGTTAAATAGCCCTAACAACCGTTGTTATTACATTGCATTTAAGATTTCTTATTTACAAAACTGTACATATAATTATAGTCTATTATAAGGACATTTGCTATTTATAATGTCACTAATGTGAGGTGTCGCAAATTAGGGGGTGAATAAATATGGACTTAACTTTGAACTAATTGCAAAAGAACTTGTGGACCTGATTTTCAAGCCCTGATTTTATAATAGCGTAAAAATATGTTACAGTTGATAAGATTTCCTTATTATAGCTCTACTTTTATGGACTTTAAGAGGGGTCATTATTTTAATTGATGTAGATTTTATAATGCATCATTTTGTTGTAAATATAAAAATTTTGTAAATACTTTATTTTAAGTAATTATTATATAAATCAAATTGGAAAGATTTGGTAGAATTTTCATTAAAATCATTTTGTCATGATTTAAATTGGATTGATTACTTTATTTAGAAACGCTCGTCGATGGCCGCTAATGGTGGATCCACAAGGTCAGGCCAACAAGTGGATAAAGAACATGGAAAAAGCAAACAATTTGAGTGTAATTCGTATGACAAATTCTGATTATGTACGTGTCCTTGAAAATGCCATTCAATTTGGACAGCCTGTGAGTATGGAAAATATACTAAACCTAAAGAAAGATAAACAGATATCCCTCATATACCATGAAAACAGACATAATACAGGCACCACTGCCCTACCTTTTCCTTAACTGAAATCTTACAATAACAACTATACTAAATCTGAAGCCCACTAAATATTCTGCATCAACTATCCTAGAGCCGCCTCGGTGGCCTAGTTGATAGCATACTGGGCTTTCACCCCGAGGACCCGGGTTCGATTTCCGGCCAGGGCTTGGCATTTTCATACGCTATAAATCATTCCATCATCTGCCTTAGCCCAAGTGTGCACAATAGTCGGACATTAAACAAAAAAAAAAAAAAAAATCAACTCTCCTAGATCTGTATTAAAAATATTACCTTGGTATCATTTGGGTAATTTTTACAACACAGATTATTTTATTATAAATAAATATTACATTAGTTTGTAGATTTCAGATTATAAAAAACTAACAATACATTTTTAGAACTATTAGTTAATTTTATTTGCAATATGTCAGTATTTTTAGCTGTTTTATTCAGAATTTAAAAAAAAATTAATAATGTCTTACTGGTTACATCATTAAATAATAAAAATATTATGCTATTAAATATGATGCTTATTAATTATTGCAAGATTGCATCAACATAATGATGACCATTCTTATTCATGAGATCTCAACTACCAATATTGCTTCTAGAGTTCAACACTAAACCACTGAAAAGACAAAAACCAAGTTATTAGTAATGTTAAGAGAATTTTGTTTTTCAATCTTCCTTTTAAAACAAATTATATCATATTTTCTGTGTTTTTTTGTTATTTCTTTAGTGGTGGCTGGTCAGAAAAGGCAACAGAGACATTCCCAGAGGTCTTTTTTAACCCTTTTTTTTTGATGAGTATAAGTGTTTACGATTCTGCTTGGTTTCTTTGGCGGGGCCAAGTATGTGGAACCTGATGTGTGCCTAGCACTGCCGAGGACCTCTGATGGGACAGGTTCTGGAACCGAGCAGCCTATAGGCGCTTTGGCAAGCGCATGAATGTTGAGTTATGGGTGTCGGAGCCCATAGCTGGGTCTGTCGAAACAAATGGTTGCATTCTGTGAGTACATAGAGAGCGGCTGCCAGTGGTACTTGGGTTTGGGGAACTGTGAAACGATGTACCGGAACCCATTCCTAAAATATTCTGGAGTGCTGACAGACCATGTATTTCGGCTCCAGGATATCTGGAGGTCCCCATTTTTTTTTCTTTTTTCATTTTTTTTTTTTTTTTTTTTTTTTTTTTTTTGGGGTTCTTGCTTTAGTTCGAGTATCCTGGGCTGCTGGTGGTCGCTTGGGTGCACCCTGTGCCAGTTGTTCAAGGTCTTCATTCATGAATCGCAAAGCAAACTAACTATGGAAAACAACAAACAAAACGCCAAAATGAGTTTAAAGAGGCATCGCTTGACCTTGTCAAACGAGTCTGTAGAAAGTGATGTTAGTGCAGCAATAGGAAAAGAGACTACACCAAATGTTCAAGGAGATGGTAACTTTACGTTACCTTCTCCGAGATTCTTAATTGTAAAAATGCAACGGAAGGAGCGGATTTGTCCAAAGTCTCGCTGCTTTTAATTAATAAAGCCATTGTTGGTAGGGCAGGCCCTGTAGTTTCTATCAAGAAACTACAAACGGGACTTTACTTGTACAAACAAACAGCGACAAACAGACCCAGTCACTATTAAAAATGACTTCCTTCTATGAAACAGTCAAGGTATCTGTAGAACCCCACAGAACCTTAAATTTTGCAAAAGGTGTCATAAGTTGCCGAGATCTTTTACATGTAGATCTAAGTGAAATTAAGACGGAGTTGACTTCAGAAGCTGTAGTTGATGTCTGCAGGATAATGCGAATGGAAAAGGGACAAAAATCCCCACAACCTCCTTGATCTTGACATTTGGAAAACCTAAAATACCTGATTATATCTATGCTGGTTATCAAAGGCTGTCGGTGAGGCCATATGTTCAATCCAAGGCGTTGTTTTAAATGTCAAGGCTTCGGTCATATGAGTTCGTCGTGCACGAAGCCTGAGGTTTATGGAAATTGCGGTAATCAAGGTCATTCTGGTAAAGGTTGTCAAGTTAGCCCACAATGTGTGAATTGTGGCGGTGATCATCCCGCTCGATCTTCGATCTGTCCCAAGTTTCTTGAAGAAAAATCCATTCTTACCATAATGGCCAAAGATAAGGTATCCTTTTCTGAAGCCAAGAAGATCCATAAAAGCTCTAATCCTCTTATAAGTGGAAAATCGTTTGCTTCTGCTACAGCCAATCAAAAAATATCTTGCGTGAATTGTGATGAGCTAACCAAAACTGTAAAAGTTTTGACTGATCAAGTTGCTCAGTTGTTAGCTTTGTTAACGTCCAATGTCGCACAAATTTCGGTTCCGGTTGTGAAGGAAGGCCCTACATTGCTTTCTCCTGTAAAAGTAACTCCTGAGCCTACTTTTAAAAAAGAGCTTAAATTTCCAGTGACCAAGCCACGAATGACAACGTCGCAAGTGTTGAAGCCTGTTGACAAAAAAACCACTCCAGGACTGGAATACTTTTTAAAAAAAAAAATCAAACACTTGTCCACCGACTGTTGGACCTAAAAATAAAAATTCGACCATAGGGAAAAACCTTGTTAAAAAAAATGAAAAAACTTCTAAAGGAGGTTCTAGTACTAAACCTCTTGTAAACAAAACCAAAAAATCATCAGAGTCTGACATTAGTTGTGACTCTGTGTCTGTTGATTCTGACCAATCTAAAGCATGCTCTATTGAAAATATGAATCCTATCATAAACTAAAGTATTAATTTTCAATGTCAACGCCTTCCATTTACAACAATGTGATACAGTGGAACATTAACGGAGCCAAAAGTCATATTGAAGATTTAAAACTTCTTGTAATGCGATACGTCTCCATTATTCATTTGCCTTCAAGAGACGCACCTTCACCAATCGCACACTTTCAATTTAAGAGGGTATTCTGTTGTCAGGGCCGACTTCATAACGGAAGAACGAGCGAAGGGTGGGGTAGCCATACTAGCTCGTGACTCTATTGATGCCGTTCCTGTGGACATAGTAACTCCTTTACAAGCTGTCGCAGTTCAGACTACCGCACCATTTAAACTTACCATATGTTGCATTTATTTACCACCTAGCTATGCTTTCCAAGACAACGACTTAGTTAACTTATTAATTCAGTTACCTGTCCCCTTTCTATTGATGGGTGATTTTAATGCTCACCACACATCGTGGGGCTCTACGACATGTAACTCACGAGGAAACCGAATTGACAATATAAGGACTACATTAGATCTATGTCTTTTAAATAATGGTTCCCCAACACACTTATCGTCTTCTACAGGTGGTTGGACAGTCGTTGATTTGACCTTTGCAGTCCAATTTTGGCAACGGTTCGAATGGTCGGCGATGTCTGATCTGTACGGCAGCGATCATACTCCGATTAATGTTTCACTTTGTACATTCCACCGTCCGAATCAACGCCCTCCGCGGTGGATTCTACAAAAGGCACAATGGGTGGATTTCACAGAACAATTTGTATCACCTGACATTGAAGATATTAACTCTATTAATGAAATAGTACAAACTTTAACTGAAAATATTTTAGACGTAGCACATAAAACTATTCCTCAAACCTCGACTCATCAATCTCGTCCCCCGTTCCTTGGTGGACTGAGGACTGTAAGAATGCCTTGCTTTTACGTAGACGAGCTCTAAGAAGGTTCAACAGACGACCAACGAGTGAAAATCTTGAGAGGTATAAAATTCTCCGAGCTAGAGCTCGTAGAATATTTAGACAAAGTAGAAAAAATTCTTGGACCCAGTATATTAACACAATATCAAGAACAACACCAGTATCAACTGTTTGGAAGAAACTCCGTTCCGTTTCTGGTTCATCTCCATCAACTCCCTTGATGGGCATCAAACAACGGAACGGAATAATAAGTTTTGATCCTCGAGATATTGTTAATACATTGGGTTTATATTTTTATGGATTATTCTTCGTCTACTTCCTATAGCAATGGTTTTTGTCTTTTAAAAATACTCAAGAAGCAATGCCATTCGTCGTTGGTACGCCTGTTTCTCCTTTGAACGCGCCCTTCTCAATAGAAGAGCTGGAATCTGCACTGTCATCCTCTTCAGATTCAGCACCAGGCCCTGATAACCTTGTATATTCCATGATTAAAAATCTTCCAACATCGGGTAGGATTTCCCTCCTGAAGATATACAATCGTATGTTTGAGGAACACTCTTTCCCTGATGTTTGGTTGGAAGCAACAGTGATTCCTATTCTTAAGCCAGGCAAAGATAAAACTGATCCAAACAGCTACCGCCCTATTTCTCTTACAAGTGTGCTATGCAAGCTAGTGGAGAAAATGGTAAATCGCCGTCTTGTTTGGTATTTAGAAAATAATAATTTACTCTCTAAGGACCAGTGCGGTTTTAGGCAAGGGCGATCTTCCATCGATCAGTTAGTTTTATTAGAATCTGCAATCCAAAATGCCTTTCTGTTACGTCAAACACTTGTTGCAATATTCTTTGACCTAGAGAAGGCATATGATATGGCTTGGAGAAGAGGAATACTAAATACATTAAAATCATGGGGTATACAAGGTAATATACTAGGTTTTATTAAAATTTTTTCTCAAACAGATATTTCAGAGTACGCCTTGGATCTACATTGTCAGATCGTTTTCAGTTAGAGAATGGCGTCCCGCAGGGAAGTGTACTGAGTGTGACCCTGTTTGCCGTTGCTATCAATAGTATAACTACTAATGTGCGGTCTCCTGTTCGCTGTTCTCTATTTGTGGATGACTTTGCAATTTATGTTGGTGCTAGAAGTTTGGCCACAGCTGAAAGAACACTTCAGCTTACAGTAAATAGATTGCAGTCATGGACGAATTCTACTGGGTTTAAATTTTCTGCCGCTAAAACTCAATGTATTGCCTTCAGTCGCCGTCGACAGATCCGAACTCCTTCAATATTTCTCGATGGTACAGAAATTAGGACCATTCCATCTGTTCGATTTTTGGGGTTAATATTCGACCAAAGACTATCATGGAACCCTCATTTGCGTGATTTAAAGTTACGATGTAACAAAATTCTCGATATGTTGAGGGTGCTTAGTGGTTCTCGATGGGGCGCTGATAGGACCTGTATGCTGATGTTTTACCGCGGCGGTGATTCGTTCGCGAATTGATTATGGCAGCATTGTATATTCGTCTGCACGACCATCCGTATTAAAAAAATAGACCCAGTCCATCACTCTGCAATACGACTCGTCTCTGAGCCTTCCGTTCTAGTCCCGCTGTAAGCATTCTAGCCGAGAATGGGGAACCTTCACTCTTTCGACGGAGACAGAAACTACAGTTAAATTATGTAAGCAATTTATCATCTAAACCTTGGCACCCTGCTTTTAATACAGTTTTCAAAAATCAATTGGTGCGACAGTATGAAACTCGACCTAATGCTACTGCTCCTCTTGGTATTAGAACTTCCCGTATTTTTGATGACTTACGTATTGAACTACCTCCAATGTTTGAAAGGTCCTTTTGTCTTGTCCCTCCATGGAAAATCAATATGCCGACCTTTTGATTTCTCCTTGTGTGCATACCAGAAAGTCAACACTCCTAACATTGTGTATCAACGTGAGTTTTTTTGACTGACTAGTTCATATCCATCTGCTAAATTTATTTTCACAGATGGCTCTAAGATGAATAACAATGTTGGGTGTGCATTTTACTCACTGGACGAAACGTATAAGTATGGATTACCCTCAACTTGTAGTGTCTTTACAGCCGAACTCTTTGCCATCTTAAAGGCTCTTAACACTATTGAATTCGAGTAGTTTGCATTACGTAGTTTGTTCCGATTCAAAAAGTAGTGTTTATCATAAATAGAATTGACATTCCAGAACATCTTCCACAATTTACTTAAAAAGGAGTAATGACCTCTTGGAACATCATATGATCAAGTTTTGCATTATTTGTATTTTTTGTATCAGTATGCTTAGGTGTTATACAAGCAATTAGGAATTATTAGTTGAGATGGTAAGACATCTGTAAAAGAGAGTAGTGCATATTGATGACAGATAATAAAGACTGTTAACACAAGTCCTTTGATTACAATCCCAAGCATCACAAAACCTGTTAATCTCTAGTAAATCTAATCGAATATACACTATTAACGTATGGTTTTCATGCTAAAAGTCAGTATCAGTATTGAGTAAGTCTAACTTGTTTTATAAGAGTTTATTACCTGTTTGTATTACTATGGCAGTTCATTAGTTTCTCACAATGGCTTGTGGATATACAAAATTATAAAATGTTTTTTTAGTAATTTGAGGCTACTTTATGGTTTCAATGATGTATTATTCATATACTAATTAATTAATAATGTTTGTAATTAATAAACAATTTTTAAAAATTATTTTTAACTTGTGTTCGTCCCAAATCATCACTCCGTAAAAGAATTGTATTGCGACCTTTCAGAACATCAATACTCCTCAAAGGGTTAAATATAAATAAAATTTACAAAACCTTCCAATAATAATATTTAATATATTTTCGCAAGTTTACAAGAAATTTTTTTAATAAAAGTTTGAATATTAGTGACACACAACAAAAAAACAATAATAAAAGTGTTGGGGCTAAAATTTTGCTGATCATCCGCATCTGTCTTGTGTTATTACAGTCTGACTCATTAGTTGAAACTGCTTTTGTTAAGTGTATTATTTAGTCAATAGCTGAAGATTGTAATAAAAAGTAAATAATATGTATGTGTTAATAGGTTCTTTTGGAAAATATTGGGGAAGAATTAGATGCACTTTTAGAACCATTGTTAATGAAACAAACATTTAAACATGGAGGTGCCATTTGCATCAAGCTTGGCGATTCTGTGGTTGAATATTCAAACCTTTTTCGGTAAGATGATCTGACAATACTTTTAGTTTGTTATTTCTTATTGTCTACTTACATAAATTGATAAACTAAAAAAGGTCCTAAGAATAATTGGTATAAATGATTTAGCTAAAATTGGTAAAAGTTTTTTAGCATTTTTTAATTGTTTTTTATGGTAATACAAGACTATAATGCACATTTAGGTTTATTTTGCTTAAAAAAAAGTGATAAGTTGTGTGTATCAATGATGTTTCTTATACTGGATGTACAAAATGAATATGTAGGCTTTGGGGATATTAAAGGTATTTAAGATATCTTTAATTTGACTTTAAAAAAAATGAAAGAGTAACATATTTTTCTCTACAACTAAGTAAGTGAATGTAAGTGTTGTAGTCTGTAGGAGAAATATAAGTCTGGGCATTTTACCAGCCGGTGAGGCACTTTTCCAGTTTGGAATGGTGAAACTAATTCTTGTTTATAGATGGCCGGATCACTCCTATTAACTCCCGAGCAAGTTGTGGTGTCTTATGCTGCTAGTTCAGGTGTTGGTAAGCTGCTGTGTAGTTGTTGCTTAGTGGATGGTCCTCCTCGATGTTCTGCCGAACAATGATTTTTTATCTGTATTATGACAGGCACCATAATTTTTCAGAATTCCATTGTTAAAACTAGAGAAAGAACGCATCAATCAGAATGAAGCTTTTGTGGATGGGAAATGTGATGTGATGCGCCAGTAGTATTGCCTGAGCAGAAGTGTATTAGTCTAGCATAGTATAGACTTGAGATGTGTGTGCCTGCAAACCAATCAGATTAGTTGATGACAGTGAATTAGGTTTTGCAGACTAAGAGTCTTTTCAAGCCACAAGAGAAGTACAGGGATTTTGAGTGTGGTTGTTGTGTTTAGTAAGTGGAACTAGGTTGTGTAACTCACTTTCTGTGTTGTTTAGGCAATAACATGAGTAATTAATCAGTACATAGAGCACGTTAAATCGATAGCTGAATTCTTCATATACAGCCCTTCTGTAGTGATAAACATGACTGTGCTTCAAATCAGCTGAAAAGTTAGCAGAAGTGTTACTGTTAAAACTGCAATCACAATCCCCTATTTTTCTGAAAAATTGTCTTAATTGGTTTATAAGGTTAGTTACAGGAAAATCATATATATTCTGTATATTTTAAATCTTCATAAAAGTGAGTGTATTGAACAAATTTTAAATTACTTATGTAGACCTATTGTAAATCATTTAAAGCATCATTCCAGTTCATAATCACTTATTTAACATTTTTTCTAGGTCTGCATAGTCCTAATGCCTATGGCGCAGGCTTACTTTTACAGTAATGATTTTAGAAAAAATGAATATTTTTTTTCTACAGTTCCAGTTCTAAATAGAAGTGATCATTTAAAGCACAAAAGTTCAAGAGACTATAAAAATTAATATATTTGAAAAAAACAAACGTTATGTGTTTAAATTTTGTTGAATTTTTAGAAAATTGGATTAAGGAGCTTGCAGAAGTCCTTACCAAGGATGACATGCGCCTAGTGTAATTGAAGCTTATGGTATAGGATAACCTTGTGATCGTCTCGATCTCATTTTAATGTTTACTGTATTTCTTTCAGATTTTATATGACTACAAAACTAAGGAATCCTCATTATTTGCCTGAAGTTGCAGTTAAAGTAACATTGATAAATTTCATGATAACACCTGTTGGCCTGGAGGATCAGCTGTTAGGCATTGTAGTGGCAAAAGATAGACCTGATCTTGAAGCTGAAAAGAATCAGCTGATAGTTCAAGGTGCTGATAATAAAAGGTAAAACAGTAACCTGTTTTAAATTTGTTTAAATATTCAATAAGTGTGTTACACAACTGTGTTCATATTAATTTGACATTTTTTTAGAATGCTTAAAGAAATTGAAGATAAAATTTTAGAAATATTATCAACTTCAGAAGGTAATATATTAGAAGATGAAGAGGCAATTAATGTACTTAGTACTTCAAAAACTTTGTCTAACGAGATCACTGAAAAACAAGCAGTTGCTGAAGTAACGGAAAAATCAATAGATGCCGCAAGACAGGAGTATACTGATATTGCTGTTCATTCTACGGTTCTTTTCTTCAGTATTGGTATGTTCCTACAATTTTAATTTGAAACTGAGTCAATTTATTTATTAAAAATTATTAATTAGGTTATTTCTCATCCTACATGATATTTTTGTTTTGTTTTAATAACATGCATTGTTTTTTATAAAACAGAAAAATCTGTTTTACGAAACAGAAAGAGTACCACTTTTTTAGTGCAAATAAAAGAAAATTTTATTTGTGTGTTTGTGTAACTATATGTATAAAGTGATACTATGCCCGCATATAGCCTTACAGGCAATGAAAATATGAATACACTTGTTCAGTGTAGGGAATTTTTACAGGCGTAAATAAACATGAAGGTGTCCGAGTGAAACATAAAATAATTTCTTTGTTGCAGCTGATTTAGCAAATATTGATCCAATGTACCAATACTCTCTTGCCTGGTTTGTAAACCTTTTCAAGGCTGCCATAGACAACACAGAGAAATCTGATATTGTTGAAGAACGCATCAAGGATTTATCCAGTTATTTTACTTACTCTCTTTACGTAAATATTTGTCGAAGTCTCTTTGAAAAGGTGAGAATAATAATTATTATCTATTTAATTGTTATAGTTACCTAATTAATTATAAATATTAATTACAGTTCCTTATGTTTAAATATGGAAGTATTCAAAACGGACTGTTTAGGCACTTCATTTTTTTGGTGTGGTAAGGCATATTTTTGTGTAGCTTTTGACATTTTAAAAACTATTATTAGAAACTAATAATTATTTATAATAAAGTTTGTCTGATTTTGTTGTTAAATAAAACATAACCTTTTTTGAATTTTGTTTACTTCAAAATCTGTTTGTATTATAAATATATATATATATATATATATATATATATATATATATATATATATATATATATATATATATATATATGTATACTTTTACTTATATATATATATATATATATATATATATATATATTTTTTTACTTATATTAATTTCCAAAAATTATATTCGTGAAAATAATTCATATATTTATTTATAATATTTACTTTCATGAAAGAAAATTTGACTTTGAAAATTTAATTGTTTATGGTTTGTATATGAGAGCAAAAAGCATTTATCTTAATTTGTGAGAAAAGTAATGTGCATGGAAATTATATGGTTTTTTTCCTCTAACTAATATAATTTTGTAATATTAAACCTTAACAATTAATACACAATCAAGGGCTAAGATTAACCTCAATAATCTTAACTTATTATAACTTTTTAGGGAACTGCCCTGTTCACTCTCTCGTGCAAATTCATGTAATATTTAATTGATTATAAAATGTAACAGCTGTTAGAAAATCAGATGATTGGTGATAAAAAAGTTATCAGCAGTTTTATTATTCAAAATCGTATTTATATTGTTGTTCGTTAAATTAAACTTTCATTCTTGTTTAGATATAATTTAAAATTGAAATTACTCTTAAAATAATTAATTTCTTTTCTTATAACCATACAGTCTTGTTACAACATGTTATGTGTATGAGATCTTTAAGAGTTAAATTTACCTCATAAGTTTTAGGCCAAATGGCTACCAAGTGGGAAATGGAATTGCACTGAGCAAAACAGACTACACATTCAAAACTTAACCTATTGTTTTTGATGTAAGAGCAGCAACTGAAATTGAAATGGAGCTGGACAGATTCAAGCAGTAGCACATGACTTTATTTCGCTTTCAGACGTTGCACCAAAAAAGAATATAATTTTTAACGCATAGTCTGCTCCTCTGTATACAACCCTAGTACACATTTGGTGGCCACCAGGCCTAAAATTGATATATCATTTTTATGTATATGTTTGTCAACTTATTAAAATTAATTATGGTTTTTCTGAAAAACCATGTTGTCAATAAAATGACAAACATATTGATAAAACATATTTTATGGACAGTCATCCATTAAAATTCAGCAAACGTTTTCTTTAATGGAAAATATTTTAAAGTATTCAGTAGAAATTGTCTTCCTTTAAATGGCTACTGCATTTGCAGGATATGAACAGTAAGAATTATCAAGTTTTGGATTTTCATACTTGTATTATATGAACACATGGACACACTTGTATATTGGCAACACTGCAGACATTATCAGACTTTTAGAATTATACCCTTATGCCTGCAGCAGTTAGGTATCCTTATTTGCCTTTCATTGATTAATGAATATGTAAATCATAATGAAATGTTTTATAGGACAAATTACTATTTTCTCTGCTGCTTTCCGTCAACCTGTTGTTTAATCGTAATGAGCTGGACAAAGGAGAATGGATGTTCCTGTTGACAGGTGGTGTCGGTCTAGACAATCCTTACCCTAATCCTGCTAGCTGGCTGCCACAGCTGTCTTGGGATGAACTCTGTCGTTGTGATGATTTGCCTGAATTGCATGTAAGACACAAAACAACTTTTTGTTATTCTATTAAGTATCTATTAGTGCTGGGAACTTAACTAATTGCATATTTAGAAACTTTTAAAATGTTTTTCTGAAGCACATTTACAATGAAACGGTAATGCTAGAAATAATTCTTGTGTACTGAAAATAATTATCAGAAATCACTTTTTGTCCTTTTGACTCAAAACTTTAAAGTGAATGTTATGTTTTGTATTTAAAGAACCATGTAATGTGTAATAACAAATTAAAAGTTATAATCAAAGCCGGTTATTTAAATTTGATGTTTTCAGGGTATCAGGAATCATTTTGAGAAAAATTTAGGTGAATGGAAGAAACTTTTTGATGCAGTAGAACCACACCTGGTTTCATATCCTGAACCTTGGGAGAAAAAACTTACACAATTCCAAAAGCTACTGATTCTCAGGTGTATTCGATTTGATAAAGTAGTGCCAGCTATTCAAGAACTTGTGCAAGGTGGGTTAGATCAAATGCAAAAGTAAATTGAGTTATTTGGACTTAAACAAGTATATATGTTGTTGTTGATATAAAATACTGTATAGTTAATTTTATTTATTTCAAGCTTCCTTATACAATCTCAAACTTTTGCTGTACATTACATTTAAATATTATAAAAACTCATTTAGTGAAAGATTATACGACAAAATGTATAAAAAAATAAAACTCATTTTGATAACCACCATTTTATACACAAGCAGTTCAAAAACAAAATAAATTGTCATTATCATTTCATTAAAGAAATAAGTTTCCTGTAAAAAATATAACACAAATCTTAAATGTAATTCTTAATTGATAATTTAAAATTTGAGTACAGTGGTCAAATAAAATGTAATTGCAACTGTGCTAGTTAAGCTTGTAGTTCTTGGAAAACATTCACTTAATAAAGTAGCATTGTAATTTAGCAAATAAATAGAATTATAAATAGCCCTAAATATATTTTCATATTCACAACTTTGTTTTGTAAGTCACAAATTTATTTTTAATATATATATATATATATATATATATATATATATATATATATATATATATATATTAATATTGCCTTTGTCCACAGATTTACAACCCACTGTGATTTACGAATAGGGTCTATTCATCTATTGCAAGATATAGCTGTAATAAAATATTTCTAATATAGATACTGCAATAGAAATTTTACACTGCTTGGATAACAATACTTGTAAAGTAGTTTTGGATTATATTTGTTATAAAAGCTTTAAAATATATCTAAATATAAATAATGATTTTGTTTTATATTATATATTTTAGCTCAACTGGGTCGTCGTTTCATTGAACCTCCACCATTTGATCTACCAGCTTCATTTGCTGATTCACATTGCTGCATTCCTCTAATATTTATCCTAACACCTGGTGCTGACCCAACAGCACTTCTGCTTAAATTTGCTGAAGATATGGTAAACATTTTTCATATAATGCCTACTATTTAATATATAGGCCATAGTACTTTTCTAATTAAAGACAACTATCAAAAATTTGTCAACATTAAAGTGAATGTTACTATAAATAGTAATGCAGTTGAAATAGTTTCATTATCTTCTGCTAGATAGCACTGTGGTACTATTATCAACATGCTCAAAAGCCCGTTTTTGTGAATTGAGTATGGTACAAAAACAGAGTTGTATAACATATAGCAATGATTATGTGATTACATTATTATAAATAACCACCAAATTATGAAGAGATTCAGGAAATAATCAACAAAATTATATTGTGGTCTTTTTCAACTTGATACATGACATGTATTTCAGCGCCCACTTAAAAAAGTTTGACATCTTATATAACTCTGAATAATGTGCGTAATCTGCTGTCACCCAAACTCAAGACGAGGACAATTACTTTGTTAAAAATTTGATGAAAATTAGAAGCCAAGAAAAATAACTAAAGTCTACTGGGATGCCAGAATGCTGATAGACTGGACCCTGGGCTAGCTATAAGCTTCAACAACAAAATATCTGTTTGCTTTGTAATATGAATAAAAACAAAGAAATATCTGTTATTGTTGTTACATTATTACACTATTAATTTGGTTCTTAATTTTGAAAATTAATTTGAAAATAGTTTAAAGTAGAAATAAACAGTGGTTAACCAAATCTCTCTTTACGATGCATATTTTAGGCTTAAGAGAAATACATTCAGATTTACAATACCTCACTGCTATTATGCTAAGCTAATCGACTCTTGATTACAGATGCAGACGTATAGACTGAAAGATATTTTAAGATCATATTCATTTACAGGGTTTTGGCGGAAGTCGATTAAATTCACTTTCTTTGGGCCAAGGTCAAGGACCAATAGCTGTGCGTATGATTGATGAAGGAGTTAAAAATGGAACTTGGGTACTATTACAAAATTGTCACTTAGCCAAAAGTTGGATGCCAGTCCTTGAAAAGGTATTCTTATTACAATAAAAAAATGTAACAGTTTTATAAGATTTTATACTTTGCTTTGTGTATAATAGCTACGACTGGGTTTTCCTAACATTTCTGTTGTTTAAACACAATGCTCATTTTTAACTAAAATTTGATGATGATACATCGTAAATGATATGACACATTACAAATGAGAAAGAAATTCAACACAAAATATGAAGTAGAACCCCTCCTTCACAAGGGGCTGATAACCCTTCCTCCTCCATAGTACACAAAACCCAATTGATTCAATAGCCCAGTCATTTATGTCATATGCCATATGGTCTAAAAACAAGACTACTTTAAAAAAACAAAACATTTTTTACATTGCATTAAAAAAATTCCAGAACATTGCTACTCCTTTTTGCACAAATTGCCAAGGATGTCCCAAAACATCAATACTATTTAAGCCCAAACACCCATACTCAAAGGGTTAACAGACCTCGTATTGTGACATTCCAAAAAATTAGCACACATTAGCAAGAGATAATCTTTTCAATCGATTCCCAATATTTGAAATTTAATACTCAACCACACTTTGAGAATGAATGGTAATAATCTTATTGTTTACTCATAATAATTTATTATTTCATAAACTTTATTATTATTACTTTGTGTTCATTTGTCATTATTGTTTATGTTTTATTTTGTTGAAATTTTTTACTTAGAATTAATTTGTTTCTGCCAACATATAGGGATAAATAGTTGAGCAATGCAGTTCGTTAGTAGGTGGTATGGGTTATAACCCATAAATTCATTTCGTTATGCAGGCCTAGTTCAGTCCTGCCAACCATAAAATTTAAGTGGTAAGTTGTGACCATTCTAACAACCTTTCGTACATAGAAATACACCAAAATATCCTATCCTCTTTATTTATATTGAAACTGTGATCCTTACTCACTATATCCTAATTTTACTTTTGCTTGTATTATTATTTTTGTTATTATAATTAGTTTACTATGATTTTTTAAAATATTTTATTTTACTTTAACTTTTATTTTATGTTCACGATTACCAAGAACTTTTCGTTTTGACTGTTGTTTTGTTTTACTACATAATATGTCTTTAACAGTCTTGTCATGGCTAACAATGGCTTATTTCAACTATCTTGTTACTTATTTGAAACATTTTATAATTTTAAATTGTTGCATATTATATAATTTGATATTTTTATTAATTATAATAAAACTTCGTTTTCTTGAGATAAAAATTATGATAAAGCTTTGTTTTTAACAGATCAGTCATGCTTTTTACCATCTCAAAACACACACACACACACACACACACACACACACACACACACACACACACACACACACACACACACACACACACACACACATTTTTAATGATTTTTGATAAAATAATTTAGATGTAAGAATCAGCATTCATTTCAATTCTTGGGTCTGAATCTTACCATGATTGTCAGTAAATAGTTAATTTTCTACTGAAAATTCACTAAAAAGAAAATTGTAGAATCAGATCAGGTGATAATGGACTAATGTGAATATTTAAGTAGCACCTTTTATTCCCATATGTGTTACTGAGAGAAAAAACAACAGAAAGAGTTTAAAATAATGTAAACTATCTTGGTTAATGAATGCACATAAACTCTCTTAGTTAATTTATCAATATTAGCAAGATAATGTTACATGTGCTTAAGTAAATATTACCCTGGCTATCAGTCTAACCTAATGCTGCAAATTATATTATTTGATATGGTTACAATATATTGTATTTGCATAATGAACCTGCAAGCTCTATAGCTCTGATAATTATTTGTTATGTGTGAATTGCAACCTGCTGGCTTTGATTATTGTAACTGTCTTAGTTCTGGTTGACTCAACTGTATTGACAATTATGCATAACATACTGGTATTGAAAACAAAAGAACACTATTGTTACAAAGAGATTTTTAGTATTAAACTATTTTAGTAAGTATCAGTCAAGTATCATATGCCATACTTTATGCATATGATAAAGTATAGTCTATATATATACATATACTTTATAACATAGAATTAACATATAAAATTCTTATGTTCAGGGATTATGTTTATAGTTTCCTACTATAAACAAATAATGAAGCCACATAATTAGGGCAAACACCTGTGTAAAACCAAAGGTCAATTTTCGCAATTTGCAGTAAAAATATGACAGGAAATTAACCAAAACATTAGATAAATAAAATAATAAAAATCATTGTTTAGTTTTTATCTAGTTGGAAAGTTTGAAAACAATGTATAAAATATGTAATAAAATTAAAAAAATCTCTAATTTAGATTTTTTTCTCTAAAAAAAAGTACACATACTAATCAAGAGGTAAATATAAACATATATGTTCAATATTAAATGAACACAATATAACTTTAAAACAGACTTCTTTTAAAAGTAAAACTTCTTTATTTAAAATTTAAAAAAACTAAGTAGTCTGATATAATTAATTATGTGACCAACATTAAACAATTGTTTTCATATAGAATTGTTGTAAAAATTAAATATTTTGTTTTAAAGGTGTGTGAAAATTTTAATCCTGACACTACTCATCCGGATTTTCGTTTATGGTTGACTTCATATCCAGCTGACCACTTTCCAGTTCTTGTTCTGCAAAATGGAGTCAAAATGACTAATGAGCCACCAAAAGGAATGCGTGCTAATATATTGAGGTCAGTATTTATTATATCTTTTGTATAAGAAATGTAAGCATTATCTATCAAATACTACAAATGTGCTAATTAGTGTTACTAGCAAAATGAAAACCTCAACTCGGTCAAATTAGCCAAAACAGGATAGAAAATGGCACAATAATTGTTCATTTAAGCCTTTGTAAAACATGACTAAAAGTCTACAAGGTTGAGGATGAATGGGGTCCTGCTTTTGAAGGTACATTTTTTTATGTTTTCTTATATATCTTGAACAATATTTAATAAAATGAAAACTTAACCCTATACAAAATGAAAAAAGATCTTTTTTTGTAGTGTTAATAGTTTTACAGATAAAGTGTTAGTGAAAATGTTTTGAAAAATTTAAAAAGTAGGTTTTATTTCTACAATTCAATCATAAAATACACATATGCTTTTTTAATACATTTACAAGATACATTTTTATAATGTTCATAGAATATGTACGAATATATTCAGGGCCAACTGAAGGGAAGGGGGACTGGACCAAACTGTCCCAGAGCTGCTACGTAAGCACACCTTCCTGAAGTGAAACATTTACCATTGTCGATCTAATTTGGTGCATTGTGATTTATCCCCATCTTGGAACAATTAAAAAAGATTGTTTTAACCTCTTTCAGGTTAACAGTTAAAAAACAAAAATATCATTTTCTCAAATCTATTCCAAAGATTTTGATAAAATTTTACTCAAGAAGTTTTGCTTTTTAAAGTGGTTATCATCTCTGACTGGCACATGAAACAAGGGCTCAAAGAATTTTTAGGTGATCGTAGGTGCTGTTTTCACTTTACAAAATTTAATCTAACATGTGCTTTGCAAGGCATAAACGAAAAACCTTAAATTCAGCCTATTTCTTAAATTTTCTCTGCTATGTACTTTTGAATTTGACTTAAATTTGATAATTTTGGCAACACTATAAGTGGTTGTCAGTAATGTCTTTAAAATATACAACTTTTAATTATTAAACATAATATTTTCAGGGATTTTAAAATTAAGTTTAATAAATACAGTAATACCTCATTATCTGCAATTTTGATTATCCACAAAAGCTTCAAGTTTTAGAATTTTTTTCTAGTTGAAAACCCTGTTAGGTACTGAAACTGTGGCATTAATTAATATCTAAAACTAATTACTGTTTAACATAAAATTGTTATTACACATACAAACTATACAGCCTAATGCAATACTAAAACAAATTAAGTTATATATATATATATATATATATATATATATATATATATATATATACTATTATAGTGTTCCTGGTCATCATACAGGATTGAATTTTCCAATTCAAGTGGTAACATTCTACAGAAGATAAATTTGAAACATTACAACCTTGTATGGAGATAGACTGTTAATAATAATAATAATCGTTTAATAAAGTTATAAATTATAAACTGTCTTGATTTATATATAATATTTATCAAAGTTCCTTTGATGTACCTACATTCCTGTATTGGCATACAAAAGCTTTTTTTCGTAATACTCCAATTGTTACAACATTTGCACTGAATTCATTTGTACTAAATTCATTTCATAAAATTATTTTAAATTAAATTACTAATTAAGTAACAAATTAATTTTAAAAAAGTCATATTTTACAGGTCTATGACCAGTGATCCTATAGGAAATGTAGAATTTTTTGAGAGTTGTAAGCAGGGAACTGTATTTAAGAAACTAGTATTTGGATTATGTTTCTTCCATGGACTTGTGCAAGAGAGGCGCAAATTTGGACCTCTTGGATGGAACATTCCGTATGAGTTTAATGAAACTGATCTTCGAATAAGTGTTCAGCAACTGCATATGTTCCTGACTCAATATGATGTAAGTAATGATTATTACTGTTTTGAAGAAATTATGTTTACTAAATTTGATTTTATAACAACCCAAGTTACAATTACTATTTACTATTTATTCTCTATGTAGGGTGCAGACTAGATGCGCCTATTGAGAGGGTTTAGACATCCCTCGCTGTACCCAAATCTAACACACACTTATACTTACAACACTCACTTATGACATTAACACTTTACACTCACTTAGGGAGTGAAGCGATAATAGCTTCAATGTGCTTCTCGTCTTAAAATACAAAAAAAACTATATAGGTTGAGTTTTAAATGTCCCCTCATTTTCTTTTTTTCTATGTTATTTCGTATTTCATGATTTCAGAGGCCTTTTGAGCCACTGTCAATCATTGTTACAAGGTCCATGCTCATTTTTTATTATGCAGGTATTTTTTACCACCGTTTTGGAATTACAGTATTTTTTTTTTAATATAGAGTTGTTATCATGACACATAATTTCATACCAGGTTTTAACTCTGAATATAATACTATAAAGTATTAAGAAAAATTTCGTTTGATCTTAAGATATCAGTAAATAGAATATCTAATACTGAATGAAATGTAAGTACCTCTACCCTACCATTTTGTATACTTCTTGAAATATTACTTTTGAATTACTATCTCTCTTGGGCTGGCATGCAAAGGATCAAGATTCAGTCCCAGAGTATGTTTACGTTATGGCAACCTATTAGTACTTTTCATCTATGTCATCTTTTGCCTTTGGCACTGGGTCAATGAAATAACTTTTAACGTCCATACTTAACTAATGGTTAAGTTATCTAATGGTTAAATTAACTAATGACTTCCTTCTTTACCTCCACACTCCTTATAAATTTTAAATTACAAAGTCTCTACTGATAAAGTGCTAATACACTACAAATTTAAACACAAAGTAAAGAAAACATAATTGAAAATATTTTTAATTTTAACCAAATTTTAATTTTTTTAACACAATCTTAGAATTAACTTGTTTCTCCTATTACCCGCAACTACTATTGAACTAGGCATAATTAACTGAGTTGCTATTAAAATTTTATTTGAATATTATATTTGTACAGGATGTACAATACGATGCATTGTGCTACTTAACTGGAGAATGTAATTATGGAGGCAGAGTAACAGATGATTGGGACAGACGCTGCCTCAACACTATTCTCCGCAGGTTTTACTGCCCTGCTCTTGTTGAGGAAGAATTTTACTATTTTGATCCATCAAGTAAGGCCAATTTAATAAAATAAAATTATAGTTTTGATAGTAATTATTATTGAGCAAGCAAAACGAGGTTTCTGTTTTAAGTTGACTGTTTAGCATTTGATTTGTTTATTTATTTGTTACATATTTTTGGCCAAACATATTGACCAATTGTTTTCAAATTTTGTATGAAGGTGCCTTGTATGAAGCCTGAACAACTTGTGTCAGAATGTTTCCCATTCACTTCTGTTTCAAGATAGCAGCCTGAGATTTACAATAAAGAGTGAATACTCTTTTAGCCAAATTCATCGACCATTTGTTTTGAAAATTGATACAAAGGTACTTTGTACAGATGAAGTATGTGTACAATTTTTCCCCATTTATTTCCTTTTCAAGATGACCGGGCCCTGATTTAATGATGATGAGTGTGCACAGTTTTGGCCAAACGGATTGACCAATTGTGCATACTGCCTTACATGCAAAAACAATACAATGAAGAATGATAGTAAGAAAATGGGACCGTTAGATGTGTCATATGAAATGAAGCAAAATTTAAAATGTTAAAGCATATTCAAATGACCTAAAGCAGCTTAGAGTGAAAAAAATAGCTACATCTTATTTCACTTTTAGACAAGTTAGGACTCACCACGGTAGGCAGTCGGCTAGAAGAGTTAGCATTAACAACAACATCAATAGTTGTCATAACAACAAACATCAAATTTTAGATGCATCCAAAAAGGAAGGAATACATTGGATATCCATCCTCTTAATCACCGCATAAGTCTGTGGGAAAAAGCTGCAAAGTCATTAATGGGTCATTTAAGAAGAACCAAGTTCATGTAAGTGATGTGTTGCCTGCAACCTCTGTAAAACGTAGTTTTATTTTAACTTGGGTAGAGACAGTATTAAATTCATGTCCTCTTACCCCTATGTCCAGTCTTTTGACATATCAGTCTAAACCCGGTTCATTTTCTGACTGGTGGCTCACTCAAAACTATTCCTGAACCATCATTGATGCTACTATCACAGGGACATCTGTCAAGATGTAATAAATAAAATAAAAATGTAATAAATGTACAAACCCAGTAAGAGTTATGAAATATTTATAAATGATATAAAAGTAAAATAGATACTTTGCCATTGTGTTAACTATCTGTTTGAATCTTTACTTTTAGAAATGTACTATGTACCTGATGTGAAGGATCATGAAGCCTTTGTAAACTACCTTAAGGGTTTGCCTCTTATCACTAACCCTTCTGTATTTGGTATGAATGAGAATGCTGATATTATGAAGGACCAACAGGAGTCTCAAATTCTATTAACTAATACTCTTCTCACTCAGGTAAGAAGACCTTAAGGTAACTTCATGAAATTAATTAATTTGTTTGCTGCATCTAATAACAATTTATAAACCTATTAACAACTGAAATATTAGTACTACATTTTACTTTTTTTAAATTTTTTCTGATATTAGTTGTGTAGCTGTTTATAGTAACAGCATATTAGTGCAGATATGTTGGATTGCAGCATAACACACACATGTCCCACTTTGTGTTTTGCAAAAATAACCATTGCAATCTGCTTCTCATCAATATTTTCATCTTTTTTAAATTTCTTTTATTCTCTTTGGATGCTAACCCACTATCAGTCCACCACCAAAACAACATGAGGCTTATGTTGTTGTATGGCATCAAATGTAAGCAATTATTATAATTTTTTTTTTACATTCCTTGCAGTATCAGGCTCAGTAAGTGTTTCTAAGGACCATAAGAGACATATTTTCCACATAGTGTGTCATTTATTGGACATAGCAGGGGGGGAATACAAGGGCCTGATCGAATTAGTCTGGTAAACTATGACTTCTTCTAAGTTTGTATTTTTTTTGCTCTTACTCTGATTTTTGTATAATTTTTAATATTTGTGGTACAATAATTTTTGTTTATTACCTCTTCCATAAAAAATAAAAATGAAATTATTTTTATTAAAATTAAAAATTTATATATCTATAAATATTTAAAAAAGTTGTGTTATTAAAGAAGGTTACATTTTAAGGTATAATTTAATTTTAAAGTTAAATTTAAATGTATATTTTAAGTTTTTTTAATAAAAAAATATAAATTAAACAAAAATGTAGTACCATTAAAAAAATTGTAAAACATTTTTTTCAAAAAAAAAATCATAAAAAGAGGATACCTTAAACTACTTTTTTACATAGTTTCCACCAATGTTCAGACACTAGTCATAGCAGTCGATGAACTTATTCAGTTCTACCTCAAAGAATAATTTCACCAATGATGACAGCCAGAGTTGTGCAGAGTCTTGCATGTTATTATCATTAGTTTTGAAGCATTTACCACCAAACTCTCGCTTCATGCTTCATGTGCAAGAACAGGTAGTAGTCAGATGTTGCCTAGTCTGGGCAGTATGGTGGGTGTTGTAATTGCTCTCAACAGAACTGTCGATAAGAGTTTGATTTTCACCAGCAGCATTGGGCTTAGCATTGTCATGAAGAACATAATTCCTTGGCTGAGCACCCCTCTCCTTTTGTTTTGAATTACATGCCAAAGGTTTCTGAAGGTTTCACAATATTGATGATTGTGAAGGAATTTAACAAGCAGAACCCTTTTTTGTACTACAACACAATATACATTTGTCTGGGCTGACATTGTCATTTGGAATTTTTATTTTTTCAGAGGTTGAGTGTGTCTCCACTCCATTGACTGTTGTTCCTAACCTAAGCAGTCCGAAACAATCTCGTTTGCAAAAGAGATTGTTAAATTTGCAGAAATTCATAAGAAAGCATTGTCATTGTGAAACGTCTGTTCTCACAAATTTTTTCATCAACTTTCCTTACAAAATGACTGTTGACAACAGAAGTCTGTCCAGTTTGTGCCTCATCATGGACATTGGTTCATCCTTCATTAAACTATGTAACCCACTTACTCACTATTCCATCAGTAATTGCATTTTCACTGTAAACATCTTGAATTTGATAATAAATTTTGGTTGTTTTATAACAATAAAATGCAACAATAAAATGCAATAGCTTATAACAATAAAATGCAAGGAACACCTTGCATTCAAAAACTGAATGACAGAATGAATTTCAGAGTCCTGTATTATCTTAAACACTTTAAATATGCACAGAAAACTGGAAACACTACACAAAACAAACAATATTGCCATCAGTGAAGAAGCATTGAACCAGGAAGGATAGCACCCGACAGCAGTGGCACGGTGACTGTAAAACAAAATGGTATTTACTTTTTGGATGCCCCTCCAAAATAAATAAATAAAAACAGTTTCTTAGATGCCAGCTATAGAGGTGTACATATTATACTCTTAAGCTATTACATGCTAAGATTCATGTGGTTAGAAGACTTTAAACTAGTGCACAGATTAATAGAAAATAAGGGGAATTATGTCATTGACTTTACAAAGTGGTATAAAACAAATAGTAATAATCATGTGCATTATTGATATTCTTCTATTTGTTAACATGCTGCAGGACAGAACGGTAAGTTATTGTTCTGCATTTTTTGCACTAATTAATCATTTAATTACAGACACTTTCATGCATTTCTTTTTATGAAATGAACTATAATAAAAATGTTCATTACAAAATTTAAGTTATTTTTTTAAATTTTTATGTCTGTTTTAATACTTCTATTCACAAAATTTCTCTTTCTATTCCAATTCCTGTTTATAAAGCATGTTTACTGGTACACAACATCTGTTATTATTAACTTTTAGTAATATTATTGTTAGTAAATTTCTATTGAAAAAATGTGCTATTAGAGCAACCATCATAGTAAGACACAGATTTGGGACCTGATAGGATCACCGATCCTGACATCTAGATCACTTTTGGAGGGGTTGGTTAAAAGTTCAACACAAAGAAACGTTGTTCCAATATTTTGCCAAAACTGTATGTGGCATCTTCGAGGTTGTTCTTGCTCCAAGTCTGGATTCAAACTGAAGCATATATACATACATATATATAGATAGTAAAATCTCCTTTAATGGACACTCCCAATATATGAACACATCTAATGGGCCAACAACGTTTTCTTCCTGTTGTATTTATTAAGAATGAACCCTCCTTTAAATGGACAATCTGTTGACAAGACAGAGGGAGTAAAATTTTGTAAGTTTTGATTTTTCATACTTCTATTGGGCAGACACGCTGATATAAACATCTCTATTTGACATATTTAGTAAAGCTGATCTTTGTTGATCATATAATGTAGCATGGAATACTGACATTTAAAACTGTCATATACCACATTATTATGTGAGGCAGTTAAAAGTTTTAGTAAAAAAAATAGGTAATAATTTGTTAGACAAATTGTTTGACTAACTGACTAACATAATTGTGTCTCCCCACTCCTAGTAGCTGTAAGCTAGTTTCTCACCAACAGTTACTCTTAAGCACTTTCAGTTAGTGCTGAAAGCAAGATTTCACACATAACTTTCAATCCTCATTTTGTGTTCTGTTGCACATGTTTAGTCTTAGCCTGTAGTACTGAATGATGTCTCATGTATTATAACTTAACATTAAAAAAACCTGAGCGTGATTCTTTAATTATTCTAATTATTTTCTTTACTATTTTATTGTTGCGTAAATATTTTTATGTTAATTATCAACAGTATCAAAAATTTGAAAAAGATATATTATTTTGATATAAACTTTTTTGAAACAACACATATATAGAAAATTATGATAACATCCCCATTAATATACAACAGAAAACTAGAAAGGAAACCTTGATGACATTCTCTGAGGACCCACCTAATAGTATTTTTACTGTAGTTTAATTCAAAAAAATTAAATTGTTTGTCAGAGTTTAACATTATAATGCGTAAGATACTTTATCTTTAGTTGTTTATTTAAGGGTAATTATGTTTAGTACATTTATAATGTTCTTAAGGCATTGTAAAAAATATATAAGTATTCTATACAATTCAAAATATAAGGCATTAAATTGTATCTATTGTTATATTTTTCATTGCAACCTCTTAGGACTTATGGCAGTTAAAACAACTAAAAAAGGTAAGTTTTTAATTGAATTAACTTAGTTTTTTTGTATTTAAACAACAAAAAGTAAATATAGCCTCACCAAAACAATAATTTATTTCCTTTAAAGAAGTTAGCTTAAAATAAAAACTTTTTAAAAACAAACTGAAGTTCTAAAGCAGTAAAATTTTGGGCAATTAATGTTGAAAATTATACTACGATCCTCTTAAACAATAATGTAAACTTCTCCTTTGTGTGTAATTACTCACAATAAAATGATTAATGACAATTCATTTTATATTAATTACTGTGTTAATTTAATTGTGATACAGGATGCAGGTCTTGGTGGAGCAGGAGGTGACAATACAGAAAAAGTGGTTTATGACGTAGCCAATGATATTTTGCAGAAGCTACCGCCTGATTTTGATACTGTCTTAGCTCTAGAAAAGTATCCCACCTTATACAATCAATCCATGAATACGGTTTTGGTACAAGAAATGGGGCGATTTAATAACCTTTTGATTATCATACGAAACAGTTTAAAAAATCTTCAGAAGGCAATTAAAGGTATGACAGCAAGTTAGAAAGTTAACATTAACAATTACTGCATGGGTCATTATCACGATAAACATAATATCAAGTACTACAAACAAAATGTACATTTATTATTAAAATTCTTTTAAATTCATATGTTTAGTGATCTACTACTGGAGATATGTACCCTCAGTGCAACACTACCAAATTTAGATTACGGTTAGGTTAGGCTTTGTTACAGTTAGGCTTTTAGACTTCGAGTTAGGTTAAGGATTTGTGTTAGGTTAAAGTTAGGTGTCTTTTAAGGAATTGCTCTAAAATAAAAGTAAAGTTATATTTGATGAATGTATCCTGTTTATGTAGTCTAAGCAAAACATTTGGAGAACAATGTTTGCTTCTAGCTAAAAATATGAGGTTTTAATTATATTTTTATTTAATACACTTATGAGTATTCACTTTAAATTTTCAAAGTAAAATTCATTCTTTATTTTGTAAATACAAACCATTATGTTTCTTCTTCTTTTCAACAAAATTACTATCTGAAAATAATACCAACTATTACAAGAATTATACAGGGGTATGATGAACAGAATGATAATATACAGCGATTGTATATCATATATCAAGTTATTGTACAATTTTTTAACTTTTGGCTTAGTTTATAGGCTATTTTCTTCTTCAAATTACATTACAGGTCTTTAAAATATATTACAAACCTTTAAAAATGCATTGCCATACTTTGTAAAAGCAATTATCATATTTAAATCAAATTAATTCTTATAATATAGTGAAATATATAATAAAATAATATCCCTTACTTAATTAATTTTTATTTGTGTTACTATTACTGTTTATTAAATTTGCCATTGGTTGTGCTTATAAATACAATACATGGCGTTTTGAGAGGATAACTTAAAACCTAAACATATTATTAAAGTTAAAATGTCTACTGTTTTTTATATACAGGATGGGAAAAGTCTAAATAAACAGTAATAATAACATAAATATGCATCATTAAGTAGCAGTTTTTAAAACATTATTATTATCAATATGTATTATATCTTAATCCTATATTTACAGTTACTTTTAAGCTGTGATAAATAATTTAATATACATGTCACCCTTTTTGTGACATTTGTTTTTAAAATCTGATATGGCCAACATAATCAGTACCATAATGCCACGTTAACACAGACAAAACTGTAACTGCATAGTGAGAAGTAATGTTTTCAGATTCATGGAGTCCTAAAGACACATTAACTTCCAACAAAATAAGAGTAGAAAGGTTTCCTAGCAATGATAAGGCTTATAGTTGATACTCATGAACATAATATTTAAACTAACTTTTTCTATATTATGGTTCAATTTTTATTTTTAATTATAACTTTTATATGTTGCTCCATTGGAAAAAACAGTAAAAGTAAACTTAGATTTAAAAAAAATGTATAGTTGGTACAAGACTAAAAAAGCTTTTAGTAATGTCAAATTTCTAAAAGATTTTTGAGGGTGATGGCCATTTCAACTTGATAGTGCTAAAAATAGTGTAATTTTGTTTTATTTTGGTAGGTTTGATTGTTATGTCTTTCCAACTAGAAGAAGTGTTTACAAGTGTTGTGACTGGAAGGATTCCAGCAATGTGGGCAGCACGCTCATATCCTTCATTGAAACCACTCGGAAGTTATATTCATGATTTTCTTACGAGATTAGAATTTCTCCAGGTATAGTGCATATGATTTTTTTGTTGCTTAATGTCCATACTTCATGCTATGTGGAAGAATAATAAGGGTGAGTGATTGGTATTTACAAAAAGGGTAAAATTGCATCCTTGAGATGCACAGTTCAGAGACACAACAGATGTGGTTTGTTACTACTATAAACCATTTTTGTTATTTTTTTTTTTTAATGTAAGTGAATTAGTTAATTAGATTAGCCTATATTTATGTTTTGCAATTTTTGTACACTTATTGATTTTATACATACAATACCTTACCTGCTTTTGTGAATTAGTGTATTTGAATACATTTCTTTATTAACACTTTTCTTCCATATTTTATCCATGTTAGACTGATCAGTGATAGGTATTTCTTTGGTAATGTCTAATTTGTTGTAGCAGAATCTTTGTAATAGAATTCCTCTTGAAAAAAAGGTCAGTGATTACTAGATTTAATAGTTTATGTTTGAAATTATATTTATACTGTTGAAGCTATTGGCCTAGACATTGGAACCATTCAATAACAGTGCAAGAAACTTGAAAGTAAACATACAGAACTTATTTATTTATTTTGTTCTAAGGGCAAAATCACCATTTTACATGCTAGTTAATATGACCTTAAAGTAAATTAAGTTACCTTAACTTAGATATCAATATACAGTAATAACAACATTAATAAATAACAGTTAATTATAATAAATCACAGAAATGAACAAAAATGAGTAAGTGTCTAAGCTATGTGACATACCTTAGTATGTCACTGCTGTGCTTAACAGCACTGCCATAAAAAAATCCAAAACTGTTCCTTATGTGAAAAAAGTATGTTAACAATCTTATTTTGAGGTTTTGTTACTAAATAGCACTATAATACACTTCCTCAGGGATTTTTTTCGTTTTGTTGTGAGTTTGGACCACAATGGCCTTTCTCTGAAATAACTTTACAGAATATGTAGAACAATGGTTTTGGCATTATGGCCAGTTCCTACTTGTATTCTATGTTTAGTTTGTGGAATTACTGTTTTGTAGTACTGTGTATAATTTTGTTTTATAGGATTCGTAGATGCTATTAGCATAGATTGAATGACTGTATAGTTTTTGATGTTACATGTATGTATTTCAGCTTTTATTATGCTTGTATTGTAAATATTTTTATGAGTTGTATGTTTTCATTTAATATTTGTAAATAATTTATTATTATAAAACTGGACTTCAATAATCATTGGGACAATGAAATATCAGAGATGCTCTCTAATATTGACTGTGAAAGCTGTGACGAGGAATAAGTTAATACGCTAAGATTATATTTGATCAACTGAATCAATATCCAGTATATTGCTTTACACATTTTTTTGTATTTTTGCAATATAAAATCAAATATTTTTTTTTTTTTTTAAAAAGTTATCACTGTTACGACTTTACTAGAATGCCTCCATCTCTTCTTTGGTTGATCAACATCTCTATTTTTTCTGGTCTATAACCTTGTCTTATTTTCTACAACTATCTTTTTAAAAAAAAAATATAATTTCAAAATATTATAAAATATTTAATTATTTTTAGTGTTTATTTAGTATTTAAATATATTATTTAAAATAGTTGCCTCGGTGGCCTAGTTGATAGCGTACTGGGCTTTCACCTCGAGGACCCAGGTTCTATTCCTGGCTAGGGCTTGGCATTTTCATACGCTATAAATCCTCCCATCGGCTGCATTAGCCCAAGTCTGCACAATAGTCGGACTTTAAATACAAAAAAAAAAAAATTATTTAAAATATTGATTTAGATATAATAAATTATTATTAATTATTTATTAACATCTTTTGTCCATCCTGTTAACTTGTTATTTCCATCCTTGTCTAAACCCTAACATTCTTTCCTTCATGCTATATATGGTTAATTATTCCTGCAATGTGAATAATAATATATAGATAAAAATTATTTCTGATAGCAAAATTGACTGCCTCATTACATAACAACTACAACAATTTTTGTTTAACAGCATTGGTACGACCATGGCCCTCCAGTTATTTTCTGGATATCGGGATTTTTTTTCACCCAAGCATTTCTTACCGGAGCCCAACAGAATTTTGCTCGCAAATATAGGATTCCAATAGATCTTCTTACTTTTGATTTTGAGGTGAGTAATGGTATCTCAGAGTTTTAAACAAAATTATTTTATGTTTATCCTGTTTATAACTTTTAGTTTTATAATAGTAGATAAAAATTATTAAATGCATGTTACTTTATATATTAACGTTTAGAAACAAATTATAGTTAAAGAATTAATTAGCTTTCTTAATTTACACTTCTTAATTTATTTTTCCATTATAACTCCATAAAACAGAGTCGGTGGTAGAGCCAGTGTAATCATATTTTACCATTCCAAATGTAGTGAAAGAACCTATTAAATCAAACAAACATGAACTTCATATCTCAAAATTTAAATCTTATTCTATTTTCTGCCCAAATTATCTGACAAGATGTGTTACACGAACCTGTACAACAGGTCTACGATTGCACTAATCGATAGATTGTTCATCTATTATCTGAAATAATAGCCTCTCACACTCTGCAATGTTTTCCTGTGTTGTGCTTCTCAGTGATCATCCTGAATGCTCATTGTTATCGGCAGACATTCGTCTATCCTTAAAACATTTATACCACCTCATATGTTTACAGTTTTATTCTTACCTTGATACAATTGTGTACACTTGACTTTCGAAGTAAAAGGAAAATTACTGTCTGCATTTGATTACCAGCATTACTAATTGCTGATTAAAATTCAAACTTATAGATAAACCCACATGAGCCTATTAAATTATGATGGGATTAGTGCTTGCAAAATTATTTGATCTACCTGTAAGTTGATGTTATGTGAATTATTTACTCGTGTTAAAGGTAATGGAACCAGATCACTTTGAGGCACCTCCAGATGATGGAGTCTATGTGCAAGGTCTATTTCTTGATGGCGCCAGATGGAACAAACAACAGAAATGTTTGGATGAATCCTTTCCTAAAGTGCTGTATGATGCTGTTCCCATTGTAAGTGAGATAAAACTTGTTTTACTATACTTTTTACTAGGATAAATTACACTAGTACTTAGAAACTATAACAAATTCAAGCAACTGCTTTAATGGCTCCTTTATTACCTTCTTGATACTGAGACATGCACCCAAATTGCACTATTGTTTACATCACTCACCATTACTTTCTTGCATCCCCCTGCTGCCACTGTTATCGTATAAATTTGTAATTAAAGAAATACTTTAAAAGTGAAATTTAATGCTTTTCATTGTTTTACTGTACTTTTATTTAATACTGTATATATTGTATATTCATATTGAAATGTATTTTGTAAATATAAACTGTATACAGGTACGCAGTACTGAACATTGTTGTAGCTATTTTATGAAAAATATTTTATAAACAGATTACTGTGTAATGTTATTTAGCGTACTTGTGAAATTGTTGTTATAATGGAAACACAAAAATATGAATATGGGTAGTGTTCAATGAAACAGAAATTTAATGTGAAACATCTCAACAAAGATGAGACTGTTTATTCCTAATTAATAGGGGACAAACTTCGTGATAAATTTTTTGTTAACTTTACAACTATGAAAGATTGGAAGAAGAAATCTTAAATATATTTTATATTTTATATTATATATATATATATATATATAAGAAACTAATTAAAACAATGCACAATGAGCTTTTTTGTTTTTTAAAAAATACAATAGCTTAAGATTTTACTCTTTAACTACACTTAAATAATTTTTATCATCAATCTCTATAAATTGCTGGATTTGGGCTGCTACATAAACCACTTTAAATTTTTTGTAATAATAAGATACAACATTTACGAGTAAGAGGTGTTTTACTGACAGGCAGACAAGTGCATGACTTCATAAAGTTGAGATGTTCAAGGTGGATAGGACACCAGTCAGTTTGCTGTATCACTGAACTGTGCACAGTTACCTACAGATACTAAACAAATTCCAGTAGCTGTAATATTTTTAATATTGAATTAATCAGCAATAAGTATATCATTTATACCTTATCAGTGGCATGAGGTGACTTTAAGGAAACTATTTTAACTTGGTTAAACTTGGTAGTACATAGGTACAGTTTTGCAGTAATGAAACAGTGTTACACAAGGTGCAGACATTGAAAATGATGCAACCACTTTCCAAAAAAATCTCAAACTATCAGGAATATCCATCCAGCTAAAATAAGAAAGAGCTCATATGACCAAAAAAATCAAACAACCAAAAGTTCATTTGACCAAATTATATTTTAATATTTTGGACCAATGAATTTTGGGTAATGTGAACCATGGTTTTAAAAGAGTGAATCATATGACTAAAAAAATGAAAGAACCATATGTTCATTTGACCAAAATATATTTTAATATAATTTGTTCCAGATGGACTTAAAATTAATTATAAAAATTTAAATACGCATTATTGAACTTTTTTATATACGTAGTACTAAAGAATCCTTCTGTACTAATAATGAAAATTATGCTGTGTAGAAGCTTGCCAGACGTATTTGGTCAAATGAACTTTTGGTCATATGATCCACTCTGTTAAAAACATGGTTCATATGACCAAAAGTTCATTGGTCCAAAATATTAAAACATAATTTGGTTGAATGGACCTGTGGTTGTTTGATCTGTTGGTCGTATGACCCCCATCGATCATCAATAGATTAGTGACTTACTGATGCTGATTGCACTAATTATTACTGTTATTTAGATGACATCTTATAATGAACACATAATAGAATCAGCATGTTTAACTTCGTTTACTGTTCAAAACAGTAACTAATAATTCATTATTTTTTTATTGTTAAAATAAATCTTATTGCAAATTTAAATTTATTACAACTAATCACAGTTTTATTTATGTTCATAGATGTGGTTAAAGCCTATAAAGAAAGATGATCTTGTACCCATTTCGGTATACACGTGTCCTGTGTATAAGACATCAGAAAGACGAGGCATACTCTCGACTACTGGTCACTCTACTAACTTTGTCATAGCAATGTTGTTGCCAACAAAACAACCACCAGAGCATTGGATTGTTCGTGGTGTCGCCATGCTATGTCAGCTATCTCAGTAGACCTGTAAGTTAGCTAGATCAGATGCAATTAACTATTTTTCGGGGAGATTAAATTTTAAAAAAAGAACTTTGATAATGAATGTTTAAGATAACACTGCACTCCAGAATTTAAAAAATCTATTATAATTATGTCATTTTCCTGAAAGTAATAGAAGTATCTGTTTTAAAACTGAATGTGAAAGAAAGGACAATAACTTATTTTGTAAGAATAATTATTTGATTAACTCTTAAATAATAATTATTATTTAAGTCCCATGGGCATTTTTTAACATAGATGAAAGTGTAATATTTTTCTTTTAGATATATTTTAAGCCTGATTAACATGTTCAGTAGTAATAATATTTTCAGCCAGACACACACACACACACACACACACACACACACACACACACACACACACACACACACACACACACACACACACACACACACACACACACACACACACACACACACACAAAGTATGTTGTAACGAAAAGATAGCAAAACTCTTGGTTATGTATGGAACTCACAAAGAATTCACCCGTCACTGTCAGCTTCCATCTAAACCTCTGCTATTAATTTATCGTCTATTTGGCCTAGCCTCTTCCTTCCTCTACCACAGAAAAGGAAAGTTTTAAGTAAGTTGTACAGAAAAATTGATGGCCATTGTTGGGTTCGAACCCACTCAAGTCTAACACACTATACTGGCCAAGTATAGCACAAGCCTTAGATCATTTGGCACTATACTTAATCTAATATGACATACTGACACAAGAAATTAATGTATTCTGCCTATGTGTAGTTGGTATCATTGATATTTTGATGATTTAAAGGCTGTTCATGAAGAGAGACAATTGGTTAAGCATATTATTTGTACTAATATATTTAATTGTTCAATTCAATTCAATTTGATTAATACTTTGTTAATTTTTTTTTTGTATTGATGAAGTGTCACAAAAATCCCCCAATTGTTATCGATTCTGATACTGATTGATAGCTTACATTCTGGCCTTTACTTCAACGTTTTTTATTATGCTCTCAATTTTGTCCTCTGTTCCTCTCTGAAAATTAGTTTGGTTCAAGTCTACTCTGAGTTGGAGTTACTGCTCCATGTTTCCAGTACAGAAACATGCATCATTTTTCCATTTAACTGATCTGCTGTTTAATATGATTGCTGCTTCTCGTGCAACCAGCAACTGCTGTACTAATGCGCTAATATGTTTGGATATAAGAAATGTTTATCATTTTACAGATATCAGGTACCAATGAACTATATATTTAAATTAATTGTCTCAGTGAGCTGGTTTCAAATAAATCAACAAAACCAACATAGCCATAACAAAACCAATCATATTGTTTCGAAATGTCCCAGTAAACAAATAATTATTAGGTAAACCAAATCTAAGTTTTAATGAAAATTTGTTATTCAGGAATTACATTTCCACAACTTTATAATTCAACATTTTTTTAAACTCTTGTTTTTATGTAAAATGTTTACACCATCGTAGCAAAACACATGTTTTCAGCTAGTTTATTATGAATTATTTAAAAATTGTAAAACACAATTAGTGAGTTTTATTATTTGTTACTATTATTAAAAAAATTATCATAAGATACTTGAAATATTGTTACTGTTACTATTATTTAAAGTGAAACTTGTACAGTTACAGCAAAATTAATATTTGAAAATAATATAACAGCCATTTTCATTGTTTTGCATCACATTAGTTTTAATTAACTGTAAGTAGAATTGAAACATAACAAATATTATATAAAAATATTTATTATTTTTTCATATTATTTTATTAGTTTTACACAAGGGGTAGTACCTTCCATGGCCTCCTTAAATCTGTTCATGAACAAAGTCTATATTATTTCTTTGATTTCATCTTCATGTGAAACATAGAAACTAAGTTTGTTAACTTATATTTTAAAATTTATGTTTATTTTAATTGTATTTACTTTTTTTATTATGAAAACATAATAATGTTCTTTATTGTCAAGGTTTATTGTAAAGTGTTTTATTTGTAATTGGTTCACCCCTTATCAACATATTAATTTTTTTTTAAGTTCTTTATTTCGTATGATTTAAAACCTAATTACTGTGCAAGTAGCTTTTTGGTAAAGCTTGCATTTTTAGAAACAAACTCTTTAAATCCTTGAATTATGCTTGGGTTCTTTGAGCTTGGGTCACTGGACACCCTAAAGTACCTTGTTTTCAAATCTCACAGTGCTTTTGTCTGCACTGAAGTTTTTTTGAGGGACATACTACTATCTAAATTTGTTATCTAAATAAAGAACAACTCTATATTTTTCCAGGATATGACATGACGTGACTCTTCCTATAGGAGGAGGTGGACTGGCGCGGAGGTTCCAAAAATTTGCTGAAAACTTACTTTAGAAAATGTGCCTAAAAAAAGATTTGTAATCAATATAGTCATTAGAAAAATAATATTCAGGCTTTGGGTTCATTCGTTGCTTCATTTAAAGAAGCATTCCTGGTTTCTATGTTTCACAACCACCATTCAAATCTTTTCTTTATCAGGTTATTTTTTTATATTTATTTTTTGCATACTTATTGGTTTCATTTAATGTATCTAACAGTAAACTGTCTGTAAACAAATTAAAACATTCAGTCTCTGACTATGTCATTGGGCCTCTGTTGTGTTGAAAACCTCTAACATATACCCAATTAAATGCGTTAAAACTTATATCATTCCCTGCAGTCATTTCCTTCACGCTCTTCTCCTTCGTTATTGATCTGTGCATTGTTTCCATTGTCTCCAAGTTGATCTGTTGCACTCTCATTCACATTATCATTATCATCATTATTATTTTCATAGTCCCTCTCAATGATAAATATCTTCACCGGTTTCATTTCGTAACTCTTGTTCATATTGTTCACTAATATCAGAATCAGTCTCTTCTTCATGGACTGAATCATTATCACAAAAACTATATTCATTTTCCAGTTTGTTTATTATATCATCCTATCAAGAAATACATACAGATCATCTATTTTACAAGTGAAACATATAAATGTAAATATAAAATACTGGCTAATAAAGACATAAAATTTAAACTGACAACTAAACTAAGGCAGACAACTAATACAGTAAAGGATGTGGTGGACTGAATGACATGATGTGTTATCAGAAAACTGGGCATTCTACTGTGTTGCTAACTTATACATCATAAACAGAATACAGTTCATTAATCCTCCACAAGGTTTCACCGCTTAACAGTGAATACAAATAAATTTATAATGAATTTAATATTTATAAGTATGAAGAATATCATGTATTCTTTAGCCCATGAAGAAAATCGAGTATGTAGAATGGCTAGCTGTGGTGGCCACCTGAGCAGCAGAGGAAATTGTTAATCGCCAGTAGTGCTGGACATCCAACCTGAGAGGACTGTGCAAGTAAAAACAGCTCCAACTTGGTGAAGAAATGGCAATGGTAGTTATTGTGGCAGACCCTTCTAAAAACTACATCTTCCTTTACTTTTCTATATATTCACCATTTAAGGTTGTGCACTTGTCATATTGTTTTACAAGCTTATACATTCCCTTTCTTAAAATTCAGCCACCTGTGACAGTAGCCAACTTGTGAACAGTATTTTGAGTCAAAGTTTAGGGATTTACACCTAATGTATTCAGTACAGATCCAAGTATGAATCCAAGCATAAATATGCATATGCATAAGCAAATCAGGACTAATGGATTTATGGTGGTCAACTGGTCTTGAGTCAGCTAAGCAATGTAGGTCGAGTTACACACTCTCCAGAACATGACTCCAGAAGTTAGTAGGACTCATCAGTTTTTTGAATTGAACTCATGTTTTCTCCATGGACAGTACAGACATCTGAATGAATATCAGTTGTGTGTGTGTGTGTGTTTTTTTTTTTTTTTTTACAAATGCAGTTAGCAACTCACATTTGATTGAATTTTCTATTGCATTTTGGAGGCCTATCTTGCGTGAAGGGCCAACAAGATGATCATCACGGAACAAGGCTGAACACCTACTGAGTTGCTGCATGCAAAGCCACATTGACCACGGCTGTATGTTCACTACTACGTGAGCAGCATGGTAATGGAGGTTTCTTTCCACATAGCCCTTGTATGTTTAAAATTGAAAACTAATTTAAGGCAAGAATTATTTTTGTATGTATTACTTTGTTAATGACACTTTATCACGTGACAAGATATTAGATCAGTTACCTTACTGTTCTCACTCAGTTATTGTCAGTTGAGTTCTGGCCTGGTGTAATCTCAATTAGCAATCTAATCTGCTGTTTAATCTTACTTTTCATGATTTACAAGCAGTTATGTTTGTGTCTTCCAAAATTGAAAAATCTCAACTAATATTCGTATTTGTTTCAGGAAGTGTCTTGATTAGTTACTTGAAAATTATTGAAGATGAAAATGATGTGCAGTAAATAAGCAGATTGATACAGTATATACATGGTCTGGATTTTATAATTCCAAAATTTATTATTTATATTTTTAAATTTATATTCATCCTTTGTAATAATAAAGCTTTTTTTATTAAAACTAAGATGTGTTTATAAAATATAGTTTGATTTGAATAGTTTTAACTTTAAGAGAGCTCGTAATAAATAAACAACATAAACATAAATGTGTATACAATTATATATAGCCCATATTGCGCAGCAGTAGCTTCTAAGGTGTACATTAAAATCAAAAACATTGTGAAAAGCTTAAAAAACTGGCAGCATGCGATGATGTCCTAATAGCCTGACTATGTTAAATATATGGATAGGTCTTCACAATGACACCTTGCTGTAATGTACATATATGTAAGTGTTCATCAGATGAATTTTAAAATGAAGATGGCAGAATGGATTACACGACTGTTTATTTTAAAAATAACAATTAAAAATAGGTTAGTGAGCTTATTTAGTATTAAAATAGCCAGTATACAAATTAAAAAGTTGTTATATTCTATTTTGTTTGTCAAGAAGCTCAACCATATAATTGTTTCTTAATGATAGTAAAATTTAAATATACAGTGGTCCATTAAGAGATTTTTTTAAATTTTCTGTCAGACACTCAGTCTTCAATTCATTCCACTGAAAATTTACATACTTTTTAACAGTTTATGTAAAAATGTTCTGTCAAAATTTCATTTTTCTCAAATTTATAAGAACAAAATGATGGCAGAAGAAATAAACATATATTTGCCTCTATAACATATATATTTTTGAATGGTACTATACGTTTATTTGCTAATTGCAGTGTTAGAACATTTGTTATTATTAAACAGCTCTTCAAGTTAAACTGAAAGTAACAATTACTTTAAAATGGAACTTACTACTTAATTACTTTTGTATATAATTTTTGTTGTCTTGCATTATGACTTTTACAGTTGAGTTGTGTGTGGTAAAAGGTTCATTGCTTTTCAATAACATTACAAAGTAAACTAAACAATTGCAGTTTGTCTTATTCTACAAAGCAAAAATTCAATAATCAAATGGAAAGATTTGTTACTAGAGACTGGGAACCGTTGATGAGGAAAGTGAAAAACTGATATGTACTTCATTACTTTGGCTCACCTGATAATCCAAAACTAAAATTGAAGTACCAAAATTTTCAGTGCAAAGAATTAAAAAAAAAACAAAATAAATTCTACAAAAGCTACCTAGTTAAAAACCTTTTTACAAATGATTCAGACAAACAGGGGAATTTTATTCCAGCAGTATTGAGGTTTGTGAGTGGTATCATGATTGAAATATCTGTATTTTTCCTCAAACACCACTTTTCTACTAGCAGTGGTATTGTAACTACATAGTAATTGTTTTTATCACAACAGCTGTATCTTTCACATTTTTAACCATAAACTTCTTAATTCAGATGGAATTATTACTGACCAAGTGGCTCTAAACTTTTATGGCATTTGGTTTTATTACATATCAGACAATCAGGACCATATTTAGGGATGTGTAAGTTTTAAATTAACAAGTACGGCATCATTTTTTAAGTTCCAGAAATGGACAAGTGATCATGGAGCATAAATAATTGTGAACAAAATTTGTAACAGAGCACTGTGTTTGATAAGGATAGTTTGAAACAGATAGAATATCGATATATGATCTTATCATAAGTTTTATCAAGCTAACTATGTTCTTTATATAGTACTTGTTGTGTTTTAATGATTATTATTGTTATTGGTTGGTGTTTATTTATGTAAGTCTCATATATGTGTTTTATAATTGAGTCTATAAAAAATGTGGTTAAGGTATGAGTGTTTTTTTAACAATTATTTGATGTTTTTGTTTTTATTTAAAAATGTCTGTTAAGTGGGCATAGAATTTGAGTTTTAGTGGTGGTGGTGGGGGTTTGCAACAATTTTAATTTTGCTACTTGGACCAAGTTATGTTCCAGTAAAATAGTGCTGTGCTCTGCTTTGCAAAATCAGTTGAACGATTACACTACTAAATAACGATCTTCAGACCAGTACACTCGGATTAGTCATGGAAATGAATTTTTGGATTAGCTTGAATTTCACAGTCTCCATCACAGTTTCATAGTCTCAAAATTTTACTGGGCTTGACTTTTTTTGGTGAGGGTAAGGAAAAATAATATACCAACAGAAAAACAATGGTGAGGATTTGAAGAGGATTTTTTTTTAGGCTGTCACAGAATTATTTTACACAGGCATGACAACGTTTTGTTAAACGTTACTACCAGTGTGTTGTCGATGGTTTTTAATTTAAGCAAAATAGTTTGATAATCTAATTTGTGTTAATTTTTTAAACAATGAGTAGTTTAAAATGAATAAAGCAAGTGAAATAAGTATTATTATTTATACATTTTTGTGATAATAACAGAAAATGTAATTATAACAAATGTTGTATTCGGCAATAAGAATATATAACGTGAATGCTGATATCACAATCAACACAAAACTATATTTTTGATGTGAATTTAAATAGTTACAAATGGTTCAGTGAAATCAAATTGAGAATAACTCAATTGAATTAGGTTAGGATCTTAAGATATTTTTTTAAAAAGAAGATCAAGTATTCACTTTGAAGGCACGTAGTCTCTAAGTACTATTTAATGTTTCTCCATATATCTTTAATTAAGAAACATATAAAGTTTCCATGGAACTAGTAAAGTATAGCCAGTAATCTAAAAATCAAAGACTTTGAAATTGATTCGAGCCTTAAACTTGAGACAAAAATTAATTTTCATAATAGTTTGAACAAGTTCCTAGCATTACCTAGCAAAATCTGTCTAACTTTTAAAAACGTGGCTGTTATAAAAATCTTTAAAAAATCATAAAATTTTTATTGTAAACCTTTTCAAAAATCTAATTCCATAGTTAATTAATTAATTGTAACCGGCATTAAAGCTTTGTTTTAAATTTTCAAATTTCATTGAAATAAAAAAAATGTACCTGACTGTAATCAGTTTTTATATTCATATTTTTTATTGTTGAGTGTATCAAAATTATTGTTTATATAATATTGTTAATTTTTTGAGAAATCAATTTACGTTAACATTGAAATAACTGTGTATCGTGATTGTTATTTTTAACTCTACTAAACGCTGATTTGAGAAACTGATGTTTCTAATTAGTTTGTTATTGCTTTGAGATATTAATAAAAAAACAGCTACTTTGAAAATAAATCTGTAACAAAAATATTATTTTCTAATTCACATCATTAATTTTTGTAATCCTACTTCGTCAACAACTTTTTTTTAAATACTAAAATGTAAATATTTTTGATACCTGTGTTATTGACACTCTCTCTTATTAGTGCAACCCAAGTAGACATTCATTATGTTAACAATTTCATTTGTACATCGCTCTTTAGTTGATGGTTGGAATACTCGTAGGTGGGTACAGACTAGCTGCACCTATTGAGAGGATTTAGACGTCCCTCATGGTACCCGAATCTAACATACACTTACACTTACAACACTACACTTATGACTTTAACACTTTACACTCACACTTACATTTAGGGAGGCAACAATGTGCTTTTCGCCTTAACATAACAACAACAAAAACAAAAATGATGGTTGGAACAATGACCTGAATGCTGTTGATTTTAATTGACTTAGAAAATTTTAAATGCTTAAGTATGCTAAAATTGATTTTTTATCTATTTTATTTTTGATGAAGAAATTCACAAGTTTTACTTATTCAAATTCAACCATCCAATTATTACCTGATATAGATGAAAGAACAGTATTTGTGTGTGTAGCAACTCATGACACTGCAATGATTTTAAAAAGGATTTTTACAAATTTAACTTGAAATTTTCCTTAAAATAAATCTATTCTATAACACTGATCTCTCGTACAAAATATATGACTCAGTTTCTGTATTATTTTGCGCTACACCTATTTCTATTGAAAAGTTTATACAGTAGGTGCTAGCAGTATATTATTAGTCAGTATAAATTGTACTGCTATTAACTCTTAACATAGTTCTGAGAAAATCCTACAGAGTGCTGAATCAACATAGTATTTGTGTATTATTGCTATATATTAAAACCGAACTGTAACAAACCAAAAACCAATGTGTATATGTATGTGTACTATGCCAATCTGTAGTGGCTATTTTCCATTAATAATTAATAATATTTTAGCAAAATAACAAGAATTTATTGTTAGAAATTAGGTCTTTTTGAAACAAAACTTTTAATGTCAAGTTTTGGCGAGAGGAGTGAACAGAAAAAAGTCTGTCGAACGGAAAAACGTAACGGAAATAAGGAACGAGCGAACGAATTTCGTCTCTCTATTTCTGTCACTTTCTTTGTCTTTCTCCTTTTCGATAACAGTACACTCGTATTATATGAAAACGTTGTGTTCCTTTGGTTTCGGTATTTTTCCCTACACTTGTACTTTGTAACCGTATATAGTACACTCGAAATTAATATAAATGTTTATAATAATTGTTGTTAATATTGATAGTTTTTAACGACATAACCTGAAACTTATTACAGCTGTTCAATGAAATCAGCTGATCGTTACGAATTAGTATAAAACAACTGATCTTTTACTACAACTACAGTAAATAATATCTAAGCTAGATTTACGTGTAATTTATTTAAATAAAAAAAGATGTTTGTGAACATATCTTCAAACTAAGTATATATTCAGCAAAGATATCATTAACAAAAGCTCGCTTCTGTTGATAATTTTCCGAGTTCCGCAAGTGTACTTTTTTGTTTTTTACCAAATACTTTCGAAATAAAAATTTGAGGAAAATAAAGATTTATACATTTTGTCTCAGTAATGAGGAAAGATTGACAAAATTGTTTGAACCGATTTTGAGAAAATTGTATTTTTGTTCATTTTGCCTTGAAAGCAAACATTTTTTTTAAAGAATTTAAAAAATGGCCATTAAATATAAACCAAACTACTTAAGCATGCCAAATTTCATCGAAATTGTTAAGTTAGTTTGGTCTCCAGCAATGTACACAGATAGAGCAATTAAAACCATTTTTATGTTTTCAGAAAACCTAGAAACGTATTTATTTATTCAAATCTTAAGATTGATTTTTTTCTCGATTCTTGCTTTTTACGATTTGTAAATCAGCAAAGTAAAAATAATAAATTAATGTAAAATGAAAATCGGTTTTTAAAGTAATGAATTATTAACTTCAAAATATTTAAATGTAAGCTACGTTATTTAAAAAAATATTTTTCATTTTTGAAGAAAAAGTTACGCTAACGTCACAACTGCGTGTACTATATTTAATGAAAGGTGATTATTGATAAATAATTTAAAGTGTTTGGATTATTTATTTAGCATTGATGTTAAAACTTCTAATATAGTAATAAATAGTTTGTAAATTTTGCGATTTTTCCATAAAGATGGAGGCGAAGCGAGGCCCGGATAGTAGAGTCAAAGTTTAAAGGGCACGGGGCACGGCACTCCCTCTTCTTGCAGCGTCACCCTGTCTGCTAGGCCCGGTCCAGGCCGTTGCTAATGGCAACCAGATATTGATCAAGGCTCCAGTGACGGAGGCTGCTACCCCTCTCACTCTCTCCCTTCCCTCTGTTCTATTATTTATCCCTGGTCTGTGTGCAAAAACTACGCTACACTGTATCGTCCATCAATTATACTCCTTCAGGATCTAACAATATTTTTCAATCATTTAGAAGCGTTTGAATAAATTGCAAAAAAAACTTAATTATTCCTTGTTACAGGCCTATCTTCCTTTCGCTTCAGCTGTGTTTCCCCAAGCTCTGATTTAATAATGTTGAGAGAAATATTTTGTAATAAAACTTAACATGGTAATAAAAATAATTGTTTGTCGCACGCAGCTGTCTCGCTAACGTTATAGAAGCGCATTTCCAAAAAATAACAAACTTATAATATTTTTTAATCGGTTGGGGCCATGTCTAAACTTAAGCTACGCTCAAATAAACTTTATAAAGAGTTAATAAACATTGTGTAAATTAACGAATCAGAATTGGAACAAGATGAACTCAAGAGTGGTCAACGTTTATTTTGGCTTCTTTTAATTCTGAATTATAGTTCACATTTTCAGTTTTCATATTTTGTACCACAACTTGAAAATCGTCACATAATATGCATAGCCTTTGCCCAAGATTTGAGCAAAATCCTTTAATAGATTGGTCTTCTGGCTTTCCGATTCAAAACTTTCGGCAAAGTCACATATGTTAAATCGAGGTCTTAACATAGTTGGGCCCAATTTAACCAATAGTTCAAAGAACAGTAGACCTCGCAGTAACCGGTAACAGTAATATTCAGGGAAACTGTTACTGGAACAACTTTATTGGAAATACTCTTTCTGTAATAGCATAAGCGGTCAACATTATGACAGGTTTTCCCGTTCAGCCACTGTTACAGGAAATAATTAGCAACATTATTTCCCTTATCCCTCTGTTGAAACAGAGCCCGTCGTCTTGAAACGGAAGTGAAAGGGGGAAAATGCTTACACATACATCGTTCGGGGTTTATACAAAGTGACTTTGTACTAAATTTTAAAAAAAAATGGCTAATGCGTTTGACCAAAACTGCGTACAATCGTCATTGTTGAGCCAAGCCTCCATCTTGAAACTGAAGTAAGTAGGAAAAAATATTATACATACATAATTTGGGCTGTATACAAGCTTCTAACTAAATTTCATAAAATCGGTTAGTGCATATTGCTAAAACTGCGTACATTCTTCATTGAAAAACCGAAGCCGCCATCTTGAAACGGAAGTAAATGGGAACAATCTTAAACGTACACCGTACTTACTGTATACACGTTACCTTCGTACAAAATTTTAAAACAATCAGCCAATGCGTTTGATTAAAATTGCTTACACTCCTCATCGTTAAATCAGCGACCGCCATCTTTAAACGGAAATAATAAGAAAAAATGTTACGACATATGACATATGTTATTTGGCTTTATAAATTCGTACCTAAATTTCAAAAATAATCTGTCCATGCGTTTGGTCAAAACTGCGTATATCTTCGTAGTTAAATCACAGGTCGCCATCTTGAAACGGAAGTAAATAGGGGAAAATCTTATATATACGCCATTTGGGCTTTCGAAACAATGTAACTTAGTAACAAATTTAAATACAATCGGTCAATACGTTTGGTTAATACGGCATACATTCGTTATTGTAAATCTGAGGCCGCCATCTTGAAACGGAAGTAAGTGGGAGAATGTCTTAAAATATTTCGTTCGGGCTTTATACAAGGTACCTCCGTACCAAATTTCAAAACAATCGGTCAATGCTTTTGGCCAAAACTGAGTAACAAACACAAAAACCAAATGTCGAACAGTCGAGTTGAAATACAGACTTCGCTCAACCAATTAAAGTAGTTTTTCCTTTTTTATTAAAATTTGTAGTTTTTTAATTTTTGCTTTCTCACTATAAAATATATGTTAACCACGAAAAGACCATTATTGAGATTTTGATGGATATGTCCAAAAAATTACAGTCAAACAAATTGGTATTTACGTGGGTGTCTGCACTGCGTTGGAGACAAAAGAAAATGTCTATAGGTCTGCGTTCTTTCGAAAATCCGTTTCGGGAACTACAAAAAAGCTTTAATTTCTCAGAATCAGTTAATTAGAATTTTATTCAATTTTTCGTCATTGATATTGCTAACTAAAATCAGTGTTAATCAAATTAAGGGGAAATAACGGTTTAGGAGAAAAACAAAACCTTTACCAAAAATATTTGAGGTTATTGTTTTCAATTTATTCTCGAAATGTTAATAATAAATTTAAATCAAACTCACTGTCAAGTGAGTAGGAAAAAACCTGGCAAAGGCACGTGCCTACATACACTAAACTATTTCTCCTTTAGATTCTGAAACTGATATCTTTAAACATTTCAAAATCAATGTTATTTTCGAACACTACATGTTACGTATTCCTCGTATAACGTACTGATAAAGCAATAATTATTTATTGTTATTATTAGCCTACAACAATAACTTAGAATTAACTTAACAGTTAAAATATTTACTGCAAGGACACATGGTTGATAGCCGAGCATCTTTATGTCCCTTGCCCCTTGTAATGCAACTTTTTAGGCCCTACCGCCCTACTACGCTCTCGTAAAAGTTGTGACCTCAAAGCAAAGCTCGTAAAACTTCCTAACTCTCTAGGCTACTACTACCTTCTCCTGGTAACATTTTATCTTTGATCTTGCCACGTTAAAGTAAATATTGTTTACGTCTTACTTGTGTAATATCAAAAGCAATATTTTGTATTTATAAAGTATACAACCATCTTTCTGACTTCCTTAAGTGAAATATTAATGTATCAAGAACTAAATTATATTAATAAATTGTGTTAGCCCCGACAGTTTTCGTTCTAGAGTTACACGAGAAAACTGGAAAATCGTCAATAAAGAAAATCTAATTTTTGATTTCTTAAAATCGGTTCTACTGATCTAATTACAATTTTCATTACATAACAAATATGCTTGTACAGAATCAGAAAGATGCAAAATTAGACAACCAAAGTTCTTTAGTGATTAAGAAAAAAAAGAAAATTAATTTTATCACTACTTTCTAAAATTTAGTGCTCTACAGTCCTGAAACTATTATTTAACTAAAATTGCTCTAAAACAGGCATCCTGCTAAATATACATAACAACTGTTGTTCTTATTTTTATTAATTTTTTTGTAATTAATAAAAAAAATATTAAATTTACTATGCAAGTTATCACGAAATCGCAGGTTATATTGACAAAAAAAAAAAAACAATTACAGTATTTAAATTCATTTTAAAATGTTTGAATAAATCAAAAAGTAACCGTGATAAAAAACAACTCACGATTTTTAATCTTTAAAACAGATCAACATAATAAATTGAATATGTTTGAAAAAAAATATGAATAAACCTAAAACCTAATGATTGTGTTAATTTTTTTAAGTCTAACACATTTTTTAATGTTTACTATATATATATATATAAACAGTTTACAAGTGTAAAATCAAGATTTTAGCAATTTTTAATCTTCTATAAAATGAAAAGTAAAGCTGTCGCCTGTGATCCGGTGAGTAGGCAATCTAGGTACACCAGTGTATTTAGCTTGTAGGTTAAGCAACCTTTTAACGATTAAAGAACTTTCTAAGAAAACAAGATTTAGTTATTGCCTATAAAATAAATTTAGAGTTAGGCCTGAACCTATTTCATATTTCACAGTCACAACGTATTTAACACAGCTACGAATTTAGTTGAGTTGTTAAAAAGTTATTAAAGGAATTTCAGAGTACATTGGTTTTTTCCATGTTTCCTACTAATATTTCTATTCTAATTTTTAATCTTTATAAACTTTAACAATGACTGAGTTGTAGTCCGTAACTTCTGAACAGAAAAAAAAGAATTTTGCTTTTTTTTATTTTGAAGCACCAGATACGATGTTGTTGTTAGCCATTTTCCATTATTAATAGGGAAAAATTAACTATTGGTGCTGCCAACATGGTAAAATCCAGAACAGTGATCTTGAAAATGAACACCGATCCCTTATATCTATGTTACTTTGAGGTGTATGTATGTGGGAAGCATGAGCGTGTGCGTGTGCGTGTGAGTATAACTTTTGAAGTATTTTATATTTTTTTAAAAAATATAGGGAAGAAATTATAGAAGTTCAAAACATATTGCGAAATTAGTTTGTATCTAAATAAAATTTATAATTATTTTTTAAAAGAGTATATAGCCTATTAGGTATATAGGTATATAGCTTATTATCTCGTGAGTGAAAGAATTAAAGCTATCCCATGAGGATTTAGTATTATCACCATCTGATTTAGTCCTGTGATTTTACGCAGAAAAACAGAAAAACCTCCTTGCACATGATCCACTTGCGTAGTGTTTAGTCGCTATGTATAACTGAAAAGAGTAAACTAATTATACCGAAAATACGTCAGAGGCAGCTGAAGTGAGCAGCTGATGGATTTAACAATTTCACCATACTACTCTCACTACTCTTACTCATACTACTCTCACTCATCTACTTAAAACACACACACACACACACACACACACACACACACACACACACACACACACACACACACAAACACATTCATTACTCTACATAGCGTGGTTAACTCTTGAAGTATAAAGTGCCCCGTGCTGATGGAATGAATGACCCCAGTCTAATGGTGTATCAAACGGAGCCCTGACGACTTCCCAGTGTACCTTAACCTTACTCATGCGTGCAAGTCTCTGTATGGGCAGACTTTTCCTTGGCTACTTGTTGGTCTTCCCATTAGTAAAAATATAAAATAGAATGAGCAGTATCTCGTCGTACAACAAAAAGGTTGGCCAAATGGAGCAGAACCTCAGCATTAATGGTCAAGAAAAAGAAAAATTAAAAGGGAACTAGCAGAGCAAGCACCTCAATAAGGAATTGGGAAAGCACCAATTAGAAGTAGGGCGCTACCCACCTTGAATCCCTTCCAAATCCTAGACTAGGACCGGAGAACGCTGTAACTGAGCATCTCAGGACTATAGAAAACGGGTACAATACACCTACAAAGACCGCAGTGCAATAGTAACCCTACAAACTCATTCATTCCTTCATACTAGAAAATAATATATTGGGACATTTGGTTAATATTTCGGTTAGTTTATTGTCTACCAAATTTAAATTTAGTAATATAGCTTCTTTAACATCGATGTCTCGTATTACGTTTATCTTCTTGTTAGACAATTTTTTTTTTGAACGTCCGACTATTGTGCACACTTGGGCTAATACAGACGATGGGATGATTTATAGCGTATGAAAACGCCAAGCCCTGGCCGGTAATCGAACCCGGATCCTCGGGGTGAAAGCCTAGTACGCTATCAACTATGCCACCGAGGCGGCTGTTAGACAAAAGGAATACTACGGATACACTCCATGATTGAATAGTTTACTAATTCTACCAGTCTCTTTGATTAAAGGACACCAAGTTCTTGATATAATAATATAATGCATTAATTTCTTTACATAAATATTTAGAAGTTCAATAAATGTTCCAAAGTCTTTGTTTATAAGTACTGCTAACTTTCAAATTCATTACCAAATATAACAGCCTACTTTAGTCAAATTATTCTCGTTTGGAATGTGAGTTAGATTTATTGTTGTTCTTTAGAGTCAGTTTGTGCATAATTAATTGTTTCGATAAATACGAAATTCAATCTGAATTATAACAACAAATAATGGAATCTCAGTTGACTCATTAATAACAGTCCCTCCTCGACTAAGTGGCCTAGTGTTTCGAACATCCTCCATTTGTCTTCTTTCCTTTCTCGGTCGTTTGCTTCTTCAGCCAACCGTAGGCCTATATGAATTAATTATTACTTTTAATCATTCATCATTCCAGAGGTAGGCGCTAATTTTGTTCTCGTGACAAGGATGTTCTTATTGCGGTGGTAGAAACAAAAATATAGTCCTTTTCAAATAAATTTATAAAAGGCGTACTCGTCACTAATGAAATTTATACTATCAATTTCGTGCTACATTTACAGTTGAAATAACCTTTGAAATATTAGAATATTATTCCATTTTTGAAGTATGATCAATTCTGTACGTATAAGTTCCATTAGTCACTAAATTACGTTACTTTGTATTAAGGTTCCACGAATAAATGATTTAGAGCTTATACAGATATTTTTAATACCCTCTTTTCGAATGCTTATCACTTCTGAACCATCAATGTTCACTGTTGAGTAACGATTCCCTGCAGGGGGTGCAGACTAGCTGCACCTATTGAGAGGATTTAGACGTCCCTCGCGGTACCTGAGTCTAACACACACTTACATTTAACACTAAACTTACGATTTTAACACTTTACACTCACACTTACACTTTGGGCGATAATAGCCTCAATCGCCTTTTTCGCGTGAAAATAACAAAAAAAAATGAATAACGATTCTTAATTTTGACAAAGTTGATATTACCGGTCGCCATCTTGAATTAACCATAGTAGAATTGAAATATTTTTCACACGTAAGCGTGATATTATTACTAGAAGTTATTTCGGACCAACGTTTACGCTAAACATAACGTTACAGACAGTTTTCAAAGTATTTTACTTTTAATATGTTACTACTTTTTTAATATGTATAATATAGATTAAGCCAACGCCGAATCGGGACACAAAAATTCATTGAGCACCTGTATTGAGCAATACTTTCCAAGAAGATGGATTGGGATTTAGGATCATTAAATATGTTTCTATTTTAATGTTTTTTTTGGGGGGTGGAGTCCCAAAATCAGTTGTGCATATAACACCGATTAAGGATGTGTTTCAAAGCGCAAAACAATAGTTTGTTGTCAGTATTTACCTTCTTCAAGAGATGGAAGTTCTTGAAAATCTTAACTACATCGTTCAAATTGCATTGTATTTGTATTTAAAACTACCAAAATAAAAACTTTATTCTCTCAAAACTATTAGCGGCATTCTGTTCAGCGTAAAAAATACCAGAAATTTGTGTAAAATAAATTAGCAAAATTACAGATCATCCCTTCAATTCTAACTTGTTTGATGATACGGGAACATTTTAAATATACAATGTTGTTTCTACTGTGAAGTTTCTACAAAACTAGTGTAAAGTTTTGGCCGTGTCCCTTCATCAAGAGTAGGTCTATATAGCCTACATGAGTGCATATCTTTTGTTACCAAGTGGGTTTTCAGTTCTGCTTGATCTCGACGTGACTTCCGTACTATTACGCGTATTTCAAGGTTTGAGAACAAAAAATTGCAGAAACAAAAGAATAACGTACGACATAAATGCTTAAACAATTCAAAATTGTAGCCCAGGTAGCGTGTCAACAGGTCGCTATTGGCTGAAGAGTCTTTTAAAGACTCGAGGACCTCCGACTGAGAATTCCTGGAGAATAACAATTTAGCACCTTCGCTCATAAATACCTAAGATTTGGGATTAAAAAAGATAAATTTCACATCCTATTTTATTATAGTTCTAAATTGGCCGCAGAAAGGTACAACCAATATCTTGAAGGTACTTTTTTTTAGATAGCAACTGATCGGCTACGATTGTTGGATTAATAATTGTAGATTCTCATCAACAACAGTTTGAATTGAGTCACAATTAGTTTTTGTAAATAACTGGATGGGTACCCTTTATGGTTCAACACTAGCGCTTTTCCAGAACAAATGAGAAAAGTAGGCCTAATGTTATAGAACTAACCAGTTTTCATAATCTACCTATGACTAGATAAAAAGATATAATCTGAAGAGATTAAAAATAAATTTCCTTTTTTATTGAAGCTGTAAACTTTTAAATTTGCCAAATCTTACTTAATGTTTCGACAAAATTTTACTGGAGTTTCAAGTCTGTCCAATAGTTCACTTAGGCCTACATTTCTTAATATTTTTTTCCAAATCAAAATGATTTTTGATGAAATCCATACTTTATATTTGCTGCTGATTTGGTACTAACGTCTTTTTTAACTAAAACTTTGCACCATTTTTTTAATATTAAACAATGCTTTAAACTGACTGTTTCAACAAAATCTGCATTTGTTCTTAAGTTATCGCAATCGTTGCTTAAAATATGTGGATAGTATCAAGACACTAACATCCAATATAGCTAATTTTGATTTTCATTAAAATTGGACATAAATATAAAAATGTGTTTTTAGCTAAGAATTTGAAACCGAGACTTATCTATTGTAAATTCAATTTAGGAATTTCTACAAGTACGTGGGTAGTATCAGCACAAACAATTTCAGCTCTTGTGACACTAACAATACAGTTCGTTTAGGAGGGAAAATTTAAAAATAAAAATCCCTATGTCTGATAGATTGTTACCCTGAAATGCTAAGTTTGTTGAATATGATAGATATTTAAAAACATCTTGAAAACTAATAATTGTTAAACAAATACATAGGCCATGTTCTAACATGGTAGATTCAAGATTGTGGTCAAAAATATCAGTTTAGTAGAACTTACGTTTTACTGACTAACTTAAGATGGCCTAATTACTAACCAAAATTTATCAGCAGTGGTACGGAAGTGATATATGAAGAAATTTAAGAAAGAAAGAGGGAGAGAGAAAGAGAATAAAAGAGAGGTTGGGAGAAGGATGTAAGATGCATGATTATGAACAAATAAATAAGTCAACGCCCTTTGGAAAGGAATTTAAAATTTAATGGTCATCCAAGGATCTGAATTTTAGACGCAAAACAAGAAGAAAGTATTAAAGTCTGTATCCATTACTTAAAAGTAGATGAGGTAAAAGTGATTGAATTAATAACAAAAATAATTTTGTGTTATTACATCATAATTTATTTTTCCAAAATTGTTTTTGTTACAATATTTATTTATTCTTCTGGACACATTTGTAATAATTGTGTTTCTTAATTCACTTGGTCCACCACCAAAACTGATTTTTGTCATAATATCTTGGAGAAATTCACTATCTAGACAAATCCAGGCTTTGCTATCAGTTTCAAAATGGCTGTTCAAAAATCTAAGTTAAGTTTCACTTTTTTGATTAACGTAAGTGGAAAATTTTAAATTATGATTTGTGCAGATTTTAACGCTAATTTCGATAGCGTAGTAAAATTACATTTTTAAAACTAAGATAAAAAGTTGTGTATAGTTTATAGCAACGCTAAAAGTACATAAAATTTTACGACTTTCGAGGTTCGGTTTATATTTGTATTATAAAATAAAGAAAATATTGTTTTTTTTAAATTCGCCTCCATCACGTTAGAGTTGATTATTTTTGAAAAGTTTATTTTTAAGAGTTTTACTTTAAGGGGATATAGCCCTGAGTATTCCTGAATAAAATGTGAGTCAAATATTTTTTTGTAACTTGAAATAAATTATATTTTTTTGTGTTACATTTATTGCTATTTGTTACTGTTATTGTTAACTTCACTGTTGTTTTGTTTTCACAAAGACAAAAACATTAACGCAGAACTCTTGTTGTTAAAGTTGTTGGACTAGACGTTTTTCTAACACCCTGAGAGATGGCTGTAAGTCAGCCCTTACCGTCGGAATCAATCATATTTAGGCTAAAGAAGAGATTATCAAAAAATCAGATGAACGGAAATAAACCTATGAAAAATTATATTGCGAATAGCGCTGTTTGAAAGCAGGGCTCGTATTGGATGATTGCGACCTTGCTTCTGTTCCCATGGTAACGGAATCGATAACGGGGATGCTGGGCTGGACCCCTGCCATGTCTTTACTAGGCTAATGTTGAATAACGCACAGTAACACTGTTTGCAGGTTATGTGAATGAAAATTACAATTTCACTTTGTTTATAATATTAATTCTTTCTTAGGCCTATCGTTGCTTTCTCTTTAGGTTAAACTTTACAACTTAACGTATGATTTTTTATTGAAAGATTTTCAAAATTATGAAACAAAATTGACTGAAATGATTTTTCTTTTTCCCGTCATAATTAAAAGTTTAAGAAATTGAGATGATGTTGGTAACATTGGCAGACCCCTACAGTCAATATTGCTCTAAACTAAAATATTAATTTTAGAATTAATTGTTCTTGCATTTTAATTGTATGAAGGTCCAGGAACTATAAAATTAAAAAAAAAAAACAAATACAACAAGATAAATGTGCCAAATCTCTGTAACCTAAATGAAATTATTTAGTGATTTTAGTAAAATTTATGTCGGCTCTGTGGAGTTTGTCTACATCTCGGAACAATTAAAAAAATTCAAACTCGTTTTTAGCAACAAAAATCCTGAAAATTTTAATTTTCTTAAAACCGAACTTTGACGATTTTTATAAAATTTTATTCAAATACATTCCTGAAATAACCAATCTAAACTTGTTAGGCAGCTAGTTTAAAAAATAGATTCATAAAATATCAAAAAATACCATAAAAAAAAAAAAAAATTTCGAACGTTTACTTTAAAACCATATAGTTTAGGCCTAATAGTGAAAAATTATAGTAAATGCAAATTACAGTTTATTTTGTAAACATTTTGATGGCCTACGTCACTGCGATTGACGAACCTACTATACCAACTAAATCAGCAGATTGGTGCCTTTAGTAAGTTCCAACAATCCAATGACTGCTGGAGGTCCTTGGGGGTCCTGAAAACAAAAAACTCTTAGCTTCCTGCTATCGAGAATTTCACAATCATAAATTATTATCAATAATTAAATTATGTGTCCAGCAGTTTCCTTCTTTTTATTACGTAACCTACACACGGTTTCTCCGTGGAACATACCTATCTGTTCATGTGAACCATGATTTTCCTAAATTGTGCCCTGCCCACTATGTCTGCTGCCTCTGTAAGTCCTCCATGAGGAACCTTAGCTAAGAGATACTTGAAGATTGTATCATCTTGCCTGGTGTTGCTGGTTAAAATTAAAGGTTGATGTCCACCTTTGATAGCGGACCTGGCCAACGACAGAGAAATCCTGATAAACACAGATGCAGAGATCAGTCCAGCTCCTCACTACCCTCAATCCCCTTATGCTCTGGAACCCAGGTTGCCCATGTTGCAAAAAGTAGGCCAAAATAACAAAGAGAGATATAATCCTACTGTAAATGGCAACACTGTGCATGCAAATTTATTAAGTTAAAATTATTTTATTTTATATAATTAAAAATTATAAGAAAATGAAATAAAAATAATATAAAATCATGGGGCGTTCACCATAATTTATTTTTCTATCATATCTATGAAATTAGTTGTGGTGAGCGTCCCATGTTTTATTTTTAGTCAATAATTTTACATTACCCAGATCCTTAGATTCACATTAAAAATTTTCTTATAACTCATTTTCTTCTAATCTAATGAGTTATTATTGTCAATAATATTTGTAGTTAATTAATTAACTTAAACTGAATAGAAATATTGTAAGTTCTTAATACAGTAATAACTTATTTATATTGTAACCTTTGTGTACTAAAGAAAAGTATTAATAACAATTTTAACGTCTTTTCACGTATGAAAAATTCGATTTCATAAACAGTCAAACAATTACGTATTCAAACTATGACCAGAGCCGCAGGGTACCTATTGGAATTTTATTATTTTAAAAAACCACAAATTAAAAAACAAATGAACCAAAGTTAAGTTGCTTATTCAGGATTTAATGTTTAGCCGATATCCATTATTATTGGACCAGCAATCATAAAACCCAAACCCAGTACCATGAAATAAACACTGATCTTGAACCGTTGAACTAGGCGTATCTCAACAACAAACAGTTTCAACATGTCGACTGTTCAAAACCTTAACAAACCATAACTTCACGATCTTACACGTTTTTGAAAACATGATTTCACTATCGTAATCATTGTTAAAATCTGCGTAAATTAACCTTTTAAATTTTGAAATTCTATTGAAAACACGAACACGAATCTGACGGCGGTCACGGATCATGTTTGCACTGCTATGCAATTAAAAAAAATTATTAATACCTATTTATGCATGTTTTATCGCTAATTGGCTACATTAATGTAAGGAAAAATGAAAAACAAATTGTAACTTCTTTATTTTTCTTAGAAAATTGCTTCCATCACGTTAGAGAAACAGCTGAATGCAGAGATTGCTTTGAAATAACATTAACATCACTTATCTTGCGCTTAAGTTAAGCTGGCAGTGATGTTAATTAAATAAGGTTACATATGTATTCAAGCTTGATAATTATTATCACATCTCCACAGTTTGTTAATAATTAGGGATGAATAAAGTGATTAAAGAAGGGAAGGAGTGAGAGAGAATAAAGGAGTCTGGAGATGGAAGAAAATGTATTGTTTAACTTTACCAATAAGCTAAATACTTATTAAATCATATATTACAATACCTCAAAAATTAGTAAATAGAATGCACTTGTCTTAAGTTTTTTTCTTAATGAAAAAAGCATTTTCCACGATGCTAAATGTAAGTTACATCATGACACGTTACATTCAACACGTTCACAGCTAGACTAATTTTATTTAACTCTTAATCAGTGGTTAGACTACAAAAAAACGTGCAGACTCGTAATTAATTATAAGTAATCAATGACTAGCATTATGCAACCAAAGCGATGGTCGTAGTGTAAACTATGGCTGAGCTAATATTTGTGTAAAATAAATTGAACAGTGTTTGTGCAGGGATCTATAAAGTGGTTGTACAAACAAGGCGTGTTGACGCAAGCTATCATTGGTCTGCATTTTGACCGGGCTCGAATAGAGCTCTCTGGATTCTCCATTGTCACGTCTAGATTTTATCGGGAAAACGGAAATAAACAATTAGATTATTCGCAAAAACGTAGGTCAATTACGTAAAGTAAATTGAATGCGATGAATTCAACTGGAAATATTGTTTTTTTTATGTAGCGTGACACTTTTCCCGTGCTCGGATAAATTTTTACACCCAATACTCACACTTGTGTTCCACTGAGCTTGAAGTGAAGCTAGGGTTGAGGAGCCGGAAAACAAAAAGAATTTTTAAAGACTCAACTACATGTGTTTCAACCTTGGATGTTTGAATCCATGTATTACAAGTAAAGAGTATTGTGAAGTGAGTGGTATTTTAGAAGAATCAGAACGCCAGGGTCCTCAACTACGTTTTGAGTGAAGAACAAGTTTGAAACATTAAGGTCAACACCTACGTGAATATACCAAGCTCATTTGTATTGTAACAACGCATTACTTAATTACAGAACGTATTTAATGGCTCTTCGACGTAATATTTATGAAAGTATAATTTCCAATATACAAGTAATTTCTTGTTCATACGATATATTTGTAGATTATTGGAAGGTAAAGCGGGAGGAAACCTGCAGCTGAAGATTATAACGACTGGCGCCCTCTTGAAGAAGGATTAGGAAGGTTTCTGTTACTGTAGCTTAAGCTAAAAGGATTTTTTTTAGGTTCATTGTGACTCAACAGATACTTTCTTCTTTAGCTATGCTACTACAGAAATAAACACAGACCATTTTGCTCAATAAAAGCAAAAATATTAGTTTGTTGTATGTTTAAGATATAAAGCTTTAAAAAATCCAGTCGGCAGTGTTTTTTTCGTGTGCGCAGTTCGCCAAATCCGGTGGCACGATGATACTGTAGCAAAAACGTTCAACTTTTTCTCTTTAAAATGAGTCTAAGACGTTGGTGTTAACTTGTTGCTAAGTAATGAAATTTGAAATTACTTCGATTGAAAATATCGCTCATTTAGCACACTCGTCATCAATTTTAAAATCATTTTCTTCTTAAAAATAGTTACTGTTAAAATCACGTCATAATATTAGTGGTTATTATATTGATAAATGTTCTTAGGTAGGCGTAGTGAATTTTGAACATCATCAAAATAAAACTATTTTCGGCTGCAAATAAACGTATTGAATGAATAACAAATTTTGCCGTTTAATTAACTTGAATTATAAAGTTTTCGGAATAATTTAATAGGTTACCAAGCCTTCTTCCGGCCAGATCGTTAACAATTTGTTAACGGCGATCATACCTTTGGCTACGTGATGTGTATTATCTGTGGTATTACAGATTTTTGTAGCAAAAATTAACTAACTGTGTTCTTACTTCATAAAGTCAGCACAGAGTGAGCTTTGGTGACCCGTTTGGTCATGCAGTAAACGGAAATCCTCTTATGTCTGTTGAACTGAAAAGCTAACATCAAATATGATTTGACTGTAAAGTGGTAAAGGTCTTCATCTTGTTAGTTGAAAACGGTTTCCTCAGGAAGTAAACACAAAACGTAATCGCGCGATGTACCTAGATACACAAACCGGTTACTGTATAAACAAAAGTGGGACCAATAATTTTGCCCTTTATAATTCCAGAACAAATAGTGCACCCTGTTTGTGTTCAAGCACAAAGTGTGGATTTCCAGACCACATATGCTTTTCGTCTGTTTATTTTACCCGATCCGTGGAATGTTGTTTCTTCTGTAAAATAAGCTGGTTCGGAAGTATTTATTTGTCCTCGTTTCATGTTTGAAAACGTCAAATAGTTTCAGCAAAAGCTATTTTTTCAAACGTTTCGCTTAATTTTTCTTAATGCAACTTTATTTTATAAGAAAATTAGAAGTATTTATTTAAAGTCGTTAATTGGTATTTTAGCATGTTTATCTGTAATCGTATTTAATATCAAATTATTTGCCCTTTCCGTTAATTCTGTACATTAAAACCGAATACCACTTAATTTCTCCCCACTAACAATGAAACCTTGAAAAACATTTTACTTCATAAATAACAGCATGGATACCACTTTGAAATAGTTTACTAACAATGGTTTTTATTTATTTTTTGATAGGTCTATCGCTTTAGGAAAATTTTGTGGAAAGTATGATAAGATAAAACAATGAGGAAAAACAAAAAAATTGTTATAATATAAATATAATATATATACAAATTACACTTTTTATTTTCTTTTTATATTCTTCTTCTTTTCTGCTGGAATTATTGTCACTATGTTCAGTATAATAATCTGTCTTTCCTAGCTTCGTCAATTCTACATTCTTTGACGCGTTTCGGAGAACCTACTGGTCACCAATATTATGGCTCGTCCTATTTATAATTTTCAAGCTCCACCTCGTACCCCTCCTCCATTCAACGTTTTAATGTACACGTGTTGAATAAAGGAGGGGTACAAGGTGGAGCTAGAAAATTATAAATAGAACGAGGCATAATATTGGTGACCAGTATATAGTTTTTTAAGTTGGAGGTTCTCCGAAACGCATCAACGATGTAGAATTGACGAAGCTAGGGAAGGCAGATCATTATACTGAACATAGTACACTTTTTATTATAATATATCACAAAAAAAAAAACAGTACACCAACACTATCGAAATAGATGCGGAATAGAAGTAGCAGAAAATGTTCTATTAAGGGGAACAGCGATAAGGCGTACAGAGTGATGCAACGTATAAACAGTTAAAAAAATTGAATGAAGAAAATATACAGCAATGATAAGAGCTGATTAGATAGAAGTATTCAACTTGAATGGTCTGCAGAAAACGTTTTAATAAAGACCATAGTCTGTCAATGAAGGAAGAGAGACAGAGAATGAAATAAAGATATTCTGGTGTTGCAAGGAAATGAATTGTGTAACACATAAAAAATATTTAATAAAACGCAAATCACAATATCTCTGAAATTAATAAACAGAGATACAATAAATTTCTTCAGCGACTAATTGAAAAATATAAAAAGTAATTCCAATATTTAAATTACATTTAATTCAAGAAATTAATAGTTATACTAATATTGATTTAATTCTTGATTGTTAGAATAAACGTGAAGGCAGATAATTATGAGTAATCAACAAATGACGTTATGCAAGCAAAGCGATGGAGGCAGTGCAAACTATGGATGCGTTAATACTTTTGTAAAATAAATCGAACAATGTTTGTGCTGGAATCTATAAAGAGGTTGTACAAACAAGGCGTGTTGACGCAAGCTATCAAGCTATCGTTGGTCTGCATTGTGACCGGGCTCGTGTTGAGCTGTCCGGATTCACAATTGTCACATTCTGTAAAAAAAACAAGTTACTGCAATGAAAAACAGTGTAATCGTAAAATATTTAAATATAATGGAAATTGTATGCGTTTAGTTTAATTAGGAACTGCTTTTTCTAGTGTCGTGTGTGACGTTTTCGCGGTCGGTTAACCAGCTGCTTTCTAGTGATGAACAATATACTTCGTTTTAAAATATCGGTAATATAATGTATGCAAATTATTTGTCGTACATTAAGGCAGAAAACAATTTGGAGAAAACAGTATTTACATATATAAAAATATAGTTGAAATTATTAAAAATTCAATTAATATAAAAAAATATACATTTTGAGGATTTTTTATTAAACTTAAATTGTTAGCCTTAAATTAATAGTTAATCTTAAATTGTTAAGCATAGATTATAGTCTGATTATTGCAACATAGCAACCAGATCACATATTTAAATAATTAAGATTATGACATATTTTTTCGTCTAGTGGTCTATTTACTGACTTCGTAAAGGCAACCGCGGTTTCGAAACCCTAATGTTTCATCTTCAGGCCGTAATACAATATGTCAAATCCCTATTTTTTTACATAGGGATCTATCGAGGTCGTCACAAAGTTAAACAAAACATTGAAAACACAGTCACAAACACTAAACTCAAAAACGCGATTAAAAAATACACACGATAAAAATATTCCGGACTGTAATTGTTGAGTCCGGAATACAACGACGCACGAGTTGGACGTATCATTTGGCCAAACCAAATTTTATAGTGTGTAACGTGTGTTTTCAATAAACATTACATTGTTTAATTTTGTGACGACCTCGACAGAGGAATTTGACATTTTATATTACGGCCTGAAAATGAAACAGTAAGGTTTCGAAACAGCGGTAGCCTTTACGAAGTGAGTAAATAGACCACTAGACGGGAAAATAGGTCGTAATACTAATTATTTAGAATGTAGAACAATCAAATGTATCTTAAAACGTGGACATTCTTTGTGTAGAAGCTGAGATAATTTAAAACCTTTGAATCACTTAAATCCTGAATGACAAGGGCTCGCATTCTAACAGCTGCGAGTACCGTTTTTACATATCAGTAACGTTTTAGGCGGTGTTTTAAACTGGAAAAAACCCTCTGCCTAAATATTTAAGAAGTAAAATGTCACGAACTTTGAAATTTAATTTCCTTTATGTATCCAAAAATGTAACAGAATCATTCAATAATTTTATCGGAAAATTAAGAGAGAAGAGCACAGAAGAGAAAATTAATTCAGTACAGTAATTAAGTAACCCTGTGATCAGTTCTGGTTTAGCTGTTCGTCAGCTGTTTAGGCAAAATTGTTTTATTTATAACCTAAAAATCTCATTTTGGATGTGTTTCCTTTTGGATTTAATTTTGTTAAACAGCTTTCCGTGATCCTTTCCGAATGTTGAAAACTGTTATACTCCACATTTGTAATATTAGCAAAGTTGTGAAAACCACAAAAATGTTTACAAAGAAGTAGAAAAATGAAAGACTTTGAATTTTATAGCACCGTACCGAACGTCTAATTGAAGTTTTTACTGTAGCGTTTGAAAGTTCCAGAAATATCACATAAAAAACCAATTACAGTTAAAATTAAAACTAAAATTACTTATACAAATAAGTGAAGATATCTGTTATATTAAAATATCACGAACAAGATGAGACACTGTAAACCAGCGCGACGAATGTTGAGAGAATTAAAGGATCTTCGTAAAGAAAGAAAACTTCGTATTTGCAAAGAACCTGAAGTAACTGTGGCAGAAGGAAGGCTTTTCTTTACTATTATAATCTGTGTTACTTAACAATGACTCACCATTTTAAACCTAAATCAAAAAGATAGAAGCAATTTGTAGACGTATCAAAAGTTCACTTGTCAGGAAAAATTTCGGAACTCAACCATGAGCTAAAAAAAAACATAATTACTCTATTGAGTTATAAAATGCTTTGCCGATTGTTTAGAAAACTGAACAGCGATTCTACTACTGTAACGTTTAACAACATGGGCTCTGGACCTAAGCGCAAAGACAATGCCTGGTCTCAGGTAACCCAAAAGACCACCGACAAATTAAGTTGGAAAGTACTAATTACCAATTGCATTTATGCTGAATTTAATTAGTTTATGTATTATATGCTCTCTTACTGTTTCATTTTTTTAGACCAGTTAGTTCATGCCAGGTAAAAAAAGATCGATTTAACATATGGAAAGCTAACTATAGTAAATAATTTGAAATTGCGCACAGGGTGCGTTCCAACAAACTACCTGAGCTACAGCATTCACCGGTTGTGTTATCAAGAAGGCCCATTTAGAGATGGGTGTATGAACTTGTGTTGGATTTATTTAGGATATGTAGGCTGGTCACTTAGATACGGTACTAAGTGCCTTATGCCGAGAAGGGTTGGGGGGGCATATATACTAAGTGCCTTATATATATGTGTGTGTGTGTGTGTGTGTGTGTGTGTGTGTGTGTGTGTGTGTGTGTGTGTGTGTGTGTGTGTGTGTGTGTGTGTGTGTGTGTGTGTACACCCATGGACCGAAAATTCTGACCTGTAAATCCTCTCTTTAAAAGTGTACGACATATAACTGGTACAATATATACAATAATAAAATCTTATACTTAAATAGTTTTAAAAATTATAAATTTTCTTAAATAAAATAATAATAATAATAATAATAATAATTATTATTATTATTATTATTATTATTGTTATTTTTTTATTTTTTGGCCTCATGGGACCATTTTAGTCTAAATTTCAGTTCTTCCCAACATTGGGCTGTAATTTTTCTCCAATAATCCCTCATTTGATCAGATCGTTGCTTCCTGACGGCATCTGTGATCACTACCTTCTTGTGTCTCTTTGGTTTATCCACTTTAAATTTATTAGTCTTAAAAATGTGTGTTATTTTACATGTCTCTGTTGCATCATCCATTTTCAGTCCTATTTCACTCAGGTCTCTTGAGGACTTGTGTGATGTATATTCCCTGTGTTTTCCTGTTGATGCTTCTCATTACCAGTTGTCTCAGGATTCTGTCTTCCGGTACTTGTTATTATTATTATTAATATTTTTATTATTATCATCATCATTATTATTATTATTATTATTATTATTATTATTATTATGGGAAAATGCTATAAGTCGTTACGTATTCCCATTATTTTTAGATATACCATTTTACAGTTTGTAAACAATAAATGCTAAAAATAATTTTTCAATATTGTTGATAACCATTTATCACGACAAAAATTCATTTCGATTTATACAGCATGTGGGGATTTTTAAAGTTAGCCTATTTTTCATTTTTTGATATATTTCTTAACTGATTAAAGACTGTAGTTGCTAAAATTTATAAAGTTCGATTTAAATTATTTTTGCAAACATTAATTAGCATTTAACATAAATATACCAAAATCATTAACACGTTTAAAATTATTCTTTAAAGGACGTTAATATGCATGTGACAAATTTTATTTATAACCCCATTTCTTTCAAAAATCAAAACGCTATTCATCCGTGCGTGAATATTTGTTTACACTGTACATATTACAGTGTAAAGTAACACAGATTTGTTTTCAGTTAACAAGGGACAGTAAACTTATATTTTGTTCCCTCAAAAAGCAAATTTTGAGTGATACTCAAAACCGTTCTTTGGGCAGTGTCAGCGCACCGGCTTCAAGTAGTCTCGTGCCGTGGATTTTTTTTTAAGTCGAAATGTTCAACTCATTGAATGGCCTAAAAAAAACGCATCTACAGAATAACTAAATAAATGTTATTAAAATAACTTATGAATGTGTTCACCTGTCACCTCCATCGCAAAAATTCTAGTTTTTGTTTTATTTAGTTGAGTGTAAGGTTATCTATGTTCTTATCAGAACAAAGCAGCGCCAAACAGTAACCTCTGTCTGAACATGGAACTTTCCACGACCGATCCAGGTATCTGACGAGACAAAAGGAAATTACAAAAAAAAAAGATGATTCGTCTGCGCAAATACAAAGGCAAGACAAAAAAGGCCTAGTTATTGTTTTAGCGATAAATATTTTTACTACTGAAGTCAAAAGTATTTCTTCAAAAGTAATGTGGTATGGAGCCATGCTGCTTGCCACGGCTCTGCTGTGTGGGACCGTATAACATTGAAATGAAATAAATAACAAACTTGTTCACCAACTTTTAGAATTTCATCTTCTACGTACTTTAAGTTCTTTAAAACTAAATTGGTATATCGGTTAAATTTACAACCAATAAGCCAGCACGTTGCACGATTTAGAATTATGTTTTTATAACGTGTCTATCGTTAACGAGAATATCGTAAGTAACGGAATATGAAACTATTTTGATTATCGATAACAAGATAGTACCGTATGACTAACGAGAAACGAATCTAGGAGTTCCTATACATTTCCAAACAACCGCAAAGTAAAGTGAATGCTAAACGAACTAGCTTAATTGTTTTGAAAGTACTTTTTCAACGAACAAGATGATTAAAATGTTCTTAGAAAAGTTGGTAACTATAATAGAAATGTTCAACTCCGATTTATCGTTTTCTAAGAGATTCGGTGGAAAACCGGAAACGGTAATGCAGGAAGTAGAGTATGGCCTACAAGCGGGAGGGAAAGAGGTTCGGCTACAAGTAGGTTGGTGTAGGCAAGTATACAAGCACAGAAACATGAATACATAATTATTTTTTCATCTTTTGTGATTCAAGTATCATGTTTGTTAAGAATAACGAGAGTTTGAATTTAATAAATTTTAATAACACTGTCATCAGAAACAATACGCTTTTCATGCGCTTGTTTGTGTTTGTGCGCTCGTGGTGTGTGTGTTTGTTTGTGTGTGTGTGTGTGTGTGTGTGTGTGTGTGTGTGTGTGTGTGTGTGTGTGTGTGTGTGTATGACAAAATAATTATTTTTAATCGTCAGTGCTTATTATTTTATTAAACTCTACTTAAAGTATTCTAAAAAAATATTGTATTTCTCTACTATGAAAATTTCTTGTATTAACTGCTTTTTAACTTTCTGCTACCTTAAGTCCAAGATTATTATTTCTAGTCGTCAATAGTAATAATCTACTTAAAGTTTTCCAACAAAATACTGCGTTACTCAATTACGAACATTTCTTGTTGTAACTGGTGTATCTGTTTCGGACGAAACGATTACGAAAGTGGTTTATTAAGCAAAACCTGCATTAATAAAATTTGACAGACCATTTAGGGTATAGCAAGGTTTGTGCAAAATGGGCCCCAAGCAGACCACAAACGGCAACGGATTAATTCGGCCCGCGAATTTTTTCAAGCTTACGAAACCGATGGCAAGAAATTCTTGGACTACATTGTCACTGGGGACGAGACTTGGGTACACTATACGACACCGGAAACGAAAGAATAATCACGTCAGTGGAAACATCAAGAGTCGCCAAAGCCGCGGAAGTTCAAATAAACACTTTCTGTCGAAGTCATGGCGAGCGTGTTTTGGGACAGGAAGGGGTTATTGTTTTGCGAATTCATGGATACCGGCACAACAATCAGTGCTGATCGTTACTGTGGGACGTTAAGGAATCTTCGCCGCGCGATTCAAAACAAGAGGAGAGACATGCTCACGAATAGAGTTTGTTTCTATCAAAACAACGCTCGTCCGTACACCGCCCGGTAACAACCGGTCTCGTCAACCAATTTGGATGGGATACTATCACACATCCGTCCTACAGCCCGGACTTAGCCCCAAGTGACTACCGTCTCTTCCCTAATTTGAAGAACACACAGGTGGTACGCATTTTAGTACCAGAGAGGAGCTGAAAGAAAAAGTTTTAAGCTACTTTCGGGGCGCAGTGGGAGAGTTTCCCGACTCAGGCTTACAAAAGATGATTCACCGTATGCAAAAATGCATCGATCTCAACGGCGATTATGTCGAAAAATAGAAAAAAGTGTAAGCTTTCCAAAAATGTATTATTCAATGCAAATAAACATGTTTTTCGTTGTGAAAAATTATTGAGAACCTTATTTTACGTGTTAGTGGTTGTATTTTTTAATTGTATGTTTAGCGTTTTTAAATACGAGTATTTTTAATTTAGTGATGATGAAAATTAAAGTTTTTAATTATTTTATAAATAAGTGTTAAGATTTGACAGAGGAGAGGCGGGCATGTACGAAATTAAGACAGGTGCTACTTAACCCACAACGTGTTCAGTATAAAAGACCTGCTTAAAATTTGATGTTTTCAAAATTACTTTTAGTAATTTTAGTGGAATTTCTGTAAATACCCGAACAAAATGTATTGGTCGCTATAATTTCTTGTATTATACCTTCGTTTTTGAAGCTACTAAAAAAACTTGAAAAATCGGTTCGACAGATTTTTTCAAAATTTAGTCATATATGAAATTTTGTAAGGCAAGTCAATGTTAGAAAATGTAAAATAAATAGAATTTAAAGTTTGAGGATAAACTGAAAAAAAACAAAGCTTGAGAATGAGAGTTGATTCCCACTCTAGAAACCTCTGTATTGCTTTGAATACACAAATGATGGAAATGTCCGAATATTTAACAAAAACAATAAGTACAGTACAATCCGAGCCTATTGGGACATTACCTAGGACAATCAATGGTTACAATTACAATTACAATCCAATTACAATTGGATATACATTTGAAAGTTTTGGAAGAGCCCATTAATTTAAGCCAGAGAGGAAAGACTCAGAGATGGATAAGGGAGGTCGAAGATGGATTTGATATACACCAATGGATCATCTCTATAAAGGCCTATAATATTCAATGAACTACTAAACGTCATTGTTTCTGGTGAGTTGTGACTTTTTAAAAGTAAACAAAGAAAGATTAGATCCAAGAGGACCGAGTAATGAGCAGAGGATCAGTCAGTCCCATCGCGCGTTGTTCCGTCCCGATATTCCTTACTTCTGACTTTCCAAAGACGGATACTAGGCTGCTATGCCGTCAGTGAGGTATGCAGGCGTTTATAGCACAGCGATTGACTCAGGACTGCGTGATCAAAACCATTGACTAATCAATGATGGTGAACATCGGTTCGTTTTCCCTACACAAACTTGGTGCGCCCTGACGGAGGATCGACAAATATTTTTCCAAATCAGTTGAAAACAAAGTATTCCGCCAACTAGTTCCGTTAGCATCCACAATCACCCGAACAACGGCAGACTTGGGCGATCCAGATTCCCTTGTGTATAGACCGCATGAACAAACTTGATACTTTTATATTTACTTTGATATTTCAATTTTAGAGAAAAACTGCAATCGTTTTAATCGGCCTAGTATTACATGCTACGATTCGCTTTGAACTGTGAATTTTAACAAAATAACAACTGATTAAAATATCTTAGTGATTTTCTTTCTGTTAAACAGCTGTTTTAGTTTAAATAAAGTATTAAAAAGACACGTGTTGCTTCATTTGCTTATTTCGTCTAACTATTTTACTATTCTAATTAACAAAATTTAGAGTGTTAATTACAATCAGTATTCTTAATCGCATTTTAAAACGCAACTGTTAATATTGCAAAAGAATAAGTTTTCCTTGATTATTTTAAAACACGATTTTGTGTTTTCGCACACTGTTGATTGAAAATAACTAAAAAATAATAATTTAGATATCAACAAACTTTTCTTTAGTCAGATTTTACACTAATTTTGGATTTTAAAACATGAATTTTATTTCAAGTTGGCGGACAAACATTTCAAATTCACTAATAAATAGTTCTTTTGTGGCTGTGTGTAATTGCATGCACTATCTTAAAAATTAGTTCAATTTGAGATACTAAGTCTAACTAGCACGTTAATACTATTAAGACTTCAATACTATTCTAACACGCTGTACAGTTCTAAACTAAGAACAGCGTAAGAAAAACAATTTACAAAACAAAGAGATAATATTACAAAACAAAGAGATAATATTACAAAACAAAGAGATAATATTACAAAACAAAGATATAATATTACAAAACAAAGAGATAATATTACAAAACAAAGAGATAATATTACAAAACAAAGAGATAATATTACAAAACAGAGATAATATTACAAAACAAAGAGATAATATTACAAAGCAAAGATATAATATTACAAAACAAAGAGATAATATTACAAAACAAAGAGATAATATTACAAAGTTAAATGACATCTCAAAAGCTTAATTATGTTTCCAGCATAACAAATTACTTTCTAAATACACAATATCCAACAACTTCTGCATCTACGAGCTGTCCTTTCGGCAATCCTATCCTGTGTAACTTCCCATACAGTTTGGCGGATTTGTGTCATCCAACTATACTGATTGTTTCCCCCCGATGCGCCATCGAACAAAATGGATTAAACAAAACAAACTTGATTGTTTTTCAGCAGAACAAATTGCTTTCCATTGAACCATCATCCAATAATCTATCATGTCAGAACTGTATCAGTTTGATAAAGTTGCTGTAATTCTCAATAGAGAAACATGTCTCGAAATTATTTATTGTTTTTCAGGACGGTAAACGTCTTATCAGTTGAACATCCATTATTTGAATGTTTTTTTTTTGAGTAATTCATTTGTTCTAGCTTTCAAATATTTTAGCCTAGCATTCTAACCTTATTAATTAAAAATACGTAGTCTAAAAATTGATTTTTTAAACCCGAATATCAATGGTATTTTAAAACTTTGATCTTTAATGCAATTCCTATTTTATGAAATTACTTATTTCAATATTAAGTTTTTACTGCCGATATATTTATACTGCAAATTACACATTTTTCTTTTCAAATTAAGTCCACTTGCACTGATACCGGTCTGTTTATTTCTAAACTATTTTTATATGTTTTAATTAAAGACTGTGATAATAATTCTATACTTGTAAATAATTCATTGTCGCCTTCTTAATACATTAGACGTCTAGTGTAGGCTACAAATTTCTGTTTTCAAATAAAAATCAGTTTACTATTGATAATAAGCAGTGAACCTATACATTTTTGTTTTCAAACTAAAATTTATTCAGTAGACTATTGATGTATTTCGTTTATTTCTAAATACGAGGATTGTCCGTAAAGTAAGGTTCCCAAGGCGATATAGTCGCTGCGAACGTTGTTACGAGGGATTCGGTGACCTTGGCTTGCAGCTTGGTTCTTCCGCTCCCAATCCCCACTCCGCGAGCGCTCTGCGACGCTCAGTCTTGGCTTGGTAGCCGTTAATAATGGAATTGCTTCTTCTGCCTCACGCAGGTGCGAATTACGCTCTGTAATTCGTTTTTTTGTGCAAAAAGCACTGCGCTGGTGGACATTCATATCCAACTGTATGAAGTTTACGGAGAAAAATGTATGAGCATACAACACGTGCGCAAATGGTGCGGAGAATTCAAAGACGGACTTTCATGACGAACAGCGTTCCTCGTAAGTTCATTATAAGTGGAAGAAGCAAAGGTGACTGATTGGGAGCTCTCCGAGATCGCTGGTGTCAGAAAGACTTGCATTGATAAAATTTTGACAGACCATTTAGGGTATAGCAAAATTTGTGTGCAAAGTGGGTCCCAAGACAGCTTACAGCAGACCACAAACGGCAACGGATTGATGCGGACCGCGAATTCCTTCAGGCCTACGAAACCCATGGCCAGAAATTCTTGGACTCCATTGTCACGGGAGACGAGATATTAGTACACTATACGACACCGGAAATGAAAGAACAATCACGTCAGTGGAAACATCCAGAGTCGCCGAAGCCGCGGAAGTTCAAACAAAAACTGTCTGCCGGTAAAGTCATGGCGGGCGTGTTTTGGGACAGGAATGGGTTATTTTTGTGCAAATTCATGGATACCGGCACAACAATCAATGCTGATCGTTACTGTGAGACGTTAAGGAACCTTCGCAGCGCGAATCAAAACAAGAGGAGAGGCATCCTCACGAATAGAGTTTGTTTCCATCAATACAACGCTCGTCCGCACACCGCCCGTGTAACAACCGGTCTCATCAACCAATTTGGATGGGATACTATCACACATCCGTCCTACGGCCCGAACTTAGCCCCAAGTGACTACCATCTCTTCCCTCATTTGAAGAAACACGTAGGTGGGACGCATTATAGTACCAGAGAGGAACTGAAAGAAAAAGTTTTAAGCTACTTTCGCGGCGCGGTGGGAGAGTTTCCTGACTCAGGCATACAAAATATTGTTCACCGTATGCAAAAATGCGTACGATCTCAACGGCGATTATGTCGAAAAATAGAAAAAAGTGTAAGCTTTCCAAAAATGTATTATTCAATTCAAATAAACATGTTTTTCATTGTGAAAAATTATTGGGAACCTTATTTTACGGACAACCCTAAAATAGTTATACTGACGTTTTAATTTTCTCTGATAAATTCACTCCCTACCAACATTTCAATATCACCACATATCAGATAAGTGGTCTACAAATTTCTGCTTTTAAATCAAAATCCAAAAACATTCATTTTGTCTATTTCTGATTATATCTATGTAATATTTTGAGTAAATATTAAATTTATACTGTACAACTTCATGTTACTTCTTTAAATACAGCACGATCTATAAATTGCTGTTTACAAAACCAGAATTTTATTATTGACGAAGTCTTGAAACATCCTTGTTATCGCTTTATAAAACATTGAATATACAAACTTGTTTTTATTAAAAACAGCCGATAAATTTGTATCGTGCAATCAACACATTGTAAATCCATTTAGTTGATTTGTTGTCCTGCAAATTGCTGTTTGCACCAGAATTCACCGAGTCTTCAAACAGTTCCGCTGATTCCAACGCGTTAATTTGATTTAAATGTATGTAGCCTGCAATTTCCATTTTGTAATATCTACCAATCGCGTTGCATTTCTCGGCAGCTCAGCATCACCGCACAAATTTGATTAATTCTCTGTAGTAGACGGCTGCCAATTAAACTAGAATCCGACCAATCCTGACACTAGTTCTCTGCAAGTCTGATTAAGTTACTCTGTTTGAGTATGCAGCTACCGTTTAATAACGGCTGACGGCTGACGGCAAATGCAGCTCGCAGTTTAGTGTAAATCTAATCTCGCCAAAATGTTTCGGCACTGTTAACTTAATATTTATAGATTCATTAACTCACTCTTAATTTTATAATGGAATTTGTTAGAATAACATGTTGTAGAAGAGACCTTAAGATTGAGTTTATAAAAATCACAATTATTATTAACCTATTAAATAACCTATTATTCTTAAAGAGACGCTGAACTAAAAAATGTTGATATTTTATCCATCTTATTCTTATATATCTAACCGTTAATTATCTATCCACTAAAGATGCGTTAGTGGAAAAATGGGTTTAAGACTTGCCGTTTTTAAAGTGTAATTTGTGAGATAAAGAGTTACAGAAGTACAGTATTTAGGGTGAAATATGCTTCATGGTACTGTAATCTTAAAATCCAAAATATTCTTTTTTTTGCATTAAAGTGTAATTTGTGAGATAAAGAGTTACAGAAGTACAGTATTTAGGGTGAAATATGCTTCATGGTACTGTAATCTTAAAATCCAAAATATTCTTCTTTTTGCATTAAAGAGTAATTTGTGAGATAAAGAGTTACAGAAGTACAGTATTTAGGGTGAAATATGCTTCATGGTACTGTAATCTTAAAATCCAAAATATTCTCTTTTTTTGCATTAAAGTGTAATTTGTGAGATAAAGAGTTACAGAAGTACAGTATTTAGGGTGAAATATGCTTCATGGTACTGTAATCTTAAAATCCAAAATATTCTCTTTTTTTGCATTAAAGTGTAATTTGTGAGATAAAGAGTTACAGAAGTACAGTATTTAGGGTGAAATATGCTTCATGGTACTGTAATCTTAAAATCCAAAATATTCTTTTTTTTGCATTAAAGTGTAATTTGTGAGATAAAGAATTACAGAAGTACAGTATTTAGGGTGAAATATGCTTCATGGTACTGTAATCTTAAAATCCAAAATATTCTCTTTTTTTGCATTAAAGTGTAATTTTTGAGATAAAGAGTTACAGAAGTACAGTATTTAGGGTGAAATATGCTTCATGGTACTGTAATCTTAAAATCCAAAATATTCTCTTTTTTTGCATTAAAGTGTAATTTGTGAGATAAAGAGTTACAGAAGTACAGTATTTAGGGTGAAATATGCTTCATGGTACTGTAATCTTAAAATCCAAAATATTCTCTTTTTTTGCATTAAAGTGTAATTTGTGAGATAAAGAGTTACAGAAGTACAGTATTTAGGGTGAAATATGCTTCATGGTACTGTAATCTTAAAATCCAAAATATTCTCTTTTTTTGCATTAAAGTGTAATTTTTGAGATAAAGAGTTACAGAAGTACAGTATTTAGCGTGAAATATGCTTCATGGTACTGTAATCTTAAAATCCAAAATATTCTTTTTTTTGCATTAAAGTGTAATTTGTGAGATAAAGAGTTACAGAAGTACAGTATTTAGGGTGAAATATGCTTCATGGTACTGTAATCTTAAAATCCAAAATATTCTCTTTTTTTGCATTAAAGTGTAATTTGTGAGATAAAGAGTTACAGAAGTACAGTATTTAGGGTGAAATATGCTTCATGGTACTGTAATCTTAAAATCCAAAATATTCTTCTTTTTGCATTAAAGAGTAATTTGTGAGATAAAGAGTTACAGAAGTACAGTATTTAGGGTGAAATATGCTTCATGGTACTGTAATCTTAAAATTCAAAATATATTTTTTTTTTGCATTAAAGTGTAATTTGTGAGATAAAGAATTACAGAAGTACAGTATTTAGCGTGAAATATGCTTCATGGTACTGTAATCTTAAAATCCAAAATATTCTTTTTTTTGCATTAAAGTGTAATTTGTGAGATAATGAGTTACAGAAGTACAGTATTTAGGGTGAAATATGCTTCATGGTACTGTAATCTTAAAATCCAAAATATTCTTTTTTTGCATTAAAGTGTAATTTGTGAGATAATGAGTTACAGAAGTACAGTATTTAGGGTGAAATATGCTTCATGGTACTGTAATCTTAAAATAAAAAAACTTTTTTTTTGCATTAAAGTGTAATTTGTGAGATAAAGAATTACAGAAGTACAGTATTTAGGGTGAAATATGCTTCATGGTACTGTAATCTTAAAATCCAAAATATTCTCTTTTTTTGCATTAAAGTGTAATTTGTGAGATAAAGAGTTACAGAAGTACAGTATTTAGCGTGAAATATGCTTCATGGTACTGTAATCTTAAAATCCAAAATATTCTTTTTTTTGCATTAAAGTGTAATTTGTGAGATAAAGAGTTACAGAAGTACAGTATTTAGGGTGAAATATGCTTCATGGTACTGTAATCTTAAAATTCAAAATATTTTTTTTTTGCATTAAAGTGTAATTTGTGAGATAAAGAATTACAGAAGTACAGTATTTAGGGTGAAATATGCTTCATGGTACTGTAATCTTAAAATCCAAAATATTCTTTTTTTTGCATTAAAGTGTAATTTGTGAGATAATGAGTTACAGAAGTACAGTATTTAGGGTGAAATATGCTTCATGGTACTGTAATCTTAAAATCCAAAATATTCTTTTTTTGCATTAAAGTGTAATTTGTGAGATAATGAGTTACAGAAGTACAGTATTTAGGGTGAAATATGCTTCATGGTACTGTAATCTTAAAATCCAAAATATTCTTTTTTTTGCATTAAAGTGTAATTTGTGAGTTAATGAGTTACAGAAGTACAGTATTTAGGGTGAAATATGCTTCATGGTACTGTAATCTTAAAATCCAAAATATTCTTTTTTTTGCATTAAAGTGTAATTTGTGAGATAATGAGTTACAGAAGTACAGTATTTAGGGTGAAATATGCTTCATGGTACTGTAATCTTAAAATCCAAAATATTCTTTTTTTTGCATTAAAGTGTAATTTGTGAGATAATGAGTTACAGAAGTACAGTATTTAAGGTGAAATATGCTTCATGGTACTGTAATCTTAAAATCCAAAATATTCTTTTTAATAGATTTAAACATGTAAGAATACTAAAATTACACTAAAGAAGAGTCGAATTATATTTATTACTCACGACTTTATGAAAGAAATTGTTTTTATTAATATTAACATTACTGTTAACAGCCCTATTTTCGTTATAAAATAATATAGAGTCTACTTAATAAAAAGGAAAAAATTTTAACATAATTTTCGTTGTTTTCTAGAACGAAAAATTGATCGTTCAGGTTTAAAAACAACATAAGTTACCTCATAACTAAACCCTAATATACCTTCTATTGAAGTGGTGATTTTTTTAAATCAAAATATGTACATTAAACTGAATATACGACATAAACACATAGATATTTTTTCTCTTTCTATGTTCTTAGCTCTACAACCCTAAAACATACTTTTACTGAATTCATGTAACAAATTATTTTCGTTTTCTTCCTTATATATCGTGGCAGTTGACTGCATTTAGTTTCTACAGTTTGTGCTGTTTGTAATATATTATAGCCTATTTCTGGTAAATAAATGAAGGATTAATTTGCAAGTAAAATTATTGCAGAGGCAATTAAAATTACTATATGTATTGGAATACATTCTTTAACAATAATAAGAATTTCACTGCAATTAGTAAGTATACATCCTTCAGTGGACAAACGCCAGAACATTCCTATTTACTTAAAAGTATAAGCCCGATTAAAAGAGGGTTTTCTGGGGTCAGTAAATTAAAAAGTTACAGTCCGGATTCAAGTTTTTAGTTATCTATTGACAATTTTGTTCACAAGTAGTTCGCCATTGTTTATGAATCTTACATTTTGTGTACATTTTTCCTTACATTGGCTGTGGAATTATACATGACCTCGGTAGCGTTAGTGTCCACCGCCACTTATAAAGTGAAACCTTTTATTAAGTTTTTAATGGTGCTAGGAATTTTGATATAAACAGTTTTTTTTAATTTAAAGAAGAATTAAACCGTCTATTTGTTATCTGATAATCTTGCTTTAACTTTTGATTTTTTTTGCCGTTTGGTAGCAGTACTCCTGGATGGGTTTATGAAATGCTGTGGAACTCCGACTGGGTGTTCTTCACATTACTTCTAAGTGATTATCTCTGTCTCTTACCTGATGGCTCAAGCTCCGATAGTCATTTCAAGAAATGTGATTATACTAACCCATAAAGAAAGAAAGTTAAAAGTTGATCCAATTTATTTTGCGCGTTGCAAGTCTAATATTAAATTAATTATAAATTAAAAATATCTGTTTTTCCGCCCGGGATCGAACATCTTGCGTTTGTGAGGCAGACGTGATAACCACACGGAAACTACGAAGACGCTTGATCGATTTAAGTATATGAAATTAATCGTTAATTTAATTTTGGTAGTTATATTAAAAGTTCAGTTGTTTTATGCTAATTCGTAAAGATTAGCTGATTTCGTTCAACAGCTGATAGGCTGTAATACGTTTTACGTTATGTTGTTAAAAACTAGCTGTGTTAATTTGTCGTTTACATTAATTCGTAACGATCAGCTGATTTAATTGAACAGCTGATAAGCTGTAATAAATTTCAGGTTATGTTGTTAAAAACTAGCTATGTTAATTTGATGTGTTTTCGAAAAATTACCGTAACTGTATGAACAAAGGAAGGGAAAACATGATACATGATTTTTATTTTTGGTTCAATAACAGAATTTTCTTTATATTTATTTTGTTAAAATAGAATATATAGTTGTTTCGGAGAGTCTTGTAGTTAAATGGATAGTTTCTCTGTAGTCTTCCTAGACATGAAGGACTATTAATGAAGTTTGTTCAATACTAAATGACAAAACAAAACATATGAAATTGTATCATTTTAAACAGTTCTTATTAGTAATTAGGTTGTAATTTATACTCACAATAATGTCATGCAGAAATAATATTACTTTTACAATTAATTGAAAACATTGACAACATTCGCGAATTCAAGTAACCGGTAACAGCGCTATTGCGAAAAATTAGACATCCTTTTCCAGAGATATGCGTAAAAATGTTTAGAGGAAAACATGTATAAAAATGCGGCGGAATTTCATTACTAACAACGAGTGGAAAACTATTTTGAAATGATCGTTAATTAAATGAATCTGGATGTTTTAATAATTAAGTGGTTTTATATGAAGTCTCGGCATTCCAGAGTCCCGGTGTCTGGGCGGGACTCTCCCGGGCTGAGCTCGTCCAGGCCAATATCCACCTGCAACAGATCTTCGAACTATGTATTTCTCTAATTGGTGCAACGTGCAGCAGTTTTTTCAATAGGTTATTGTCGACTGTAACAGTAGGTTTAACATTTTGTTATGATATTTGCGAGAGTTTTATAACACGAAGGGCTTTATAAATAATGTTTGTTCACTACAACATGGTGCAACATAACAGATGAGTTATGTAATTTTAAACAACATCTCTTATTAATAGCAATAAATAATTAGGCTGTAATTTGTACTCATAATAATTCTATGCAGAAATAATATTATGAGTATATTATGAAATCTTAGCTGAAAGCCACTATAAAGTCCGAAGAATTTGTTGTTAAATAAGACTGGTCTAGTTGACCATTTTTCTACAAGCTCTTTAATATTAAACAAGCAATTTTCGAATGTATTTTTACATGTATGTACTTTTCCTCAGAAAATAGACTACAGAGTTTATTATAATGTTGCACTTTTTCGGTCTCAAAAAATTCATTTAGGTGGGTTTCATCTCTGCGGAAATTTGTTTTAATTAGAAAAACCCGTTTACCAATGGAAGTATGAATAATTACCTAAAAATATAATAATAATGATAAAACAAGTACGAATGAATACTGGTGCAATTATCTGATATTTATGTTTAATCAGCTGATAAATAATCATAAATATCAATTAAATTTATCAAAATTTGATTATTGTTATTAATGGAGTTAAATAATTTTGGAATATAATAATTTCGGGGTAAGAAAAACAAATTTTTTGATGCTGGGTTTTATCTTTGGAAAAATTGGTTTTTATTAAAAAAACTCGAATAACTCGGGCCCTATCAATAGGATTATCTACCTAAAAAATCTAATTTAAAATTTCAGCAATGCGAAGCTTGGTCACTAGTAAAGGCCTACTTGGTATATTTAGAGTAGTATTTTTCGTTAAAGAAATAATAATAATATAATAAACAAAAATAATAGCAACAACAATAACAACAGCAGAAACAAGACACAACAACACACAAAAACCACAACAACAACATCAGCAGCAGCAGCAACAGCATCATCAACAAAAGAAACAACAATAACAACAAAAACAACGACAAAAACAACACAACAACAACAACAACAACAACAACAACAACAACAACAACAACAACAACAACAACAACAACAACAACAACAACAACAACAACAACAACAACAACAACAGCAGCAACAACAACAACAGCAACAACAACAGCAACAACAACAACAACAACAACAACAACAACAACAACAACAACAACAGTAACAACAACAGCAACAACAACAAAAACAACAACAGCAACAACAACAACAACAACAGCAGCAGCAGCAGCAGCAACAACAACAACAACAACAACATTAACAACAACAACAAAAACAACAACAACAACAACAGCAGCAGCAGCAACAGCAACAACAGCAACAAAAGCCACAAGAATAACACCAAAATAATAGCAACAACAACACAAAAAAACAATAATAATATGATTGTAACACGTGTGTCACTGACGTGATGTAAGCGAGATTCCAAAAACTAACAATTAATAACATAAAATAAATAAAAATTTGAACAAATTTGCAGTAAAAGTTGATGTTGTAGTACACTATGACAAAAATCGTTTATCTGTCTTAAAAGTATGTCGGCAGAACCTTAAGCAATATTAACTTTTTATCATATAATTTCTTGATACCCTAATTTTAGTGCCGTTTAAAACAGTATAAATTAATATTTAAAATGTAACTGATTATGTGAACATGAACCATGAACACGGTTTACTTTAACTTTATAGATTAGATACAGTATGTAATATATAACCCAATAATATTAGAAAATGTCTTAGTAAATATTATTTAGAATCTGACAGGATTGCAAAGACTTCGAAGTTTGGTAGTTACCAGTGCCTTTAGAACTTCTTTAGAGGTTCTGGACATGTGTCGGAGACAAGACAGACTGCCGGTAGGCTTCATAACCATGGCGATTGGAGGGAGAGCAACTTTTATATGGAGCATTTCGAAATCGTCAAAAACGTTTTGAAAGACATCTGATAGCGTGTACAATGATGCCTTCGCAGTTCTCCATTAACAACTGGATAGATGGCAGCAACCTGGCGATACATCCATCAGCTTGTCCGGTATACAAACGGATAGTGGGTTAGGCAATATTTTGAGTTTCCCAAAGAAAAACTGATTTGAGTTATTAATTTTTCAATTGAAATTCGCTGTGTACGCTACACAATAAGTGAAATGTTTAACGGAATATTTTGTTCAGTATTATTGTTTTGTTATAAAAAAATCTGAACCCTGCCCCGTTCTGCGTCATTGCGTTATTTACGATCACGTTTTCATTAAAATATATGTTTTTAGTACGTGCTGTCAATTTATCATACACAGAATGTTCCGTTATTAAGATCAAACAAGAACAGGTTTGTCTATTTTTCAAAATTTGTATACATTTATTGCATGCTTTCTTCAGAAAAACTCAAACAATTAAAAGTAAACTTTACTTTTTTCTTTAAATAACGATAAGTATAATCCATGATAAATATAAGTAATGGACCATTGACTTTTATTGAAAGCATTTTGAAATCCATTAAAACAAGCATACAATACTGTAAACATTCAATACTGGTATAGGAAGCTATCGAAATTATATCAGTCCCTGTTATAAATAATAAAGCTTTAGATCAGGTTTAATGCTTTTGACTTGGCCGGGAACGTACGCTGACCACTTCCATTTAACCCCTTCCCACGGGACTCGCCCTCATCCCACACACCCCCTCACCCTTTGTTACCGACAGATGCACGCTTTCGCTTTAAAGTTTAAAACCATTGTTACCCCCAACGACAATGCACACTACTTCGGTGATTTAAAAAATCTAATTTATATCAGTGTTCAATAACAGAACTCCCCCCCCCGCTACCACTCCCGCTTCTAGAGGCTCGTTGCTAAGTCTGGACGGCGGCACGTTATCTGCTCCCTGCTTGGGATCAGCTGATACTCATCTCCGAACTGCCGCAGGCTAGTTACAGGAAATCAAAATTTATCTTCACTGATTACGTGTATCAGAACGTTACACAACGGATCCCTCTAAGTTACAGAACGGATATTTCAATATTTAATTAATGTATTGAATAAATTTCGAAATGATTTATACAAAATTAAGAAAAAGTAAAAAGGAAAAACAAATTTCAAAAGCTATGCAACATTTTGATTATTTTAAAAAGAAATAAACCCTCAGGATGGTGCAGACTAGCTGCGCCTATTGAGAGGATTTAGACGTCCCTCGCGGTACCCTAGTCTAACACACTTACACTTATGAACAAAACTTTACACTCACACATACATTTATGGAGGTGATAATAACATCAATGTGCTTTTCACCTAAAAATAACACAAAAAATATAATAAAATATTGAATTATTTTAAAATTTTTTATCATTAAGTAGTAAAAAGTCATTAAAAATAAATTTAGATTTTTTAAAAATTTTCTTAACAAGTTAAAAAAACATTTTTTAAATTAAGTAAGAAATAGCAAACCTAGCTGTTGAGTCTGTTATAAAAGCCTTTTTTATTTTTTAATCATTAAGTCTTTAGTGTACACAATTTATTTTTAGCTTTATGATAGTTTTAAATTTAATTTTTAAATAAAAAAACACACTTTTAAAATATTTGTCTAAAGAACAAAAATAAATTGCGATATGCAGTTTGGATAAGTTTAATATTCAACAAAATCTGTTAAATTGTTTCAGAATAGCTTAAAATAAAAACATTAATAATTTTCACTTTTTTGAAAATTTGTTTACCATTGTAATGAGATTTAAAACGTGTATAAAAAGTATTTTCAATTTTCAAAATAATATAAAAATACGAAATAGAGTCTGCAAACATTCATGTTCGTTTTCGTATTTTCAATTACATTTTTAAAAATCATATAACACTAATTTATGCAGCTTTGAACGCTGATCAAAGTGTTGAAGTTATATTTTTAAAAGCGCAATTTAATAAATATTTTAACATTTCGAGGCATTGCTGAAGATATTGTTAATAAGAAATGTTCTTCATGTAATTTTATTCAATGTTTTTAGTATTTGGGAAAGCGACTATTAAAAAAATATAAAATATATAAAAATAAAATATAAATATGTTAAATATAACCTTAAAAACTCAATCAAAATATATGGGTCAATGTTTTTGAATAATGCACTTCGAAAACTAAATCTTTCAACAATGGCTTTTTCGCGTATCTTTAATTCATAATATTTTGATTCTAAACAAAATTTTATTAAATGAGTTAAAGTGTTCGTATATCGCAAGAAAAAAGATAGTTTTGGTTTTTTTGATCCAAATAAAGGGGGATAAAAATTATCACTCGGAAGTTCTTGAAATTCAGATTTTTAAGTTGTTTGTTGGTCTAGGCTGATTCTAGTCTTCTAGTGATTCAGTGCAGGTACACAAACAGACAGAGACCGTTTTGACAAATCAACTTTTGTAGGGACACTGCACGGCAGTAATAGCAAGTCTCGAACCAACGAACTTTCAGCAGACGTAACAGACTGACTGGTGTCTTCGATAAACCAAAACAGAGCCCTGAGAAATCTATAAATCACAAAAGGTCAAAATTTCTTTTGGTGATAGTTTGAATGAATAAGTTACCCATCAAAATTCGTTACGTTATTCAAAACTTTTTGCGTTTATTTTCGTCGTTTCAATAACATTTTAAATGATAATTTAAAAGCAGCTTAAAGAGGGGAAAATTCTATTTTCAAAAATGTCAAATATTTATGATTTTTTAAAAAGATTTTGATTGATCGCGATTTCAAAAGAAAAGAGTTAATTTTGTTGATAACGAAATTCTTTAAGCAATTACCAAAATCAATTATCTTGCAAGTTTAGCGTTACGATATTCGCTTATGTTAATGGTGATATTTCAATGTCAACAGAGTGAAGAAAATTCGTTGCCATTACATCGGAGGAAAAAATATACGCCATCATTATTTAATCAAAACTACGATTTTAAAAAGCTTGAAATAAAAAAGTCAACAAATTAAAAATAACTTATGCGAAAATATTGCAACAAATTTTAATTTTACAATAATTTATCGATTTGGAATGTAGCTTTCAATGATCAAACAAAACTAATTTGTTTATACGAAAATTCTAGTTCAAGAATAACAAATCGAGATAACACAAATCGAGATTTCAAAAAGAAACGTACCTTCTATCTCAAATTCGGCAAAACTAATAATAAGAAGATAATAATAATAAATTATCATTTTTGGTAACTACAAACTATAGTAATAATTAAGTAAAGTATTTTATTTGAAGATGATTTGAAGACATGGTTTTTTTGTTATGAAACAATCATATTATAATCTATTATATATACTTGTGCAACGAAAAAATAAAATATTCCGAAAATTAATTGGAATTTTTAATAATTTTCCAATAACAGCTGATACTGATATTTTTACCTAAGCAACAATGAAACAATAAAATTATTTCAAAAGCATTTGTTTCAAGATTTTTTAAAACCTTTTTCAAAAAGGTATTTTTTAAAATAAAATTTACCTAGAAAGTTATAAAATGAAAACGAATCAATTTGTAAGAAGAAGATTACTTCAGTAGAGTTGTTAGAAACTTTAAAAAGGATAAATTTGTTAAACAAAGATTTGAGAACACGTTTGTTTGTGGAAACTTCTAAATTAAAGTTTTTCTCGCTTTTAAAAAGTCTCATGACAATACGATCCTGCTAGACGCAGGCTAGTCACAATAAATCTGGAATGCTTTTCTTCCTTAAAATTGTTGTTAGAAGTTTAAAACAGTTTGTGTTCTTGGACTTCAAAGACGTCACTACGTAAACATAGTTTCCCCTTGGGTTAGCTGGTTTGGGGGAGCTTAAATCATGTAACGCTAAGATGTAAAAGTTTATAAGTACGAAGTTTTTAGGACCAGTAAGCTTTGTACCAAGGACGGTTACTGACAAATTTTCACAAAAAATAACAATAAATAAAAATAATTATGAATTGGCATTAAAGGAAAATAGTTTTATTAGTTTTCCATTAGGAAAAGTGCTATTGAAATGGCTATCATAGTACATTGTATGACTCAAATAATGATCTTTTTTGAGAGGTTGTTACAAATTATACGGTAGAACCTCGATTATCCGGATTAATTCAAAAGTGGCTGGACATGGATAACTAAAATAACTTTTAAGCCGCTTGCAAAAAAGATTGGCGAAAAAATATCATAATTACAATAATGAGAAATGCGTTTTGTTAAAATGTACTGTACTTTACTTGTATACTGTATTTACGTATTACATTTATAAAATTAATATGCATTATATTCTAAATTTTTCTGAAAAAATAAATCAAAATAATAAATTATAAAATTTAAGAAAATTACAATCAAAAGATACTTTAGAAATAAACACATTAAGAAAAGATTTTGCTAAAAGTCCGGTTTTACGCACGGCTGAAATGTAGGATAAACAATTTTTTAAAATTCGCTACCATCACGTCCGCAATAGTAGACTTATCGCGATTATCTCCTTTATTGGCAAGTGTATTTTGTTTTCTTTTGCAGCAATTATTTAATAAAATAAATATTTATATCTTATTATTACCGATAGAAAATTACCATAATGGTAAAACCTATCATAATATTATATAAAAAGTTTTTTTTTTGTTCGGATTCATTTGGGTATTTTCAATAAAATTCGAAAGATTAGAATACAAATAGCCTATCATCGATGTTTAAAATGTAACGTATTAAATGTACAATATAATTTTTTTTAAATACTCATATGAAAAATATGCTGTATTTTTTCGGTGGTACGGGTTTATAACTATATTTTTGTAATTTTAAAATACGATAATGTTTACGTATGATTTATATTATAGAAACTGTTCGTTTATTTAATGATGGTGTTTTTTATAAATTCGCACCATCGTGAGAATTTAAAACTATTTCAGATATAGGTCTTAATTACTGAAACAAAACATAGCGTCATTCTGTTTTTAAATATATTACTTAATAATAGAATATTTATGTTACTGTTACAGTTTATTCTGACATTTTTCCACATTTGTGTATATAACACAATACACATCGTTTGGAGAGTATACATCAATTCACGTTCTAAAAGTTCCTTACTTAAACTCTAAACATAAAACTAGTACATAAGCCTAGATTCCTAGCTCTACATTAAAATATCTAAAACTAGGAAAAACACTTGGGACAAATCCTGACTGGTCAAACTAGACCATATAAGATTGTCTGATACCAATGGGCGGCCTCGGTGGCCTAGTTGATAGCGTACTGGGCTTTCACCCCGAGAACCCGGGTTCGATTCCCGGCCAGGGCTTGGCATTTTCATACGCTATAAATCATCTCATCGTCTGCATTAGCCCAAGTGTGCACAATAGTCAGACGTTAAAAAAAATGTCTGATACCAAGGATGAAGAAAGTTGTTATCTAGGACGGTACGTAATTGTATTCCAGGCTGATTTAATGTCCATTAATGACTGTGTTCGGGAGAATTTGAGGCGGGCCTTCAAGAAGACTCGATACCGACAGTCAGGCAGCAATCAAAGCACTTGCGGTTCCTATAATGCATTCCAAGCTGGTCTCGAATGTCTGGAGAACTTCAAAGATCTGTCACTTGGAAACGGGTTACTCTTCACTGAGTTCCTGGGTTTAAGAAAGTTGAGTGTAATAAGGAGGAAGATCAACTGGCTGGACTGGGATCTGCATCTGAGTTTATTGGATCCGAGCCGGCTCTCTGTCTATCCGGATCTGCTATCAATAGACGAAGCAACGCCAGGAAAAATGGAATAACTTTCATGGACATTCCCATAGCAATAGTCTCTTAAGAAAGGTTCCTCAAGAATAATTTAAATAGGCAGGAGATATCTTAGGCAGAGCACAATTCAGAAAAACCATGGGGTAAAGGACAATGTAGCCTGAGGGTGCACATGTTCAGGATAGGAATGTATCACAGAGAAACCGTGTGTAGGTTGTGCAGGAAAGAAGAGGAAACAGCAGACCACATAATTTATGACTGTGAGATTCTTGCCTGCAGGAGGTTAAGGGTATTTGGTTTTCAGGATGTGCTAGTAGTAGATTGTTGGAACTTTCTAAGGGCACCAGTCTGCTGAATTAGAACTTAAGAAGTTTGTTTGGTCCGTTGATTACAGAGTCTGGCAAAACATTGGTAGCCTAACAGATATCAAATTAGTATTTTTTATTTTAAATATATTTAAAATCAGATTTTAGAAAGGTGTTTTTAAAGATTTTGAATGGCCGCCAAGTTTGAAGGGTTTTTCTGGGTAACAAACGTAGTTAATTAACTGCCAAGTTTCAATCAAATTGGCAGCCGCCTCGGTGGCCTAGTTGATACCATACTGGGCTTTCACCCCGAGCACCCGGGTTCAATTCCCGGCCAGGGCTTGGCATTTTCATACGCTATAAATCAATCTGCATTAACCCAAGTGTGCACAATAGTCGGGCGTTAAACACAAAAAAATCAATCAAATTTGCATTAATAGCATATTGAACTTTTAAAGTACAATGAAAATAAGAGAATGAAACTTGGTAAGTTCACTGTATTAATTTCAACAAATTCTGAAAAATGAAAATGTTAATTTATTCAAACTTTAACGTTGATTATTATGGTAGAATCATAGTATATATATATATATATATATATATGAGGTCAGAATCGGCACTCTTAACAAACCCACGGGTCTTATAATTATTCCTGCTCCAATAACTCATCTTACAATGAAATCTCGCTAATAAGATAAAAAAGTTTTGTACACAAAGTCAAATTTCAAAGTGTTACTTCAGCCGGTTGTGCCGCAGCTACGGTCTGGAGTTGATTACTTCTTGTGTAATTACGTAAGAAAACCAATGTTTGTGTTAGCATAACAAAGTTTGACACACCCAACCTGCGGTAGCCCTCATGACAAGGGCCGCTAAAGTTCTGTTAACGACAAGTTTGGCAAGTTTACGGTTAGCTAGTTTTTGTTAAATACTTTACCAAAATTGACATAATGCTTCTACTAATCTATTTTTGCTTAATTTATTTCTACTAAAAGTCGTTAGTTTTTCGTCTTACATTGATGTTATTTTCCGAATTAATTTAATAACATCTTTTATGACTGTTGTTGAAGCAAAGTTTAGGTTTTAGTGTTTAGGATTTTCGAAACAAAAAATTGGCAATAAGTACAGAAAAAAGTTGATAATGGAATAAGTCAACGAATATAAAATGTTTGAAGCTAAGAAAGGCTTGATGTGCGTACTCGACAAAATAACAATCCAAGTAAAAAAAAACACCATTAAGAATTTAAAAAAAAATGGATTTATAAATTTGAACTTAAAATGTTTCCATAAATAGCCTTTGAAACATATCCTTTAAAAAGGCTTAGTTTCTCAAAATTGGTTGATCAAAGTTTAGTCAGATTTGAAGATTCATAATTTCAGTTAGTGTAGCAAAACCAAAAATAAACCTTGACCGCTTTTGGTTTTGTTTTGGGGCTTTCCTATTCAGTTTATTTTCAAACTGTAATTTTCCTTATAAATTACAATTCATTTTCAAGAATGTTTGACGAAACAATTCTTAAAAAATATGTCTTTTTCGCTTGTAACTTCTGAATCTTTTTGGGGGAGGGATGATTACGAAAAAATATGTAATGTTTTTTAAACGATTTATTTTTATCTTGTTAATAAAATTTTATTTTGTACACGTTTAATTTATTAGTGAAATATCTACACTTTTTAAATATTTATTGAAGTTTTAGAGCATATTACACTAAAAGCTTTAGTTTATTTCTCGTTTATATACCGAACATGTAAATGATAGTTTAAATTTATTATTTCTTTTTTTTTCTTCGAAACAAGGTTAGGTTTCGTTTCAACAAAATATCTACACTTTATAAATATTTACTGAAGTTTTAGAGCATGTTACACTAAAAGCTTTAGTTTATTTCTCGTTTATGTAGTAAATGATAGTTTAAATTTATTATTTCTTTTTTCTCTTCGAAACAAGGTTAGGTTTCGTTTCAACAAAATATCTACACTTTATAAATATTTACTGAAGTTTTAGAGCATGTTACACTAAAAGCTTTAGTTTATTTCTCGTTTATGTAGTAAATGATAGTTTAAATTTATTATTTCTTTTTTCTCTTCGAAACAAGGTTAGGTTTCGTTTCAACAAAATATCTACACTTTATAAATATTTACTGAAGTTTTAGAGCATGTTACACTAAAAGCTTTAGTTTATTTCTCGTTTATGTAGTAAATGATAGTTTAAATTTATTATTTCTTTTTTCTCTTCGAAACAAGGTTAGGTTTCGTTTCAACAAAATATCTACACTTTATAAATATTTACTGAAGTTTTAGAGCATATTACACTAAAAGCTTTAGTTTATTTCTCGTTTATATACCGAACATGTAAATGATAGTTTAAATCTATTATTTCTTTTTTCTCTTCGAAACAAGGTTAGGTTTCGTTTCAACAATATATCTAAACTTTTATAATATTTACTGAAGTTTTAGAGCATATTACACTAAAAGCTTTAGTTTATTTCTCGTTTATATACCGAACATGTAAATGATAGTTTAAATCTATTATTTCTTTTTTCTCTTCGAAACAAGGTTAGGTTTCGTTTCAACAATATATCTAAACTTTTATAATATTTACTGAAGTTTTAGAGTATATTACACTAAACGCTTTAGTTTATTTCTAGTTTATATACCGAACATGTAAATGATAGTTTCAATTTATTATTTCTTTTTTCTCTTCGAAACAAGGTTAGGTTTCGTTTCAACAATATATCTAAACTTTTATAATATTTACTGAAGTTTTAGAGTATATTACACTAAACGCTTTAGTTTATTTCTAGTTTATATACCGAACATGTAAATGATAGTTTCAATTTATTATTTCTTTTTTCTCTTCGAAACAAGGTTAGGTTTCGTTTCAACAATATATCTAAACTTTTATAATATTTACTGAAGTTTTAGAGCATATTACACTAAAAGCTTTAGTTTATTTCTCGTTTATATACCGAACATGTAAATGATAGTTTAAATCTATTATTTCTTTTTTCTCTTCGAAACAAGGTTAGGTTTCGTTTCAACAATATATCTAAACTTTTATAATATTTACTGAAGTTTTAGAGTATATTACACTAAACGCTTTAGTTTATTTCTAGTTTATATACCGAACATGTAAATGATAGTTTCAATTTATTATTTCTTTTTTCTCTTCGAAACAAGGTTAGGTTTCGTTTCAACAATATATCTAAACTTTTATAATATTTACTGAAGTTTTAGAGTATATTACACTAAACGCTTTAGTTTATTTCTAGTTTATATACCGAACATGTAAATGATAGTTTCAATTTATTATTTCAATTTTTTTCTCTTCGAAACAAGGTTAGGTTTCGTTTCAACAATATATCTAAACTTTTATAATATTTACTGAAGTTTTAGAGTATATTACACTAAACGCTTTAGTTTATTTCTAGTTTATATACCGAACATGTAAATGATAGTTTCAATTTATTATTTCTTTTTTCTCTTCGAAACAAGGTTAGGTTTCGTTTCAACAAACATAAATAAAAACTTATCTCAACACCAACACATAAACATTAAATCCTTTTCCCATCATGAGTGAGAACTAAGTTTATATTGAATTCCAGATAGGTAATAACGTGTTTAGTTGAACAGAAAGATTCCATTCTCTGAATCAAATTACAGCTCTTACAAACTTCTTTGGATTCTTTGGGGATCCATTTCTTCATTTTGAGGATCTTTATTTTCACCCACTTTAAAATCAAAGTATACACGGGCGGGTGACGGGGATGACGGGATCTATATACACCCCAAGACTGTAAGGGCTGTCAGTCAGGAACATTACACCACGATGAAACCTTGCATACGCAATGCGTGACGGATATTTAAACTGCAAATTTAAGCAGGGGTAAGGGTGTTTAAGATTCCAGGACTCCGAGGACCTCCAGCTAGTTCAGTGGATTGAAGGTACCAGTCTACTAGAATTCAAGAAACTTAGTTGCTCTGATTACGGTGCCAGAGGTCATAAATCCTCATAAATTCTAAAATATTGATCAGTATACAGGGTGGGCTGTAAAACACTTAAAGAACATGACAAACCTATCAAATAAAAATTATTAAAATGGAAACGTAATGTAATGTAACTACACATTAACATTTAGACGAGTTAGGTCAGCGAAAACGTGAATTACAAAATCAAGTTTACAAAGCCTTTTACAAGGCACGTATTACATTTTCTAAGCACTGAAGTACTGATGTACATCTCTTAAGCATCACTGATGTTGAATTATAATGTATCAAATACAAAAGTAATCCGTTCTTTTAAATGTATATATTTTTCCTGTTTTTTCGCCTTTTCTTGTAAAATTCCCCCACCGAATAGTCTGTTGATTAAGATCTAATGAATGTGCAGGCCATTAATCGATGTGCAGGCCTTCTATATATTCATTCAAGAAATCTCTCATAATGTACGAACACGAAATGAAATATTTTTGTCATTGAAATGAAACTACACATTTTGCTAAATTTTTCACTAATTGGTCGTAATTGTGCAAATAAAGGATTGTTTTTCTAGTTCAATTATCAATTCGTGTACAATTTCAAACTAATTTTCAACTGTAATAATTTGTTCAAAAAATATGATTCAACTATTATTATGGTTTAAAAGTTACCTCATCACATAACGCAGAATAGATTTATAAAAATCGTTGTAATTGTTTTATAATACCACTTATATATTTCTTTACGCCTAGTAAGAATTAGCCTTATTCATACCTTGAAACTAAGTAGGGGCTGTATAAGTTTTTAACATCGTTCGGATGCTTGCTTAATATACCATGCGCACACCTTTCGAGCTGATTTTGTTGGAGGTTGTACAAAAGTTCTATTGTTACAAGGTAGATTTTGACCACCTTCGCTGAAGATCGGTTACAGAAACATTTTGTTCACATCTTTTATTGAGAATATGATTGTCATAGTGTTGGTTAAGTGTTTGGAAAATATTGAACAAATAAATCAATCACATCTTCGCAATTAATTACGAACTCGTAACCGCTAGTTTTGAATTATAAATACACATTATGTCATTATTAACTTAATATTTATTGTAAAACGTAGTTAATTGACAATGTAAAATGGATTAAATCCTTCTTAAGAACAACGACTACTACGCGAAATTTACAAACATAGTCTTATAAAAACTTAGGCCTACATAAATTTATGAAAACCTTATAGCCAACTATTTTTTAGCCAACTACTTCAGTCAATTGAGAACTGAACAACTGCTAAGGTCAAGCGGTATATAGAACTATTTCTTATAAATTACAAAAATTATGATGCATCTGTATTTCTTAGTTATTTTACAGAATAATTAAAACAATAAAATTGTTTTGTGAAATTTAAATGATTTTGTCATAAAAGTGTCTTTGCAAAAGTACGTTACAGAAAATTCTTCTATGATTTCTGGGATTACGATTTTCCTTTAAAATTTTATCTACTTTAAGTTATCTCGTAATACATGATGTTGATTCCGAATTCAGCTGCTATTATGATATAATTATTTTGTACTTGTTCGCTGACTTCATGGTTGGAAGTAATTTCTGAACCGGATAGCTAAGCTTAGTCCGGCTTGTAATTAATGTATATCGACCGCCGAACCGCAGTGATAGCCGATGAGCAGTAGAACCAGGGAGACAAGCTGTCTGGACCCCGGTTCACCCCACTTGCGGATGCTGAACAACCCCTGTCTAGTGATCCGCCTTTATTATACCCGCCAGCGAGGGGGTGGATGTTCGAGCAGAGTTTACACAGTGCAGTAATTATTATTTAAATAATGTTCTTTCGTCTCAAATAAAATAACAAATGAATTGTACGAAAGGTAAACGATAACTTAGGTTTTTGCCCTAAAAAACATCTTTGCTAGGGGATATTAAAAAAACGTTGCTCATAAACTTCGCTTTTGGACTGTGTTATCGATATGCTCATTATGCTCGCTGTTGCCAATTTACACCAACCTTGATCCCTAAACAGTATAACCTCAAAATTATTAATCGGCTGTTTAGTAAAAACAATTGAAAAACATCTTGGCCTAATAAATACCAAATGCATGGTCGTCAAATTTCTCGTCATTTTACTAGCAAATTTTATGAAAAACAAAGAAACAAATATATTTTCTTTAAAACAGCTTTAACTATTTTTACTAAGCTCGGTCAAAATTAGGCTCTTAAGTCCCCAAACAAAACTCTTGGTTTATTTCTTATCAAAAAATTCCAAATCAGAATATATCAAACAAATTCTGAAAAAAATGAAGAACCTAAGATTTTAATTTTAATTTTTACAGGTGATTTGTTCATAGCTTTGTTATACAGGACTCCGCAGGGAGGTACAGACTAGCTGTACCTATTGAGAGGATTTAGACGTCCCTCGCGGTACCCGAGTATAACACACACTTACACATACAACACTACACTTACGACTTTAACACTTTACACTCACACTTACATTTAGGGAGGCGATAATAGCCTCAATGTGCTTTTCGCTTTAACAAAATGTTATACAGAAACTCAAGATTTCAAATTTGAAACTACAAACACTGTATTTTTCAAACTTTATTTTTAATTCCTGCCATTTTCATTACTTTAAATTTAATTTGAGCAATTAATTAAATTCTAATTAAAATCAGAACAACAACTAGCCTATTTTCCGAACTAAAATGTTAGCGGAAAATGATGCATTACTTACTTATGTCTTAAATAAAAGTATGTTACATATACGAAACATATTTTATACAAGAAATTAAATTCTGTAAAAAATTAAATAGAATTTTTTTTAAATAACTTCTTTCCCTTATCTGCAGCTTCATATCATTACCTCTTATTCCTTAATACGTAGGATATTCATTTTTATTACCTTTTGAATAATTGGAAAATTTATAAAATATCCTCTAAGAAATATAATAAAATTTTATTGGTCGTCAAAAAATAAATTTTGTAATTTTGATATATCCATTTCCAGGTCCTCTGAACATAAACAAGTAGTTTTCATTTGTCTTAGTCTAAATTTAATTGACTGAGTTCAATGAAATTTGAATTGCTCTTATTTTGGGACCATTTTTAAATTAAAAATATTAGTTAAATCCATTTTTGGTCAAACAATTTTCAAAAATTGCTTTTTCGACCTACATTTTGGTTGTTATAAAGATAATTCAAGCCAATGTAGCGAATTTTATATTAAAGAAACTTACACTTTTGTACTAGTTTTAAAATAATCGTTCTATAAAATATTGAACCATTTTTAAAACTTCAAATTAGTTAAATGGTTTGAATTGTGATTCTTCATATTGTAATTCTTCATGCTTACGCCAATTAGACAAATGAAGGAATCGATGTAACACACATAGAAAAAGCCAACTGAATTAACTATATTCGAACCTACTTGCTAGACTACGTTCTGGCGAACTGCCATATATGGACAACAATGAAATTGTCCATATATTCTACAAACACATGAAAATAGATTTAAACAAACCAGTAAAAACAGGATTGTACTTATCTCGTTACAGAAATTTAGAAAGATACAATTTCAGTGGATGAAAACTTAAAACAGTCCTGAAAGACATTGGAGTACAAGAAGATGAAACGGGCGATAAAGTTCAGACAGAAATTTACAGATGTGAAGGATCTGATAATAAAGAAAACTGATTGGTTATATCCGATGAAGGAAATCAAAATATATGTTTACTAAATAAAAGAAAACAGATTTGTTGGTAAAGAGATTATTATTGATCAGCTTTAATAATGCGTAATTCAAAGGGAATTCATTTAAAGAAAATATTTGAATACCCATGACTGAGCAGCAATTTGTTCAAAGGAACATAAGCCTCCTTGTTATGGCTCAAACATAATTAAAGGAACACGATCAGGTAAAAGGATTTTATATATAATATCACTTTTCTTTTTGACTGAAAGTATTACTAACGAAGGAAGCAATTTAATCTTGAATTATTTGTCTAAACAAACTGAAGTGCGGTTGAACTTTTGCTTATTGCTTTGTTATCACGGTTCAATAGACTCTTCTTTAGAGAAGAAAGCGATAGCACTTTAAAAAGAGAAAAATGTGTTAAGATTTATACGAAAGAGTTCACCCCATAAAGAAGTTCAAAAGTGAAAATGGGAATATAGCCATTTGTAATAAAAAAAAGTTTTTTTAGAATATGCACAGTATTTTTTTTAAATACAGAAATATTAGAATATTAACTGAAATCTATGATAGTATCACAAGTAAAACAAGACTTACTTTGATTTTTCTTCTTAATAGTATACTATTATTGCTTAATATGTTCACCTAATTTTGCTTATCGTCTGTACTTGACGCCAGTCAGACTAATGAGAACGATGGATCAGCGTTAACAAACTAAAAACTTTCAGATTTGTTCAGAGAAACAACAGAATATAATAAAAAAAGAGTAAATATATAGAGATGTTTGTTTTGAAGGAAGTGTTTTAGCATTTTATCTGCAGAGTTAATTGTTTAAAGTTTTAGTGAGGAAATGTTACAAAATATCAGAACTTTTGGTTCTTAATTTCTTTGTCGCTGTTGTTGATATATTTTGTTTTTAAAAAAGTTTGTTATTAATTATTTTCAAATAGATAATTAAATAAATTTTTACACGTAAAAGTAATTTTACTTTTTAATTATTCAAGATCGTGAAAAAATATAAATTTTCTGCTTAAAATCGAATTTTCTAAAAACGGCTATAACTATCTTGAAAAATAGCTGAGAATCAATAAGTACCCAAACAAAATGTAGTCTATAGGTGCTAAATTCCAAAAAATATCTGTCTTAGGAGCTATGGAAAAGCTGAAAAGTCGGTTTAGTTTTTATAAACATTTGATTAAAGCCTATTGTAAAGTTTAAGTCATTATTGAAATTTAATAAGATAAATTTAAGGTTAGTTTGTGATTATGTAAAAAAAGGCCTAAAAAACAAACTAACAAAGTAACCACCTGATTGACCGATTTTATACAATTTCTGCAAATAGTTCTGTTTTGCTCTCATTTCGTTACTATTTAAACAATTTTTTAAACAAAATGGTTTTTAAGACATTTGTTTTATAAAAATTGTTAAGATCAGATTTCCTCAAGATAGGCTAACGTGATTTTGATAAAATTGTTGTACAAATATAATCCAAACTTATATATTCAGGTTAGGCCTATAGATCTATATATCACCCAAAAGTCCGGTTCAAGAAAGCAACTGAAAAATCGGTCGTTTCTCAAAAAATGTTCGTAAACTTTTTCTCAAATTTTGGTCATATTTAAAATTTTGTGACTTATGACAGAGTATGATGGAAAAGAAGGTTTGTGTAATGTTCCTACACATATTGTATTTTGTGTGTTAGAAATGCACTGTTATTAAAAGACAATAAGTTTCATACACTTCATTAATCCATGTACTCTCAGCATTTCTAATATTGAAAAAAATTACATCATCAGCATAAACTACTTTGGCTAATATGTTTAATAATCATAAACTTAATAGTCGTTGCACTTACGCTTGACTTATTGCATTAAAACTGTTTATAACAGTTTGCGTCATACATTGCTTCACATTTTATGGTAATTTATTTTGCAATTTTTCACTGTTAAATTTAGTAATAATCGCGGCACGCAGCTGTCTCGCTGACGTGATTGCACCGGATTCTAAAAATATTACCACTTACCGTTAATCAGCGTCATAATCAGCATTAAAATCTACACATATTAGCACTTTAAACTTCCAAATTACGTTGCAAATACAAAACGATCCCTGACCGCCTTAAAAAACGTTTTGCTAATTTCAACGGATTTTGAAAATTGAAAATGTTAATTTTAACGCTGATTACGATGGTGAAATCGGATATACAAAAATTCTAAAGAAACGTCATGAACTTTTAAAGATTTGAAATGGCCGCCGTTTTGAAACTGTTAAAACGAATTCTGTTGGTTAACAAACGTGTCTAAGTTATTACCATACTAGATATTTGTGCCAAATTTGAATAAAATTGCGATCATTAACGGTGTAAAAAAGATAGTGTAAAACATATAAAAATTGTTCGCATTCAATTATTTCCCCAAAAGAAAAATTTACATCTTAGGAAAATCGGACAAATTTCACAAAATTGTTTCATCAAGTTTTGCTCAAATTTTGATCATACATGAAGAACCACTATTGAGTCGTTGTAGCAAATTTGAAATTAGATAAATTTATGGTTCGATAGTATGGCCTAAATCGAAAAGAAAGAACAAACCAAACGTCGGTCACGATTTGAGATGTAGTTTAAAATCGAAAAACACCATAAAAATAAGAGTTTCCATAAAACAAGTATGAGAAAGTTTGTCGTCATATTGGAAAAGTTTATCTACTTTAAATATTTAAATTACTTGTTTTTACTACAATAGCAAATATTACAGTAAAACATTCTTGTAAAACAAATAGTTTCAAATATTCCAATGTTTGTTTAGTTAGAAGAATCACCCTGTTCAATTATTGTTGTGAAAAAGTAAAAAGTATGGTTAAGTTTTCATTTTATTTTTAGAAAATAAAACTTTGAATTCCAGTCTTCATAACACTAGTAAGTTCGGCATCGGAAATAGGATGAATTAAGTCTGTTTTTTTATAATTGATTGCTCAATCATCATACGTAAACTATATAAAGGATGTAGGGGGCCTATAGTTTTAATTTGCCATATAATTCGGAATGCAAATTTGATTTTTTTATAAACATCAAAAACGATAATTGTAAAACAAATTCAAATATATGCTGTATATTATTTTACAAAACGTAAGTTTTTAAATAAATATTTAAATCAATATTCGAACTACAAAAAACAGGTACACACTGATAGCATCGCGTGACAAATGCGGAATAGATGCTGTGGAAGAATTGAAGTGGTATTTGTGAAATTGTTCCTTAATGACTCTTTGCAAGTGTTGTTTTTTACTTTCGGGAAAAATTCATTCTTTAAAAAACCCCACACGAAAACAGTCACAATAAATTCGAATATTTTGGAGGTGAATCCAAAAACGCACTTTAAGTTGTCCCGTTCGTATAAGTGACCGTTTTTACCGAACTAATTTCAAAATTCAATAACTCGGCTAGACGTAGTACAGCCATCTTAGTGTCGTTTCAAATAAAAAAGTATTCGTTTTTGTGCAAACTGATTCAATATTTATTATATCCGAATCTCGCAAACTGAGCACGCTCAAAAAGAACCCATGATTTTTGACTTCCCGAATTAGCGATACGTCCATAAACGGGATCATATTTCAGAGACTAATTGACCGAGCGAAGCGAGAACTTCACCTTTCAGTATTTGGTTTGTGTCTTTGTTTTTTACGCAGTTTTAGTCAATCGCATTGACCTATTGTTTTCAAATTTTTGTACACTGAATAAAGCCCGAACGATGAGTAATATTCTTTCCCATTCATTTCTGTTTTAAGATGGCGACCTTTGGTATAACTACATCAAGTGTAATTTTGGCCGATTACAATTGTTGCCGCTTTACGGAGAAAGAGCATAAAATTTCCAAAAAAAGGTTGGTCCAGTAATTTTGTATTTTTGTAAATATTACATTTACCGGTTAAAATGGCGTAAAGATTAAACCTCTATCGTGAAGTGGTGGCCGGGCATTTGATTAAGAATATTTTACGAAATCTTCTTTTAACTGTGCTTCTATAACATATATAGCTCCCATCCCATGATTAAATAAGAATCCAGAATGAATGGTAAAATGCATTTAGTACCAAAAGCTGACATCAGAGCGCACTGAACTCGTTCTTCTAATATCTTTGAGACTAAAGATTACCGCAATGACGTGAATTTATTATAAACTCTACTACATTGTCTATTATATTAACAAATAACCTAATTGTAGTCTCAAAAACTGAAGTAACGTGGTACATTTCCCTTCTGATAGATAGCGTTCTCCATTTTCAGTCACATAATTTCCTATGCAGTAAGATCTCTCCTTACTGTAAACTTAAGGTTACTCAATAGATTTTTCAATTTCCTAAATAACATTTTTATAATTGGTTCAATGCATTAAAATTTAACTGACAAAATTGAAGAAATACCATTAATCATGTACAGCACTTAATTTTTGGTTCAACTGTAAATAAAGTCTTTACGTAAAACTTTAAAAGAATCAAAAGAAACTACTATGTAGGTTAAGGTCTTTACAACGCCAACCTATTAGCATGTTCAACAATTAAACAACAGCTGATCGAATTACAGTTACAACACAAATCCAGTAAAACAAAGTTTCTAAAGTGCCAACATATGCAAAGACAAATGTGAATGTGTGCAAAAATCATATCATAAATTCACAAAAAATATAATGAAAGCAAAAAGCCACATGTATGCTTTATTAATACTATACTTTGTTTAAAGAAAGTACAATTATGCGAAATATTTGGTGCACATTATGTAATGCCATATAATGTTATGGAGTAAAAACCAACTAAGGCACAACATTAATAATTAAATGTACAAAATAATTGTTTTAATAAAAAACGTTATTCACTAAACAGATGTTTGATATTTAGGCATGTTTTCTTTCCTTTCACCAGATATGTCTAAGCACAGCTTTTCTTTTCGTCTAGGGAGGATAAGGGATGTTGACACTACTAATAGCCTTTTGTTTAATTTCCTCTCCCCCGATGATATATTACTCTACTTACTGCCCTTAGCTGTCTTACAATAATAGTTTATCTCAATTTAGGGTTGGATAAGCGTTGATTTTTTTTTATTCTAATTAAAAACTAACAAGTTTTTGTAAAACGGAATGTTAAAAAGTATGAATTGAAAACGTTTACAATGAAGATCAATAGAAAATTTTAAATTTGGATTTCCTTCTATTTAAGTTCTTTGCTCCAAACAAAGAACCATTTCGTAGAGTGGTTACTGTCCCCGACTGACACGCGGAGGATCGGGTTTCGACTCGCTAGGACCTTGAGTATTTTCACGCAATGATCGTCTGTATGGGCTTTTGTCTTAAAAAAGAAAGGAACAGAAAAATGAATAACAAACTTTAAACATTAATGATGGCCGCAATGCCCAGGCGCTTCACTAATGTGATGAAAACAAGAACTTTAATCTCGAGTTATTATGAGCGAACAATTTAAAATGACAATTTATTCTGATTTTAAAAATAATTGTGACAGTGAAATCACGTTTTCCAAATTTTTTAAAATGAAAATTCTATTAACGAATAATTTTTATGAATTTTGAACAACCGCTAATTTGTAACGGTCGAACGAATTTTGGTGTGACTTTACAGTTGCTATTACAAAAAAATAAATTTTCGTGTCAAATTTGAATCAAGTCGGACCAAAGTTATGTATTTCAAACGCTAGAGTGCTAATAAGCTTCTCCGCACGCCCACACACACACACACACACACACACACACACACACACACACACACACACACACACACACACACACACACACACACACACACACACACACACACACACATCCTGTTATACAATCAATAGAGAATAACATCAATAGATTGGTAAAATGAAGGCAAACAATACCAAAAACGTTTATTAAAACGAGAAATCAATTTTGTTTCGTTTTTCTGGTGTTTATTTATTGCCCCATATGTCAATTTATTGATTGTTTATAACCCCTTCTAGAGATTATCAGAAGATGAACTTCCCAAGATATCGACCAGTGGCTTACAATGATGCCCCTCCCCCAATTAATCATTTTCCAAACTAATTTAAAACATAAAACCATAAATTTGGTGTGAAGATATGCGCAAAAAATTTGATGTTAATAAAGTAAAAAAAATCATTGAATAAAATGAGTTCATAAAGCATAAAAACAGAAGGTTTCGTAATCATATTTCGAATTTAAATACTTATTCAGGTCATCATCTCTAAAACCAATTTTTTGGGTTAAATTTTGAACAGTGGCGTTTGAAGATGTTAGAAGTACTAGTAATTAAAATCGTTTTAGAGTTGTAATTAATATTTTCCATTTTTTGTGATTCTCACTCCAAACACGCTGTTCAGTAATCCTATATATCTCTCAAATTAGTCAAATTTTCTCAAATTTGGAAAGTAGTTAAGTTACAAGTAATACCCATAATATTAAAAAAAAGTTCGAAAAAATGAAGCATTCCTTTCCTAGATCAAAACTAATAAATTCATGTTCGAAAAAGTTTTACTTCTCTCAATGGCAGCCATTTTGTTTTTCAACAAAATATTTTATATCTCTAGAACAGTTATATTAAGAACATTGTAAACGAAAATGAATAGTTAGTGATAAATGTCAATATACCTTTTTTTGTAGGCCTTTTTTAATTTCTACGAATAACCTAACTCAACTTTCAAAAGTACGAATAAAGTAAAACAGCAAAGCTTAGCAAATCCGTCAGAGCAGTAGCAAATACACACGTACGCAGTATCATATGGTTAACAAACTGCTGGAATATAATATTACCATTGATTTTGGCTTTGACAGACTAGTTTCTGCAGCTTTTCTATTTTACTTTATCCGTAGTTTTTGAAAGTTACGTTATCCATAGAAAATTAAAAGGGTATTTTGGCATTCGTCACTAAAATTTTTATGTTGGTTTAAAATTTTTAAGCGTCCGCCATTTAAAATTTATCAGCGAACGAAGATCGTTACTTCCAAATAAGCCCTTTTCACGTAAAGAAGCACGCTAAGTTTGAATATATACTTTACTTTACTTTAGTTTGAATATAAGTTTGAATACTTAAATAATACTGAGATAAATAAAGAATAAAGTTGAATTCTTACTAAGTTGAATAGCGTACTAAGAAGCACGCTAATACTTAAATAATTACTAATTTAAGTAATAATTTTTACAACGTTTTTGGAAACTCTATTTATATAAACTGATACAAATACAAAACTAGACAGAAACTAGTATTTTAGATTCAAAGGAACACGGCATCTATTAAAATTAAGATTGTTCGCTTGCTTTTAACACATTCTATATAAATTTTACATTGAGGAAGTGATAATTACTAATACAATTTTATTTAAAAAATAAGTAATAATTACTTTAACTAATAATTTACTAATTTTAAGTTTACAACATACTTAACTATAATTTATAATATTGAAAACAATACAGTCCTTTAAAAACATTCCTACATGTAACCGCCAACGTGACAACTGCTTGCAACATAATTATCTTATTGTCAAACATAACTGCAACACTTTAAAATTTGTAACATATCAAAAAGTCAAAATTAATTTAAATCAGTCAACGACTGAGTCCAAACATAAAATAAACTTAATGAGTATTTTTTTCCGATTCTAGATAAACTTTGTTTTAGGTTAGACTGCTTTACAACAACTACGAGACTTAACAGCAGCGGTTACGAGAGGTGAAATTTAACGGAAACTTAAATATTATGTAAATTAAGAGCTAAAATGTCTCTAGGTTTCCAGTAAAATCGACATTTTGCATTTGTTTAGACCAATGTGTTCTGGAATAAAAAAATAGAGATAAGCTACAACTAAAAGGCTCCCACACATTAAAGCGGCCATGATGGCAGTGACAGTACAACAGTTTGAATACAAATATAATAAATCTACTGTACAAATTATAATGCTTAAGTAAATAAAATAAATGGCTTATTGTGAACAAGAAAAATTTTCACGAACGCCTTTCAATTTGGTCTTTGTTAAACAATTAGCCTGTTTACTATTTATCAGTAATCGCAAATTTAACAATAAAAACTGAAAACCAGGATCTTATCGTAACCTCTAACACGTCAGTAATAAAAACAATTAATTACAGAGAAAAACTGTAATAGCCTACAGTAATTTTTTATGGGTCATAATTTATTTTAGAAGATTCTTAAGTTATAGGTTTTGTGTTATAGGTTGAACTACATTATAACTATCGTAGTATAAATTAATATATCAAGTGTAAAAAAAATAAAAACTAGTTAATAATTCTTTTATTTTATTCCATAATATCCTCCTTCTTTTAATATTTGAGAATGAATAGTTTATGTAAAATGCTAAACTTTTACACAATCAATAAGTTTTTCTGTCACGTTTGAAAAAGTTGTATCGCGATCAGCTGGCAAATCAAGCAAGCAGCGTTCTGATCGCCAACGCGCTGTGATGGCTGCAAAATTGAACGCCAGGCCGCGCCTGTCTGAATACACAGACCTAACTAATAAGTTACTTCTGATCGCCACGCGATCGCATCGGTGTGTGCAAGCCTTAATTCTAGAACTTATAGCTAAAATCTTATATTATTTTTTTTAAAACTACAAGATGGTGGTTGAAAATGGTTGAATTCTGGTCTCTGTTGAGTTGCAGTCCGCTCTTGGCATTCACCGCGTGCCTTATGATACAAGAACACATCAAGGCCAACAGTGAACACGAGGAGCAAAACAATGGTTCTTCTTTCTTCATCTTCATTTACACTTTTTACATATTCTTTTTGTTCTTCTTCACCCGCAACATACAGTACACACATAACAAAATAGACTAATGATTAAGATACATAAAGTTAAAAAGTAGTTATTATAAAATCAGTGAGAAATAAAATACAATTTGTATATAAAACTAACAAAAAATCTAAACACAAACACAATTAATCGAAGAGAGAGAAAAAGTACAACAAACAAAATCATATTCTTTTTTCGAGTGTTTGTAAAATAAATTGCTTACAGAATCAGAATGGCTTGTATGAATATAAATTAATAATAAATAATTACTATTAAAATTGTTGATTTCGAACAACACTTTGGAATACAAATTAATTTTGATTTTCATTTGAGATTATATCACATAAAATTACGAAAACAAAACATAAAACTTAATGTTGCTGTTTTTTCAATAGTTATTACAAAAACATATTAAGTTGTCTGCTAATTTATCACGTATGGTTATTGTACCCGTTAAAAATAACTTACGTTATTTAAATGTGTACCTTTTGATAACTGATACTTATAGTTTCTTATAACATTATTTTTTAAATTATATTTTGTTTTGCTTATTATATTATAAAGAAAACTTTTACTGTTCTACAGAAGGTTATAAATATTAGACTAGTGTTTATAATTATTTAAAAATTGTTTCTTAAACAAAAATTACAAAAGACTAAAGTCAAGTATTTCGATTAACCTTTCTCGATAGTTCTGATTGAAAATAATAAAACTTTTCATTTACTGTTAAATACTAATATTACCACTTCAATTAATACTACCACTATTAGTGAATTTCCATTAGAAAATGAGTTGTGTGCGCGCGCGCGCGTTAATAGCTTGGTAAACGTTTTTACCCCAAAAAAATCGTTTAATAGTTCCAAAAGTGAGGCTATTTCAAATCTTTCAAAAAAAATATTTTTATTTTGTCTTAAATTGTTTTGAAAATCTAATCCCACCATAGTAACCAGCATTAGAAACTATAAATCAGAATTTTTGAATTTTCAAAATCTGTTCTATTTAATTCGACGATTGTCAGGGCTAATTTTCTTATCTTTGACGCAACATTAATATGTGTTTAAAATTAAAATGATAAATGCAAGTGAAAATTTAAATGTTAAATACAATGAAAGTTTAAAATGCATTGTTAATACATGCAAGATATATATATATATATATATATATATATATATATATATATATATATATGTATGCATTTAATTCTGTTTATGGTGGTGAAATCATGGTTCAAAAAAAGGGCAAGGATAAAAAATTACTTCCGGAAATTTGATTATAAAATATTGCAGCGACATACACAAGTAAGATCAGGTTTATTTGGTAATTTAAAAAAAAATCTGAATACAGCTGATCGATTAATAGGATGAAAAAAATTACTATTAAGATCAGCTGTCAATTAAAAGAAAACTGTATTCAATTAAATGGCGTTTCTTAATGTAGATATTGAAATAAAGTTAGTCTTATTAAACAAATTAAGATGTTAATTTTTTAATTTTTTTCAAAATCATTTAAATTAAGCTTTATACATAAAAACTGCGAAAAAATTAACAAAAGTTTAAATTATAAAAATTCTGTTTGTCGTTAAGTTAGTCTGTGAAAAACTTTTGCGTAAGGCGAAAAGTATTTCAGCGAATTGAGGACAGTTTATGAAAGAGAAATAATTATTTTTTAGATTTACAACCATATCATGATGAACGATTGCTACAAAAAGTAACTTTTGCACGGGAAAATCTATTTTTTCAAGATTGCGTGTATGAAAATGTCTTCGGATCAATTTAAAGTTTTTAATTAGTTCTCAAACATTAATAAGTCTTTTTTTCCTCTGTTTATAATCAGCTGTTTATAATATTTTTTTGTAAAATTGTATTTATTATTTATGAATTTATTTAATATAAATTTTGCATTTAACACATACAATTATATTAGAATCATTAAAAACATTTACGCAAACAAGTGGTACATAAGCTTCACTTATTACTGTATATACAAGAGTAGTTTATTTTTTTAAGTTATTTGCTCTCAATAAAAAAATACAAACTTATAACATGGTGCAACAAAAACTTTTCACCTTACTACGAAGTGTAGGCTATTGCACTGAGTAAAAAAGAACTATTTCAAGATTCAAAATGTCATTAATATTGATTTTATTTGAAACGTTACTAGTTACTTGTTCTTTGACTGGTCTTTACTTTCACAGTTCAAAACAAGTGTTTACATTGTAAATACATCAACCAAAGTGCAAATACTGCCTTAACAATACAAACATCTCTTTCAGGTAATGGCATTATTATTGCGAGCTAGTAAAAGAAAAGTGCCTTACTTGAATAACTTTAACGTGACTAAATGATTAATGTTTTATCTATCAAATAATACACGCGAAAGTAAAATTACAGGTTATTTTTTTTAGTTTTCCTTTTATTCATTTTCGCTATTCAATCGAGAAAAGGTTTTTCAATCGCGTTACAAATTCGATATATTCGTTCTATCATTTTATCGTGTGAACAATATTCATTCCACTTAAGTTTATGTATTATTCGTGAAATATTATTTTTTGTTTATTAATATTGCCCCAGTAATTGTAGCTATTAAGAAACAAAGCAACTTCTCAGTGCTCAGAGGCTCACACATTTTGAGTTCGGGATTGGCGATTCCCTGCGCACTTTAAAGTTCATAGTCCTAGTCGCAGTTACTCCCGATTTTTCCCTTACCGTTAATGATCCTTCGTCCTCATTAGTCTAATTGGCAAAAAACCCTAAGTGTCCTAATTGGATCTAATCTATCCACTCTTGGATAAAATCCATTCATCCCACGCCGACAACTTACACCAAAAGCTACATGGATAAGGAGGAGCTTAGTTTAAAGGCACAGACTCGATACCAGGCGTTCTCCAGTTCTAATCTAGCTTCAACTATAACGCGTAGAGTTCTGTTTATGGGTGAACACTTTACTTCCCTAGCTACTTGTGGGATTTTGCTGGCAAATACAACAAAATTAGAATTTCTGGAAATGTTGTTTTACTTAGCCGTCGGAAAACAATTTGTTTGGTTTTCTGAAATTTTCTTGAGCTGTTGAAAAACACACCGCCAACATCCACAAAGCCAAATAAACCCTGTTGAACGGGCAAAAGTGGACCTAGGGAGCAAGGACGTAGAAGACACTGGGGCAGTATATAACCCTATGGAACCCATAAGCAGTGAATTGTAACAAACTGCGGGATCGCTTGTCGGGCCTATCCAATCTGCAGTGGAAGGGAAGAAGTGAGAGGTGCAGCTGAACATCTCAAACCAGTAAGACCGTCAGAATATCTATCTAGAGCGCAGAATCGGTAACTGACAAGAGGGGAGGAGGTAGCGAAGGGGCTTCCATTTAAACCTAGACGCAAAAGGGATCAAACGTTGGGGTTAGAAACACAACCATTATAGGGATCAGATGATAAAATTGACGGGAATTGTACTTTAAGACTAGAAAGCTGTCAATAAGGAACATTAAACCATAAAGAGACAGAGCATAGACTATGTGGGACAAATGACGAACAGCAAATGCCTGAAGGAGACAAAAGTAGTGTCGTTTCCAGGACCCTGAGGAACTCCAGCAGAATGAGTTACTTAGTGGACTCATTGAGGGTACCATTCTGTTGAACTAGAATCCAAGAGGCTCAGTTGTGCAACAGATCCTTTGAACGCTGTGAAATGGATTCACCAAACGTCATAATCTTTAAGAAAAAAAAAGATCAGTCAACTCAAACAGTATTTTTTTGATCTACCTGAAAAGTTTTATTTGTAAATCACTAAAACAAAACACATTTTAGTAGCTTTTATTTTAAATTGTATTTATACAAGATGAACCAACACTAAAGTTAGTGACGTATATACTAACAACTAGATTTACCAACTGGTAAAAATTTTGTAACTAAATTTTCTTTTATAAATATTGTAGGCCTAAATGACTTAGTTATTTTGATTATTTCTTTTAAATAGATTCGTTATGTTATCTAATTACCACAGTCATAATTAGGTTAAGTTTTATAAATTTTCAAAATTAAAACAAATATTATGAATAATATTCCAATTTGAAAACTTTAAATTCATCGACATTTTCAATGTATGTTGATTACGATTGTGAAATCAGATTTTCGAAAAAATTTTAAAATATAAAGTAAATTTTAAAATATTAATACTTTAAAAGTTATAATTTATAGTTGTTTTTACCCATCATGTATTTGTTACAATCCCATTAAAAAGTAGAATCGGTCAATTTATAGGGGTAGCAAGCATATCTAGGCTAACAAAATCAACTTTGTGCCACTTTGTTTTTCTGATTCAAAGTATTTGTTTACTTCGTGTTATTCGATATTTTTAATATTTCGAAATTCAATTTCACTACATCAGCGAGTCGACTGGGTGTTGCAATTATATTTCGCAATATTAAGAACTCAAGATTTAAATAATCTCGTTTACTTTAATATTTAAATAAATGTTTATTTAACTAAATTATTACTGCTGAAATTCAAATAGAAATTGTAGATGTGTGAGGGAAGCATAGAAGGAAGAGTTGAGGTTGAATAAACATGAATTAAACGAAGAAATTTAGTCGTGTAAATTTTAGGTTTCGGGAAAATCAATTCATTTTAAAAACGTACTGTAATAAGATAAAAAGATGGTAAAGATAAAGAATAACAGATATCAACAGAAAAAAGATAACGTTTTAGTTTAGTTTAGAAAAATATTTATTTAGTTAAGTTTACTAAGTAGCTGTATACAGAGCGATTTTTAGTTTTTTACACTTTTATTCTAAATAGGATTTTATATATAATTTATGAACTATCAGAATCATTATTGTATAGATGCGGGATTTAATTTTTATATAAAACAAAATTTGATAACAAAACAAAAATAAATCAAAAATTTAAAAAAATTAGATTAGCTGCACCTATTGAGAGGATTTAGTCGTCCCTCGCGGTACCCAAGTCTAACACACACATTTACAACTTTACACTCACACTTACATTTAGGGAGGCGATAATAGCCTTAATGTGCTTTTCGCCTTAAAATTTAAAAAATAAAAAATTCTTTAATAAAATCAATAATTTTCTTCATTATTTACATGAAGGAACTGGGTATTGAAAGAAGAGAGTTGGCGAAATAATCCGGAAATTTCAGGCTAATGAAAGAGCATAAAACGAGATGCAGAAGAACAGATATCAACAGAAAAAGATGATGATACCCGAAGCCGAGAGGAAAAATAGATCTGACCGCATGAAGAACTACCACGCGGAATTAAGAGCAAAAAGAACAGCCAATATGAGAACTTATAGAGGCTGTACAAGAAGGAAGAAGAAGAAGATAAAAATATATTTTATTGTTCAGGCAAACTAAGGAGCAACAAATTTGTGTAAATAGAACATATCTTTTGGATAAAAATATGACGTCATTATTGATTGGTAACACTGAGTGGTTGGAAAGATAAAAAGTTAATATCAGTAAAACAAATACTGTTATCTGTAAGTAATCCAAATTGGCTTCTGCATTTATAATGCATTACGAAATAATCTCCATTGCAAAAAAAAATACATGATTAAAACATGTGTTCATTAAATTAATAAAATCAAGTTTTAAGTTAACAGAATACAAACAAATGTTTATAAAAATGAATATAGTTGGAATTTAATGTTGTTTAACAACTCATAGATTTAACATAACAGGAAATAAATTACGTTGAAAAGAACTATACTTGTAAATTGTGAAAAACTTAAAAAATATTGCTCCAATTAGACTATATAATTATGTATTAAATTATTTTATTCAAACAAAAAAGATTCTTAAATAGTACAGTTTTTAGGATTCTATAAAGATTTCAAATAAAAAATCAGCAGTTAAACAAATCAAAAATATTTAATTCCTCCCTAATATTATACAAAACAGTTTAAAAATTTGTTAAACTTTGTTGAATTTTATATTGAAAACCTAGTTATAAAATACAAACAAATTATAATTTATTACTAAATCAGGTCTGATAAAAAAATATGTAAAAACGTTTTCACTAAAGTAGGGCAATGTCTGTTTGAGGACACTCTTAAATCTCTCTCAAAAAAATTGTAGGCGAACATAGCGTCTATTAAACATGCACAAGTCTATAGACACCGTAGACCTCTAAAAAAAGAATGTACAATAAGTAAAAAATGTTTTAAAAACTATTGCAAAATTTGTACGCATCACAACCATGGAAAGGATGTTACGCCTAACTGACAGTACCTTCATGTTGATTAATAACTCGTTGTAGTTAATAGAGCACACAGTTTGTCATTGTAAAAGAGAAGTTAATACAGATTTTCTTAAAATTTATTTTAATCAGGAATTAAATATTTTAAAAAGTTAAATGTTTTGTTGAAATGTATCATGGATTACTAAATTATCATTATGCTTGCAAGAATAATCTCCATGTAATATCAATATGTGATAAAAGCCTATTAATTTTGGAAATATTTTTAAGAATTTATGAATTAACTTAAGGTCAGAAAATTAAATCACAAAAAGTGAATATGCAGATTTAGTTTTTCTTTAATCTGATGATATGTTTCTGAGTTTTGCTTGGTTGTTTGGCACAGTAAGATAAAACATATATACGTTAAACAAGCATTGCAAAATCATTAATATAAATTAAGAATAAAGTTGGACCAAAGACGAGTCTTGAGAATTAATTACATTCCCTGGGGCATATAAAGCGCTAAGAAGAGATGTACGACGGTTTCCCTCATAAATTGCAAACTTTATCTGCTCAAAAACAAATGTTGACCTTTTTAAAGTTTGTAGTTTGATAAAAATGAAGTATTCTTAACAAAAATTTATAATAAAGCCTACAATTATTCGAAATTTTGTACTTTTTTATTAATTAAAGTCAAAATTGAAGCCTACAAGTCTAAATAGTGATAATAAAATAATAAAACATGTTCGTTGTAAAGTTTATCGATATTAATTTGTTTTTTATTAAATACAAATATATTTAAAATCGGTGAGAAAAAAAGAACGATTAATTTCTGTTTTTATAACTGTTCTTTATAAATTGAATCAATGTCGAAAAATACATGCTTCAATTCTAAAACCTGTACATTATATCATCAGAAAAAAATAAAACTCAACGAAACTGGTTATTTTTTTAACAATGCGCTAATTTAAGGAACTAAAAAAATAATATTAAAAAGTGTAAAAATTAAGTTTTGTTTATAAATTGGGACCAAAACTTAGTTTTACCCAAATTGATGAGTAGTCCGTAAAAGATAAACTTAATAACTTTTTTCAATTTAACTGGCCTATTTAGGCACAGTTATCAGGTAAGTATAGCCTGCCTAATTTTAATATTTTAAAATTTAACCTAGAATAAACTGCGTATTTATATACTTTGTTATTTAAATTAATATAATACTGTATATACATATTTTCCTCAAACCACGAACTTTAAAAGTTATTACTTTTATTTTTTTCGTCTACCGCTAACAACTGTGTTTCTTAAACTTATTCAAATTTGGGTCTTTGCAAAAAGCAATTAATTAATTGTCGTTAAAGCATTAACAGTTTTAAAAAATCTCTAATTCTAACTATTCTTACGTAATTTACCATTGGTTTAACTGTCCGCACTTCGCACTTTGGTTTTTGAGGTTATGTTCTGTATTGAGGATTAATACATAACTATTAGCAAAACGTTGGCGTAGCAGTGGCAGTACCAAGCAGCGACGTGATCAATATAGCCGCCCTAACATGGCTTCTGCTTCTTCTTCTCCACCTTCACGCCATTCCTAGACACTAGCAACACGGTTAATTCTGTCCAGATATTTATATTGTGTATTACCTTGAACTGACCTAAAATTATAACCTCAATTATAAATTGACTGATGTGTAATTAATTTTTTTTATTTTACGCCACCAATTTTTCGAAACTAAATTAAATTTTTATTTTTGAAATTATATTTTGTCCCGTCTAGACAAATAGTCCTGGTTTTGTAAGATTGCGTGAATATTTAGGCAAAAATATTTTTATTTCTTACGTGTTCTGAAATATGAGCGGTAGTAAATAAAATGTATACCCTATATTTATTATTAATTTGTGTTTTATAAGAAAAGAAGTAATGAAGGCAGAAAAAAATATTTGAAAAAGTTCCAATGTCTCACTATAGTTATAGTTAAATTGAAATTATATCGCAGGTTATAAAATTATATCGCGTCTTTAAATGAGGTTAAAAATTAATGTACCTACACAAAAAGTAGAATCAATAATTTTCCAGATCGATAAGAAACAGGCAGTCTAGGTTTTGCTGATTAGCAAATAAGACTACACTGAATTAAGAGTCCAAATAAATACCAAAGTCTAAAAAACTCATTTGAGATTTTTCGTTTTTAAAATATTTGTTACCACTACTATATTAAATTGTTTAACAGCACAAAATTATGTTCACTTAAAATGTTATTCTTCAGCCCTAATGGAAACATATAAATAATCTCTTAAATTGGAAAAATCTCTATATCGCACTATTTATCGCCCATCCCACAACTTGCTGTCAATAAAATACTTCCAACACAACGATATATAAATCAGAGAAAAGTACTAGTCGTTCGAGACGTCTGCACTAACGTTATTATAGTCACTTTTAATCACTACTTTACTACTTAGTATTTACGTATTATTTTACTACTTATTATGATTACATTAAAGTTAACCTCAATTATGTTCCGTTTCTTACATCATAATATAAATTAATTAACTCACAATTAAATCAGTTATAAAAACGTAATAATAAAATTCAAATGTATAATAAATTAAATATTCATTCGATTAATAACATTTTAGAGATTAAAACCACTGGAACGAAAATTCAATTATGTTTCTTAAAATCATTAAGATCAGCTGTATTTACAAAGGTACACTTTTCTTTATCATTTGTGTGTTGGGATCCGGAAAATATTATTCCTCTGTGATCTGACCGATTTAATAAAACAGACTTGAGTAATATACGTACACATAGTTTGTTGTGCACATCATTTTATTTTCTTTTATCTTAATGAAATGTATGGTCATTTAAAATAAGCCAAAAACCTGTTCAAATTTTGTCCAAAAGCGAAAGTTTAGCACGGCTAAGCGACTTCAAACAATAATAATAAATATATTCTAAGAAAACGTTAACGAAAAAAAAGCAAATGTTGTGTAAAAGCAGCTGTTTCTAAAACCAAAAAGTAAGTTCTTAAGAAAACATTGATTTACTGTTCTTTTTTGTAAGGATTAAATGAAGATTTCTGTAGTTAAATGAAAAACGATAAATTTTCTAATTAATATTGCACAGTCTGATTTTGTAATAAAAAAATCTATTTTAGTTTGTTTATCGGGTATCGAAGAAACGTGCTAGAAGCGTTTTAGTGTAAAAAAAAGTTTAAATGATTATTGTCACAATGTCTCTACAATAAATAATGCTTAAGAAAATAAGATTTATTTTTTCCAGTCGTTATAAGGTTGGGCATTTGTTTAACGTTTTTAAATAAGTGTTACAAAAACATTAACAAAATATCTCAAAATAAATTATTTGAACATTTTGAGCCGATAAAGTATATTAGGTTATTTCAGAGGTACCGACGAAAAAGTTAGGAATCGGCCTAATTTATTGAAATCGTTATGTCAGATATTGATCATATATTTGTTACATATGAACAGTTTAAACTAGTCGGTACAGAATTTTAAGTAAAAGAAATTCAGGGTTAATACGAGAGTAAATAAAAACAACTGACAGGATGGAAGTTTGTTTTCCGTTTTTAGGCTTTATTTCCGAACCGTAAATTACATTTATTTCAAATTTACTACACCAACTCGAGTCATGAATTTTCGAACATATAATCAAAATTTTATGAACAGTTTTTTGAAAAATTAGTCTGATATTTTTACTTTTTTTGACAACTTCCGAACTTGACTTTTGTAGTTCCTAATAAAAATCCACATGCACTTCCGTTGTGACTTGTGGTTTCCTGATCACACTTAAGTCATAGTTTTATTTTGGTTTGACCGCTCAAGGATCTGCCCTGAGTGATTTTTCTTAATTTTTAAGTATTTTAACATAGGTCTAGGAATTTAGGCTTATATTCTAGTTGCATTTAGGTTTAAGTTAGGCATTTGAGAACGAAAGTTAATCTGTACTCTCGAAACGTCGTGTATTGTTTTATACCCAACAAAGCTAGGTCTCTGTTTCATGTTGACTGTTTGTCATTTGATTTGTTTGTTTGTTACACAATTTTGGCCAAACACAATGACCGATTGTTTTAAAATTTGGAACGGAGGTACCTTTACAAAACCCCAAACAATATATGTATAACATTTTTTCCCATTCACTTCCGAGATTTCAAGATGGGGGTCTCTGATTTATAATAACTAGCCTACGAAATTTCAGCCAAACGCATTGATAGATTGTTTTGAAATTTGGTACAATACCTTTTATAAAATCCGTACTATTTATGTGTAAGACTTTCCACTTTACTTCATTTTCAAGATGGCAGGCTCTGATTTGCAATAATAAGTGTACGCAGTTTTGAACAAACACATTAACCGCTTGTTTTGAAATTTGGTACGAGGATATTACGTATTAAGATCAAATGATATATGTTTAATATTTTGTCTTATTTATTCCGTTATAAGATTCTAGTTTCTGATTTAATGATGACGAGTGTACGTAGTTTTGGTCAAACGCATTGACCGATTGTTTTTAAATTTGTTACAAAGGTACCTTTTATAAAGCCCAAAAGACATATAGGCCTATGTAAGATCTTAACCCCATTTACTTTCGTTTCAAGATGGCGGGCTCTGATTCAACGTGTATTTGCTGATTATTTTCTCCAATACTGGCTGAACGACAAAACCTATCATAATTTTGACCGCTTCGTGGAGAAAGAGCAAAACATTTAAAAAAAGTTAATCCATTAACATTTTTGTAAATATTACGATTATCGGTTAAATTGGTGGAAAAAGTTACGAGAGCTGTCATGGAGCGCTCTGTATATTAATTAAGAATATACTGCGAGGTCTGCTGTTCTTTGTCTTTGACTCAAAGGACCTGAAAACAAATTGATCCATCAAATTCTAAAGATAAATTTTTTCACGACCACCAACTTTGTTAATACTTCTTAAAGTGAAAGTTACTCTAACAAGCCGATTAAATTCCAGCCTAGGTTTACCGGACTTATTTGGTACCCTTTAAATATTGTACAAGGTCGGTAAGATGTGTGTACGCATGCGTGATGACATGTTGGCAATAAAAATCAAATCTCTGAAGTATTTTAATTTCACAAAACATTCGAATAAATTAATGTCTGGTAACTTTAAACAAACATAATAAACTCAACAAGGGCTACGCCATGTAAAGTTTGTTTATTGGTAATAAAAGCCGAGCATGCTTTGCAACAGAATCATTCTATATCATGCCATCTATTGACCTAAATACATAGGCCAAGTTATATTGCGAACAAGTCCTATTTTCAGATATTTATGAAACGTATAGCAAGGCCGGATCAATGAACTGAGTGATGACGTCATTATAGGCAGGGTTGGGGGCGAGGGTGCGTTCGGGCTATTGTAATGTTAAGTAACATATCGTGGCATTGTGTCTGTTTGGAGACAAGGAACAACGTCGGGGGGTGTTAATGCAGCGGGGTTAGTTGGTCCATTGTTAGACGCATTTAAATAGTAGGCCCAGTCAGTTAAAAAATGCAGCTGTGGACCCGGTCAGAGAGCTAGTTAGCTAGCATCAGGCATTGTCAGTAATTATCGCAAAATATTTTATTTTTATTTATTTCACTTCCTCCATTATACGGCATATAAAGAAAGTATTGTGATAAGAAAAAATCGATTTTGAGAATTTGATCGGTGTGATCAGTTATTACGCCTATTGGCTAATCAATATTCAACTAAGAGAGAATTATCAACAAGAAAAAAAGTAAGATTTAAAATGTCTGCCCTAATGGACCTATCTATTGTTTTACTTTCTATAAATCCCACTTACTTTGGGAAATATTTTGGAAACTGGTTTTATAAGATTCAAAAAAAGTAGTAATTATTTTTTGAAAACTATGGAAATTAATTGTGTTTTACTTGTGTGTGTGTGTGTGTGTGTGTGTGTGTGTGTGTGTGTGTGTGTGTGTGTGTGTGTGTGTGTGTGTGTGTGTGTGTGTGTGAGAGAGAGAGAGAGAGAGAGAGAAATCTTCAATCTTTTTTCTGAAGAAATTTGCTAAGCAGGTCTGACTTTTTTTTATACCTCGTTACCATTTTTTAATATTAAAAAAAGAAAATTTTGTTGAAGCCTTTATACGTCAAAGACTTTTTAAATTGTTATTTTCTCAAAATCGGCCTTAACAATTTTGATCAAAAAATTGTTAATCCATACGTTATGTCCCAGTTCAGTGTAGCAAATTTTTGATAAAATACACTTATGATACATAAAAATCGAAAAATAAATTTGGATTTGTTGATTTTTTCTATTTTCAAATAAAACCATGCATTTTTGTACGGCTTTTGAAAAAACGTTTTTATAGAGAAAAATGAATGTAAAAAATTGTGTTATCGCGGCAACATCTAGACACGGGACCTTGAAATAAGTATCGATTTATATATATATATATATATATATATATATATATATATATATATATACTGTGTGTGTGTTTGTTTATTTGTTGATCCGATTTTATTCTAACATAGAACGAAAAATCGATTATGGTAACAGCTTTGACGAGATTGTTATACATCGAAATTCGTAGTTTAAAAATGGCGGCCATTTCAAATTTCTGAAAATTCGTAACTTTTTTGTCTTAAACGTTTTTGAAAAACCTATTTTATCGACGTAATTACCGTTAAAAAATGCATAAACTATAACAATTAATTTTCAACAATTGCAATTAATAAAAAATGTGTACGCGGCAGGGTTTCATTTTTGTATTTTCAATGTAACTTGAAAATTAAAATTCCTTATGTATGCATATTATGGTGGTAAAATTGGGATTTCTAAAAGGGTAAAATAAAAAAAATAATTGTGTAAACACGCAAGGGTTTGAGTTTTGTTTTCTACTTGCGTACAGGACCCTAATGTCTAATGATAGCTCGTAGATCTCGTAATGATAGACTACATACGTTCTACATGAATTATTTAATCACAACTACAGACGAAAATAATCGATGTTTTAACACGAAAACGACAAAAATCATTTCCATTTTTCGGGCAAAATCAGTGACCTTCGCGTACTAGTCATGTCCATAACGGTCTGTATGTATAATCCAAAAAAAAACTTACAGTATAGTTCTACCGTGTATCCCTTTACAATAGTTGAATAAAACAAGTAATACATTTCCAAATATTATTTTCTTTTGTGTTACTCGTATTAACATAATTGTCATGTTTGTTTTTAATACATTTCAAAATCAGAGATTATTAATATTTTAAATTTGAAAAGATAATTATTTTGTCCAACAGTTAAAATAATTTTAAAAAATCCAGTCACAATATTTTACCCTGATAAAATATTTACACGTTTTACAAATTATAACCCAGTTACAAACAATATAGTTTGATTGATTAGTCAGAAATATTTACTTTTATGTGATTCAGATCATAAGAGAAAATATAAAATGTTGACATAATAATGTTTATTATAAGATCATATTATAAGATTTAATTTTCATGGGGAATTTATACCGTAAAGCTGATTAGGATGAAAAACCAACAAAATTTAACAATAATTTGTCCATGTAAATTCAGTGCAACACCACTATGAAAAACAGTTTTATAGATATAATGAGGATTTTATTTTTTATTTTTCATTCGAAAAACATTTGTCTAAATAAGAAGCATCTTTAAAGTCTGTAATGGTAGCGATTATAACCTAAACATTTTGTTTCCAACATTCTCGAACACAAAGTTGTATACACTTGGAAACATTGTATTTGTTTAAAAGCAAAACAATATTGTTGGTGCGAGCAAAGGTTAACCTGGAACTAAAAAAACCAGTTAAATGCAGTAAATAGGCTTAACTGACTAGTAAACCTTACGTAAGTTAAGTTTATAACTACAGTGTAAGCAACTTTCGTGTTGCAGTGGATTCAACAAATTATATTATTTTATTGTGTTTCCACCAATCAGCTAATCTTGTTTCTAATCGGTTCGTAGCACTGAATATAAATGACTAGCATTATAACCCTTATGAGAGATATGTGAGATCTTACTGCTGGTGACATCTTGCGGCAGTATTCAACTACAGTTAAATAGATATAAGTACTGTCTATTTTATCAAACGCCTTCCTCTGTTCACACAGCTTGCAGCGATCGTAGCGGCAAGTAGTCCAATTACTTGGAATTTAGCATTTGATATCGAGCACCATTTTATAATGACGATTGTACTTCTACTCCGTTTATATTCCATGTTCAGGTCACGCAAATCTGTAGCTGCGATTGTAGCGAGTGGTTAGAAAATATCGAGTGAATTATTAATGCAGTAGTTGTACTGTCAAATTTTACTTTTCAATAGTTTTACAATACTTTATTGTAAAGTGTCTATTTATACGTATGTACTTACACGAATTAACAAAATTTTTTTTTTTTTTTTTTTTTTTTTTTTTTTTTTTTGGTGTTTAATGTCCGACTATTGTGCACACTTGGGCTAATGCAGACGATGGAATGATTTATAGCGTATGAAAATGATAAGCCCTGGCCGGAATTCGAACCCAGGTCCTCGGGTGAAAGCCCGGTACGCTATCAACTAGACCACCGAGGCGGTGGGTTAGACATTATAAATTGAAGAGTAATTTATTTACTTTTTTTAGTGTAATAAATTCTGCACTATATGAAATTAAGTACAATAAACTCAAATGCTACTTTCACATGTAATTTTAAAAAACGTTACAAGGAAATATAAATGGTTGTACTCACGTGATTTTCTAAATATGATAAACCGAATATACTTTTTGTAATTAAACACCAAGAATTTTGTATCTAATTTGATGAATATCGTACAGGCGAAAACGTCTACACGATATTTCACAAATTAAGTATGTATAAAAAATTAATATGAAGTTCCTGTTACTTCATTGTTTTTCAGGATAAAAAAAATTAATAAACAGCTGATGTTACAATTAATCTCAATATTATATATAAAGAATAGTTTTTCTCAGGTTTTGGACAACAATGATCTAAATTAAGAAACAGAACCATTTGAAGTTTAACTTTTATATTGAAGTTCTCATTTTAAAATGTAGCTTTGCACAGTGCAATTGAAAAAATTAAACTTAAACTTTTGCACAATGTTTAAGATACAACAATAACAATGTTTATTCTATTTAACAATAAGAAAGAAATAACAATAGGTTTATTCTACTTAACAATAACAAATAGGTGTTTGTTTTGATTCAATGCCACACTTAAATAGTTAAATTTCATTTTGATATTAATATCTGACACACCGATCATCTGCTTAATCACTAGTTTTGTTATTAGCAATTAAAATGCAGTTAATTCAAGTAATATACAAGTTGTTTATCAAAATCGTTCCAAAACTTTAGGGCTAATTTCTTAGGACAAGATGAGTGAAAACATTTTTGTGAACATAATTTGTTTTAAAAAATGCTTATATTTCTATCTATCCGCAATTATCTGTTCTTATCTTAACAACTACAACATAACCTTTAATGAAGTACAATTGCAATTTTACTAAATTTGTGGTTTAACAACCCAATTTGATGAACCGGTAGTTCTTTACTCGTTTTAAAATGGCGGTTAACTAAAAAGTTTTACAAAAAAACAAGGCACAAAATATTTTACTTTTTAAAATAAAAACATTTCTTTCATTTTTAAGTTTAAATGGAAACTGAGTTATCGACAAAAAAACTGAAATATCTTGGACGTTGTAAACAATTAGACCTACCAATAATTAATGTTGCTTTAATAATTCAACAAAAACAGATATTTGTAATATTACTCTAGTCAAAATTTGTTACATAGAGAGTAAAACAATCACTAGTTACAGAAAAAAAGCACAGGTGTTTAAGTTAAATGCATCTTATTGGAATCATATACTTTAATACTGCAGTGGTGGAAAAAAGCTATAGTGATAAAGTCAGTTAAATGACATAACCTAACAACAGGAAACCAACTAGAAGCCTATAAGTCGGTGTATTTGTAAGGATTTTTGCTACTTACTTAGAAGTTTATACTATATTCGATAATAAATTTAATAATCGAGGGTTTGAAAGAAAATAAATTCTCGCGATTGCCGTGTAAGATTATGATGGCAGTGGCTACGCTAAGGTAACGGCTGGCGGGAAGGAAGTGACGTAGTAGTGCAGATAACACGTCCAATCCAAACACGCAGTGTTAATCGATAACACGGTCTGCTATAGCCTGCCTACTGTATCAGCCGTGTGTATTGTAGCCCTAAACGTAGCGTAACATGTTCAGTAGCACACGTAAGAGTAAGATAATGGCGTACACTACTCTAATCAAAATGATGTATTATTGTATAAGCAGTTGTTTTATAATTTTTTTCTTATATCAGTATTGTTCTACCAGGTCTTTCAAAAATAAGTTAGACCTTAAATAAATAACACTGTGTTTTTATATAGAACAAAATAAAGTACATACATTATTTTGGAATTAAACAGGATTTGATAAAAACCGTAAAATTGTACTACATTGTTACCGATAGGGTTATTTTTGTGGATGTTCGAACCATCACACACGCTACATTCAACGTATTCAATGATATTTGATAAAATTCATAAATTCCCTCTACAAAATGATTGGAGCTTCTATAATAGTAAGAATCACAATTTTGCATTTTGGAAATAGCTTGGATAAATTTGTAACCCAACATAATGAGTTCAGTGGTATAAAAATTACGGCAATATTAAATAAATGATTATACATTTTGTAGCTCACACTGTCTGAAAATCTAATTTCACAATCGTAATCAGCGTTTAAATATTTACAAATTTGATTTTATAAATTTTCTAAATGACTTGAAATAACAAAACGTATCTGACAGCAGTACATTTTGTAGGGTATGTTCAATGTAATTTTCCAATTATTAATTTATGCAGATTTTATCGCTGACTATTGATGTTAAAGCCAGGTTTTCAAAAATAATTTAACTAAACAAATATTATGACGTTACGTTTTGGAAATTTGTCTTCTCGATTGTTTCAAACTTCCTAAAAAGGTATTTGTATTGTATTCATACAGTCGGTACTAAATTAAACTCCATAATAATACAGAAAATATTAGAAAAATTAAGAGTTTCTAATAATTTTTGTTTTGTGACATGTGTTTCCCCGTTATTCATACAGTAATAACTGTATTATTAGTACAGTTTCATTTTATGTCTGATAATGCTTCGCTACAAAACACATCATATGTTGTAAAATTTCTATTTTGTCTGTCCCTTAAACCAATCCGATTACGAAACATTTTTAACCTGAACAATAAATTATGTTCGCACTCACAATAACACTACACCGAAGCTAAATAACATTACTTCAATATAAATAATTTGATATAAACACGACATTATTAATAAATTGATGTATTAACAGCACTTTCAATGTAAGTAATTTAATATAAATACTAAATTAATTATTAAATTGATAACTATTGTTATACAGCACTTTCTCATAACTACAAGTTAATCATCTATTAAATTCCAACCTTTGTAATTAGACAACAATGAGAGAACCCGTTGCTATGACAACAAATAGAAAACAGTTAAGAAACACCTGATGTTTTATTAACCTCAATATTACATATAACATAATGAAGATTTTTTCTCAGGTTTTTGACAACAATGAACTAATGAAACCAGAACTGATTAAAGTTTAATTTGTTTTTGAAAGAACTAGTATTTTTCAATTATTTTATACAAAATTTGCCCACTAATTTTTAATTTAAATTTAGTAGGTTACAAAACAGAAATTATTGATGAATAATAATATTCTATATTTAATTTACATTTGGATCACGTGTTCAAAGCCAATAATTTGCAGTAGATAAAATTTCAACAGATTAAAATTTGGAATTTTCTTATTAATTACATTCGTATGAACGATTAAGTCAAAAGAAACATTTTTAATTTTAAACGTTTACCAAATGTTAAAAGTTAAAAAATCGTAATTTAAAGACCAAGTACTATACATATTTAAAAACAGCTTTTACTTCCTATTTTTTTCAAAATTTTGGATCATTCAAAAGAAATTTTTGTCAATCTTCTCGTTTTCTTTTAAAAAAATAAAAATACTGTTTCAAGACAAACAGTGTAGAATTTTTATTTATTCCCTTTCCTTTGAAAACATTATTAATAAAATGATAATCTGTTTGAAACAGCTAAATGTGTCCTAGTTTTTGGCATAAACACTTTTCCAATTTACCGTTTGGTTAAAGGTGCGTATCGACAGACCGACGCTCGTCCATGGTTATACAGACCTTGGAATTTGATGGTTTTATGATTTCCTATTAGATCTCTTATTTTTTCTGAATAGTAGTGCATAAAGCTGGGATAATTATTGGACATTACAAAAAAGTTTTCCTGTAAACATTTTAGCAATAAATGATAATAAGCAACACGAGATGTCAGTTTTAAATAGATTCATTTGAAAATTTTGTTTATTTGTCCGTATACAAGTATTTTCTCGTACAAGTGTACGTATCTGTTTGCCGGGGCTCGGTGGTCGATGTGGATAAAGCACCGGTCAGTCTACTGCGTCACTCAACTGCGCACCTAAAGGTTTTTAATTCGAGCCGCAGTTGCTCTCGTTGTTTTCCCTTACCGTTAACACTGATCTCTCGTCCTCATTAGTTTAACTGGCACAAAAAAGAAGTACCTGTTTTCCTGTCAATGTCGGCATGTCTGTGGTAGGTGGTAGTTAAGTAATAGTCAATCTGACTGACACATCTACTAAAATAATTCACTAAAGATCGTAGATTCGAGACTGGAGTACTGCCGTAACCTTTACTCTTTTTTATATATAAGCCCATGGTTGTTTTTGTGATGGATTAAGCTTAACTGTAAACGATTTGTCTTCAAATTTGACACTGTTAGTTTTTTATATATTCTTTTAATAAAATATGTCAAATGACTCAATGGCACACTCATATTTATTTTAATGAAACCCGACTAACATCCGTAAAGTTTTACAGTCCTGTACGCAACAAGACACCCTACAGCAACATTTATTGTTATTATTCAACCACGGTGATCAAATCGTGTTGAGAATAAAACATATCTGATTGTACAATAGTACATTGTCTTTGTACACATCATTTTATTTTATTATTGCGTGGTTCTAAAGTGTAAATTCAACGTGTCTTTTAAAATTTCAATTTATGAAAAAATATATACATTCAAAAGCCTTACTAATTAAATTAATTTCATATTATTAATTCATAATTGGTGTAAATAATCATTTATAAGCTTTAATGATCATTTCAATTTATAGTGATTATTGACGGATAAATCAATAAAGATTTAATTTAAAGGCTTCATTGGAATGTGCAGAATTACGTTATGAGATTTCGGGGCATGGAATCAGGCCTACGTTTGGTCTCGTGCAAACAGAGTGCGTGCAAGTCGATGTTGTTAAATTTTATTTTCGTTTTCTCACTACATATACGAAACTTGGCCTTTGATCGTGAAAGAAATTAATCTTTAGATTTTAAAGGATATTTACCTTATCAGTACATGTAATATTTTAAAAGGTTAACTGAGTTCTAGTCTTAGCTAACAAGAAACCATATTTGTTTGCATCAAATCAACTTTACAATGCACTGTAAAAATGCAACGTGTATTCAGCGCTATCTACAATGATCTTTGGAATCTTAATATTTTTTTTACTACTGTTTCAAATGCGTGTTAATTAATTTAGTCACCATCAGTGTGCACACACGCGCGTGCACAAACACACACGAACATCACTTGCTCTGAAAAGAAAATAATAATGGTTTACTTTCTAATGTTTACAAAAGAAATAAAGTAGTACACTTTGTGTGTTTGTCTTTTTTAATTTGACGTAATACATCTAACAGCAGATATCAAATAAACAAAAATTTAAATGAATCTAAATTTTTTTTCGCTTGTAGTAAACAAAACAAAAGTTTGCATTTTTGTCATTTGTTTAAAAAAACGTACTACATAAAACTGTAATAATTCCAAAATTATCAGAAGCAGTGTTATCTAGAACAAACAACTACCAGCTGGATAGATAAGCTACTGGTAGCTGAGTTTGAGAGTAAGCAGGTGTCGGCGATCCATACAAACATATTGTTTATATTACAGCGTTTACAGAAATGATATTATTAACATTGTCGAAAAGTCATTGTGTAGGTTTTTTTTGGATTAAAAACATTTTTTATGTTCCATGAAAAAGTTGAGTTTTAAAGTTAATAATTCATTAAATAAATAAAAAATAAAACATATAAAATGGACTAAAACGAATAAAATAATTTCTTGTACAATGCTACAGGTGAATTATCCTTGTAGATAAGATGATTGTCCCACAAATTTGGAATACTGGATTTCAATAGATATAAAAATAACTAAAGTTTTAAACGAAAAACTTGGGGCGCATGAAATAGGATTGCAGCAAATAAATATTGTTCAGAAAACTCACATAACGATTTAGATCATTTCTAATCAAATTGTTGGTGATTATTCATTCATAAATTATCAATTTCATGCGCCCCACGCTTTTTTGTTTTGAACTTTACAATTATTTTTATTATATCTGTCAAAATTCACTATCCCAAATTTTTAGGAAAATCATCTTATTTATAAGGATAATTCATCTGTAACATTGTACGAGAGATTATTTTATTCTGTTTTGATTATTTTAAAAACAATGATTTAAATTTGTTTTTTATTTAATTAATTATTTTTTGCTTTTTAGTCTTTTGACCTACTATGTCAACATAACGAATCTTGTACCAATTTGTAAATATTTTATTATATATATATATATATATATATATATATATATATATATATATATATGTGTGTGTGTGTGTGTGTGTGTGTGTGTGTGTATGTATGTATGTATATGTATATATGTATACATATACACATTAGGTGCACATATCAAGTAATAATATTGGGCTTTATAGATGTATATTATTTATTCATGTACCATTTACGATTATGGATTCACCTCGGGCTGTAAATATTTTTGGCTCGTTGCCCTTTAATAACTGTCCTTCACTGTCCCTTTTATAACGTAATAATTTAAAGGGTAATCAATCTTTAAATACCTAAAAAAACTTTATAGCCGAAAAGTACATAAACGACAATGAAGTCTTCGTTTTGATGTTAGTCAAACAGCGGAGTGAGCAGGAGGGCGCAGCCCCCTAATATATACTCGTATATATATAATATCAAATTATTGCATTGTCATCCAATCCTGAGCTGTGTTTACTTTGAAGACTTTAGCTCATCGAAGTCTTGCAAATTTCACCCAAACAGACGGAGAAGAAAGCAAGTCAATAAAAACATGTTAAACAGGAAAACACCAGGCTGGTTAGTTACAATAAGCTACGAATTTAATTGTTGAAGTTAGAGTTAAAACGGGTCCTGGGACAGGGTCTGACTATGATAGCTCTAAGCTCATTTTCAAATGAAAATTTGCTAATAGAACGACAAAAAAGACACAAAGCATCATTCTCATACTGAGGAGGCTTAATAACCTGTATAGATTTACCACTATATAGAGGATTGAGGGGGAAGAAGCTATTGCGTAAAGTATTCTGGGAACATAGAAGAGGCTGGAAGTTAAGATATCACTAACAGCGACATTTGTAACCCAAACCTGCATTAATTTATTTAAATCCGGTGAAATAACTCTTTGAATAGTGGGGGAAACGCCCTGAAGTAAAATGTCAGGACCAAAAACTGTTAGCCTAGAGTGAATGTAAGTTTCAAAAAACCGGAATGCGTTTATTAATGCACCATTATTTAATAATATTTTATCAAAATAGTTTGAACCGATTTGATAAAAATCCAATTTTTAACAAAATCCAATTTGTTTTTTTAAAACAAAAACTAGCTTTAGAAACCGAAAATAGTAAACTAAATTTACCGACTAAAAATCTGTCAATTAGGTCAGTTTTCAGCCATGTGTGAGCGCGCGCGACACACAAAATACACACACATACACGCGCGCGCACACACACACACACACACACACACACAGATATTCAGTTAAAAATTACTTTGATGGACAAAGGAGAGATAAAAACATGTAGATCTATGAAAAATTTCAAGATCGATTTTTCCACGATCTTGTATAGTTAAAGAGTAAAAAGAAAAATGTGTTTTAGTGTTTTAGAAACATACGGTGCTCATTTTAACTAAATAAATATCCAACTCACCCATTCTCAAGCTCTTAGTTGTCACGCTATAGTGCTGCGCCGGGTGGTGATATTCACCAAACAGCTGACTTCGAACAACAGCTGTTTTTTTTCTTGATAATATTATACTAACTGATGTTATGCTTATCAGCGTTGTTCTATAGTGTATAATGTTAAGTGTATGTCTACATGTTTATTAGTTAATTACCTGATAATGGTATTAATATAGTTAATTCTTAGTCTGATTACAGTGAAAATAAACAATAAATAGCGAATTATTTTAATTTATTTAACATTTTTTGGTCATTATATCTTAAACTATTTAGTTATTATTATTATAATTTTGGATACTGCATATTGTTTTATTTAAAATTATCTCATAATAACTGAATTTTAACACAAATTCAAGGCTTTATAAATTCTCAAACAAGTTTGTCTTTTTTTTAAAAAATGTTTGAAGAAAAATAAATGACACTGTAGTTAGGAAGTTAAACTAAGGCAATATCTATGTTGTTAATACTGCAACACTGTTAATAATAGCTGACTTATTTAAACAAACAACTAATTTTTTTTTAAATATTAATTTCGTTAACTTAGAGGTTATGCACATTACCATCTTTTTAAGGTTACAAAAGATATAAATTTACAGCGGCGAACATAACAAGCAGTTAAGGAAGATTGAATCCGTCTATCAATAAATACCTAACTTTAGATTTTACACTAAATGTTTATTTAATTAGTTAATGAAATTATAAAAACATGTGTAGTAATTCCATAATTTTGACTGAGTTTTTATACCAAGCAAGGTTTCACTCGTTAGAACATTTTCAAGGCATCTTAATGTCTAAAACCTTGGTTGGCAACACTCAATCAAAGTTGGGCAAGTACTACAAATGTTTTAATTATTTCATTAACTATAATGGATTTCCATCAAGTAACAACGGTTTTAAGTATAAATAACTTATTTAATTACTGTATTAAAGAAGACAAATACATAATAACTTCATTTATCTTGAACTTATCAAAATGTTTTCACTGTAATTTTTCTATACAAAGAATAAAGGGGGAGTTAATCGTGAAAAAGACGATCCGCTTTGAAAAATCTATCCGTTTTCAAGTGTTCTTTATAAAAAAGTGAATTTCACTTCAATATTTTTAAAAACAGAAAAATAATATTTTCCATAAAACTGTTCTATTGTTTTTAACCATTTTTTTCTAGAATGTAGTCCATAAGCATTCAAACAATACCTATAGTTAGACATATTCCCGAAAACTCTTGTTTAGGAGCAATAATAACTGAGGGATCAACCAAATTCGTCTTTAATATTACAGCACCGTAAATAACAGCTGACGTATTTTAAAAAATTGATTTTTGAAAATGTATTGCTTTTGTTAACTTAGAGGTTATGTTTACCATCGTTTCAGAGTCACTTATGAGTATAAATTTACATCAGCGAACCTAACCTGTCGCTCCAAGTGTGAAGAAAGTTTTCATCTATTTGAATTTTGAGTATTTTAATTTCTAAAAATCGGGTGTTTAAATTTTGTTTACGTATAAAGATCTATAACGTACCAAAGTCAACGTACCAAATTTTAAATAAGAATATTCACTGTTCAGGAATTAAACCTTAACAACATCGGGTTTTATATACTATCGAACTATAAATATTTTTAATTTCAAATTTCGTACTGACATTAGTTATGAAGAAATTTTTATCGAAATCTGGTTATCTGATATTTAGAAATTAAAACGATTATTATGTTTATTTATTCGGGACGGATGTTTAATAGGTGTGAAAGTTTGTGCAGTATTTTGTTCACCATTTGCCAGGTAATTATAAAGATAGCAAAAGCAGCAGTTGTAGGTAAACTTTTGTAATCTCAAATAAATGAAATGAACCATAAATGAAACCATAAAACGTGTTGCAGTCACGTTGTTTTGTATTTGTCGAGCTCGAATATTTTCCAAACATGATACATTTACAAATCAGACAGTTGTTATAATACTTTGAAGTTAATTTTACTGGGCATGGCTACAGCTTCGCCATATTAGATTTTTGTTTGTAAAATAGCTTTTGTTTCAAAATTATCGTTAAATCTTTTATTCTACCATTTTCATTTCTCAATACATAAAATATAAAGAAAATTTGTTGATAGTGAAAAATTCCATTTTCATGATCGATGTTAATGGATTTTTAATTTCAGGTCCCTTGAGTTTAAAAAAGTGTTTTCTTAGGTTTATAGGTGTGTGTGTGTGTGTGTGTGTGTGTACATCGTTAGAGGAAAAAATAATTGATCTATTTTTACGAAATTTAGCAAGTAGGTTTGGGAACCATTTTATAATTTTGCACAAAAAAATATTCCGCATTTTGGTAGAAAAGCTGCTAATAGAAAATAGTTTTCTCAAAATCGGCTTTACTAGATTGATCGAACTTTTCTTAAACATAGTTCATGAGTACACAAATAAAACATGGATTTTTCTAAAGGAATTTAAAAAACTGACAAACGATCCAATTTCTCAAAATTCAAAATTTTTGTAATTTTTTTAATTTATGAAAGCGCATGATTTAAGTTGGTGTAGAAAATTAAAGCGAAAAACAAAATAAATCCTGGCCGCTGTCAATGTTTCACATTTATTCTCGATTTTTCGATTTATTTCCAGTTATGTCAAATTTTATACACTGATTTGGTACATGTATAATTCTTTAAATGTGACCAAAATTTTTAGCAAAGTCTAATTTACCAGTTTTGAGAAATTAGCTGATTTTTCAGCTGTTTCAATAACGGATTGTTATAAAAATATTTGAATCCGAGATAGTTGTGCACATCTATTTACTTTACCATACAAATTACTTATAGCGTTATTAAAAATTATGATATACAACTCTACACTCTTGAAGCTGAGTGTTTTGATTGAATGAAAAGATAAAAAGACGATGGAAATTAGTTGTCCCTTGCGTGTATGCAATTGTAACACACAGCAGTAAGGCGTTGCATACCGTGCGCCTAATCTACTATTGTAATTTCAAAGTTATTGGTTTCTTGTTACCACCTATGCAGAAAAACTGTAATAATTATTAAGACAACGATTGTTCATTGTTTTAACAAATTTAAAGGAATTCTCCTTGTGTATATTTTGTTTAATTCATATTAAAGGTATGAGTTATGTCGTTAGTCTGTAATAAAAGTTAAAGATTGACAGAATTGTTTAGGGTGTTTTATTAGCATGTTATTAAACATTATATAGTAGACCTACTAATGAGCCTAACTGAAAATTTAACACTCATAAATAATTGTAAAACACTTTTACTTTAGGTTATTACGAAGTTTGTTCTGCAAACAGAGAAAAAAACGTAAAATATTTTTACCATTTATTACCATAAAGTTAATTTTTAAGGCCTATTCGCGTTGGCGGTATTCTAAATCAAATTAAAAACGTATATATGTGGCATTAGTCGATATTTAAAATAATGACTGTTTTTGTAACGTAAATCTAAATGTATGTGAACAAAATTGTACAACCTAGGAAGAAAAACATCACACATATCACGTTACAGATTAATTATTATTGATCCTTTGGCTATACACCAGTTATAATTTGTTTAAGGTCAGCAGGTACTCCATTAATATACCAATATACCAATGACCTTTCTGTTTTCGATCGAACTTCCCTCTCGTAACACACTTTAAAGGATAACTTTAAAATTAACAGTTATGTAGACTTAAGTGTCTGAAACCAAAGACTAGTACAAAGATTGAGATGTGTAAAAAAACATTTTCAGATAATTTCCTGTTTGTTATTGTATAAACAACAATGAAAATTATACAATTTTGATTTACAACACGGACTCGACAGATAGCGATAAAGTCGACAAACTTTGTGTTACGCTAATAAGGGCTGCACAAACCGAAATAATTAACCACGTTTGAATATCTTGTTCGTTTTCAAAAATTCTATTTTTTAAAAAAAAGGAAAACATTTATTCGCTGAAATTAAATTGAAGGTTTTTGTTTTGTTTAGCAAAACATGTTTGTTTAGGTCTCAAAATTGTCTTTTTTAGATCGTTTATAACGTAAGGGATTTACTAATAAAGAAAGTTAAATCAGTCATATTCTGTTGTACAGTCTCTATAGCTTTAACTGAGGCAGTTATGTCACGTTCATTAAATTATGAAAGCAATTATTTAGGCGGTTTCCACTACACGTCTAGTTATGTTTTAATCTAATTAATTGTCGAAGCTATTTTATTTATTCCACCTTATGATTACAGTTAATTGTAGTTCGAAGCACTGTAGCCTATATGACGTTTATTATTGTTTTCACAAAATTTTAAAATCAATTATAACATTTATTTTCTTTTGCGTTCGATTGAGAATAAATAAAGACTATTGTTCTTTCCAGCAATAAATACTTATCCAAGTCGATCGCACTAAACTCCAAACTGACGACAGCCAGCACCATCCCCTCGAGCAGTTAATACAACCCTTTCAAACTTTGTTGATTTTAAGTTAAAATTCGCCCAAGTTTTTCTAAACCCCTCGCAATGCTTTACATCACAAACACTGTCTAAAATAAATAACTTTAATGGAAATTCCTCTTCTCCGCCCCCGCTCTCGTACTCAATGGTAAAAATAAATTAAATACGTGACTGACTAAAATTTGACGCCCTCTTTAGAGATTCTCCGCCAATGAGCGTACAGCTCAGCTGAGCATGCGTACAAGATTCTGCTAATGGACCAATGAAACGGGGTCATCTCGTTTTATCTCAAATTTTCTCTACGTGTTCTTGTAATTACGTCCATATTTGATTTCAAATAAAACGCATAATTGGGACTGAGCACATTATGAGTTATTTACCGAATATTTTGTTCTTTGTATTATTCAATTTCAGCATTTTTCTTCAAAAGGGCCGAACTGGACAGTACTATGACGTATCGGCCATGATCTCTTTACGTTTAAATTTTGTGAAATTTTCAACAAACTGGTTTGATCTACACACCAGTCACTTGTGTACTTGTCACATAAAATCTTTTTAGTTGTACAGAAACTAAAATAACATTCACATTACTGGGTTTTATAAAACAAACAAATTGTTTATGAATTTGTAACCAACAATATTTAGTACAGCCTATTTGTTTTTATCGATTTACAAAAATGCTAAACTGAATTGTTATGAGTCTAAAAATCGTTCCGAAATTCGAATATACGTTTAATGTTTACAATCATAAACAGTAGAAACTCAAATAATTTTTAAATCTTTTCTATATTTTTAAAGAAAAAAACATGGCTTACCTATTTGGTCAGTGAAAAGAGTATTTTAGAAATTCTTTTAGTAGAGCTAACTTTTAAAAGAAGTAAGGTAGGTTTTAGCTGTAAATCTTTACAAAACATTACAGAATGTCAAAACTTTATCATTCACGTGACGTCTTGCTATTAGTTGGCGAAACTAAAAGTTGTGGAAGTTAGTTAAGTTAAACTTACAGTTGGAAAACTTTTGGCCAACTCAATGCTAATGAACGATTGAAACTAATTTGTATCATCCGTGAACTATCAAGACCTCATTCTTTTAACAAATACATATGTTTAAATTACAACTGTAACCGGTGGGGACCAGTAAGAATTTAAATAATTAGGTCCTTCGCAGTTGCTTTTTCAGTCTAAGGAAAGAAAATATTAATCAAACCTTAACACAGTTAAACAATCATTTAACTGATCATCTTTTATTTGGAATATTAGTGTTACACTGAAGGAAACAAACCATTAAAAATCAATATTATACTTTATATAAACGTATAGGCTTAATCGAGCACCAAGGAATTAGAATTTTGACCGAGAACAAACGTCAAAAACATTATTCCTTGTTTTGTGTGTAAGCACAGTATTTTGAGTCAATTCTTGTTTTCATTGTTGCAAACAAACTAACTAATAGGGAAGGAACAAATGGCGTGAAACTAAAAGATTAAAGGCAGTGTTAGCAAACATAAACAAACTAAACAACCACTATTTTTACTTAAACAAATCCAAAATTGTTTAAATAACGTTTGAGCATCTAGTATTTTAAAAATATCAATAATAATGAAATTATGAATTCAACTGCTAATAAAATAGTTTCGAAGGCCTACACATTGATAAACACAAAAGAACATAAACAACACCAAAGCTGTTGATCGTTTTTTCCATAGTTAGCTAGACATTGTAAAACCAAAATTCAAACTAGGAAACAAATGAAAGTTTGAACTTGATCCACAACACACGACACACGACCAGAGGGTTGCTATGATTTCAATTCAGTCATACACACACGCGCTAACAAGGGGTGTTTTAATTATAATAATTGTACGGGGGACTCGCCAGCTGTTCTAAAGCAATGACGTCACTCGCCTAATCTCAATCGATTACCCTACTCGCGAGGGATTGTGGGTATTATTCAGACGTACACAGTCTATTCCCTTGACCTTTTAATAAAAAACCTCGTATGATTGTAAAACCTACACTGTTAAAAGGATATTGTATACGACCAGTGCAGTGCTAGTTTTCTTATTATATTAGAATTCAAAGCGTAAGTTTTGGATTAATTAAACTTTTTTAAATTTTAAATGGATGTAAAATTAAATCACATGTTATACATGCACAATCGTTCACGAAAAAAGCTTAAACGAGAAATAAATAAATATTAAAATATTACTAATTTTACTATTAAAATTATTGAATTGAAATATTAATAATGACTGTACTAACGATTCAAACTGCAATAAATTTTAAAATTAGGCTATATGCTGCAATTATAGGTATTAGGCTTACTTTAACAAAATGTCGTTTAAGAAATATCTATTTGCTAAATTGAGACGAAAGATAAACGACATTGCAGTAACTGTTGAAAACTTGTAATTTACAAAACATAGTAAACTAACTACATCTCACAATCATTACTCAGTCAGTATGAGCTTTTTAACTAATTATTTTATCAGTATAACAATAAAATGATACAATTAACAGTACTAACTACATAAGATGCACAATGTGTATTTTTTGAATGCACCCTTACCTCAGCAGGGTAGGCTGTAAGTTAGGGTTATAACTATAAAGCAAGGTAGAAGAAAGAATAGGGTTACCTGAGAAGTAAGTCGTGCCACGTAGATAGTCTATTCAGCATCGCTGTCGCAGCCGGAGTGCGGGACGCCGAGGCGCCGATTGGAGTGGACGTCGCGGCGCTATTGCACGCAGGCGCATTGCAAACAACCCCTCCTATTCGACGCCGCACGCATGCGCGGACCCACCTCCTCCCCCACCTAATTTTGATCAATCGATACATGCCCTGATTAATAATCGTATGGTTTTTATTAAAATTTGCATACCGTGTATGTGTGAAACTAACCATGGGGATGCATGCTGATTCGGAGGTGAAAACATCTCGTAAAATATAAACTATTAAAAAAAATAGATGAAATCTTTCCGCCATTAAAATGCTTTTAATCTTTAGTGTGCTTTAAATTGGGGTGTTACTTAAACAATACAGTAGGCTACTTCTTTGCTATTTTCCCAACAATGCCAGGCCAAAAACATTTAACGGAAAAAAATAAAGAATTTGTCCAAAACCTCTCTAAAAATAATAGTTTGGTTACGTGCTACAAGTTAAGATTAAGAGGTACTACAAGTTCCTAAAATACACACAACTTGCTTTAAAGTCAGATTTTTTAATTTAATGCTAATAATTTTTACGTCAATAAGATAACAAAATTTAAAGAAAAACAGGATATTTGTTTTGATTTTTATAAAATTGGTAAAAAAAAATGTCATACTTTGCACAGAAAAACTTAATTTTAAGCGAATAGTTAATTATTTAATACATCAAATTTGAATTAAAAAAGCTTTCGGGTTAAAAAAAATAATCAGCTGATTTAATTTATTTTGGTGTTAATTATTTTAAAATTTTATTTCCGTTTACATTTAACACGATACCACGCGGTTTATTTACATTATTTTCAACTTTCCGATGGAAATTAAGGTTATTATATCCAAAAATCCTGTTTAGTCGACCGATTTGTTCGCTAAATGACTGGTAACTCGCTTCGAATGATATTGATGTAATTAGGCCTGCAATGGTCACTGGATCCAGGAAGATCCGGGGTAACCCAGACAGAAATACCGGGACGAGGACAGGAACACTAAACAGGTGCTACACTGAGCTGCCTACCCTGGGATGAGACCACGCCCCTCCATCTTGCTTCGACGGGTTCAAGCACAGGCCTGTGTGTACTAGTTGTGTTCCGTTTTAGTTATCAATTAAAAAAATTCTTGCATGCAGTAATTTGTTTACAAAATGTACAAATTTTACGTTTTGGGTAGGTAACAGTTATACAAAAAAAAACTGCATTGTTGTAAAATTTAATCAAAACTATTGTTTTTATAAATATTTTCATAAAATCCGGTTTTTGGCTAAAAATAGAATGTTGACAAAAACGAATAGGTCTATGTCTAATTCCACAGTTTGTAACTGTATTTCGTTAAGCATCATAATCATTTAAAAAAATGCCTGCCACTTTCAACAAGAGAAATTTGAAATAATGTGCTCACATGCTTACAAGGCAGATCTTTTATAAAACTTAAATTTTTGACAACATCCACTCTAAGTTAGAAAAATAGCGATTGATATACTGTACAGTAATTACAATGTAACTAAAGCCTATCCTTTAGAACACAACGTCTATATTATCCTATGTTTTGAAATAATGGGTCTTCAACAATAAACCCCGCAGGGAGGTGCAAGACTAGCTGCACCTATCGAGAGGATTTAGACGTCCCTCGCGGTACCCGAGTCTAACACACACTTAAACTTACAACACTATACTTACGACTTTAACAATTTACACTCACACTTACATTTAGGGAGGCGATAATAGTCTCAATGTGCTTTTCGCCTTAAAATAACAACAACAACAACAACAACAAAATTCAACAATAAAAACGTAAAATAATTTACTGAATACTTATAAAAGTGATTTGAAATGAAAATCCATACCTGTCAACACTAAGCTTAAAATATGACAATATGTCGACTTTAAAATTAAATAAATATTGAAAAATGCCCATTTCACAAAAATAGTGTCAAAAATATTAGCCCTACTGTCAAATTGTAGTATTTTTATGATAATTTGTAATCATTAGCTTATAACATTTATGAAACAAAATTTGATAGTTTTGTCAATTTTCCTGACATAATTAATTGTCAAGATTTTTACGTAGAATTGCAAAATGTTATGACCAACAAACTGTGGAATCGTCGAGATTATAATTGTCACTTGTCAAATTGTCAAATATTTATGAAACAAGACCCAAAAATCCTGGGCAAATTAAACTTTTGTTTTTTTTACGCAATTAAAACTTTAATGTAACGACCAATAAGCTACTATAAGGGTATAATGACCAATACGCTTTTGTAAGCGTCTGCAATAATATAGTGAAAAATAAGCTTTTGTAAAGATATATCGACCAATAAGCTTTTGTAAGGATATAACGACCAATAAGCTTTTGTAAAGATATAATGACCAATATGCTTTTGTAAGGGTATAACGACCAATAAGGTTTTGTAAGAATATAGCAACCAATAAGCTTTTATAAGAGTATAGTGATCAATAAGCTTTTGTAAGGTTATAACAGCCATAGCTTTTGTAAGGATATAGCTATCAATAAGCTTTTATAAGGGTATAACGACCAATAAGCTTTTAAATAAGCTTTTACTCGTATAAGGGTATAACGACCAATAAGCTTTTGTAAGGATATAGCTATAAATAAGCTTTTATAAGGGTATAACGACCAATAAGCTTTTGTAAGGATATAGCTATAAATAAGCTTTTGTAGGGTTATAACAGCCAATAAGCTTTTGTAAGGATATAGCTATAAATAAACTTTTGTAAGGTTATAACAGCCAATAAGCTTTTGTAAGGATATAGCTATAATAAGCTTTTGTAAGGTTATAACGACCAATAAGCTTTTGTAAGGATATAGCTATAAATAAGCTTTTATAAGGGTATAACGACCAATAAGCTTTTGTAAGAGTATAACGACCACGTGAAAAAATAGTTGTTGGGATTCTGACGGATCCATCCATATTTATATTTCCTGAATTCAAAGTTTTTTTTTGTCGATGCGCAACCGTTAGAGACTAAACGAACTTCAAAATTTATAATTTTATAATGTTAATTGTCCTTTATTTATCGTACAGTGAAAATGTAAAAGCGACATTTTCAACCCAGATCTGACCAACACTTTAACGTTTTCAGTAGTGTCATACAATACAATTTCTTTGAAAGCAATGTTTCAAATTGTAATATCTTTTCACTAAGGAAGGTTACCATTTCAAATTAAAATATTTAAATGAAATTAAGTAAATTTTCTACTAATTTTAAAATTTATTTTAATATTACAATCTCTATATATGAAGTAGGGTCTTGAAAAAAATATGGTGGTCGTAATTTAAATATAACTTGTCATTCTGATAGACATAACCGTTTTCAAAAATCGGTAAAAAAAAGCTGATTCACACGAATTTTTACCTGTACACATCGCTAGAGACTGTAAGAATTACCACATTTAGAATAGAGCTTGTCATTATGTCCCCTCTTATTGTAATTTAATTTTAAAACTTATAAAAACTTATAAAAATCGAATTTTATAAAACTAAAATCGCTCCTAAAGATTTGTTGTCCTTGAAGCATTCTTTAACGTGCAGTAACCGTATACTGGGTGAACGTTGGAACATAGACCTACTTTTGAACTACGCAGTTTCAGATATATATATATATATATATATATATATATATATATATATATACAATAAGAGATATATGTCGACGCACACAAAAATCAGACACTACAACACAGTCATAAAACCGGAGGTATTATATGCAAGCGAGACGCTAGCACTCCACACAAAAGCTACCATGGAGGGTATTTTGAAGGAAGAACGAAAAATCTTGAGGAAGATCCTTGGTCCGAGATTAACAGAAGATGGATACAGGTTGCACTCCCGGAAGACCACAGAGAAGATATCGAACCTGGCAGCAGATATCAGAAGAAGGAAGCTTCGGTTCTATGGACACATCAGTAGACTCCCACCAACGAGACTTGCCAACAGAATCCTTAAGTATATACAAGGTGTCAAATCAACAACGTCGTGGATCGCACAAGTCAGAATAGACCTACATGACGCAGGAATAGACTCAACAGATGTTGAAGACAGGCACGCATACAGGAGAAAGATGCTCGGTTGGAAGGTCCCAGAGAATGAAATCCCAAAGAGAGCAGGGGTAAAATGGACGGAGGAGCGGAAGAGGATCCATGGGGACAGGATGAGGGAGGTGTGGAGGATTAGAAGGAACAAGACATGAGTCGGAGTGCTTTGCGTGATCCAACAGGGTCTATGCGCAAATAATATATATATATATATATATATATATATATATGTATATATATACATATATAATAGTGGAAGAAGTAACTTAAAATGTTAAAGGATTTTTTGTAGCCCTATATGTTCTTCTAATGTGTTTTTTAGGTTATTATTACAACCAGTTACGTGAATATATAGGAATTTTTATTGGTACAGTTTAATTAGTTTAGTAGTTTATTAGTATAGTAAAATTTAAAAGGAATTAGTATAGTTAATGTTCACTACATTCAAGCACAGTTGTGGCTCGTATATAAATAAGTTGTGACCAGCTCTTAGGCCGGGCGGTCACCAAATGCGGAGTGGACTACACATACAAAACCTAATCTATTGTTTCTAATATAAGTGCAGCCAGTGAAAGCAAAGCAGAGCCTTGAAACGACACTTGATTCAGCTCAGTTCCTTTAAGCTTTCAGTGGTAGCGAGTCGCCTCTGTGGCCTAGTTGATAGCGTACTGGGCTTTCACCCCGAACACCCGGGTTCGATTCCCGGCCAGGACTTGGCATTTTCATACGCTATAAATCATCCCATCGTCTGCATTAGCCCAAGAGTGCACAATAGTCGGACGTCAAAAAAAAAAAAAAAAAAAAAAAAAATCAGTGGTCGCACTTACGTTAAAAACAATAGATTAGGTTTTGAATGCTTAATCATGCCGCTCAGCACAACTCCGTTTCGTCTTTGGTGGCCAATTAGGCGGTACCACAAATATTACAAATACAGTACAAAACTTATTTAATTCCATAATGATCATAAGGAAACTTTGTAAATTCGGAGGGTAGACAATATTTACAGTTTGATATCATTAATAGAAAATTATACTTTTGGGATAGACAATACAACCTTAGGCTACAGATAGCAACCTTAGGCCTTTGTAACAGAAATTTATAACGTAACTAAGACGAATGAGTCATTCGGAAGGCGGAGGGCAGCGTGCTATTTTTCGTACACAATTAGGCTCCACATCAGTTGCCTGAATGACACAAATGTGACTAAAAATGCACAATTTTACAATCCTGTAGTTGTTTGCCGTATTCCACGTTTTTATCAATAATTCATTTTGTTAAATGAATTACATATATCATGTCAAATCGAAGGATTTGAAGGTCGAACGTGAAACAATATTTGATTTTGTTAGTTACGTGAAAGTAGGCTTTTCTTCTGAGCTCATCAAAAAAGGAATTAATTAAAGGGACTTTTAATTTCGCTTCAATGTACATTTAGGTAAATGACTTGTGCAGTGTATTTTACCTAAATATTCCGTATTCATTATTATTGAAAATAATTATAATGTTTTTTTTTATTTACGGTAAAAAATTCATTTAATCCAAATTATATTAATGCAGACGGTCAAATGTAAAATAAAGTTTAAATTAAATTAGTTTTACTGGAGGTAGGCTATAGAAGGCTGATCATTACCCAGACAAAACGTACAAACAAAGAACTGTGCGAAATGTAATTTAATAATTTTGTTTTCCAGATTTTTTTACAGTTACCGAGCTGAGTTTTATTTGGTTGAGTTGCAACGCGTAGACCTACTTTTGGTACTGAATAGCCTAAAAGTTCTACATTATAATTGTAAAAGTTATTTATTCGAAAAATTAATTAAATTTCGAAAATATTCTATAAACATTTATTTAAATTTATAGCTCTAATGCATTTTGTATTTGTCTATTTTTAACAATATCTTTTTTCCTTCCCATTTTCATCTAGCCTACAGTTTTTCGTCATATCGGCTTCAAACTAAAGTCTGTCTGGCATAGTCACTTACATATATTTTATGAATTTCTTCTTTTCTGTAGTAAAAACCGGTACAATTCTATTGAAAAAACTGAAAACTCGGTGCATTAGGTAGACTAGTTTATCAAATTTTGTCACACATAAAGCCAGTGTAGCAAATTATGAAATAAGTATAATAACAGTGCGGGAATATACGAAGTGTGTTCAGAAAGTAACGAGAATTTTAATTTTTTGAACAAAATATTTATTTATTTTTCTACATTGATGTTGTCGCCTTCAAAATAGTCCCCATTGGAGATTATGCACTTGTGCCAGCGCTTCTTCCAATTATCGAAACACATCTCAAACTCGATCTTTGAGATAGCCTTTAGTTCTTTCAACGATGCGCTTTTAATGTCATCTACGGCTGTAAAACGACGGCCCTTTAAGGTTCTCTTTATTTTTGGAAAATAGGAAAAAGTCACACGGAGCCATGTCTGGCGAATATGCAGGTTTGGTCATCGTTACAGTACTGTTTTGGCAAAAATTCACGAACAAGCAATGACGTGTGTGTGAGCTGGTACATTATTGTGGTGCAAAAGCAATGAATTGTTTTTCCACAGATCCGGGCGTTTTTTTTGCGAATTGCATCACGCAAACGGCGATGAACTTTTAGGTAGTACTCCTTATTGACCGTTTCACCTGGTGGCAGGAATTCATGATGCACTATGTCATTAATATCGAAGAACACAGTGAGCATAACCTTCAAGTTCGACCGCACTTGTCGAGCCTTCTTCGGTCTGGGCGAGCCAGAATGCCTCTACTGGGATGATTGAGCCTTAGTTTCAACGTCAACGTCATATCTGTAAACCCATGTTTCGTCACCTGTTATAATACGTTTCAGTAATTTTGCATCATCGTTGACTTCATTTAGTGACTCCTGAGCAACTTCCATTCGCCGCTGTTTTTGTTCAAAATTCAACAATTTTGGAACGAATTTTTCTGCCATGCGTTTCATACACAAAACATTAGAAACAATGTCATGACATGATCCAATCGATATGCCAACATCATCAGCGACCTCACTAATTGTGATTCGGCGATTTTTCATAACCATTTCTTTCACTTTTTCCACGTTTTCATCGGTTGTTGATGTGCTTGGGCGTCCAGGGCGTTCGTCATATTCAACGTCTTCACGGCCTTCTTGGAAATACTTATACCACTCGTAAACTCTTGCTTTACTCATAGCAGACTCACCATAGGCCTTTGTTAAGATTTCACACGCTTTGTTACACTTTATTCCATTTTTTAAGCAAAATTTGATACAAATTTTTTGATCCATCTCTTTTAACAAACGAAAATCGCCGAGCTCATAAAAACACGTCTAACCTTAGTGGCTGTCACAGACAAAGTCAACAATGAAAACAGCTGAAAGTTTTATCATACTTCAAGGGCATGTATACCAACATAATAAAAAAAATGTTTGACAATCGGACTCTCCAAGCTCGCGAAATTTAAAAATTCTCGTTACTTTCTGAACACACCTCGTATATAAAAAATTCAACCATATAGCCGATTATTTTTTATGTATTCTTGAACTGTGGGTTTCTTTTTAATTTAGTATACTCACCGACGATTTTCCATATGTGACCAAAATTTAAATTTCGTTTAAGTAACACATTTTACGAAATACTATAAGATTAGGCCCTATCTGTTTTATTATCGGTATTTTCAGAACCCGATTTAAATAAATAACTGAAAGTGAGAAAGTTCCTGCAATATTCTTGCACAATTTATGTATGTTCGGAATGCATATAAACATTATGTGTAAATGTATCCAACACTTATGCTAAGTAAGGGTTGCGTGTTGTCATGTTGATTAGCGGTAGATTATCGCTGTAATCGAACAGCCTACAGTAGGCCTAACGGTTTTTATATAAACATTCACATTTTATTGGTTATTTACCTTTACAGTTATGTTTTATACATGTAAAGGTAATATGCCGTATTGTATATGTAATATAGAGTTTTTTTAGAATTTAGAATTTGATTCATTAATAAATAAGCTAAATTGAAAGAAAGTTATTATTATTTAACCTAAATTATCCCTCACGGCCTCACACGTTACGTTACGTACGGGTTTGGTAATCACGAACAGCCCGAGCTGGATCTGACTTTACTTCTGATATTTGCCCAAAGGTCTTCGCATCCCAAGCCAATGTGAACAGCGAACGCAAAAGACTACATTACCTTAAATTTGCAGACTATGGGTATCAGGCGACCTAAGATTTAACCTTACCTATGCATGCCTAATGAGTAAAAATAGCATTGGGTTCTGCATCTAACCCACAAGCAGTGAATTGCAGACTGTAAAGATGCTTTGCTGACCTACCCAAACATCAGCGGAATATGTGAGGATAGGAATTAAAGAACTCAAATCAGACAGGCGATGTAAATGTACGAAAAGCAAACTAAGAAGAAAAGAGGCGGTAACAGAAGAAGCTTTGTAATTAAATCTACAAGCCTAGGTACCTCCCAGGGATTAAATCTTGGGTGTGAGATACATAACCTCTATTGAGATGACGTATTTAAAGACTGGATGACTGTTAGCCAGAAACACTAAAGGGCAACTCAGGAAACCCACGTGAATCATTATAAGAAACTGTAGTCTGAGGGTGCATATGAACAGGATAGGAATGTACTATGGAAAACCCGTATATTGGTTACGCAGAAGAATAATCTACAAGCTACGTAATTTGCCAAAAACGTTTGGCTTGCAGGACCCTGAGGATTACAACAGAATGACTAGCCAGTCAACGGACTGATAAAACTCATTGAGAGAACCAGTCAGCTGAATCAGAATCCTCTTAGTTGCACTGGTGTTTTGATTGCGGTGCCAGAGTTAGCCAAACCAAATACAAAAAATTTGAAAGATAATTGTAATCTAAAGAAAATAAGAATAGAAATAATATAAACAGATAAAAAGTTGACTTCATTGCTCGTATTATACAATAATACATTAATCCCAGTTGTTTTTTTTTTTAAGGAAGAAATAGACTAACAAAGAGCGTATGTTTCGAACTTAGAACGAAAATCTATTTTCGCTCAATGAAATCAGCAAAACTGATAGCTTCTCTCAGCTGTTCCAAAAGGGCTGCCATTTCAAGCCTTTAACAAAATGAAAACTTTTACCAATACACCTTACTGAAAATGTAACTGCACTAATCATTATAAATTAGCATTTTTAATTTTCAACGTAATTTGAAAGTTAAAAATAGCGGCAAGCAGCTGTCTCACTGACATGGTGGAAGTAAACTTGCAAAAAATATTTTTTTATTCTGATTTTTATAATTTTAATAACAATATACCGTATTACATTTTAAATTTAAAAATTACATTATGAAAATAAAGCCATCTGGTTCATTGTCGTATTTTAAATGGATTTTTAAAATGTTCAATCAAATTTTTAAGATGGATCAAATCTGATTACGATGGTAAAATCAAATCTTTAAAAAAATTTAAGTTAGAATTTATGATTTTTTTAACGATTTGAAATAATTGCCATTTTAAAAATGTTAAACGGACTTTGCTAGGTAACGAAATAGTACAAGCTATTAACAAAATTGATTTTTATTGTACTTTTAATAAAAATTGACTACAAATTGCGAACATGGGATAGTGTACAAGTATATATATATGTAGGCTAAGTATTTATGTATATAAAACTTTTACTTACCCCTCAAAAAGGGATCTATGAATCAGGATCGGTGTTCGTTTCAGAGTCCTGTGTCTCAGTATTACCCTAACGGAGGCATGGCAACTCCGATACCTCATTTTCTAACAGAAATTAGACAAAAATGCTACTTTATACTCAGTAAGACGGTAATTTTTTTTTAAGTGTGTAGGCCTATGTAAAAATAATCATTGTTGGAAATTCACTTAATCACTGCTACGTGCCGTAATATTTGACAAGCGAAGGATTTGAAGGTCGAACGTGAAATAATATTTGATTTTGTTAGTTACGTGAAAGTAGGCTTTTCTTCTGAGCTCATCAAAACAGGGATTAGTTAAAGGGACTTTTAATTTCGCTTCAATGTGCAAACAAAAAGGTTTGGTTGGTTGATGAACGTCGTTCAAAACAAAAGGTTGTACAGTGCGAAGTTAAATGACAACTCTCGCTGACTTAAGATGTGCTGATGTAGAGTAAAACCTACGTCTCAGCAGCACGCTGCTAAGAGAGATAAATTGCAAGACCAAGATGCAAGGTAAGCGACAAATGAAAGGTAATTTAAAATTAAAGAGGGGAAGCTTGAGGGGATAAAGCGAGCGGAAGGCATAGCGGAAGGGAGAAGTATGTAGTCAGAGGGATATTTTAAATTACAGTGCGAGGATAAATATGTTTAATGGCGCTTGTGATTTTGTATTTATTTTTATTTTCCCAATACATAAAGTAGCTCTAAATAAAGTGAATATTTTAACAGATCAAAAATTTATCTAAAGATTTTGATTGATATCCGCTGTATGTCAGCTCTTTGTGTAAAGAAGCTTTTACATGGATATTATGTACTTCGCTGAAAAATAAATTAAACGAATAATTTCGATTTAATATGAGGTGTAGTTGTAAGTTGGCACATATATCAAATTTCTGGAACAATTTTTAATTTTTTTATCGTGTTTAGGCCTACACATTTTGTCAAATTGTCATTTTTTTACAAATTGAATGATTTACCAATTTTTTATCAACTTTTCCTTAGTTGTAGTTCTTATGTATAAAATTTAATGTAGCCTATAGATCGAGATCACAACAAACAACAGAAAAATCAGCCTAATTTTTCAAAATCAGTATAAATATTAATTGAATGTTGGTATTCTATGAAGAATTATAACTACAGTTATTGTTTAACAAAGTAAAACCGACGACAGTGTAGGAAAATTTCAAATAAAAGAGTTTACCGATCAGATGTAAATAGCAGACATTTTTAACAGTGTTTGTATTTTTCTGTGTAATCATACTCTTGGAATTTGATACGCTAACTTAAATTGTGAATCCTCGTACAACTAAATTGAGTATAATCTGATAAGATGTTTTCAAAAAATTTAAATTTGTCCGTAGGGTTTTCGAGTGTTTTAGAGCTGGATTTTTCTTTAAAATAATTCAGTGTTAGAATACTTGAGTAAAGTTTTTGCATCTGTTATTACTTTTATTACTTTGTATGTAACTATATATATATATATATATATATATATATATATATATATATATATATATATATACATAAATTTAATTAGCGAATTTTCATTAGAAAATGAGCTATTGACCCAGTTTCAAGACCATGAAATGAACCGCGATCCTTACCATGGGTCACTTTTTGATGGGTAGTAAAAATGTACGTATGTATGTACACACACACACACACACACACACACACACACACACACACACACACACACACACACACACACACACACACACACACACACACACACACACACACACACACACACACACACACACACACACACACACACACACACACACACACACACACACACACACACACACACACACACACACACACACACACACACACATATATATATATATATATATATATATATATATATATATATATATATCCGGGTGTTTTTTCGGATTCTTTTACGCAAACGGCGTTGAACTTGTAGGTGGTACTCCTTATTGACCGTTTCACCTGGTGGCAGGAATTCATGATGCACTAAGGAATTAATATCGAAGAAACACAGTGAGCATAACCTTCAGTTCGACCGCACTTGTCGAGCCTTTTTCGGTCTTGGCGAGCCAGAATGCTCCACTGGGATGATTGAGCCTTAGTTTCGACATCATATCCGTAAACCCATGTTTCGTCACGTGTTCTAATACGTTTCATTAATTCTGCACCGTCGTTGACTTCATTTAGTGACTCCTGAGCAACTTCCAATCGCCACTGTTTTTGTTCAAAATTCAACAATTTTTGGATCGAATTTTGCTTCCACGAGTTTCATACACAAAACATTGGAAACAATGTCATGACATGATCCAATCGATATGCCAACATCATCAGCGACCTCTCTAATTGTGATTCGGCGATTGTTCATAATCATTTCTTTCACTTTTTCCACGTTTTCATCGGTTGTTGATGTGCTGGGGCGTCCAGGGCGTTCGTAATCTTCAACGTCTTCACGGCCTTCTTGGAAAAACTTATACCACTCGTAAACTCTTGCTTTACTCACAGCAGACTCACCCTAGGCCTTTGTTAAAATTTCACACACTTTGTTACACTTTATTCCATTTTTTACGCAAAATTTGATACAAATTCTTTGATCCATTTCTTTTAACAAACGAAAATCGCCGAGCTCATAAAAACACGTCTAACCTTAGTGGCTGTCATAGATAATGAAAAAGTCAACAATGAAAACAGCTGAAAGTTTTTCGTATTTTAAACGCATGTATACCAACATAATAAAAAAAAGTTTTTTACAATCAGACTCTCCAAGCCCGCGAATTTTAAAAATTCTCGTTACTTTCTGTACACATCTCGTATATATATATAGTTTGTTGCATTTATTACATTTCACTGATTGTTTTTTGTTAGTTGATACGAAGAAGAACGTTCATTTCAACCATAGAACACATTTTTATATACGAGTATGTATTAAATTTTTATTAGTCTCAAAGATTATTTCGTTTTTACAGTTGGCAACACACCAGCGGTTTTGGAATTAGGTATTCTAATAATCCTATTTGTATGTTTGTAGTCTTTTCATTACAACAATGTAAATATACTATACTGTATAACTGCATAATCAAGTGTTTTAGTTGTAAGGTATACTATTGTTTTACAGTAGTATAATGTAGGCTATACGGATACAAATGACCAGTTTTCTAATAGAATAATGGGGAAATGGAAAGGCATTAGTGGTGGAAAATTTGTAGAGCCTATTCGTACCTTGAATTCAAAACATAAATAATCTAGCTCTTCTAAAAAGATATCATACGAAAAGTGTGCTAATAATACTAGTAATTACGAAGTTGTAGATATTGACATTTTATCACAAAATTTATTTAGATCATCTTTATGTAATAATTACAAAATGTTTGGTTTACTCACAAGAACAAAACATAGTTTCTGTTGTAGGGTGATTTTAGTTTTATACATTTCCTAGAAAATTACTTTTTTAGAAATTCTTTTTACATTCTTCTTCTTTTCTGCTGGGATTATTGTCACTATGTTTAATATAATAATCTGCCTTCCCTAGCTTCGTCAAATCTACTTTTGTTGACGCGTTTCGGAGAACCTCCATCTTCAAAAACTATATCTATACTGGTCACCAATATTATGGCTCGTCCTATTTATAATTTTCTAGCTCCACCTTGTACCCCTCCTCTATTCAAACGTGTACATTAAACCCAACGTGCTCGCTTCTGTTTGGCTCTTCAAAATCATACGTTTCTAAGTCATACGTTTGATTAATCAGAAAATAGCACGTTGGGTTTAATGTACACGTGTTGAATAGAGTAGGGATACGAGATGGAGCTAGAAAATTATAAATAGGACGAACCATTATATTGGTGACCAGTAGGCCTATATATATAGTTTTTGAAGATGGAGGTTCTCCGAAACGCGTCAACGAAAATAGAATTGACGACGCTAGGGAAGGCAGATTATTATACTGAACATAGTGAGTTTTTCAGAACTTAAGGAACAGTTTTCTTAAAGAACATGAACATCTTTATACAGTTAATTTCATTAAAACTGAAAAAAATAATAAACTTAAAAGAAACATTTTCAACAAATTTTCATAACATTTTATAGCAGTTTGATAAAATATTTTTTACCAAGGCCCTAATAAATATTTTTTAATTTAAAAAACTCAATGTCTGCTTATAAAGATATGAAGTTACTGACAAACATTCATAAGGATTTGGATAACGGTATATTACAGTGTTCTTATGTTAATATGGGGTAACACAAAAATTCCTCTTTCCTGAACTAAAATTCAACAAAATTTTTCTTGGATTACGCTAAGAAAACATTTGGTAACCTCAGTTTTACGTAGGCCTGTGTACTTTAGAAGCATTGAAAGATTGCCTCAAAACTATAATAGTACTATTTGGTACTATATTTTTTGGGTATTACCCCTAATAAAACAAAACTGATACTATTTAATGTTGTTATTTATTTAACATTACTTCCAAATCAAGTAAAATTTTGTTTACCCTTTTATAATAAAAACATTGTTTCACTCTCATAATCACAGTGACAATCTGCATAAATTAAATTTTAAAATTTCACTCGCTGTGAACACATTAAAAATACCGTGGTCAGATTCAATTTCGATTTTTCAATTAATTTTGAAATATCGAAAACTAATTTCTACAATATCAGTGCTGATTTTAATGGTAGAATCAGATTTTAAAAAAGTAGGAATTATTTTAAGATGTGGTACCTCTAATTTGCAGCAATTATATTGATTATGCTGCATAACGAATTTGCCCAAGCATGAATTGGCACCAACATTGATTTTTGTGCCTAGTTTGAATAAAATCGGTCTAAAATTGCAAGAGTACCAACACACACACACACACACACACACAACTGCGAACCTAAAGATTCTTAGTTTGAGCCGCAGTTACTCCCGTTGCTTTTCTCTTACCGTTAACGCTAATCCCTTGTCCTCATTAGTTAAACTGACAAAGTATTATTGACGTTACACAAAAAAACATACTTTTTAAATGTATAACGACCCATTAGAAAGTGATTAAGAGGTCAGGATCGGCGCTAAGATCCCGGATGTAGATCTTACCATGATCCTCCAATAGATCATTTTCAACTAGAAATTCATTGAGTTCTAGACACAAAGTGAAAATGTTTAACCCATCTTACACTTTGAAAATTTAATATACAGGAAAAAATCTGCACATATTGGATTTTTAAACTTTCCAATTACAATAAAAATACAAAAATGAATCCTGACCGCGGTTACATTCATCACGAAAGCAAGAGTGCCAACATAGGCCAACACAAAGAAATTTAAAATTTTTAATGACCCCTCAAAAAATGGTTAATATTTCAGGATCGGCGTTTATTGTACGGTGCCAATTCTGGGTCTTACCATGATGGTAGCTCCAATAACTCATTTACCAATTGAAATGCACCAATAACTGAGTTTCAGACACAAAGGTAAAAACGTAAGCTGCTTCTCATTTGCTCCCAGACACACTGTAATATAGGGGTGAATATTTTCTTCAGTGGCAGGTTGCAAGAACGTGATGTAATTTATTATTTTATACAAGTGTTTGTTACACACACGCTTACAAGATGGCAGCTTTTGATTGATGGGACTGAAGACGGAACAGTTGGAGACGTAGAACAATCCTTTCACTTCCTTCCTGTACATTAATAACAGCAAGAATAATCTCATTAAGGTTACCACTCACTGGGTAAATTACTTTCATAGCTTAATGGGAGGTTACTTTCATACTTTCTAACTAGGTTAAAGCTAGAGTATAACAAGTTTTACATTTTACATTCAAACTATGCAAAGTATGACAAAGTTTGGTGATTACGAAAAAAAATAAGCTTCAAATTTTGATGGATCAATCCGTGCTCAGATTTCTCGAGTCAAAAATGTTTTGATGTTTTGACGTGTGCGTGTGTGTGTTTGCGCGAGCGTACACATATCACTGGCAGCCAAATCGACAGAATTCGATGACATTGAAATGTAGTTTAGTTTTTCCACATCTTAGGATAATTTTTAATTAAAAAATATCCTCCTTTTGGGTAAAAAGTACACCTGTAGAACTCGGGGAGTTACCGACAGAAGCGAAGTTTTTGTTGATAATATTTTTTTGAATTTTACAATTAGATATTCAAACTAATTAGTTTGAAGATATGTTTACAAATATTTTGTTTCGTTTAAATAAATACGAGAATAAAACAAGTTTAAGCTAGGTATTAAATATTGTTTATTGTAGCTTAAATATTTACGGTAGTTCTAGTAACAGATCAGTTGTTTTGTATTAATTTATAACGATCATCTGATTTCACTGAACAGCTGATACACAACTGAACAGATGATTTCGTTGCAGAGAATCACGAATATTTAACTAATCCTTTATAAAAACGTATTGTTTTTGACAAATTTGAATAATAAATAATGGAAAATATTTTGTAAAAAATACTATATAAAATGTAAAAAATGTCTAGTTTTTAACACTTTATAGTAAACAATTATTAAAGAGCAATTGATAAAAACAATCGGCTTAGTGGTTTCTGAAAACATTTTTTTTTTTTTTTTAACGTCCGACTCTTGTGTTTCTGAAAACATGTAGTATGAGATGTTTTCTTTTTTACATTCCAAAATAACCCCAAACTGGATGAAAGTCATTTTCTCCGCTTCAACCACGATTTCTCTCTGCAGTTACAAAATGTTTTATTCCTTATTGACCCCTGGAGAGGAATAATTTAGGGGCTGTCTAAATTATTTTGCTTGTTTGTTTTACTTTAGTAAGCTTTTATCTTCCAGCGCTTTTTCATTGGACAAACTATAATTTAATTTTATTTTGCTAATATTTCTTTTATCTCACACTGAAAAACTGTCATTTATTTCACGCAGTACGACTTATTATTTCTTTTTTGTCTCATTTATATGATAACTACGCTTGCAGCTGCAGATTAACTTAAACCGTCAAGCAAACAGTTAAGCTTAAAATCAAAAGTAACGACATAATAAAAAACGTTTATAGAAATCAGCTTAAGAAGGTATAGATTCAATGTGTTAATTATGCAATTTACTAATTTTTGTTAACAAAAAGAAATTTTTTTAGATTTTTTAAAATATTGATTCTATGAATTCAGTTCAATTTACGGTTTAACTTGTTCTTTACAGTTAAATTTTTCTTGTAACTTTAACAAAAATAATAAAATGCAATTGTTTTCTGTATTTTAATAGTTACAACTGAATTCTTGTATAATACTTTATAGTTATTGTAAATATCAGGTTCAAATTAATGAATACATCCTATTAATTTTTTAAACTTTAAATAATATATTATTAATATTAAGATCGATGAAAATTGTTTTAATTTATTTTTATAAAATGTTTTAAAAATATATCTGAGTTTCTAGCGGCGGGGTAAATATTACAGTTTATTTCCATTAGAAAATTAACTATTCGCTATCATGTATGATCCGAAACCATGTAATGAGCACCGATCCTGATCTCTAGAACACATTGATCGTGTATTACACACGTAGGCCTACAGTGTATTACAAATTTACGCATATTTATTAATTAGTTTTACTAATTTATACTACTTTTAATGCTGATTAGGCCTACAATTTTTAAATCAGTTGCATTTTTTTAAAAAAATTATGAATTTGTGGTTGAAAGAGTACATTTTGTATAATTTTTTAAAAACATTTTTTGAAGTGATATATTAAATGTCGTTACTTTTTAGAAGTTTGCTTCCATCACGTCTGTGAGACCGTTACGAGCTCTGATTATTAATCTCTAATATGATCAAACAACTAATGTAATGTTTTCTTAATGATAGCCTACTTTAACTGTTCGCAACAAAATATTTTTCTAGCAGTACGAAATATTTAATTTGTCTGTAAAAATAATGTTCACATTAGTCTTACATTCCCTGTAACACGATTAAAGATACAAATCATTCTCCCGTTTGTTTATGTTTGATATCTCTTTGCAAAAGTCTTTCACTTTTTACAATTTCTATAATTGCCTTTTAAAGATCATTGCTGTGTATCTTTAAAAGCAAAATATATGGAAAATATAAAAAAGGGCAGTATTCTCACAAAGAAAATACATTTAAAAAAACCATTCAAAACATAATTTTATCTTAACAAATATCGGAGTAATATTATTGTTTATTGGCGTTAGTGTCGTAAAGAATAGGTTCAATATACGAGGTGTGTTTAGAAAGTAACGAGAATTTTTAAATTTCGCGGGCTTGGAGAGTCTGATTGTCAAACATTTTTTTTATTATGTTGGTATACATGCCCTTGAAGTATGATAAAACTTTCAGCTGTTTTCATTGTTGACTTTGTCTGTAACAGACACTAAGGTTAGACGTGTTTTTATGAGCTCGGCGATTTTCGTTTGTTAAAAGAAATGGATCAAAGAATTTGTATCAAATTTTGCGTAAAAAATGGAATAAAGTGTAACAAAGTGTGTGAAATGTTAACAAAGGCCTATGGCGAGTCGGCTATGAGTAAAGCAAGGGTTTACGAGTGGTATAAGCATTTCCAAAAAGGCCGTGAAGACGTTGAAGATGACGAACGCCCTGGACGCCCCAGCACATCAACAACCGATAAAAACGTGGAAAAAGTGAAAGAAATGGTTATGAACAATCGCCGAATCACAATTAGAGAGGTTGCTGATGATGTTGGCATATCGATTGGATCATGTCATGACATTGTTTCCAATGTTTTGTGTATGAAACGCGTGGCTGCAAAATTTGTTGAATTTTGAACAAAAACAGCGGCGAATGGAAGTTGCTCAGGAGTCACTAAATGAAGTCAACGACGATGCAGAATTACTGGAACGTATTATAACAGGTGACGAATCATACGTTTACAGATATGACGTCGAAACTAAGGCTCCAATCATCCCAGTGGAGGCATTCTGGCTAGCCAAGACCGAAAAAGGCTCGACAAGTGCGGTCGAACGTGAAGGTTATGCTCACTGTGTTCTTCGATATTAATGGCATAGTGCATCATGAATTCCTGCCACCAGGTGAAACGGTCAATAAGGAGTACTACCTAAAAGTTCATCGCCATTTGCGTGAAGCAATCCGAAAAAAACGCCCGGATCTGTGGAAAAACAATTTATGGATTTTGCACCACGACAGTGCACCAGCTCACACTTCATTGCTTGTTCATGAATTTTTGGCCAAAAACAGTAATGTAACGATGCCCCAGCCTCCATATTCGCCAGACGTGGCTCCGTGTGACTTTTTCCTATTTGCAAAAATAAAGAGAACCTTAAAGGGCCGTCGTTTTACAGCCGTAGATGACATTAAAAGCGCATCGGTGAATGAACTAAAGGCTATCTCAAAGATCGAGTTTGAGAAGTGTTTCGAGGATTGGAAGAGGCACTGGCACAAGTGCATAATCTCCAATTGGGACTATTTTGAAGGCGAAAACATCAATGTAGAAAAATAAATAAATATTTTGTTCAAAAAATTAAAATTCTCGTTACTTTCTGAACACACCTCGTACTTTTAATTTAATTGTTGCAGTCGTAGTAAACATTTTAAACACGAACTTTGTACTTAAAGGTTTACAAGTCGTAAATTTGTATTGTGTTAATTTATGCTCGCTTTTACATGATACGTAGTCCAGCGAGAACACCAGAGGCATGAAAGTCAAAAGAACCTATTAACGGAAAAAACATCTGTTCACCATTTTAAAGTGAAAATTGTTATTATAACAAATAAATTAAACACTGTCCGAAGTGAAGACACTTCTATAACCAATAATCTTCTCGCAAACGTAATGTAAGCGAATTTCCAACCGTATTTTGTATCTTACAAATTTTTAAAATATACTTTGCACAGATATGCAGATTTTAAAGTTGATTGCTATGGTGAAATACGAATTTCAATAAGTGTTCCATAACAAAAGTTACATTTAAAAATAAATGTTTCCAATTTCGAGACGGTTGAATGGTTTTTTCCTGAAAAACAAGCTATTATTAAAATTTGTATTAACTCGGCTTTGAAAATCATCCTGTAAATATAAAATTGAATAATAAAGACGAGTGTTGCTATTAAATTCAAAAATTTAATCAAAATGATTACGAAGAGTTTTTGAATTTTTTTTTGTATGTAAAACATTTCAAGAAACAATATTCCTCTTTTGTTTAGAAGAACAAAAAAAGGACGATTAAAAGACATTTTAGACAAAGTACATCAGTATAAGAATTTATTTTACCGTCTTCTTTTATCGCTTTTCGTGTTCTATGAAACAAATAAACTTAATTTTAAAAGAATCTGTTTAAGTTTGAAGTGCATTTTGTAAATTATTCCGCCCCCGCCCGCTCAGTTTGTTAAGTAAGTTAAATCCACAATTTCGCATTCTGCACAAGCACCGGTGTTAAGCTGTACTCGGTATTGAGCGGCTCTAGTCACGTTCAACAACTAACTCGCTTAGTAAGGTAGGCTATTGTCATGTACTTGTACTCAACTAACCAGGTTATGTACTGGACAAAGTACGCAATTTATTATTACGTAAGCCTACACAACAAAGTAACAAGATTTATTCTTAAAATTCTAGTTTTTCATACTTAAATTATATCTAATTAAACTTTTTATTATTTCTATACGTTTTTTTAACCAAAATTCTACTGAAAATAGCGAAATGTTGAACCATCGACTGTTTGTTTTTATTTTTTTTTAATAGCTTCATTTTGGTTTCTTCAATTGAAATTTGGGGATGAAATATCGGTATATCGCTACAGTTATTCTGTATATCTAATCCCGCAGGGTGCAGATTAGCTGCACCTATTGAGAGGATTTAGACGTTCCTCGCGGTACCCGAGTCTAACACTTACACTTACAACACTACACTTACGACTTAACACTTTACACTCACACTTTACAAGCCGCCTCGGTGGCCTAGTTGATAGCGTATTGGGCTTTCATCCCGAGTACCCTGGTTCGATTCCCCGGCCAGGGCTTGGCATTTTCATACGCTATAAAATCATCCCGTCGTCTGTATTAGCCCAAGTGTGTACAATAGTCGGACGTTAAACAAAAAAAAAAAAAAAAAAAAAAAAAAACACACACTTACATTTAGGGAGGCCTCAATGTGCTTTTCGCCATAAAAAAAACAAACTATATCTAATTTCATCTTCCTATCCCTTAGGGCCTATTATCGTCAAGTCGCTGTGTAACGTTTTCCAGAATAGCCCATTTCAAACCTCTCATCGAAACAGATAAAAAAATATTTTCGCTCCTTTTATGACGATTTACTTGAATAAAAAATATCGTATTCTTAGTTTAGTTACACGCAGTCTATTTTGAGCCATGTCATGAAACTTTTGCGCAAAAAATATATTTTTACATAGTTTGCAGCTGAAAATTTTCTGCATATTAAATTTCAGCTTTCTGTATTTATGGCCATTTAGATATTACCTACTGAAGATTTTTTGATTGCCCTCTTTTAGGCCTACCATACTAAATTTTTCTGTTTTCACTTCGTGTATTTTCAAAATTTTCCGAATTTCAGTTATTTCATGCTCATTCATATTAGACATCATTTAATTAGATCAAATTTCAATTAGAGAAGTTTTCGCCATACAGTTTTTTTTAATTTGCTTTATTTTATGCCTACCGTACCAAAATTTCTATTTACTTTTTATGACCCTGTCTAATTTTTTTTAGTTAATGGAAATTTTTGTAGGAAAATAAAATATCGCACCCGTATTTTATGGCGTGCAAACCAAGTTTCAGCTTTTTATGTTTAATTGTCGCCAAGATATTTTCTCGTTTTACTTTTTTCAAAATAGCTCTTATCTTGGACCATCAAAGCATTTTTGAAAAAAAAATACATGCTTTAAAACTAGGATGAAATTCTATAGCAACGATTAAGACACTAACTTAATCTTGTGAAGGATGAAGGGGAAATAATTTGGAAGGAAATTAGCAGAGCAAGAGTCTGCAAGCACCTTAATAACGAACTGAGAAGTTACCAATTAGAAGTGGAGGAGCCAGCCACTTGGAATCCTCTCCAAATCCTAGATTGTATGAAGCGACTACGGCTGGACAGTATACAAGCATTTCAGGGATGTAGAAAGAGGGTATAATTAATGTACAAATTTCGTAGTGCAATATTATTCCTAGAAATTCATTCATTCATTATGACGTTCTAGTTCTCGTAATTTTGGTCCGATTTAATTAAAACTTTGCTCAAAAATTGATTTTGATAATAGCTTGAACAATACCGTTACTTTTTTTAAATATCGGTTAAAACGTGCAGCGACGTTGTCCGATGCCTAGATTTCACTCTTTCCGATCTTCCCATTGTCCGATTTGTAAATTTCGCTCAGTCATCTCTTCCTTGCCCTTTTTAAGATCGGCACCCACTCCATTGCTTGTTTGGCACGTTTGGCTCATCCGTTGGTCATGGCCGTACCAAATTAACTGACTCCTCTCAATATCCTTTATAATCGTGTCCTCTATTCCCATCTGTTGACGAATTACCTCATTTCTTATTCTTTGGACTCTCGATATCCTAGCAGATCTTTTCAAAGCGTCCATTTCTACAGCCTCTATCCTTTTCTTGGTTTTTTCTTTAATTCTCCACGTCTCAGTTCCATATATTAAAAAACTCTTAATAATCTCATTATATATATATTGAGCTTTTGTGATCTTGTTATATTCTTACTCCATAATACGCCGTTTAAGCATCCTATTATTTTCCTTGTTTCTCTTATTCTCGATCTTATTTCGTTTTCGTCCGTACCGCTTTTATCGAACTTTACGCCCAAATATCTATACTCTTCACATGGTTGTATGTCCTCCGTAAAGTCAATGTCTAGACTACTCATTTTGTCATCTATACATAAATATTTTGTTTTTCCTGTGTTCATACGTAATCCCCACTCTTCATATATTTCTTTTAACTTACGCGTCATGTATTGTAGATCTTCTTTGTCTCCTGCAATTATAGCTTGGTCATCTGCAAAATGTTAAGTGTAAATCATCGAATTGTTTAAAGGTACTCCCATCCCGGAGCACTTTCGTTTCCACTGCAAGAGAGCGTATTTTATATAAATTTTAAATAGAGTGGGTGTTATGGAGCAGCCCTGTCGTAATAGCCTAACTATAAATATTTATAGTTATGTAAATATCGTTACTTACATAACTTTTTTTCATAAGCGTTTTTGAAAATCTGATTTAGTAGTTATAATTAGTGCACAAACTAAAATTTAAAATCATATTAAAAATTAATTTGAAAATTTTAAATGTTAAGAAATAAAATATTTTTAAAAATAAGATAAAACAAAATGGTGATATTATTTTTTCGAAATTTGCTTCCACATTTTCGTGGACACATTAGTCGATGTGACTTAGACACATCGACAACCGAGCACTCACGAAATATTTAACACTGTGGCGAGAGAAACAATTTAAAATGTTAAATAATTTTAAACTTTGCATAAAATTGTCGACATTATTAAATTTTAATTTTAACTACATTTTAAATTAAATTCTTTAAAAAGCATTAAGCTTAAAAGTGTTTCAGCACTTAAGCAATATTTATATGTCGCTATGTTTTTGAAAATTCAAGAAAAGCTTATTATTTCTAATTTATTCCCAAACTTTTACGAAAAAATACATAATTTTTGTTGTGAAATAAATTTTGTAAACTACTAAAACTTGAGTACATTTGAGACAATTTTTCTGATTTTTTTAATACCGTCTGAAACGGTTTTTTCTCGATTCACAAGCCTATAAGTTTTGTTCGTAGTTTCAAGTACTTTTGAGCTAAATTCGACTATAACTTTGAAAAAAACGAATAATATATTTTTAATTTTTAAGTGTTTTTTAAAATTCAAATTGTTTAAAAATTACATGAGTTTAGGTCTGGATCACGCTTTAGGTTTCCATAAGTTTTTAGAAAATGTTTCAACGTTTCACAATTTAATGAAAGTTATTTGTATTTTTAATTTCCATTATTAGAAAGGAAACATCTCTCTTACGTTCTTTCTTAAATTTTCAACAATCTGCCATTTTTTCAACTTTTCACTTGTGGAAATGCAAGCGTATTTGTAATTCCTGCGAAAACAAAATGGTAGACTCTAAAAAGACAGAAAAAATGAAACAAAAAGAAAATAATACAGTAAGTAGTAGGCTACACAAAATGAAAATTAATGTTTGAGACAAAGAAATATAAATTTAACTGTTATTTTTAAAATTACAAATAATGTTTGCAAATTATAACCAATTTATTTAGAAGGCGCTGGGAATTTCAGATTTTATTTAAAGAGGCGTCCCGCGTAAAGCTCCGGTTAAGGGGGTTTTAACATGAAGGTGTTCATACTGTATCCAAGGGGATTTAGCTGATTTGCATTTAAGGGGCTTTACATGGCAAATGTAATATGGAAATTTAAATAAGATGACAAAACACAAATGAATGGTGCAAAAAACTGTACAATATTTATCACAATCAGGTAACTAAGAAAATTAGAATATGCTAATACAAAAAACAGTAATAAACCAACATATTTTTAAAAATATTCTTTCCTTTGATATTTTTTTTTATTTTAACATTCAACTACGTGAATTTAATTTAAACATATTTGATGTATTATTTCTAATAATAGAAAAAAATCGATTAAAATATAATTACAGTTTATAATAGGTCAATATTTCAAAATTACAACAAAGTTCTGAAGACGTTCTGGACAACGTTGAATAAAAAGTAAACTTCATTAAAGGTTAACGACAGATCTAAAAACATTCTTCGAATTTAAAATATTCGTTATTGAAATTCCTTTATGGTTGATATATCGCCGAGGTCTTCTCGATCTCTCCGCTCTGCCCATAACTTATCGATCCAAAGCTTTCAAGTTAAAATTACGGTAGGCCCTTTTACCTCTAATCACATTGTCTTTTCAACCCTTCCCTCTCTCATATTGTTAGCCGTACATAGAACTGGAGTGACTTAACGTAATTGTGTTTGTTAGAATGAAATCCAGATTGTAACTGACTAATGCAGTATTAATGGTTTTTAAAAAACACGTTCGCTATCAGAGTGTCTTGGTAAGCTCTGTTTGACTGAACGTTTCACTGTCAATATAAAGAATAAAAAGGCGTAGACATCCACATTACCAGCTCCCGACTGCATGTTTGTTATATTTCACAAATTGAACTAAATTTGGCAACGGAATCTGTTCTGAAATTTAAAATCAGTACAAATTTTGGCTCCTTGTATTACACACATCACAGATTGTACATCTATGCTAACGGCCACAGATTGATAGGGAGCTACATACGTGTATTTCAGTCGCACCGGCGATGCTCACATCCTGTGCAATACCAAGACTTCACTGGTAATACAAATCTTCTTTTGAGGAAAGGAATTGTTCCCATTTTGTAGTAACAACCCGTTTTTGGTATTTTACGGAATGGAAAAGATCCTCTACACTAGATCGGCAGAACAAATTTGACGGTCATAAAAAGAATTTGGTTGACAGTCCGGTTAGGACTTAAAATTCTACAATTATGAAAACGTAAACTGTGTCAGGAAAAATGTTTGATTACAGGGATGAAAATTGTAAGTCTCTATGAAGGAGTCTTAGCGTGCCGACTTCGTAAAGAGCAAGGGAAGATTGCAGCGCACTTGGTAGTCTTTAATTTTCAAGAAGAGTAGAAAGATCCTTCTTGCATTTACTTGAGAGCGAATCAACGAACATCTTGGAAACAATACTCAAGTTGGTTAAATGATTTAGATATAGGCCTCACAGTCATAAAAAATGCATGAATAATTTCGATACATGGACAAATTAATCAGTTGTGTTAATACAATTGCAAGTAGTACGATTAACTTTTGGATGTCGTCTTTGCATACTTTTTTGTTACATGTATTAATTAATTAAACTGTAATAAAATAAATTGATTCATTGAAGTGTAGTCGATGGTTACTTTTCAACCTAAATGTAGGCTATTAGATAATAACTACAGATTAATATCTGTAAAAAAAATAAAAAAGAAAAAGATTAGGTTTGGTTAGGTTAGGTTAGGTTAGATTGGGTTAGGTTATTGGTTAGGTTAGGTTAGGTTAGGATATGGTTATGGTTATGTTAGGTTAGGTTAGCTTATGTTAGGTTAGGTTGTTCACAATTATAAAAATATAATTTTTTATAACGATATTTTATCATTATATTTTTTAAATAAGAGAAGCACTACAATTACAGATTTCCTCTCTCTTAGCTTTAAACTAGAATGACTGAAAATTTGACGAAGCAGTACTAAAAGTGGTTTTATTTGGAACGAAAACCTTTGTTAGATAAACGTCATGTACAGCTGTGTGTCTAACAGTGGCGTCACGAGTGTATATAAACTGTATGCGAACTTTTTAGATGAAAAATTTCAAGTGAATCGGAAAAGATGTTCTTTTTTTAATTTACAACCTGAAAAAAGCGTATGTTTTGAACGAGCTTCAACACTGACCTTCAAACACTGAAATATTAATATTATTAATATCTGTAACAAAAGTGACTCGGGTCATAAGATTCCACCATTGAAAAAAGTTGCGCAAAAATAGAATATATTACATTATCTTCTTTAGCGTCAAGAATAGATGTTCTTTACACAGAGTGAAATACACGCCATGTAAAATAATATTAAGAATAGTCCACATATTTGTTTAATGTTTATACTCTTGTGTATACGAGGTGTGTTCAGAAAATAACGAGAATTTTTAAATTTCGCGTGCTTGGAGAGTCCGATTGTCAAACATTTTTTTTATTTTGTTGGTATACATGCCCTTGAAGTACGATAAAACTTTCAGCTGTTTTCATTGTTAACTTTGTCCGTGACAGCCAATAAGGTTAGACGTGTTTTTTATGAGGTCGGCGATTTTCGTTTGTTAAAAGAAATGGATCAAAGAATTTGTATCAAATTTTGTGTAAAAAACGGAATAAAGTGTAACAAAGTGTGTGAAATATTAACAAAAGCCTATGGTGAGTCTGTTATGAGTAAAGCAAGAGTTTACGAGTGGTATAAGCGTTTCCAAGAAGGCCGTTGAAGATGACGAACGCCCTGGACATACCAACACATCAACAACCGATGAAAACGTGGAAAAAGTGAAAGACATGGTTATGAACAATCGCCGAATCACAATTAGAGAGGTCGCTGATGATGTTGGCATATCGATTGGATCACGTCATGACATTGTTTCCAATGTTTTGTGTATGAAATGCGAGGCAGCAAAATTCGTTCCAAAATTGTTGAATTTTGAACAAAAACAGCGGCGAATGGAAGTTGCTCAGGAGTCACTAAATGAAGTCAAAAACGATGCAGAATTAATGAAACGTTAATACGTTTCACTCGTTTATATACACTCAAACTTTGATTATAAATTGAACTAAATTTGGCAACGGAATCTGTTCTGAAACTGAAAATCAGTACAAATTTTGGCGTCACGTACATCTACGCAAGATCTACGATTACGCGTATTACGCGTATTACACGTATTACGCGAGATCTACGATGTATGTTGAAATTACTATAATGAATTAATAGGTTCTAATGAACAGGTGACGAAACATGGATTTACGGATATGACGTCGAAACTAAGGCTCCAATAATCCCAGTGGTGGCATTCTGACTCGCCAAGACCGAAAAAGGCTCGACAAGTGCGGTCGAACGTAAACGTTATGCTCACTGTGTTCTTCGATATTAATGGCATAGTGCATCATGAATTCCTGCCACCAGGTGAAAAAGTCAATAAGGAGTAATATCTACAAGTTCAATGCCGTTTGCGTGAAGCAATCCGAAAAAAACGCCCGGATCTGTGGAAAAAAAACTCATAGCTTTTGCACCACGGTAGTGCACCAGCTCACACTTCATTGCTTGTTCGTGAATTTTTTGCCAAAAACAGTACTGTAACGATGCCCCAGCCTCCATATTCGCCAGACGTGACTCCGTGTGACTTTTTCTGTTTCCAAATATAAAGAGAACCTTAAAGGGCCGTCGTTTTACAGCCGTAGATGCCATTAAAAGCGCATCGCTGAAAGAACTAAAGGCTATCTCAAAGATTGAGTTTGAGAAGTGTTTCGAGGATTGGAAGAAGCGCCGGCACAAGTGCATAATCTTCAATGGGGACTATTTTGAAGGCGACAACATCAATGTAGAAGAATAAATAAATATTTTGTTCAAAAAATTAAAATTCTCGTTACTTTCGGAACACATCTCGTATAACTTCATTCAATGAATTTTCTTCTAATCGTTATTTGCTTTCACAAATGAAATGATTGACGGAAAAATATAAAATGATCGAGAGAATCAAGGTTTCTGTTTCAATCTGACCGTTCTCTATTTGGTTTGTGTGTTTGTTTATTTGTTACGCAGTTTTGGTCAAACGCATTAACCGATTGTTTTGAAATTTGATACAAATTTACTTTGTATAAAGCAAAAATGATGTATTGAAAATTTTCCCATATTTATTTCAGTTTCAATATGGCGACCTCTGATTTAAAGATGATGATTGTACGCAGTTTTGGACAAATGAATTGACCGATTGTTTTGAAATTTAGTAAGAACGTAACTTGTACAAAGTATGTACGATGTATGTGTAAGATTGTTTCCCGCTTATTTCCGTTTCAATATGGCGGCCTCTGATTTACAATGACGAGTGTACGCAGTTTTAGCTATAGGCGTTAACCGATTGTTTTCACATTTGGTACTAAGCTCTCTTGTATAAAGCCTAGTGATGTATGTGTAACATTTTCCTATTTACTTCCGTTTCAAGATGGAGGCTTTTGTTTTTGGTCAAACCCATTGGCCAATTGTTTTGAAATTTGTTGAGGTACCTTGTATAAAACCAGAAATACTTATGTGTTAGATTTTTTCCCAATTACTTCCGTTTCAAAATTTCAGGTTCTGGTTTTACGATGAAAGTGTAGTTGTTGGTTATTTCCTGTATTACTGGCTGAACGACAAAACCTATCGTAATATTTAGCGCTTTATGGAGAAAGATCATACAATTTACGATTAAGTTGGTTCAATAAATTTCTTTGCAAATATTATAGTTACCGGTTAAATTGGCACAGTAGATTAGTAGCTTTTTTTTGGTGTTTAACGTACGACTATTGTGCACACTTGGGCAAATGCAGATGATGGGATGATTTATAGCGTATGAAAATGCCAAACCCTGGCCGGGAATCGAACCCAGGTCCTCGGGGTGAAAGCCCAGTACGCTATCAACTAGGCCACCGAGGCGGCTTAGATTAGTAGCACTCTGTATATTAATATATTGCGAGATCTACTGTTCTTTGAATTAATAGGTTATAATTCAACCTTACCTAACCTAACCGAACCTAACCTAACCTGACCTAACCTGACCTAACCTAACCCAACCTAACGTAACCCAACCCAACCTAACGTAACCCAACCCAACCTAACCTAACCTAACCTAACCCAACCTCACCTAACCCAACCTAACCTAATCTCACCTAACCCAACCTAGCCTAACCTAACCCAACCTAACCGTAACCCAACCTATCCCCGCTACCTTAAGAACTGAGTTACGGATGTCCTTGACGTTTAGGAAAGTTCATAGGAAACTAAACTTGGTGACGCAACTCCGCGGTCACTACCACAGTAAGTATGAGCCCTTATAATCCTATAAAACCAAGTGACCGTTCTTGTGTAACGGACCTAAAAAGGCATTGTTTATGCGATTGGGAATATTGCACTATAATTATTTTTCATCCAAAGAAAATTAATCGTCTTATGTACAATATATCCAGCAGTGAGCTAGTTATTAAACATTTTTTCATCATTTCATATTACGTAAAACAATATCAAATTTATTTGGTTTATTTAGAACTACAAATGTATCAGATAATATTTAAAATCCTTTCAAATTTTTTTAATGAAATTTCTATTTATTATTTTGTTTATTTCTCACAATTTTAATACCTAATTAAACACAATTTGTATAAACAAATTATTAAAAAAATACTGTTATTTCCGTCTATAGCTACACCATAAGCAAACCCCATCAAACCGGTTTGATTCAAGATTACAAAATAATTTCTTCACTTCTCTTCGAGTGTCTTGTAGACACTCTATTTAACTTGAACATTTGGTTGAAGAGAAGTTTATCCTGTTGCGTACTAAGAAAAGCACATTTGTTTAATGTCGTCAAAGATTCAACCCAATTTGGTCCTAAAATACTCGCTAATTTGAAAATTCCTGTTCAAACATTTTTGTAAACCAAAGAGGAAATATGTGATAATCGATTAAATCTATTAAATCTATTTCTTACAATAGGTTCTAAAGATATTTTATCGAACTTCGATCGTACGTATAAAATTATTTAAATTTAAGAAAATTTAAAAAAAACGAATGCGACTACAAAAGTTGTAGAAAACAATGAACCCTAACTGCATTCCATGTCAATAATAGTTTTATTATAACCTAAATTGTAATAACTAATTTAAAGTTTTCATTCTTTATTAAAAATTTAACAAAATCTGTTAAATTGGTTTGGAGAAATTGGGCTTCTTGTATTTCTTCTTTGATGTAATCATTGAATATAAACATACTAGATAATCCATATGAGAGCTTTGTGAGCGCTCGCTGCTGGTTGCATCTTGTGGCAAAATGTTCAACTACAGTTGTTTAACTGTAGTTTAAAATAGTACTGTCTATTTTCTTAAACGTCTCCTGTCTTGCAGTGTTCGTAGTGACAGATAGTTCAATTACTTGGAATTTAGCCTCTGATAGCCAGCCTGCTTTTTATAATTGTAGTCCGTTTGTATTCCGTGATGTAGTATACTTCGCCATACAATTTATTTTTAATGCAAATGAGGTTAAAAACCTTATTTAATAGGTTAAAACACATCCAATGAGGATAAAACTTATAACCGGTTAACATACCCACTAAGAAAATTGAAGAGCAGACATTTAAATATTTTTCATCTAACATTATTTTGCTGCTATGCGTTCTACAACATTACAAAATATGTTTAGCATATTTGAATCGGTTTCAATAATCGTTTCAAAGAAGCTCATTTGTTCGATTTCAAAAGACTAGTGTTTTAATATTTTTATATGCAATTTTCCATGTAAGTTTTTTACGATAAAATTTAATGTTTTAAGATTTAACGGCAAATATCTACAATTACGGTGTAAAATATCGGTTTTTCAAAAGACATGTAGTTAAAAACAATTAATAATTAAGATTATTACCTATTAACAATAAAATGTTCTTATAAAAAAGTAGTGGAATTATAGAGAGTTAAAAATGTAAGATAACTTCAAGCACAGCAAACAATGCATTTTTAATGGTTTGTAATTTTAACCGTTTACATGCTTTTATCATTAATAATCACAGAGTGTATAATGGTGTACTTTAAAGGTAATGCGCAATTATAGAGGGAGCCTGCTGTAGGAAGCCAATCCTGGATGCAGGAGGAAAGGAAATGACTCGGAATGACGTGAACACTTGTAGGGGGACGAAATCACAGTGACGTCCCCTCTGGGAGGACGTTCTTTCAAGACGTTTATCCGTTTATGTATACATTTGTTTTCTTTATTACTTTTAATACATATTTTTTATTTGTTCCTTCTTCGAAAATTCCAGCTAAGGAAATATTAATGTTTTTAAAACATTTTTGTATTCAATTTGCGTTTTTTATATAAACGCTGCTCACCTAATGCTCACCGTTAGCACGTACAGAATAATGTATTCATTTAAAAATTTCAAACAAATGTAAGTCTCCGAAATTTCAATAAATGTTGTCAATAGAGTCTAGAGTCTATAATGCTTCACTGGTAATTTTGGCGACCCATAAAGTTTGGAGGAATACATTTAGTATAGAGGTAGCTGAAAGTATGAATCAAATGATCGGGGTCTAAAATAGAATGATTTTTAAATGACTAGGAAACTATAAAGGTAGGAAGTTATTCTTTTTATATTCTTCTTCTTTTCTGCTAGGATTATTGTCACTATGTTCAATATAATGATCTGCCTTCCCTAGCTTCGTCAATTCTACTTTCGTTTGACGCGTTTCGGAGAACCTCCATCTTCAAAAACTATATCTATACTCTATAGGAAGTTATTATTTACCTTTCATTTATAGTATTAATCAAGTGAGTATATTATAATAAAAAGTTTCGAATTAGATCTGAAATATCTAAGAGATTAAGAAGTAGAAATATGGTAGGCAAATAAGTATGTTTGCTTAAAACTTTTAATTTTTCAACAATTTCGCTACAAAATTTAAAATGGAGTAATTCTGAACGAGTTTATTTTTCAACAAATATTAAACAGATCTTTATATAAGACTGGTAATAATTTCACATTCATTAATTCAGTGAAGTAACTTATTAGAGTAGAATATATTATACCGTTGAATACATTTTGCATACATTGCTTTAATAGTTGAAAACAATTATCCTCGAAATATATTCCACTGCGCGTATAAAGCTTATAATACAATTTGAGCGACGATGAACGACAGAAGCAAAATTACGGCGTTAGCATTCTCTCTTGCTCTTGGGTTTACTTTAGTAACTTGGGGGGCGTGGCCTCTCGACTCAACGGGAGTTGTAATCATCTGTCTTGCTGGTGCTGCAAAGAATACCTTATTTACCTTACCGTTTCGCGCATTTCTGTATGAATATAAATTATGCAGCTTCTGCCTGCATAATTTTTGTAATTTTCTTCCTACATAGTTTTTGTAATTATTGAAACTCTTCTAATTACAAAGACTTTGAGAAACGGTTCTATAGGTAGAAATTTGAAAACAGTGAAATACGTTACCTACCTCGCTTTGTTTGTTCTGTCTTTATTTGTTTTGTAGTTTTCATTTTCATTTTTGGTATTTGTAGCAACATTTTCCGTTTCAATATTTTCCGTTTATTTTTGCTTTCTAATAACATATTAACAAGTTCAAAGAATCGGGTCAGTAATATAATAAAAGGAAAGTTATAAGAACGGACATGGAGTGAAGTGTGCGTTACGGTGCCCCGCTACGGTAACCGTAAACATCAATTCGTAGGTTTCTTGGCTCAATTTTATCATTCATTTTAGGTTATCAAGACTAGTATGATCTAACCAAACTAACATTTTATGCGCGGAAATAAAAATATTTTACACTTTTTCTGGTTTTCCAACTTTTTAAACGTGTAAATCTGTTCTCAAGCAGCAAAAATAAGAAATACTTCAGTAAGGAACAAAATTGCATGCTACTGCCAAATAGTCGACAGCCAATTACATCATTCCTCTTTCGTTGAAATTAAGAACTATAAATTTGGCACAAAGATATAAGTAATTATCTGCTATATCTGTAAAAATGTCGGTCCCATCGGCTAAAATAACAGTTAACGGATGAAAATGTGTGTGTGTGTGTGTGTGTGTGTGTGTGTGTGTGTGTGTGTGTGTGTGTCTGTGTGTGTATACACGTTCATAAAATAAAGTTTAATTATCAAAAACGTAGGCTAACTCTCGTTAAAATGAAATTTATTTCTTTAAGCTATTTTAATGGCTGTTTGGTAGGTTGTTAATTTTAGAAGCGATTGAAAACATAATAAAATTAGGCATTTTTTTGACGCTTGAATTAAGTCGATTGTTTATGGAAATGTATGTTTAGGCTACTGTAAAAATGTTATGTTGTGGTTTTCAACCACTACCTTGAAATTTATTGGCCGAGGCATTTGATTTTTTTACAGGTAGGCCTGTATCAGATGATTGCTTACATCCTGATAAAAATTTCAAGTTCCTACCTTCAAGGAAGGCTTTTTTTGTGTGTTTAACGTCCGACTATTGTGCACACTTGGGCTAAGCAGACGGTGGATGATTTATAGCGTAGGCCTATGAAAATGCCAAGCCCTGGCCGGGAATCAAACCAGGGTCCTCGAGGTGAAAGCCTATTACGCTATCAACTAGGCCACCGAGGACGCTGCGAGGAAGGTGAAATGAACATTAAAATTATTCTTAAGAATTTATTAGTCGCATATTTTTGTTGTTAAAAATTACAAGTAAAATCTAAAGGCCTGTTTTAATAACAGGCGCCTCCTCAATAGTATCGCTGCAGTAACAGAAATGAGTTGCCATAAAATAACGGAATACAATCTTACGGACTTAGCATAGTAACATCTCATAGTCCTAAATGAACATTTAATAATATAATTTATTAAGAAAATAGGCCTACGTTTCATTGTCCAATAAAAATACAAAACTGTGACCACTTTAAATTTTATAACTTTTTTTTATTTTTCACTATTTGTTTTGAAAATATAATTTTATTTTGAGATTTGAAAAATCGAAGTTGAAAATTTTGTGTATAAGTAGGTTATTTTAAATTTAAAAATACATTCAATGTTGTAAACGTTTATTTTAAAACGATTATGATAATGATTAAATCATATTTCAACCGGTTAGGTAATAAAATGTTTCACGTTTATACAAAGCAATAATTTATTAGCAAACTTCCATTGAAAAAATGAGCTACTGTTCCAATATCCATCATTGTAAAGATCCAACAATGGTTGGCCATCTTGGTAAGAACCAGAATCGGGACCTTGAAATCAGATGCGATCCTCATCTCTAGGTCACTTTTGAGGGGTACATTTTAACACACACACACACACACACACACACACACACACACACACACACACACACACACACACACACACACACACACACACACACACACACACACACACACACACACACACACACACACACACACACACACACACACACACACACACACACACACACACACACACACACACACACACACACACACACACACACACACACACACACACACACACACACACACACACACACACACACACACACACACACACACACACACACACACACACACACACACACACACACACACACACACACACACACACACACACACACACACACACACACACACACACACACACACACACACACATGTATGGTCAAGTTGGTCCAGTAAGATTTTTCGTAAATATTACTGTCAGCGGTTTTTAATTGGCTGTAAAGCAACAAGCGCTGTCGTGGAGTACTCTGTGTATTAATGAAAAACATACTGCGAGTTCTACTGTTCGTTGAACTATTAGTAATTAGTTTTAAAGTTTTACTAAGTACACGTCACAGTTAAGCCTTTGTACGACGCAAAAAGCTTCTAATGCGCTTTATATCTGGAAACTGCAGCGAGCTGAGACGGCACGTCGCCTAAATGTGCAAGCGGAAGACCTTAAGCCGCGAATATTTTTAAAACTCTCTGCTACGTTTACAGAATGGTAATTACTTCAGAGTTATATCATAGCTTTAATATCACTTTTTGTTCCTCCTTTCTTATTTCTTGTTGTAAAACGGCAAGATTTTTTTAATTGCTTTTCTTATGCTCAAGTACGCATCTAATTAATTAAATTGCATTATTAATTTTAATTAAATTGCATTAATTTGCGTTAAAAACAAACATGTATTTATTAAAGTAAATAATCAATAATTTTGACCGCTTCTTTATTATGATTGTTTATATCGATTTATAATGCTTTATCTGTATAAAATTACAGTAATTTGATATTTTTTTATTATGAAACTTCCTATTTCCTCTTCCACTCATTTTCATAATTTATTTATTTCATCGCTAACATTGTTAACTCGAGCCGTTTCGGTGGCCTAGCGTACTAGCCTTTTACCCCGAGGACCCGGGTTCGATTCCCGGCCAGGGCTTCGCATTTTCATACGCTATAAATCATCCCATCGTCTGCATTAGCCCAAGTGTGCACAATAGTCGGATGTTAAACACAAAAAAAATTCATCGTTAACAGTCAATAATATTTTTAGCGGATTTTAATTGGAAAATGAGATTCTGGTAAAACCCAATTATGGTAAAACCCAGACAAGGAAACTTGATATGACTAACTTCTAAGTCACTTTTTGAGTATAGTTAAAAATTAGTGTAGATCGTGTACTCTATGGCATATATATATATATATATATATATATATATATATATATATATATATATATATATATGTCAGAGTCAAGCACTTCAAATATCTGGGAGAAATTCTTGAACCCACAGGTGGCGAGAAGGCTGCGTAAAGGGTTCGGCTGCTGAGAATGAAGAGGGCTCTTGGTATAACGCGTGATATCTACAATAAGAGATGTATGTCGACGCACACAAAAATCAGACACTACAACACAGTCATAAAACCGGAGGTATTATATGCAAACGGGACGCTAGCACTCCACAAAAAAGCTACCATGGAGGATATTTTGAAGGAAGAACGCAAAATCTTGAGGAAGATCCTTGGCCCTTCCAGATTAACAGAAGATGGATACAGGTTGCACTCCCGGAAGACCACAGAGAAGATATTGAACCTGGCAGCAGATATCAGAAGAAGGAGGCTTCGGCTCTATGGACATATCAGTAGACTCCCAACAACGAGACTTGCCAACAGAATCCTTAAGTATATACAAGGAGTCAAATCAACAACGTCGTGGATCGCACAAGTCAGAATAGACCTACATGACGCAGAAATAGACTCAACAGACGTTGAAGACAGGCAGGCATACAGGAGAAAGATGCTCGGTTGGAAGGTCCCAGAGAATGAAATCCCAAAGAGAGCAGAGGTAAAATGGACGGAGGAGCGGAAGAGGATCCATGGGGACAGGATGAGGGAGGTGTGGAGGATTAGAAGGAACAAGACATGCGTTGGAGTGCTTTGCGTGATCCAACAGAGTCTATACGCAAATAATAATATATAATAATAATAATAATAATAATATATATATATATATATATATATATATATATATATATATATATATATATATATTAGTGGCGTATTTTAAGTGAGTGTTACTCTACTACATTTAAACTACACGCATAGGCCTATTTATTGAAATTTGCAAATCAAAACAACTTTACTTAAATAAATGAATTACCTTGAATTTATCACAAAAAGTTATAGTAAAATAATAGTCACTGTCAGATTTTAACAATTTACAGAAGAAACTGAAAACGTTGTCTACAAACTAATACTGTTACTATTATCTTTTTAATTTATTTGTCTATTAATTAAAAGAAAAATGCAATAAAGTACAGATAGCTGATCACATGTACCATTACAAAATATTGAAGGTTAGGTCCTAAATAAAAAAATAGTTTTTAAAAATAAAATATATAAACTACAATAATTAAATAGCTAATTGTAATAGTAAAACAAAAAATTGTAAATAACTTACCAGCTTGACACGTATGCACTACGTTCATCAGCGTGGCCCACGAAGAAAAACCTAGACTCGCTGGCTGTCTATTCATAAAGCGAAGACTTGATGTGTTAGAAATGTCATATCCCACTCCTAATTCACTTGCACTTGCTGTAGTTATGCGGTCACTTATTAGTGAGGAAGTCTTCGCTTCTGTCTGCGAAGACATGTAAAGCGGGTTGCAATGTAACGCTGCAGTGAATGCCTAGAAAAATAATTTTGGTTTTACATTCAAAATAACGTCTTAATTTTATTTTTCTAATGTACGGAATAAGGACGAGTATGTGTAACTTTATATGGTTGGGCTTTAGAAATATAATGTCATTAATACTTGGGCTTTGCAGCTAGCCTAACAAGCCTACAAAATACGCCACTCATATATATATATATATATATATATATATATATATATATATGTGTGTGTGTGTGTGTGTGTGTGTGTGTGTGTGTGTGTGTGTGTGTGTGTGTGTGTGTGTGTGCGCGCGCGCGCGCGTTTGCGATGTTAAAATCTGCATAAAGTAGGATTTGATATTTTCAAATTCTATTATAAATACGATAATGAATTGACAGTATCATTTCATTTTTCCGTTTTCAAATGCTAATTTATGCCAGTTTTTTGTCAAACTTAGGTTAGCACAAAAACGGAACTTGAACAAGTGGGTGACGCAGCAAAATCTGTGCACGATTTCAAAACGTTTACCACGAAAAACTTTTTCATCGTAACATTTTTAAGTTTGCATCTTTTGAAAATTCAATTTCACCATCAGAATCAGCGTAAAATCTGCAAAAATTTGCATTTTAAATTATCAGTTTCCATAAGTTGCCAGTTTGAAATACTAACTGATGGATTTGTAATGCTGATAATGATGTTGAAATCAGAACGCGTGAGATAAATATTATTGTTGGAGATTCGCGAGACAGCTGCGTGTGGCAAGGATTATTTATTTTTTAAAGTTCACCTATCGTCAGGTGTATCTGCGAAAGTTCAATATTTTTTCAGTTTTTATAAGTTAAAAAAATAAATTTTTATATCAGTTTTGTACACTTTCGTCCAGGAAACATACATTCAGATTTATTTTTCAATTGAACTACATTACAAATTTCGTTAAATCATTAAGAAAGTATTTCCTGCAAATATTTTACAAAAAAAAATTCACCAATTAACAATGAACTTGGCCGCGCGGCGCACAGAAATGCCTTTCTATTTGTAAATTGATCAGCTTCTGCGAAACAGGGAGCCTGAGCTTGTGCCAAGAGATGATCGATCTGAGGCCGCAGCCGTTGTCATAGCAACACCCCCACCCCACCCCCGCTCTGTACCAAGTAACTATGGTGACCACCTAATGTTACATTAATACGTTAATTCCTATTTCTCCCTTGAAATTACACACTTTCGGTTTCCCGAAATTATAAAACAAAGTTTTCGCGAAGGGATATTGTTTTCCAAGGGATTATTCTAGACAATAGAATGCACAAGTCTGGATGATGACTGGGGAAGTAGTCAACGCGACGCTTGAATGCCTGATATCATTGTGCTTCCCTTCCTAAGTTACTTTAATTGTCAAACTTTCTTCACTTACATGTACTGAAGTAGGCACTGTAATTACGTGTTTACACAAGCCTATTATACATTAAAATTCTTTTTACATTCTTCTTCTTTTCTGCTAGGATTATTGCCATTATGTTCAGTATAATAATCTACCTTCCCTAGCTTCGTCAATTCTACTTTGGTTGACGCTTTTCGGAGAACCTCCATCTTCAAAAACTATTTCTTTACTCAAAGTATCAAGTAGAAGTATAGAAATAGTTTTTGAAGATGGAGGTTCTCCGAAACGCGTCAACGAAAGTAGAATTGACGAAACTATTATACATTGACGAAACTCTATACACGAAAGAGTTCAACAATGTGTTGAAAATTCTATACGGTACATTTGGTAAGTATCTAGTTTGACATCCCTTGAACCCAATAAAACGATTCCAAAATCAATGTCTCCATCTACACTTTTCTACAGAACAAACCGCTTGACCGATTATTGACAAATTTTCGCATTCCTTGCCGCATGTTTCACTTTTCAAGTTAGTTTTGATAACTATTTTTAAGTTAGTTGCAATAAAAAATGAAATGTGTAGTAGCTTTCAGAAACTGACCCATTTTCTTTTTTCTAATCTTCTGATGTGAATTACGAAGCTTTAATATTTGTTACTGTTTAATTTGAACTAAATTAACGTCAACCAACACTAAAATGATAGCCTATTTAAATATATGTTGATTTTCTATTTAATTGTGAATGGCCTATTAAGATGCACGATTTATACCAATGGTTTAAGGTGATTGCAATGCCGCAAACTGTTTTTAATAACAACCGTTTCAGAAAATATTGGTATTTTTAGTAAAATATTAAAAAGAAACAAATG